>OY829119.1:13137345-13867190 GCA_963691645.1 Pelosia muscerda
ATCATGGTCGAACTCTATTAAAAATAGTTGCTTATGATTAGGTGACACTACAGAACTAATTCTAGTACTACACAACCAATAGCTACTGAATTATAAATAAGTAATTATACATCCGTCGGTACGTTAGTGGTCTAATTATAAAGCAACGTGTACACTGAATCAGTGAGCGAAAATAGAAGCTCGTACGCATCGACTCACGCGCCTATTTTAGAGTCCCTAACACATAAATATTTGACGTTACCAATATAAATTGGATGATGCATTTTCAGGTTACAAAGCTAAAAGATCTAGTCATTTTAACATTCCCGGTTACCGAGGTAGCCTAGTAGTATGGGTAATTGACTACTGGGACGAGGTCTCGGGTTCGATCACAGGTTTTAACTTCGCACACACCAATGACTTTTCGATGCTTTTCGACGTTATGTGTGTGTTTATCGCAGGTTTATAAGTGCCCGGTTAATGACAATAGGCTCGCTACATTGGGACCTAAAACATAGACTGGCAAAATGTGGGTGCCAGCACTTCTGCCTACCCCTTCGGGGATATAGGCGTGAGCTATTATCAATACGTACATATAAAAAAATTAAGTATGTTTATCAGCATTCTAGAAACCACAATCGTACCTAATATTTATTCTGTGGATCATAATTTAGTAATAAAGGTCTTATAAGCTATATTATTTCCTACCACAATTATTCTAAATCAAACAATTATTATATCAACTAGTTAGGTCACCCTTACCGGGTGTCTAGATGGCGTCGTATAGATTGTTCTAGAATATTTATTATATATTTATAGCTTACTATCATACGTAGCGCCATCATTACGATAACTAATAAAGATATATTTTTTTAAGGAACAGCAGTAAATGTATTATCATTGTCATTTATTACTTCATTTATAAAGTAAAGACAGCCATATTTTAGCCCATAGATACTTATGATATGATAAGAATTTTTATAGTATTGGATTTATAAGTAATCACCAAACATGACATTTAATTTTTTTTTTTTGATAAATGTAGGTACGTTGTCGCAGCCCAAGTCAACCTCGCCGGCAAACCGTTGCTCCTGTTATACAACGATGAGACACTTCTAGGGTTGAGAGTTCAAACGACAGTCGCTCGTAGAATAGCCGATATACCTACCCAAAACATTCAGTAGCCTTAGGATTCAAATTGCAAATCTCGGATGCAATTGGATCATGGAGAAGATTTTGGCTCAATGGTTTCTACGTATTATGTGATCCGGTTATTATGTGTTAAATAATATAAGGAAGGTAGGTAGGTATGTGTAGGCCCAAGGTTGATTTTAGGATGGGTGACCGTTCATGATATGACCCTAACCCTGGTACCAACTCAGGGTCGGCCTTCGAGTGCCATTCGATGTCTACAATCCACTGCAATTATCAGAATATAACCCTTAGCCAGATGGACTGATGACCCAAAAAAGGTGAATGGGCCAGACTGGATGTGGAGGGCGGAGGATTGGGAGCAGTTCCGCACACTGGGAGAGGCCTATGTCCAGCAGTGCACTGCAATAGGCTTGATTGATAGAACATTAAACTAGATTGTCGGACTAATTAAGTGTCCAGCAAGTGCCACAAATGCTCGGCACCAACTCCTTGATTATAGTTACCATCTAATAAATCAGAACATAACATGAACTCACGCCTATATCCCCGAAGGGGTAGGCAGAGGTGCTAGCACCCACAATTCGCCAGTTTATGTTTAGGTCCCAATGTAATAGCCCATACCACTTGGTTACCGCAGCATTTTTGATTGACGAGTATTTAGAAAAGAAATGATGGAGGTATGATATGACGCTATCTCCCGTCCTAATTGAGCAGTCCGACTGGGGAAGTACCTCCACCGTACAAAATATCGCGGTTAATAATAACCTTGTGTTGTGTTTCCGGCGGTGAGTTGGGTAGCCAGAGTTAACTGGAGAGGTTTTGTGTTGTCAGTGGGAAGACCGAGAAACCCTTTTTTGCCTTCTACACTGACAGCACAGAGCACGAATATGACGCCCCTGGTGTTGCAAACGTTTATAAAAACGGTATAAAAAATTCCTTTTGGAGTTCGTAATCGGCACTCCAACTTGAAGACATTTTATTTCACATAATATTTCAATGATAAATTACCGTAGGATTCTGAAGCGTTATATGATTTCATGGTTATAATACATAAGATATTAATAATCGTAATCATTTTCAACAAAATTATATCTGGTTTATTTCCATCTTTAAAACATGGCACATATTATTATTAATTTTTAGTATGTCAGATAATTTTGACGTCGCCCAAGCAGACATTGTTAATACCGTAAAGTTTAAATCGTATCTGGCACCCACAGGACAGGCTTGCCTAGTGTGGGGCCACAGTGTAACGCACAATGCGGTAAATTAATTGGCAATAAACTATTTTTTTTTTTTTTTTTTTTTTTTTTATTGTACATTTTTTTGTCATTAACGTGAAACATCGGTACAATTATTTGTAGATCTATTGAAAATAAATAATTAATTCACAATGTAGTCATAATTTAATATTGTGTGTTGGCCACGATCCAGTTAGTATATGATGATACGGCAGTGTTGACTCCGTAGTACCGTGGCAGTGCACAGCTGTGACCCCAGGATATAATACCAATTAGGATGTCACCATAAAGGGCTGGACCACCGGAGTCTCCCTGGCACGCGTCACGGCCACCTTCATTAAGAACACCAGCGCAGAACATATTTTCGGTCACTTCAAAAGTCGGCGTCTCCAATTCTGCATAACGTTGTCTACAAGTTTCATGGTTGATTTTATAGACACGTGTCTCGAGGAGCTGAGGCGAGGAAACGCTTGAACCAGGCTGAAAAATATAAAATACATGTTGTTTGTCTTATTTGGACAGCATCCGTGGCGTAGCCGACGGGGCGTGGGTTCGATCCCAGCTCAGTGCAATAAGTTGTATGCATGAATATGGCTGTATGCACTGGTATGGTCGTGCCTCGGAGAGCACGTTAAGCCGTCGGTCCCGGTTGCCATACTAACATCTATGGCAATCGTTACGAGTAGTTGGAGCCCTCAAAAGTCCAACCAGTCTAACTTGGAACTTCGATATCGCTTTTGGTCATTGGATCATTCGTTGTGGAGGTCAGATGGCAGTCGCTTCACGGAAAATATCGAAGTTCAGCCGCATCACAGTTAGACTGGAAAGCCGACCCCTATTGCCGTTTTAGGGCATTCTTTTACACTTTTTAAAAAAGTGCCCTAAAACGTCTTTCGTTGCTTGCGCAGCCGGCAACTATTGATGATAGAACAAAAGTATGTGAGTCTAGTGGAGAGGCGAATAAAAAATTATGAAGGCGCTAAAATTTAGGTACAATATTGTGTGATAACCGACATCCACGCGAGCGGTGCCGCGGGCAACAACTAGTTATAGATGCAATATCATCAAAATCATAAAAGGTGTCCTTCGACCTGAACAGGTTGAATAGGACGCTTCACACGCTGTTTCCTGGAAAACCATCCCATTATTTTTCGTATCTTTGGAAATATACACTAATATGTACTTAAACAAATACCTATTGTAATTCAACTCACATTATCTCTTTTCTCAGTTGTTTTTTAACTGTTATTTGATTGTAACTTGTAGTCATCATCATTCTCTGAACCTTTTCCCAAGTCAGTTGGGGTCGGCTTTCCAGTCTAACTGTGATGCGGCTGAACTTCGATATTTTCCGTGAAGCGACTGCCATCCGACCTCCACAACCAATGGTCCACTGACCAGTGGCGATATCGAAGTTCCAAGTTAGACTGGTTGGACTTTTGAGGGCTCGAACTACCCGTAACGACTGCCATAGATATTTGTATGGCAACCGGGACCGACGGCTTAACGTGCTCTCCGAGGCACAACCAGATCAGTGCAAACTGCCATATTCATGCAAACAACTTTTTGCACTGAACGGGGATCGAACCCGCGCCCCGTGCGTAGCAGTCGCGTGCACTACCGCCACGCCACGTAGGCTGATTGTAACTTGTAGTGTATTTAAAAATAATAAAAATATCTAATCATACGTACCTCGGCAGTGCCCCAACCGGCAATAGTAACATTGTAACCATCAGGGATTACGGTACCCTGGGACACAATAGACACTGGTCCTATGCCATAACCATAGACCCATGCTGTAGCTACTCTCACAATACAGAGATCAGCATCTGCTCCACGTTTCCCGAAGTCCGGATGGATGCGAACAGATTCAACCTCCTTTTCAATTCCACCGGTATTTCGGATGGTGGTGCCGCCGAGGATCCGACGTTGATTATATCTGTGATCAATTATTTAGCTAATTATTATATTAATATGGTCATTTATACATACACTATGATATTAGACAGCCTCCCTGGCGTGGTGGTAGTGCACGGGTTCGATCCCTATGCAAAAAGTTGTATGCATGAATATGACTGTTTGCACTGGTCTGGTCGTGCTTCGGAGAGCACGTTAAGCCGTCGGTCCCGGTTGCCATACTAACATCTATGGCAGTCGTTACGGGTTGTTGGAGTCCTCAAAAGTCCAACCAATTTATCTTGGAACTTCGATATCGTCTTTGGTCATTGGATCATTGGTTGTGGAGGTCAGTAGCAGTTGCTTCACGTAAAATATCTAGTTTCAGCCGCATCACAGTTGGACTGGAAAGCAACTGAGTTGGGAACAGGTTCAAAAAATGATGATGGTTATTTAAACATACATTATGACATTTTTCAGGCAACATGTTACATGCGTCATGAATAAGATGAACCAACTGTTATTAAGGGGTACTGGGAAGTTAATTTTTACCAAAACAGATAAAGTGGGACATAAAAGTTCCTAGACAAGTTGAAACTAAAATTGTATGAAGTAATGTCACTACACATCAACTACTAGTATCAGCAGCTACTGGTTATTAGATCTACTTATTAATGTTATTAAGTTTAGAATAATGTGTCTGTGCTCAGTCAGTGCAGAAGACCAAGTTGGGTTTCAACCCACTACACAGCAATCCACCTAAGCCCCGGTGAGCTCTTGTTACCCTACTAGTTATTGTTATCTTTGAGACCACCTTGCACCAAATAAATCTTTCTTTCTTTCTTTCTTCCTTCCTTTCTTTCTTACCGGGAACACAATGTAAGGTTATTATTAGCCGCGGTATTCTGTAGGGCAAAGGTAATTCCACAGTAGGACTTCTCAATTGGGACGATAGATTCCTTACCGGCACACGTGTTTCCTTCTTCCTACAGTCCCGGGTTCTTTAAGCGGGGCGAGTAAAACACTGAACGTGTTTGCAATGGTGACGCTCTTTCATAAGACTTTGCCTTCAGCTCAACATCAGGCGAGGTGAAGTCAAATTGACGTGCCATGTCCTACATCCGTCGAACCATAGTTCGTATTGTTTGGCTCTCTGCGTTTCGACAAATATTCTATCCTATCTACCTTTAAAGTATTTGAATAAATCTGATTACTTACGGAGCATCGAAACAGTGAGCTGCAGATAGGAGGTATCTCACGTTGACGATGTTGCCTGCACAAGCCTGATTCCAATTACCGCCAAATATGTTGTAATACTTCACTTGTACCAGAAATCTGTAATTCTCTTGTTCAGCGGGCCAGCCACCGACGATACGGGACTGCTGCGCAGAAGCCGAGGCTGTAGACAAATGTTATTTGTTTGAAAATGTATATGAAAACAAAGAAATAAACTCTTACTGAATCCATTATGGAGTAGCCGTATCTATTAGAGAAATAACAAGAAAATACCAGCTCTTCTAAACAAGTAGTTATACTATAATATAAAATGGTATTCTACATAAATTTACTTTTAACAAGAAAGTACAACCGACTTCTAAAATAACAATGTTCGTAAAAGTAAATAATAAGTTAATTACGAATATATAAATAATTCAAAGATGAAAAGGCGCGTAAAATTTTTCTTGAAGTCGGTGCCAAGCCAAATGGCGAAACGCAACCATTTAAGTCCATAATCACAGTTCTGCCACATCACCATTAAAATGTATGTGTGTTTGGAGTCTTGTGCAATAAACTGTAGCAGTCAAATTTGCAGAGAGACACGTCTCAATTGACGTTATTGACGTCTTGACTGACGTTCTACCTTGGCACCGACTTCAAGAAAAGTCACCTCAAGAATTTCCTTTCCTTTCAATACCCAATATCTACAAAATGCATATAATACTACCTCAAAGATAAACCAAAGTGAATACAAACATCCGTATACGCCCTAATCCCTGAATGGGTAGGCACAGGTGTTATACACCCACATTTCGCCACCTGTGATTTTCGGTCCCACGTAATAGGGGGCGAGCATATTGCCGCCAATCGCGCACTTTGTAAAAAATGGTTATGCCGAAAATAAATAAATTGCTAGCTAAAAATTCTGCACTTAAATAAACTTTGAATTTTTTTAACCCGATTCCTTGCTATGCGTCGCAAGGAAATTAATTGCGTGCTTAGCCGCACATGCACTACCAATTAACGTCTTCAGAGAGTTCAGACTCCGCGAACATGGCTGCCGAAAAGTAGTCGAAACGTCGGCCTATCGTGATAGAAACCGTAAAAAGTGATTTTACTTCAATACTTCGAAAGTCCATTAAACCTATTCATATAAAATAGTAAAAAATGAAATTAATATTACCAGCTAGAAGGCCCAAGGCCAGAATAATCAGATGTGATGGAGCCACCATTTTGCTTCAGAAATAATTGATCATAAATTCAATACCTTTTATATACTAAGCTATATCATACGTTGTAAAGATTAAGAAATCAAGGTATTAACGGATTTTAGATAGTAAACTTATTAGTCAGTAGTTATTGCAGCTGGTTTTTCAAAGGAACACCCTACGTCACGGAGGCTAGCGATGGCCTGATGGTATAGATTAATAAGTCGATCGCAGTACCGGCGTGGGAAACGCCGAGGCGGGTCCTAGTGGTGGCCCTAGAAGTGGTTGTTGTCTCCCACGGTGAAGGTACGATGCATAAGCGCTTGGGTGGCCACCGCCTCCTTCTGTGTGCGAGTAATATCCGAAAAGGAGGCGGCGGAGCGGGTCCAGAGAAGACTTCGATTCCGCACAGCCTGCAATGAGTGGACACGACTCGGGTGTTGCAGGTCGCAGAATGACATCCGTCCTCAATGTGCGCGGGCCTGAGGGTGACGGGTGGATCCGCCTGTCACCCAATGGCCCTATATCTGGGGGCTAGATGGGGACACCATGGTTCCCATTTCACTGGAAGGGGGTCATCTAAAAGAGATGTCCCCGGGTCTGCTAGGGTGTGAGAGATATGTCTTACGGCAAGCGACACGGGCGGTTTAACGTGCTCTCCGTTACAGCTAAATATTTAGACCGATGAAAGTAGGCTTATTTATGTATACAAATATTTTTACTGTGCGGGAATCGAACTCGCGCCACTGATAAGTGCCGTTAATTACCCCTCGCTACAGGAGATCATCATCTCCCTATCCTTATCCCAATTACTTGGGTTCGACGTAATACCTATGTCATTCTCTTTCATACATTCCTATCAGATGTCTTTTCCTCAGTCACTCTCTTCTTTGTATATACTTTATCTATTTTTGGGCCCTCTATATGCCAGATGCCTTTACAGCTAAAGTATGTTTGGACCTTTTTTACAATTGTAGCTATTTATAATGTTACAATGCCAGAGCAGTTTCAATTACTATTGCTAGTTCTAATCTATAATACATACATACATATGCTCATGCCCATAATCCCCAAAGGCGTAGGCCGATGTGTATTAAACACCCACATATTGCAAACTATCATTTTGTCTCCCACGTTATGGGGGGCGAGCCTATTGCCACCAATCGGGCACTTTGTAAAAAAAATGGATATGCGGAAAATAACTTCCAAACCGATAATGTTGCAGCTAAATAAATTTGGAAGAAAAAATTTTTTAACCCCAATCCTTGCTATGCGGTGTAAATCGCAAGGAAACCAATTACGTGGTTAGCCGTTAAACAGTTAAACAAAGTGGATTAACTCCACAAGCACTACCAATAACTTCTTGAACATTACGGAGGTAGGACACGACGGTATCTCCCGTCCGAAATGAGCTGTCCAACTGGGGAAGTACCTCCGCCCTACAGAAGACCGCGGTCATAATAACCATCGTGTTGTGTTCCCGCCGGTAAGTAGGGTAGCCAGAGCTCACTGTACCCCTCCTTCCTCTCCCCTTCCTAGCCTCCCCACCCCTTCCCAGCTCTCCCCCTTTCCCTTCAGGGTGGGCAGCGCGTGTGCGACACCCTTAATGTTGCACACGTTCATAGGCCACGGTGGCCGCTTTCCATCAGGTGGGCCGTGTGCTTGTCTGCCACCTACGTAGTATAAAAAAAAAAAAAAAGAGTATCAGACTTTACTTTAATCTATAATAACAATCATAAACTGTTATTTTGGGAAAACCTGGTTATATTACTATGGTAATAAATATATTAATTTAATAGTACATTATATCAGATACCGAATTTCCGCTTGTACATACTAGCAGTGTATTGATAGATGATACGTACCAACTCAGTTGGGAAAACACGCGTAGGATTATGATTGCTGTATAAAATATGTTAATAAAAAATCAACTTCAAAAACCCTTTGCCGTTGTTTTTCACTTTCAATTCAACAGATTTTTTTTAAACGTACACATAGAGTGCTCGTAAGATTATGCTGCGTGCGTCAGAAATAGGAACTAAACGTTTCCACTTTTAGGTATTTTGCCCATTTTTAGGGATACATTTTGAGTATGACTTAGGGCTTTATTATTGTACTGTAGTTGGGTGAATGTAGCTTCCAATAGAGAAAGAATTTTGAAATTGGCACAGTATTTTTAGCGTTTATTAATTACAAACAAGGTAGCGGTAGCCTAGTGGAATGGGTGGTGGACTGCTGAGACGAGGTCTCGGGTTCGATCCCAGGTTTACCATGGCACACACCAATGACTGCGATGCTTTTCGAAGTTATGTGTGTATTTATCGCAGGTTTATAAGTGCCCGGTTGATGGCAATAGGCTCGCCACCTATTACATTGGGACCTAAATATAAACTGGCGAAATGTGTGTGCTAGCACCTCTGCTTACCCCTTCGGGGATATAGGCGTGATATTATAAAAAAAAAAACAAGGTTAGTTTGTGTCAAGTAGGTGAGCCTCAATTGGCAATATTACTAGATCACATAAATACTCTTTGGTATTCTCTATTACATCTGATATCTATGGTTTTTACCGCTTAAAAAGTAACACACGATCGCACACTTTTTATTTTTCTTCGTGTTGAGTAAATATATTAATTATAATTATGTAACTAATTGAAATCAATGCATAATAAGATGAAATATAATACCGTAATGATAATGATATAAGAGGATTGAATAATTATAATCTATCTACCTATCTATTCTATTAATAATTGTAAAAAGTTTATGTTTGTCCGCGATGGACGCAAAAACTAATGAACGGATTTCGATGTGGTTAAGTAGAACCAGAGTTATGATTAGTAATAGGTATAGAATTGAAGTTGCACAGATGACGCTTAGGTCACGACAACCAACAGCACGTGGGTGGAGCCGCGGGCATAGGCTAGTATAAAATGTAAAAATTCATTGTCATTCATTGTTGCATAAGTAAAGTGTTGGAAAAGCAATGGAATAAATGCATTCGTTTGTGATATGATGGAAGGATTTTTATTGATTAAACCCTGTCTCGATGTGATACACACACATAAAAATACATTTTTTCCTCTTTGTAATATTAATGTACCTATATATTGGAATTTATAATATAGCCGCGGTAGCCTAGTGGTATGGGTGGTGGACTGCTGAGACGAGGTCTCGGGTTTGATCCCACCATGGCACACACCAATGACTGCGATGCTTTTCGAAGTTATGTGTGTATTTATCGCAGGTTTATAAGTGCCCGGTTGATGGCAATAGGCTCGCCCACCTATTACATTGGGACCTAAATATAAACTGGCGAAATGTGGGTGCTAGCACCTCTGCCTACCCCTTCGGGGATATAGGCGTGATATTATATAAAAAATATTATTGGAATTTAGGTAAATTTCGAAATTAGGCTTGAGGTGATACCCCTCTACGAATAATTTAGGTTCAGTTTAGAATAAAGATAGAATATAGGATTTTTTATATATAATATATATATATATAATATATAAATATATATATATATATATATATATATATATATATATATATATATATATATATATATATATATATATATATATATATATATATAAATAAATATAAATATATATATATATATATATATATATATATAAATAGATTGTTTATAAGTACCCGGTTAATGTCAATAGGCTTGCCACCTATTATATTGGGCCCAAAACATAAACTGGCGAAATGTGGGTGCTACCCCTTCGGGATATAGGCGTGAGTTTAAGTTAAGTTTATGTTATATTTCAAATAAAACCAATCTGATGCTGTTCTTTATATATATTTAATACAATAAAATATTATTTATGATGATTAGACAGCATTGGCGACGATCCAGTCAGTATAGGATGAAACTCTAGCGTTGACACCTGGGAAATGTGCATCGGCACATCCCGAACCCCAAGAAACAACACCAATAAGAATATCTTGGTATGTCAGAGGACCACCAGAGTCTCCCTGGCACGCATCGCGGCCTCCTACGTCGAGTAGACCGACGCAGATCATATTTGGTGTAACGACCGCAGGCCTAGGCCTCATATTAGCATAGCGCTGTCGGCAGAGTTCGTTGTTGATGGTGTAGATTTCAGTTTCCAAGAGCTGAGTGGATGCTGGACCCCCTGACTGTAAAATGAACACATTTACTTATATAGATATATATGTGCAAACAGTATAATGGTCTGTGTTCAGAAGAATTGTTTGACATGATGCCCACACCTACTATCTATCATCGCACCGCTCGCCATAGGGAGGGTTCATCCCTACACACTACGACCGGAAACGGTGCGCACTGTGCGGTATGAAAGGAATTTCATCCCGCGCACGCTCAAGCTGTGGAATGAGCTCCCTGCCGTGGTTTTCCCAAGCGACTACAATATGGGGTTCTTCAAGAAGGGCATTAGAAGGTTTCTACAGGATAGGCAGCACGTGTGTGGCGCCTCTGGTGTTGCAAACGTCCATAGGCCACGGTGACCGCTTCCCATCAGGCGGGCCATGTGCTTGTCTGCCACCTAAGGGATATAAAAAAAACACAGAAAAGGCACTAAAGGTCCACATGAACACTTTACAACGCAATGACTTTCTTGACAGCTGTTCGTTGATCATTTATGTTGTTGACATATTATGTATGTAACCAACCCTTATTGGATTGCATACACACCATCATTTCATAAGTCGTCCATCCTCTCTATTGCCCGAACTATTTAGGCATCTATTATCTACGCCAATCCTTCTATCTTGAAATCTAAACTTCTTCAGACTTCACCGTCTGGTCGCTCCATTTTGGGCATAGATAGGATGATTAATTAATTCAATTTGCTGACTGATTGTACACTTTCACATAGGTAGTAAATTTCCATATTAGCTAACAATTTAGTTTATTTTATGTAATTTTCTGTGCCAAAAAAAGGGCTTCATGTTGAAACCCACATTATATTATGTAACATTTGTACAACACATGGATGCAAATAAAGACTTTGACTTTGACTTTGACGTTTATGTCAGACTCGAACCGACTAAAACGCATTCTGTCTCGAGTCATCAAATACTGGGCTAGGCCCAGTAACTCTGTCATGGCTCTCATGCCCCGAGTGAACCCGGAGCAGTGAAGGCCTCCATTTTCCCGTGCGGATACACCCACGTGTACCGCCGCTGTAGGAAGCGAAGGTCTTATGTAGGACTCGAAGTGTCCTAAACCGCAAGGCCGTCTTCGACCATCAGCTACCAAGAATGAGGTAGCCTCTGGCATATCCCTCACGCACGCCCCGGATGAACCAGAGCCAGCGAAGGCTCACTCAGGTTTGGGACTACAGTGTCCCAATCTTTCCTCGAATTTAATTGCGCCTTTGCCTAGGCCTATTTCGGCCTATTACCTAGACGTGCTGGAATGACAGGTACAGACGTTTCTAAGTGTCACCAGACGGCCCGGGAACGGATTTTTTTTATACCACTTAGGTGGCAGACAAGCACACGGCTCACCTGATGGGAAACGGTCATCGTGGCCTATGGACGGACACCAGGTTCGTCACACACGGGCTGCCTACCCTGTAGAAACCTTCTAATCTAAAGAAGGGTCTTGAAGAACCCCATATTGTAGTCGCTTGGGAAAACCACGGCAGGGAGTTTCACAGCTTGAGCGTGCGCGGGATGAAACTCTTTTCATACCGCACAGTGCGCACCGTTTCCGGTCGTAGTGTGTGAGGATGAACTCCCTCTCTATGGCGAGTGGTGCGATGATAGAAAGTAGGTGTGGGCATCATGTCAAACAATTCTTCTGAAAACAAGCCATTATACAGGCGGTAGAACACACAGTGTTCGTTTTCGTTTTTCGTTCTTTTTTATACCACTTAGGTGGCAGACAAGCACACGGCCCACCTAATGGGAAGCGGTCTCCGTGGCCTATGGATATTTGCAGCACCAGAGGTGTCATACACGTGTTGCCTGCCCTATAGCCGACCCCAATCGCAGTCACACATAAATTCTAGGTGTCATATTTCTATACGTACTGCGATAGTGCCCCAGCCGGCGGTTTTGACTCGTAAATTATCAGGAATATTTGCGCCTTGCGGTGGAATTGCAATTTGATGGATGACAGGACTGAAGGGCAGCGAGGCTGTGAGTCTCACCACGGCGACGTCACCGTCAGCACCATTTTGGCCATAAGAAGGATGGTTGATAATACGTTCGACTTGACCGATAATTCCTCCAGTGTTGCGGGTGCTGGTACCGCATCGCATCCGACGATTAGCAGGTCTGTGAATGAGGTACGTACTTTTAAAAAGAATATTAAACATAAACATAACATTACATTAACTCACGCCTATATCCCCGAAGGAGTAGGCAGAGGTGCTAGCGCCCACATTTCGCCAGTTTATGTTTAGATCCCAATGTAATAGTGGCAAGCCTATTGCCGTATAAATGTACAGTGAATGAAACTATGTAATAAACTCTTTTTCATTTCATTTTGAACATTAACGCAATGTTCATAAAGCCGAAAATGCCATGGCAGTTTTTGTCATTTCAATTAAATTAAATTAAATTAAAATTCATTTATTATCAGAACCATCGATCCACAGTGTTAGTAACAATGTTTAAGAACTAATGTTAGTAATAAATTGTGTGAGGGTACACCTCATATAGTAGAACTTTTTAAGTAATAATTTTATATTGCATAACAATTAATAGCATAAACCTCTTTTCGCAGAATATCGTTTGGCATAAACTCATTTCGCATACACATTGAAACCCATAATTTTGTAAGTCAGAATCATCTGTACGCATATTTTTTGTATCCATAATAATCACAATGCATAACCATCACATCGCAGAAAGTTTAATTTTGTTTTCTGATTACTTTAATTGTTTTTTTAGTAATATGTAATAAATAAAACTTGATTTAATGATAATTATTTGGTTTTTATATCCTTCCCTATGAGAGCATGCTCGTTTCTGGCATGGTCACAGTTCTAACCTAACCTAACCTATCCGAGTTGGGTACTCTGTGTCGGGGTGTTAACAACTATCTATTCTGGCGCTTCGCCGGCCGCTGCCGTGGCACACTCGCTTCGCTCGCTCGGCTCGCGCTGTTGGGGTCACAGTTCTAACCTAATCTAGTCGGGGTACTCTGTGTCGGGGTGTAAACTATTCTGGCACTTTATGTTGTTATACAATTGAAGTTATACAAAATTTTAACCATGCCAAAGGTAATTATGCCAAATAAAATTCTACTATCTTAAATGTATGCCATTCTAAATTCGGTCATAAGCACATTATGCCTAAAAATATTTATGTCAAATATTTTTAATGCCTAATAAATGATCGATTAAAGTAGTTTCTGCGAAGTGAGTTATCCCAAATAGGTTTCGGAGTATCAAGTTTCTACCAAATAGACGGCACCCATTGTGTGACTATGGTTTAAAATTACTAGAATCGGAGTTCTAGTAGGAAAATGTTATATCACTTACGAAACATTATTAAAGCAGTGGGCAGCGCTCAGGATGGTTCTTCTTGTCAGAATACTACCAGCGCAAGACTGACCCCAATTGCCGCTCATTAAGTTCCTGTTTTCTGATGCGCAAATGTAGGGCCAATCCTCGACTGATGTTGGCCAGCCCCCAACGATACGGCCTGTATTGGGCGCAGCGAGTGCTGACCCTAAAACGAAAAGATTGTTATTAACCTTAGTGTTATGTAATAGAACTACTGGAGGTTTTGGTTAGACCTCATCATCATCATAGACAATATCAAAATCAAAATCAAAAATTATTTATTCTGTATGGAGCACTTAACGTCAATATCAACAATATCACTACATAGTATAAAATAAAGTCACTTTCTCTGTCCCTATGTCCCTTTGTATGCTTAAATCTTTAAAACGACGCATCGGATTTTGATACAGTTTGTTTTAATAAATAGAATGGTTAAAGAGGAAGGTTTATATGTATATAACATCATGCTACGACGAGCAGGTGCGGAGCAGGAATGAAAAATGTTGCAAAAACGGGGTGACGCAGACGAAGTTGCGCGGGTCAGCTAGTACCTACTATATAAAAATAAGTCGGGTTTTCCTTTCTGACGCTATAACTCCAGAACGCATGAACCGATTTCCACGGTTTTGCATTCGTTGGAAAGTTCTCGAGCTCCGTGAGGTTTATAGCAAAGAAAACTCAGGAAAAATTGCAACAGAAAAGCGGGAAAATCATTTTTCAAGTGGCGAAACGGAGTTCGTCGGGTTTGCTAGTTATTAATAGTAAATTATAGTGAATCTTACCAACTATAAAAGCAAGTGCGAGGATGGTAAGGCGTGCCATTTTGCGTCCAATTTGATAATCATATTAATCTAAACGCCATTTATATATTAAAACAGGTTATCTATAAGGGATTAACAAATCTTAACTTTATCGGATTTTTAATAAATTAGTACTTTTACGAGCTTTGACATCTAGTAATCAGGGCTTGTTTACCGGTTAATGTATCAAACCGGTTTCAGTGTAAGTACATAAGAGCGTTTCATTTAGGTTTGACTCTACCTTAACCGATAAAAACCCTTTTATGTTTGAACTCAATTTACCGGTTTTGATTTCGCTCTTACCGACAACATCGATGCACCATTCACATTCAATTCGCGCGGACTACATGTGTTATCCACTAGTACAAAATTTCAATTTTCAAGCGTAGGGCTAAAGTGCTTCCATATTTTAAAGGAGTAGTGAAGGTCACCAAAGTGTAGTGCGAGCGTCGTCGGTCGCGTGCCTCCGGCCACTTGGATCGTGGACTGTATGCGCAGTCCATTTTCAATTTAATACAATTTTTTTTAATAAAATTTATTTATTTTAATTATCAAAATATTATAAGAACAGTTTTTCTAATCAAATATTCTATTGATAAATGATATTGGTAAAAATTCTATTGATAATGGCATGTATTAACTCCCTATAATTTTAATTATATATAATACTAGCTGTTGCCCGCGGCTTCGCCCGCGTGGTTTTTTTTGACAATTACCTACTCATTTTTGACTCATTATTATTATTAGCCCACATAGTTATTTAATTATTATATTGCATATTTTATAACCACCTTCGGTTCGCCGACGATATCGTCATAGTTGCGGAGTTGCTGTAGCAGCTGGGCGAAATGCTGCACGGCTAAACGAATCCTCTCGACGCGTCGGCCTTGGTGTAAACTTGAACAAAACCAAGGTTATGTTCAATGAACACGTTATACCGAGACCGATTGCCGTCGAAGGGGCCACACTCGAAGTTGTTCAACAATATATCTACCTGGGGCAAACCATACAACTTGGTAGAAACAACTTCGAGAAAGATCTAGCCAGAAGGATCCAATTGGGCTGGGTAGCGTTTGGCAAATTGCGTCGGGTCTTCTCCTCCCCCTACAACAATGTCTAAAAACAAGAGTCTTCGACCAGTGCGTTCTGCCTATTATGACTTACGGTGCCGAAACGTGGACATTGACGGTGGGGTTAGTCCACAAATTGAAAGCCGCTCAGCGGGCCATGGAGCGAGCTATGCTTGGAGTCTCTTTGAAGGATAAAATTCGCAATGAGGTCATCCGACAAAGAACTAAAGTTACAGACATAGCTCGCAGAATAACCAAGCTGAAGTGGCAGTGGGCTGGCCACATCTGCCGGAGGACCGATGGTCGCTGGAGCAAACGAGTCCTCGAGTGGAGACCGCGAGAAGGCAAACGGAAGGTAGGACGCCCCCTAGCCAGATGGACTGATGACCTGAAAAAGGCGGCTAGGACAGACTGGATGCATTAGGAGAGGCCTTTGTCCAGCAGTGGACTGCGATAGGCTGATTGATTGATATTTTATAATGAACAAAACTAAATCACAACTTCTGTGTCTTAATTATGAAATAAAAATAAGACTCCCAATAATGCAGATCGCATGTCGCTGCAACTTGTCGTGAGCATCTAATGAGTACTTTGCGGAGCCATCCCAGAGATGCGAGTAGTATTCCACGCAGGAGCGAATTTGTGTCTTGTAATGAAGACACCGCTGCTTCGGCGTGAAAAAACGTCTCACTCTGTTCAGGACTCCGAGTTTACGAGAAGCTGTTTTGATGATGCTCTCGATATAGTTCTTGTTCTTCAGTTTGCAGCGAACATCCATACCGAGTATATTGAGGTTATCCTGAAATGGCAGTGGCGTGCTCTGAAGAGTGCGATGAGGAAGGAAAGTAGAGAGCCAGCATTTACCTGCAGAAACTCCAAAGCTCATCCATCACAAGGAACGCGAATGCGGCGCCCCTGCAAGAAGCTAGCAACCCAATTGCACAGTCTTGGAAGCAGACCGAAGGTTGGTAGTTGGCTAAGAAGCGATTTGTACCAGACTCTATGGAAAGCTTTAGCGATGTCCAGGCTAATAGCCAGTGACTCACCATGCTTGTCCATAGCCTCACCCCAAAGATAGGTTATATACCGCAGAAGATCACCCGTTGACCGTTTCGGCCTAAAACCTTATTGCCGGTCAGTGATCCTCTAGGTGACGCATGAGCTGTGTGTTGATGAGGTGCTCAAAAACTTTACACAGCACTTAGGTGACGGCTATGGGTCGATAGTTGGCTGGGTCTGAGCGATCTCCCTTCTTGGGAATCGGCTGTATATTCGCCTCTTTCCACGCCGTCGGCACTACTGTACCCGAAATGTGGGAGAGTTGGTACAGCCGCGTGAGCATTGTAGACAACTCCGCTGCACATTTTTGAAGAACCACCGCTGGTATACCATCCGGATCGAGTGACTGCAGTACTGCACGGACGTCGCGTTGCCTGATACGGATATCAGGCATTGCGTGTTCACTGTTGGGTGGTCGGTGGCTGCATACCACAGTCCTCGATTCGGGAGTTGGTCGTAAATAGATTAACCAGAAAAATTGTTTTCTCTTGCGGCTCATGGGCCAGGGATCCATCAGGGTTGTGCAGGGGGACGGGGGAGGGGCGGGGGCAGGGTAGCTGGGCTGCCAGGCTGGTAGAATTTAGCTTGCACGGCTCTGGCCAGTACCCAGTAGCCACGGCTGCCCGTGGGATGCACCACTAGTTCTTGACCAATCTGTGCTATGCGCTGGGTATTTTGCAGCCTACTCAGCGTTCGGAAACCGCTCCTTCGCCTCATCTGCCGCCTGACTCAGACATTCAAAGAATAGTGTGGTCTCGGCATCTCCGGTATGGCAACGGTAACGGCACACATAGATTTGTCTCGTACAGCTATGGTCTACGTGTACCCACGGGACAGAAAAGGATGGGTCCTCAAGGCAGCGCAAACGACGACAACAAACATCCGTCCTAACAAACACGCACTCCCCGGTTTTGGCACGAAAATTTTCCTTTGGAACATGGCCGGGGTAGAGCAGGCAGGTGTCGTCATGCGGCATATTTGTGTCTCCGTCAGAAAGAGCGTGGCTGGTTTCGCCGTCTCTAGTTGTTGGTGGACGGCGTTGAAGTTTGCATGGAGCCCACAGATGTTAGTAGACTCCACCTCAAAAAGCGAGCTAGTGGGAGAATAAAGAGCCGCTGTGTTGCCATAATCTCTGATATGTACTGCCATGGTAGGGGGTAAGAGAAGGCGTGAAAAAAGAGGTGATTGTCGTGGCAGCACCGCGTGACAAAGCGCAGGAGATTGGTTTTATCTGTGGTTGTGGGGCATGGCGAGAGCCGACGCGCCGAACGGAAGGTGCCTGAATATATGGTCGGCGGGTTCCCACATCCGGTCACCAACCTGCACGACGAACCATTTTAGTATTATGCGCGGCCTGGTGAGGCAGTCTCCCAGGGTGGTTAGCCCCAGTTGAGCCTCTGTACCTACTATGCCGCGAGCGGCCCGCGACACCAGTTTCTACGGGTCTCCCTGCTCGGCGGGTCACCCCGCACCATCCCCACCAAACTACGCCAATACCCACTGGTCCCACTAATGCTGCGACTACCACCACCTCTGCCCGGCTATGTACTTGCTGACCCCTGAACGCAATCCAACCGAGGTTGCTACCCACCCGGTCAAAATTTATGACAAATTTATTCCATCAAATTTCTACCACCAGTAGTTATAACGTATTTTACGCCGCATCCTTCGATTAGACATTTCTTTCGTTCAAGTAATCAAAATAAATAACTATATATTTTGTTCTTTCTCTTATGACCCATTCTTTACTTGAAAACCCTAAAATAATTAGGAGCAAAGCTGCGAAATTACCAATAACTTAGCCCACTTTAAGTTAGCAATCGTTTAAATAAATGCATCACTCTCTGAACAATTACAATTTACAAGCAAGTTAGTTCAAGCGATGCCGACGCGGGTAGGTACGTGTCGCTCTGGATTAAACCGGTTTATTAAGGTTTTAGTATGGTTCCCATTCTGGTTTCGCTCTGAATGAAACCTTTACTAAAAACAGGTTTAACCTTTATTAACCGGTATTTTCTAAACCGGTTTCAAGCCCTGCTAGTAATCACTAAATCAAGGGCACGTCAAAGCGGTCTAAAGTCTAACCAACATATGTTCAATATAAAGCCTACCGTAAAACGGGGTGAATAGGAATCAAGGGGTAAATAGAAGTAAAATTAGTCAATTTTACTTTCTAACCAAGCACATTCTCGGATATTTGATGATTCTATTAATATATCTAATGAGCTAGTCCACATTTTCGCTTGAAAGAAAATAACCACTGTTTAACTGACCATTTTATTTCCATCCTTCGATCTCTATTCACCCCGTTGTACCCCTTTTATTGACATCCAAATCCAACCACAGCTTCTGATCGACTACCTGATCTCGTGGGGGGCGAACACACGGTAAGAAATTTACAGGCGAGGCTAACGTGACTCTGGAAGATTTTCTTGAAAAATTTGACATTGGGGTCTCGCCATTAATTTTTTCCCCTTACTCTATATTTAACAGTGGCGTGGCGTGGCGGTAGTGCACGCGATTGCTACGCACGGGGCGCGGGTTCGATCCCCGCTCAGTGCAAAAAGTTGTATGCATAAATATGGCTGTTTGCACTGGTCTGGTCATGCCTCGGAAAACACGTTAAGCCGTCGGTCCCGGTTGCCATAATAACCTTCCCCGTTCCGCTCAGTCCAAATATTTGTGTTTTTTTTTATCAATCTCTGGCTGATGGTGTCCCCGCCTCTTGTTCACTACCTTACTAGAGGTTATTGAAATTGGCGGTCGTTACGCTGACCTCCACCGACCTCTACATATCAGGTTGTTGGTGATAACGTTTCTCGACTTCACAGAGAATTTGTTACCAAAATAGTTCATCTGCCGCTATAATAGTTTGATGGCCGATTTACTATTTTGATGGCAAGAGTCACGATGACCTCCGTTGCGTGGCAGTAGTGAACGCGACTGCTACGCAGGATGCGTAGGTTCGATTCCCGCTCAGTTCAATATTTGTGTGCATGAATATAAATATTTGCATTGGTCTGGGTGTTTCTATGTGGGAATATGTATGTATTTAGAAAAAAAAAATAAGTATGTTTATTCTAGAACCCGTAACACAAAACTAGTTAAGCTATACTTACCATGTGTCTAGGTGACGTTGTGTTGATTGTCCTATAATATTATTATTACGAATATTAAAAATCACGCTGATAGTTTTTTGTGACGGATCCATAAGAATGTGGCAATAACATTTCTTTCAATCACATACATAAAATATCAAGCACATTTTCATAGAAACTAACTATCATTATTATTTTCTACTAGCCTATGCCCGCGATTCCACCCTCGGTTATCAACGACCTAAGCGCCATCTGTGCAACTTATTCTCATCATCATCATCCTAGCGTTAGTCCCGGTCGCATCCGAAGCCTTCGCCTCGGAGTCCGGGGTCCGCTTTCCGGCTTTTTCTCTTCCACTTCGCTCGGTCTTGCGCATCCATGGTGGTGAGTCCATTGGCACGCATGTCATCCTCTACGACGCCAAGCCAGCACTTCTTGGGTCTACCCCTCCTACCGGGACCCGGTGGAGGTGGCATGGCCAGACATCTGTTGCCCACGTATCCGGGTGGTCGTCGCTGAACATGGCCGTACCAGCGAAGGCGACTCTCCTGCATTTTGTCTGCAATGTCACGGACATGTAGACTGCCCCGGATGCGAGAGTTCCTCACGCGATCCTTACGCGTGACTCCACACATCCACCTCAGCATATTCATCTCCGCGACACGCACTTCCTGCTTGTGTCGCTCTAGCAGAGGCCATGCTTCGCAACCGTGTAGGAGGACAGGTCTAATGATGGTTTTATAGACCTGCCCCTTCAACCTGACCGGCATTTTGGGATCGCAGATGACACCAGTGACCTCGCGCCACTTGGCCCATGCAGCGGCAATGCGTGCCTTGACGTCGTAGTCGATATCCCCGGTCGCGTGAAGCACCGATCCCAAGTACCTAACCTGGTCCGTGCGTTCGACCAAGTCATCGCCTATACGGACAGGTGTAGGATCGGTGGTATTTAGAGCCAGATATTCAGTTTTCGCCGCATTTAGCTTCAGGCCGCCGTTCTCAAGCGCCTCCTTCCATGTTTTCACACGTCTTGCCAATCTGCCCCTATCCGAATCCACCAGGGCGATGTCATCAGCATACATAAACACCCACGGGGGCTGCTCATATGAGTTTCTGATGCTGTCCGACAGAGCGTCTAACACCACACTGAACAGATACGGGCTAAGAACAGATCCTTGGTGTACTCCGACGGTGATGGGGAAGGGGTTTGTGTCGCCAACAGCGGTCCGAACCACGGAATCGGAATTGTAGTACATGTCTCGGATAGTGTCAATATAAAACTCTGGAACCCCTTTAGCCCGCAGTGCCCACCAGATCACCGCGCGAGGAACACAGTCGAAAGCCTTCTGCATGTCTAAGAACAGACAGTGCAGTGGCGTATTCCTCGTCCTGTATTTCTCCGCGACAATTCTGAGGGCAAAAACCGGGTCCATGGTTCCGTGACCAGGGCGAAACCCATATTGACACTCCGAGAGCGCACACTCATGTCGGATCTGGGAGTCTATTATCCTCTCGTAGAGCTTCATGGTGTGTGACATTACCTTTATACCGCGGTAGCTCCCGCACTCCTGAATCGATCCCTTTCCTTTGAAGACCGGAGTAATGATACTCAGTCTCCATTGGTTCGGGATTTTACCGGTTTGGAGTATGCGGTTATAAAGGTTTGTGAGAATGCACACACCACGGGCTCCCATCGCTTTCCAGGCTTCGATGGGAACTCCGTCGGGTCCGACAGCTTTCCGATTCTTCATACGGCGCAGAGCAGTTCGCACTTCGTCAGGCGTTATCTGTGCAACTTATTCTATATTACCAATCATAACTCTGGTTTTACTTAACCGATTGCAATCAAACAAAAGTAAAATTTTAAGTTGGACCAAACCCCTTCAAACTGAAAAAATTCACATCGAAATTCGTTCAGTAGTATTTGCGTCCATCGCGGCAAAACATAAACTTCTAATTATATAATAGTATAGATAGAAGATAGATATAGAAGATAGAACACAGAAGATAAAGCCGCGGTAGCCTAGTGGTATGGGTAATGGAGTGCTGTGATGAGGTCTCGGGTTCGATTCCAGGTTTACCATGGCACACACCAATGACTTTTCGATGCTTTTCGAAGTTATGTGTGTAAGTTACCGCAGGTTTATAAGTGCCCGGTTAATGGCAATAGGCTCGCCACCTATTATATTGGGACCTAAACATAAACTGGCGAAATGTGGGTGCTAGCACCTCTGCCTACCCCTTCGGGGATTACGGGCGTGAGTTTATGTTATGTTATGTAGAAGATAGATAGATAGATACGTATGCGGTAGACATCCAAACGGTGATACCAAATGGTTTAGATAACGTATTAACTCAAATAGATTACTGTATTTACAATACACCCAATAAATTAAATAATATATCTGACTTTGTTATCAACTATGTATTTTGATATATTAGGCTGCTTCTATGTCTTAGACTTATCATACTACCGCCACATAAATTAAAGCATTACATATATCAGTGATTATATATTCCTTAATTCAATTAATTAATTCTCTATAATACTGTTATAATAATCAATACATGATTATAAATATTACGATCTGCTTAATAAATCTCATCTGAAGTTTATTTTGGAATACAAAACAATAACTAAACAACTAAGCCGTGGTAGCCTAGTGCCTCGTCTAAGTAGTCCATTACCCATACTAATAGACTACTTAGACGAGGTCTCGGGTTCGATCCCAAGTTTACCATGGCACACACCTATGACTTTCGATGCTATTCGAAGTTATGTGTGTATTTATCGCAGGTTTATAAGTGCCCGGTTAATGGCAATAGGCTCGCCACCTATTACATTGGGACCTAAACATAAACTGGCGAAATGTGGGTGCTAGCGCCTCTGCCTACCCCTTCGGGGATATAGGCGTGAGTTTATGAGTTTATGTTACAAAACAATTTTCTCAACATTTCTTTTTTCATTCAGAAATAATTATGAGTAAAAGAAGTTCGGTTGATTTAGATATTAGGCAATAGGCTGTATGTGCAATGGGCTAAAAAATCAGTCAAATAATCAATTTTTGGGCCGACCTCTGCTTCTGTTTAGCCCTCAACACATTCTTAGTTTGGACCTCCCCCAATATTTTGTCTTATTAGGTACTAAGTAAATAAAAAGTAAGTCAAACAATATATTTATTATTAAATGTCAACATATTATTTTATCAACTTGCGTCATACACATAATATTCAAGGCTCTGCACACACACTGAATTCGCAAAAGTACTCTTATCAGTAAAGGTACAGCATTATATTTACCAAACACACATAACATTATTTGAGTCACATGTGAGAAAAATTCAAAATATAATAAAAAGTACAAATTATATAACGGTCTATACGTATACAGGGGTTTGTTTTTTTATTTTTTATTTATTTATGGCACATCAATTTGACTTCACCTCGCCTGATGTTAAACTAAAGGCAAAGTCTCATGAAAGAGGGTCACCATTGCAAACATTCAGTGCTACAATGATGGCGCTCAGCTTGACGGCCTCATGAGATGCTTCTTCACGCCCCGCTTAAAGGACTCGGGACTGTAGGAAAAAGGAAACACGTGCGCCGGCAAGGAATTTCAGGACTTAATGGTGCGGCAGAGGAAAGACTCACCGAACCGCTTGGTTCTTAAAGGTGTAAGGGAAACTCCCGAAGCCGAAGGCCCCTGGTAGTATTCGTAGTATAACGTAACATAAACTCACACGTGAATTACTTAATTATATAGGCGTGAGTTTATGTTATACTATGTAATATTGGTGATTGCCAAAGTATTACTTACTAACTTGATGACGTGTGGTGTATACAGGATGTAGAGAAATGCTTACGAAGTCCTAGGCACCTGGTAGTGCCCTGGGTACAGTATCAAAAAATAATATAAAGATGAAAAAATATATAAAATAGTTATTTTTTATGCTAATATGTAATGCATCTGGAGTACTACCATGTGACTTCGGTTTTTAGCATTTAACACACTGTACACAATTGTAATTTTAGGTTTTATACTGACTTGTGAATCCCATTTTATAACCAGTTCATGAAAATATTGAAGAAAAATGATGAGCAATGATAATTTTGAAGAACTTACTATACAATATATACCTATCTCAATAGTAAAATTCGTTGTTAAATTTATCTACAAGTACTTATATTAAATTTAAATAACAATAGACAAACATTTACAAGAAGACGCGAATTTCGATGCGGTTTCTTTTCTTTGAAGGAGTTTAGTCCAACTTTTGGGCTGGGCGCATCTAACTTTTATTTTATTGTTGCCACTGAAACGAAGAAGAAGAAGTCCAACTTAAAATCTTACGTTTGTTTGATTGCAATCGGTTAAATAGAACCAGAGTTATGATTAGTAATATAGAATTTAAGTTGCACAGATGGCGCTTAGTTCGTGATAACTGACCGCCACGCGGGCGGAGCTGCGGGCATAAGCTTGTAACTAATAATTCTAAGAGGAAACAGGACTAGCGAATGTGTCGCACATCACTCGTGTTATGTTTGCGTGATACTAGAATCATTATTTCATAACCTTCTAAACACACACAATGTCAAGTGAACATATTTGTTTCCTTAAACGTGATCACTAGATACGTCATTAAAGATATGTGATGTATGTATGACATATTTATTTACAATACATAGATATACAATACATACAATAATGTTAATGGAGACTAACGCTATAAAAATAAAAGTACAAATGAATACTTAAAACCCTGATTATCAAATAGTTTAGTTTAATTTACACAAGATTACAGCATATACAGACAGTTTCAAAGGTAGATAATTCATATCACTACATAGTATAAAACAAAGTCGCTTTCTCTGTCCCTATATCCCTATGTATGCTTAAATCTTCAAAACTATGCAACGGATTATGATGTGGTTTTTTTTAATAGAGTCTTTGAAGAGGAAGATTTATGTGTAGGTATATAACATCATGCTACAACCAACTGGTGCGAAGCAGAAGTGAAAAATATTGCAAAAACGGGGTGACGCAGATGAAGTTGCGCGGGTTAGCTAGTCAATGGAAATAAATCAACGTCTCGATAGCGGCGCGCCTAAGAATATTGTAAGCAGGAAAAGGGCGAAATACGCTGCAATGGAGCCACAATATTATTTTGTGCCCATTGCGGTGGAGACTATGGGCAGTTGGGGGTTGGAGACAAAGAGGTTGATGGGAGGAATTGGCAGCCGTAACCACGATCAAGGCGGTGACTCCTACACCGACTCGTTCCTGGGATAAAGGTTGGCCATCGCGATTCAACGAGGCAACGCGGTCAGCTCCGGGAACGATACGGGCTAAGTTATTCGACACGACATAATCACGAATATAATCTAGGTATTTTTGTATTAATTTTACAAGTATTAATTGTATTATTTTGACAATATAAAAATATAAATGAAAATAAATTACGTTATAATAAACATTTTAATAGACCTTAGTACATGGTTAATACCGTGAAAAAACTTTGATGAAAAACAGCATTTAAATATTTGAAAACGACAATCAATTTTGGCCAATGACTTTAACTTACATTTACATAAAATCTAAACAGTTTATTATGTTATTCTTATATCTCGGTTTTATGAGAAGCAAACCATTTAAAAATTACTTTGTTGAATTCATTTAAAAATTAAATGATAATACAACTTTTTTTCAAGTCATGACTTTAGTGCTAAAAATACAATCGGTGTTTTCGTATGTGTCATACTGGAAAAACACAGGTCATATTTTTTTTACTTGAGTTCTGTGAGAATTTTAAAATTACTTTGGTATGTCTGTGACATTAGTTGAAGGAAATACAGGTGCTTCTATTGCATAGACTGGTGTAGTCGCATGTGTAGTTTTATAAGGCATCATATCAATATACTTGAAGACATTAGTAAGGAGGTTCTGTTGATTAATCAGCAACGAATTCAAATGTCGCATCTCTTGATCAATTTTCTTCAAATTAAATGTGGCCTGGTCGATTTTCTCCTGCATTCCTCGTATCTCTAAACTGAAGTTATGATCTGTTGATTTGCCTTCAGGTTTTAATTTGGACATATAATTATTTTTATCCAAAACTTCCTTTACAGACCGACCAGCTTTTACTTTATTGTGTTGTGCCATTTCGTAAGCAGCCATCATAATGTCAGTTGGTAATCTTTTTTCTCGAGGATTTAGCGGCTTGACACTCAAAATTACTTTACCGGCTTCAGGTGAAACCAGTGCTGTTCTGTAAACATATTTTTGCAGACAATTTGGCAGCCACGCACTGAAAAGACCCATTTCTACGAATAAAATAAGTTTCGTTTGTCTAACCAACTTTGAGAGGCCAGCAGTTTTACGTAAACCTTGGATGTCGTGAACAGCGATACCGACAAGCAAGTTCATTAAAATAATTGTAACAAACATAAGAAACAAAATGAATATGATCTGGGATGACAATTCCAAAATTAACGGTGGGTCAACTTTTTCTGGATCGTTAATCAATATATTTAAGTTAAGCTCACCAGCCATCATAGATAGTGTAGTTATAAAACCCATTAAAGGATTCGCAAACATCTCTTCATTTGGAAAAACGATACAGAAACAAATGGTGAAACCAAGTAGAAGGCACATATAAGCTAATAATAATTTTAAAAATTCGGATGACACCTTCTGGTACATGGCGACATAGTCACCAAACATAGGCAATTGACCCATCATCAACATAAGATTGGTCCAAGCTCCCAACACAGCATATCCTCCAACATGATTTTGCCAACTGTAATTTGTGCCGATATGATACAAAGAAAATACGGACAGTAACATAAACCACTCCATTAGATTTTCAAAACTGGTGAAATAATGGTAAAAACTCGAGAACCCCGTTATACTTGTTAATTTTCTAATAATTTCAAATGCTGTGATCCCTACTAGTACCCATCTTTCAATATCAATGGGATTTCTATTAAGAACCTGTCCTAAATAAGACTGCTTTTGGCAAAGCTCGTTTAAGACACCATATTTTTTATTGTACGTACCATCGCAAGTTTTAACAACGGTGGTTAAGACATATATTGACAAAAAGGATACAAAAAGGAAAGAAAATATAAGCCTGGCTAAATAAAATTTTCTTATCTTTTTCCATTTCATAAATAAAAACGCTGAGCAAAGTGGATGCAATAAAATATCTTTTTGACCTTCATCTATTAAACTGTTCAAATATGTAATCTCACGAGGATAAGAAAATTTTAAAAGCCTGCCGAAGTCGAACTCTATTTGCACTTCTTCATTTCCATCTGATGACTGTTTAAAGCATATGCCACGATCTAAATGAATTTTTACAATTGCTAAAGATTTCGGCATTTTTCTTGCAATTACACTCAAAGCTGTGTGTCCTTTATTCGACTTAGATGTAACGTCGGCACCGAGAAAAATTAAAGTCTCAACACACTGATTCAAACCATCTGTTGCTGCCAAATGAAGGGCAGAGTAACCGTACTCATCTTTTTTATTAATTTGTGCACCCCAACTGACCAGCATATCAATTATGTCACAAGATCTCTCTGATCGACTAATAGCTGCATGTAATGCGGTCCTTTTATCGTAATCTTCAACATTTGGATCGGCATTTCCATCTCTGAGTAGAACTTCAACACATTCGATACTAGAATATCTGGCAGCCAAGTGTAATGGGGTAAATCCTCTAAAATTTTTTGCATTAACTTTCGCTCCTTCCAATATAAGTAATTCCACACATTCAGTGTAACCTCGAGCTGCTGCTAAATGTAACGCAGTACATTCCTTATCTCTTTGTTTGGTCAGACTATTTACGTTTAGCTTTGTTTCCTTAAGTAAATATGAGAGACACTTTTGTGCTCCAAGTTCAGCAGCTAGGTGTAATGCGTTAAATCCTGCTGAAGTGACATAACCAGGATCAACTCCTCTTTCAATGAAAAGTTCTAAACACTCCACCGCATCAGCTCTAACTGCACAATGCACTAAATTGTCTTCGCATCCTGCTCTCTGGACGACGGCATGTAACGAAGCACCACTATTTATTAAAATCTCTGCTGTTTCTAACGAATTACCAAATGCAGCAGCATGAATAGGTGTAAAGAATTTAGGAGCGAAATCAACATCTGCACCACGAGAAATCAGAAAACTTACAGTTCTACTAGCCCCACTAAAAGCAGCTAGATGTAGTGCCGTTAATCCTAATGGTTCAGAGTAGTATATATCAGCTCCGGCTAGCAGAATAGTTGGCAGCAATTCTTCTCTAGATAAGAAAGATGCCCATAATAAACTTAAATTCACAATCACTTCTGGCGCCGAGCGTATGTGCTCGTCAACATTTTCAACAGTTATTATACCACATTCAATGTCGTCAAAAAATCTGGCGGCACCAAGAACTAAGGCTCGTTCGCGTAAACTCCGTCTGATACATTCCTCGGTTAATTTGGCTTCAGGATCTGGTGCCATAACATCGAAACTGAGGTACATATTAGGTGGTTCCTCAGTCGGTGGCGAAGGTCCCACAAATAGATACTCCTTTGGTTTACCCGGCTCTGGAGAACTTTCCAACAGATCGATGTTCCGAACATATTTGTAATTAGTGAGTGGGAATTCTTCTGATTCTCTGCCTCGTGATCTTGTACTTGCTAAGCGTGTTCTAGTCGGTGTGTTGATAGAAGATGGAGTGGTGGGAGGAGGTGATCCCCATCCCATGTCACGATACCCGAAGTTGTCCATGATCAGAGTGTGACTGACTACCGACCCGTGCTCTTATCTTATCAGTGTTTTAAGAGAGCTCAGACTCACAGAGATGACATGATGATTTATGAAGCTATTTTTATTAGACGCGTAATTAAATTGAATTTTTTTTGTGAGTTTTACTGATTATGAAATCTCCATATTTACCTTACTGTAGAGTTATACAAAGAGGTAGGTGGGTTCGTAGTTACGTGGTATTGCGGAAAATATATTTTTTTTAATAAGAATATTAGCAACCGAAGTTACTAATATTCCCTTTAACCCCTCCAGCTAAGATCAAAGACTTGTGTTAGGATTAAAATACCACAGGTTGGTTTTGCCGATGTAATGGATGGTTTTATTTTATTTACTATACCTTATATAACCATGTAGTTTAATAATATACAAAACTTTTTTTATTAATATTACAAAATATTATAAAACTGAAGAGTTTATTTGTTTGTTTTTTTTTTGATTGAATGCGCTAATCTCAGGAACTACTGGTCTGATAGAAAAATTATTTCAGTGTTAGACTGCCCATTTATTGAGGAAGGCTATGAGCTATATTCCATCACGCTGCTACTCAAGGCAGTTAAGCTGTAATTTATAAATGTCAAATAATACATTAGATTCTTCTTATATGGTGAAGTATGAGATGAACAGGACCACCACATCTCATCCTGTGACCGTTGTAGAAGATGATTAAATGTGGCTTTTCTCAATATGACAGTTGACATATAGAGTACAAAGTACTTATTTGACGGCAGTAGGCTCGCTTGATTAGGATCGGAAATCATTGTAGACGAAATGTGGGTGTTGATACAATTCTGCCTGCCCTTTCAACGACGTGAGTAATATTCTAGAATAGTTAGTTGTTTTGTTGATATCATGATAGTAACAGAACCAAAATATTTACATCGATCTGTATAATAACAACGAAGATTCCATGAATTTTCTGGTCTGTCACATCTAGATAATATTCTAAAAGTATTTTAAATTAATCAAATACTGTACGGTTGCTATCTTATTTAATGAGCTAACACAATTAATTCCCTTTGCAAAAACTGATATAATATCATGTCATAATTATATATTTCATTACTTGAAATTTAAGCAATTTTATCAAAATTAGAAGGGAATATAATTGTATGTACTTATAAACTTATAATTGGAGGGTAAGGGGTCCCTTCCACCATCTTGGGGATCCAACCTACCCTTACCTGCCTGTGGTGCCCTCTGCCGACCAACGAACGAGGCTCTGGCTAACCGTCATCGTCAACCTGCACCGGACCTGCGTGGTGGGTCCGAAACCAACCGAAAAGTTGGTGTGTTACAAACGGCCCCAAGTGTCTGGGGATCTAGTCGTAACACTGATGACGGGCGTCAGTCAATCGCTGGGGCCAGGGGTGCTAAGAATCAGCGAGCGGGATTAATTCTTCCCCAAAATTGAAAGGCGCAGCTTATTCTCTGGTGCGGCTACTGCCGAACATAACCCCATCCAAAGGGCTAGAAGGGGACAAGTGGTTCGGTGAGTCTTTGCTCTGCCGCACCATTAAGTAAGTCTTGGAATTCCTTGCCAGCACACGTGTTTACTTCTTCCTTTACAGTCCCGGGTCCTTTAAGCGGGGCGTGAAAAAGCATCTGATGAGGCCGTCAACCTGAGTGCCACCATTGTAACACTTTACGTGTTTGTAATGGTGACCCTCGTTCCTGAGACGTTACCTAGAGCTTACCATCAGGCGGGGTGAAGTCAAAATGACGTGTCCTAAATAAAAAAAAGCATTACTATTATCTCTTCTGATATATGTCCATTGGAAAGAGAATGGCAGTCAGTTCAAGGGCAGTCGTTCACTTTTCTATTTTTCATATTATAATCGTTTTCATTCTATTAATATTATAGTTATTATTACTAAGAAGTATCACACTTGACAGTTGACAGGACATCAAACTCGTGACTGCGCCGGCGCAAATATTTGTGCAGTGAACCATTTTGTTGTTACATTTGCTATGTTGTAAGTTGTAAGGGTGTTTGCACACTGAATGTTGTTTATTTAGAATTTTTAAAAGAAAACATTCTCTGACTCTTTTTCCAACTCGTGTGCCCACAGCTGTAGTTCAATTTTTCCATGAAGCGACTGCCGTCTGAACTCTACACCTATTGGCGATATCGACGTTCTATTGTTAGAATAGTCGGTCGGGTTCCAACTACCTGTAACGCTTGCCATAAATGTTCGTGAGGCAACTGGGAACAACGGTTATCGTGCTTTGCGAGGCACGATTACACTAAATGGGATACACTCACTACCGCCACCGCCAACACTACAAAGAACTCATCTTTAAGCCTAGTAGGAAAGAATTGCGATCGAAGGGCTTGTGAGTTGTAACCACTTTCCATCAGGTGGGCCGTGTGCTTATCTGCCACCTAGTGGTACAAAAAAGTTAACAAAATGTACTAAACCAACTTCAAATACCAAAACCGCACTGAAATTTAATACATTACAGATTTATTTTCAATTCAGTATTTATATTGCACATGTTTGGGGCTAAAAAGGAATAAAGGGGCAAATGCGGAATTTTTCATGTGGGGTAAAACTTCGTGAGGCGAACGCGGAACAAATTCTTAATGTAGACATATTTAGCAGTAAAGTTATATTTGACCTTATTTGTATAACTAGTAATAATATAATGTACATACCTTTTTGATAAATAAATAAATTTATTTGATACCTAAATAAATAAATTTATTATTATTATTTGACTACAAACAATTCAAAAATTTTCCGTTGAAGTTTTGTCTAGTTACATTCTAATCATCTGAAACATATGCTTGTTTGCTATCTCAGTAGTAAGTATTACAATACAAAACGATATTTCAATAACGCTCTTTATTTAATGAATATAACGTCGCAATATCTTGACTTGATCATAAATACGGACGTGGTTACGAAACATTGTATTCTATTTTGGTTTAATTAATTAATTGTAGTGGAGTAATGTCTAAAACCACCCCGAGTACTTGAAGCTTTGGGTCTGAGTAGATCGGACGGGAAGAAGCCGGTCGGTCTGTCTTTAGTGCCCTGGAAAGAAAAGAAAGAAAGAATGAAAGAAAAAAGAAAGAAAGAAAGAAAGAAAGAAAGAAAGAAAGAAAGAAAGAAAGAAAGAAATATAGCAAGAAAGAAAGAAAGAAAATTATTTTTTAATTGGTTGTCACATGCACATGGATTAAAAAGGACAATAATATAAAAATAATGTATAAACAAAAATAACAAGAATTGCAAGTGCCTAAATTGGGACGCAACGTGCGTCAGCAGCTCAGCACTGCAGCCTTCAGTCATCTCAGCCATACTATGCGGTCCCCGTCTGCGGCCTCGGAACATAAACATAACATAAACTCACGCCTATATCCCAAAAGGGGTAGGCAGAGGTGATAGCACCCACATTTCGCCAGTTTATATTTAGGTCCCAATGTAATAGGTGGCGAGCCTATTGCTACTAACCGGGCACTTATAAACCTGCGATAAAAACACACATAACTTCGAAAAGCATCGAAAAGTCATTGGTGTGTGCCATGGTAAAACCTTAGGATCGAATTCGAGACCTCGTCTCAGCACCCATACCACTAGGCTACCGCGAAACCAACCAGTGTAAAGATAAGGCTTAAGTACGCCGACCTGGAACAGCTTTACAACTTCGTACCGGTAGCGATGGTGACCCAGGGCTGCTGGGGTAAAGAGCCTGTGGAAGGACGGAATGTGATGGCCCTCCAACACAAAGGGGGATCCTCCGACCAGGCAAGGTGATCACGCCTGGCGGGCCGCGGCTCAACGGTTATCGTTGGGTTGTTGTATGTATATTGTACCAGCGCGAGAACTTCACTTTCGTGATGCAGGATCCGAAGTGACGTAGTAGTTTGTATTGCTGTCGCTAGATGGCGCTGGGTACATGTGGCATTTATATGGGAATTCAGCTGACCCAGGGCCAGCTAAGGCCCTCTCGGGTGTAGGAATTTTTCACACCTAGGTTTTGTATAAAGATACGTATGTCATTCGCACTTTTTGTTCCTCTCAGGGTAACTTTATGATCAGCGGAGGCGACTCGGACGTCGGTCGCAGAATGACCTCCGTCCTTCATGAGCGCGGGCCTGGGAGTGACGGGTGGAGCCGCCTGTCACTGTAGCAGAAGCAGGCCGCGGCGGCGGCGGCGCAAAGTGCGCCTTCCCATACCCAGGGGCTAGTTGGGGACACCGTGATCCCTACACCGACGGGGGTCATCTCGAAGAGAAGGCCCCGGGTCTGCCGGGGTGCGAGGGATATGTTGGCTACTACCTCACCTCCGGCAACTGAAGACCCAAAGACAGCGTGCGTTTTAGTCGGTTCGAGTCCGACATAACCTATCCAACCGATCCTTGGGGATATTTCGCACGATAAAAAAAAGGATTACTTAATGACATTGGCTGCCTCTGGCGCTCTAAATCACACTATGAAAACAAAGTAGGATTTAAATAATATCACTTTGAGCTTGTGGTAAGGCGTCTCATTACCGCCGGCGACTCTCTGTGTGTGCATTTACTGTCATTAAATGTATTAAACGTCCATTTATTTCACTTTATTAAGCAATGTCAATAATCATAGCTGTATTATACACGGGGCAATAATCACATACTAGTTTATGGGTGCTTTTAGTGTACACGATGTTATTGTGTCGTGTCGGAGTCGGATTGGGAGATCCTTTTATTACTACGTTATTTGTTGACGTATGAAACACAATACGATTAAGTAAAATATACATATAAACTATCTAGTTTATGGCTATCTAGCCATTTTGGTAAACACTCATTAACAAATAACTGTCATTTTCACAGCCATTTATCATTTTTTGTATTTCACTCGTTAAAAAATAACATCTCTTATCATTATTCAGATATAACCATTTAATATTATTTTTACTTATTATTAATCTGAAACGTTTAGTACAAATTATTGATATTAATTTAACCTGTGAATATTGTAACCGTCAATATTGCAATGCCTGTAGATGGCTCTAAGTCTTAAGCACTAAAATACACTTGTGACTCCAACATGCGGATAGTAGGCAATATATGTTTTAAATTTGAATTACATTCGATAGCGTAATTGTGTGTAATCAGAGTTATTGTTATTTTAAAATAAGATAAGCACTAAGGCAAGTGCAACTAGAGGCTCCATATTCACTCTCAAGATGAACAACACGGCCGTCTCTCTCGAATACTCTACTACAATGATCGCTTCCTGCACGCACGACATCTTCTCCTCCGCGTCTAGTTGCGACGACAAGACGCCAGCTGCAAACGACAACGTCGCGTTAGTCGCGGCGACAAGACTCGGCGACTAGACGCAAGTCGTCCAGTTTGCGATGGCTATAAACGGCGGCTAAACTGAACTAATCCTTTCCTATACTAACTTGTTCCAGTCTATCACTGTTTGAAATTGCATCAAAATGTATGAATTCAGAATGACATGGTCCATTTCGTAATCGTAACTATTATAAAACTCGCTTTTTCTCTTCATACTTGACGTACATAACTATTATTTCAAAATTCGTGCTAGTCTATTCTGTGAGTATCATGTGTGTGTGTCGTGAAAGTGCAGTGCGCGAACGTCGAAAAAAAAGAGTGCAGAAGAGGGTAGACCGATACTTTCTGTCCGAAAAAATCTAATTCGACGGTTGTTTAGTGCATTCGTGATCATGGCGCTTGTAACAGTGCCGAAATATCGTATAGTCATGACAATTAAAAACATAGTGAATATTTTATAAAGTGTTATAATAATTTTATCAAAATAGTAAATGGTTCACGCATGAAAGTGTAAAGGCAAGCAGAGTAAACTTCTTCCTTTTATTATGTGAGTATGGATAATATTTAATTATGTTTTAATTTAGGTTTGTAAAGCTATCATTAAAAAAAGTAATCTATCAGAGGATTTTTATCTAAAATGGAATGTTACAAGCAAAACATAAAAGTCGCATATTGTAAATGGATCTGCTGACTTTCTACTTTGCAATGATAGTGAGATAACGGAGACATAGATTAGACATGACAGAGTAGACTACCATAAATTATACCTATGTAGGTATAAAACTATTTAGTTAATTGCCTGTTAATATATTTAATCGAGAATATCGCCTCTTTGCTTCTATAATGTGACATATCCGAAATTTCGTTTTTTTTTTTATTTGATAATTAAAACCGCCGTGATCGATTTTATTTTCTCAAAAAACGTGGTATTTTTTACGCGGTAAATAGCGAATCTGTGGGCGAAAGAGATAGCGTCATTGTGTCAGATCACAATATGGCACTGTCTCTTACTGCATCAAGGATTTTTGCGAGAACGTAACATAACAGTAACCACTACGCACTTACAGAGGAAGGAGCTCTTGATTTTCTGCGAAAACGTGACATAACGTGTTTATCACGTTTTGATTGTAAAGATAAGTCTTAATTCAATTATGATTTTAAATTTTATAATGTGATATATGGATGTGACACATTATTACTGAAAAATAGTGTGGAATGTTAATTGTTATATACCGTACATGTCACATTGCTGTCGAAAGTATGAATGTTTTATTTGGAGTTAACTTAGGATGTAACGTTGTAGGTGATGAAACTTTTTCCAAATTAAAATTCAAGCGATGGATAATTATAGATGTTTCGTTTTTGAACAAAAACAAATGTATTTATTTAGGAATATTCTAATATAGTCCGTTGTAAATACTAAAAGTAATAGCCGTTGGTACTTAAATTTTTCAGATGGAATCTAGATGTAAGACAAGTGACAAGTGAATATCATATTTTTTACTATTTGCCGTATCTTAGTTTAATAAGAAACTACTTATCTTAGCAAATATTTAAAATAATAAAACTTATTTTTAGAAAACGACTCTTCATTAAGCGTAGCGGGGGTGATTTTATAAAAATATAGGCTGCTATGAAAACTGATTATTAATATTTGCGCCAAATAATACCAAGACTATCTCTGATTACTGTGTAAGATCATTATTGATTTTTAATTTTGTAATTTTGTCTTAACTTAAAAGTAGATTTATTCTAATTTGATTACCTACTTATTTCCAAAGGACTATTTTGTATTCATGTTTTGACTAAGTCTAGTCCGTTACATTTGTATTACAATATTGGTTGGTTAAGTATTTTTTTTAATTTTGTATTTTGTTTGCAATTGCTAACACTTATGATGCTATTGTCAAGCCCTCTTTAAAAAGTAGGAAGTGTCCAGGTCTCCCTAACACCGCGACGCGTACAATGAAGCAAAGCGCGCCACTAAGAAAGCTGTAGCCAGAGCCAGACGAGACCACTTACAACCTCTCTATGATAAGTTGGAATCGCCTGAGGGGCGCAAGCTTATCTATAAGTTGGCGCGTTCCAGGGTCAAAGCGGCACAGGATATAATTGTCGCGGAGAAAAACAGAACGAAGAATACGCCACTGCACTGTCTGTTTGTAGACATGCAGAAGGATTTCGACTGTGTTCCTCACGCGGTGATCTGGTGGGTACTGCGGATTCTAGAGTTCTATATTGACACTATCCGAAAAATGTACTACAATTCCGGTCCAGACCGCTGTTGGCGACCCAAACCCCCTCCCCATCAACCTCGGAGTACACCAAGGATCTGTTCTTAGCCCGTATCTGCTCAGCGTGGTGGTAGACGCTCTGTCGGACAGCATCAGGAACTCATATGAGCAGCCCCCGTGGGTGTTCATGTATGCTGATGACATCGCCCTGGTGGATTCGCATCTCGCATCCGGGGCCGCCTCCATTTCCATGACATTGCAGACAAAATGCAGGAGAGTCGCCTTCGCTGGTACGGCCATGTTCAGCGACGACCACCCGGCTACGTGGGTAACAGATGTCTGGCCATGACACCTACACCGGGTCCCGGTAGGAGGAATAGACCCAAGCAGTGCTGGCTTGGCGTCGTAGAGGATGACATGCGTGCCAATGGACTCACCACCATGGATGCGCCAGACCGTGCGAAGTGGATGAGAAAAAGTCGGAAAGCAGACCCCGGACGCCGAGGCGAAGGCTTCGAATACGACCGGGACTAACGCAAGGATGATGATGATGAATGTTATAATTGTTAGATTTTTTAGAAACTGTTGCTGCCGAAGACTGATTGTTTTTAGGTATAACTATTTTATATTAACCTAAATATGCTGTAATATAGAAGTCAAATGCGATTTTCATTAGGCCTACCAATTGTGATTATTTATAGTATTAATTTGTTTTAATTTTTATAGAATTAATTATTAAGTGTGGTTGTAGTTTCCCTCTTTCTAATAAAAAAATATTCTCGAAACCAAAAGTTTTTATTTCAACAATGATTGTTTGTGGCAAAACTCAGTGTCATAAGAAACGTAATATCATCAACAACGTGACGACTCAGGTTGTAACACTCATAATACTCACTATTTGCAAGAAAAACGTGATATATGTTCCCCTTTTTTTAAATTGATGCTAATTCCACGTTAAAATTTCAAATTGCCAGGGTTTTAAGAACTACTCCGATAGTTTATTTAACATATCAAATAATAAATTAAGGATCGACAATAAAAAAGTTATTAGTTTTGTCACAGTTTTATTTTGTAAGTTTAAAATCACTCTCCTGTAAAATCACAGTTTTCGAGATAACACATTATAGAAGCAAAGAGGCGATATACACACATACATAACAATACAATACAATGTTCAATTCAAAGAATTGAATTGAATTGAACATTGTATTGTATGGCAAATATTTAATATTAGTCAAAAAGTATATTTAATTATAAAGCTCTATTTCATAAACAACAGTTTTAATTGTAAACCGTTCCAACACAACGGTTTTTATAAGAAAAATATGATATGGTATGGATTAAGAAAAGTGGATTACACAAAATAGCATGACTTAAGCAGAGAATAAATTTAACGTGTTGTGGAATCAATGCAATCATAAAAAAATCATAATGACTTCAGTTTTGGTGGTATGAATACGGAACAGCCCAAAGAAAAGCTTTTGTATGCCTTCATTCATTAAAATCATCAGTTCCATGTACACAAAACTTTGCCTCTGTCTACATTTAATTTCCTCTGTGCCACTCAAATTTGAGTTAAGCTAGCCTTTTGTACATAACATTTCATAACTATTCTATGAATGTGATTTATGTGTGCAATAAAGAATTCAATAAAATAAAGATAAAAAACATAAAATACATACATAACAGATACGCTTTCTCGGACCTTAAAGGATTACAAAATGAAGGAAACAAAGTATTAGTAAAACTTAAAAGAAAAAGATAATAAATACTGACATTTGATTGATTCACAGAGGATTAACCAATGTATCCACAATACTACACAATACAATTAACTTATTCTTTGAACAACAACATTGAACCAGCTATCATTGTCAAGTTCAATATATTTGAGTCACAATCTTTATCTAAGGATCAGTGACAATTAATCGGACAGGCCCACCCAACCGGGAACCGAACCGACAACCAAGGTGACAGTGGCCTTACCGTTAGGACATGCAAAGGGAAATTTGATACGATAATAAGTTATTAGAGTATAAAATATTTGTGTAGGAATCTGTTTACTTGTGGAACTGGTTAATTATTATAGTATCTACTAAAGTTCTTTTTTATTAAGGACACGTCAATTGAACTTCACCCCGCCTGATGGTAAACTCAAGGCAAATTCTCAAGAATGAGGGTCACCATTACAAACACGTAAAGTGTTACAATGGTGGCACTCAGCTTGACGGCCTCATCAGATGCTTTTTCACGCCCCACTTAAAGGACCCGGGACTGTAGGAAGAACGAAACACGTGAGCTGGTAAGGAATTCCAAGACTTACTGGTGCGGCAGAGGAAAGACTCACCGAACCGCATGGTTCTTGATGGAATATTCCGCACCGTATGCGGGTGACAAGCAAGTGTATAGGAGGTAATACATGACGGTTTATCCTGTCATTGAGCAGTCTGACTAGGAAAGTACCTCCACACTACAGAATACCGTAGCTAATATTTCTGCAGTGACTAGGGTAGCTAGAGCTCATTGGAGAGGTTTTGTGTTATTAGTGGGAAGATCTAGAATCCCTTCTTTGTCTTCTGCACTGACAGTATAAAAACTCTCTTAACCTTCTCCCCTCCCCCTTCCTCTTCACCCATCCCGCTATATGGCAGAACGAATATGAAGTCCCTGGTGTTGCAAACGTCCATAGGCCACAGTCACCACTTTCCATCAGGTCGTCCGTGTGCTTGTCTGCCACCTAAGTGGTGGTGACCATATTATTCTTTGATTATAATCCATTTATCTTTTCTAGGGCTGACCTCTGCCCCATATAGATAACCAAATAATGTGCTTATCGTGCTCTCCAAAGCATAAGTTTCTCAATATGTGAGGAAGGGTCACCCATCTTAAAACTGCTTCAAAATTCAAAATTCAAAAGCATTTATTCTGTATAGACCATTAATCACACATACGAAACGTCAATATCAATAATATATTATAAGTTAGTAATCAAACGCCAACCAAACACCGCTTCGAAACGCGGCTCTAGCCTGAGAAGACTCCGGCAAGAAATTCAGCGACCTTTCCTTTTTTTTTGGTATATTCGCTAGTATTGCTTATTCATGCAATACGTGATGTGTCCCTCATACCATCCTGCAAATTATTTTAATCCGCAAAAGTATGGTCCATGGCATAACTAAACATTACTCTTTTATGAAGACCAATATTTATTGTAATTAATGCAATAAATCGGGACTGATGGATATACAGTACCAACAAAATGTACAATAACAGAATTTAAATTTTCATGAGTTTTTTATGATGACAGCTTGTAAACATGATATGCGAAGATTCGCAGCTGTGGACGCAAAGAACCAATCGTTTTGGAGACTTTTACCATAAAGTCTTGGAATTATTTATCATCTCATTTTTTATGGCACGTCCGCGTCAATTTGATTTAACCTCGCCTGGTATTAAGCTGAAGGCAAAGTCTCATGAAAGAGGGTCACCACTGCAAACACGTCCAGTGCTACAATGGTGGCGCTCAGCTTGACGGCCTCATCAGATGTTTTTCACGCCCCCCGCTTGAAGGACCTGGAAATGTCTAGACTGGAAATGAACCCGCGACCAGTCTATAATAGGGAGAATGTGCTTAACGTGTTTGTAATGGTGACACTATTTCCTGAGACCTTGCCTTGGTCTTACCATCAGGCAGGGTGTATATAATATCGTGCCGCCTTCAAAAATTAATATTTCCCAAGTTAATAACCTTGCCTTCTTGCCCTAAAAATGGGGTTATTTACATCTTGAAATGACATGGCTCATCTGGTGTTGTTTACTAACAATCATGCAGATGAGAATTTTTTTAATGTTTATTTATCCTGTCAATCAAAATGGTGGTAGGTTAGTCAGTTTCGGGAACGTGGTGTTTGGGTTAAGATATGTTAATGAACTGAATTAGAAGTATGTTTGTGTGGCTAATTAATACTATGTAAGTACAATATTAATAATTTAGGAAAAGAAAAATTTCAATCATACTATGCCTTCAGCTTACCATTAGGAGAGGTGAAGTCAAATTTCAGTGCCCTAGAGAAAAAAAAAGTTTTTACAACGAATGTGTTAGGCACTTAGAACCTAAACTAGAACAGTGTCATAACTTAATTACGTATGTATTAGCAGGTATTTGTATACGGTCGCCATGCAAATCGTTTCTATGGCATTTAATTATAAATTGTAGAATTTATATCAAATGCAGTTGGCCTTGTCATAATCTATTTCTAAGGTATTCCGATCGGGTATTACTAAAATTTTCTACAAATAAGTAAGCAAGCAGCCGTCTGCGGAGGTGCCTCGGACGTCGGAGGTCGCAGAATGACCTCTGTCCTCCATGAGCGCGGACCTGAGGCTGACGGGTGGAGCCGCCTGTCACCCTAGCAGAAGCAGGCCGCGGCGGCGGCGCAAAGCACGCCTCCCCATACCCGGTACTGGACGGGGACACCGTGGTCCCTACACCCGACGGGGGTCATCTTGAAAGAGACGGCCCCGGGTATTCGTGGGGATTTTTCTCACGAAAAAAAAGGTGTAGCCATCTGTCATCCTAGCAGGAGCAGACCGCGATGGAAGCGTGATGCTTCTTCATCATCCTGCGATGCTATCGGGGAAAAGATATGGACAGATTCAACATTTTATATGGCAGGGGTCCTGGGTACACATGACTTTATAGGCCGTTTCGGATATTCTTAAAGATGATGTGCGAGAAATATTCTTTTTCGGGCGGAGACCCTATGACGCGGTGAGCCCTGAGCACGTGTCCCTATGGTAAAAACGGTATTGGATGTGGACACCGTAGTCATATACCCGTGTAGATTTTCGTTAGCCCTGGCTCAACCGGGGCGTGAGAGATATGCCAGAGACTACCTCACCCTCGGTAACTGATAGTCCAAGACGGCCGTGCTTCATCAGGCGGGGTGTAACACGAGTCGGACCCCGTTGTTCGCGCAGGCGCGAGTAGATTGTTGACTATGCGTTAGCGCGCCGCCTCTTTCGTGCACAGGGTCAGGGCGAGTTCCAACTCCCTCCTGAAGATGATTGCTGACTGGGTAGACTGTACATATGTCAACCACTGTTGCACTCTACACGTGTAATTGATACTAACAATACTACGATATAGATGTAGGCGTTACCTGGCGGAAATCCATTATAAAAAGATATATATTGGGAGAGTGAGGAGGGCCCACCGCTCACCCGCGGTTCAACACTCCAACAATATATATTGGAATGTCAAACCACCCTCTTCAAAGTAAGAAAAACAAAAAAATCTTACCAGAGAGGAGATGTAGTACCTACCTTGTGCAGTATACAATACTAACATAATTTTAAGCACATTGTTACTAACATACCAACTATGGACATCTATGGACATGTTTCCGAAATAAATGATTATTATTATTATTACTATTGACTGTAAAACAAAACTTTATACTTATGTTTACATCATTGTTCATAATTGTATATTACCTATACCTATGTAGAAGTTTATATTTGAACATTCTGAATTAATATAAACAAGGTTTATTTCTGTTTCGAACAACGATCGATCAGATGCCTAACCTTTCGTTTGGGGCACTGAACTTCGAATGAAGTATTATACTATGTAGTGATTAGCAACCGAAATTACGAATATCCCTTCTAACCCCTCCAGAAGATAGCGGTAGCTTAGTGGTTAAAGAGTCGGCCTTATAATCGAAAGGTTCCAGGTTCGAATCCTGGTCATTACACTACAGTCGTGAACACGCTCCTATCTCAAGACATTGAGTTTAGATCTCTACCTAAGCTCAAGGGCTTGAGATAGGAGTGTTAGTGGAAATATTAGTTTGAGGGAATCCGATCCGGGTTAGAGGGAATATTAGTAATATTGATTACTAATATTTAAAAAAATGTATCTATAGGAATATATACGTAGGTAGAAACATATATTATCAAATACACATTTAATTTCATTCTAGTATGTGTATAATATAACCATATACAGGATGGTGTGTGTTACCTGTAAATGACTAGTAAATAAATAGATATTTTCCTGGTTCTCGTGCGACAATCACCACGGATACTACGCGGGCCACTAGCTATGGTTATATAGGGCTGGTCCGGAGAAGACTCCGGGCCCGCACAGCCCGCCACTAGCTGGGGTGGAAATAATAATAATAATATAATTATTAATAATATATATTATAATAATATAATATTTATTAGCTAAAAAACACAAATTCGAAGTAGCAAATCTTTGGTGGCAAGAACTTTTAACCCAGCCGCAAATTAAAGAAAACGACACTGCGAAACTAATGTGGGAGATACCTGTTCAGACGGATGTTACCATAGCACACAATAGACCGGATATAATATATATAGATAAGACTGAAAATAAAACCTACTTAATAGATGTAACAGTACCATCAGATTATAACATAGGACCAAAAGAAATAGAAAAGCTTAGCAAATATCACGCACTTAAAGTAGAAATAACCAGATTATGGAACACACACACAGAAACCATTCCCATAGTAATAGGCACGACAGGAGTAGTAGCTAAAAGCATACATCGATATATAGATAAACTAAATGCAAACATAAATATACATATATTACAAAAACAAGCAGCTATTCATACCTCCACAATACTTAGCAAAGTTTTAGGTGACACGGTTTTTATAAATTCAGGGGGCTCCGAACCTCCTCTTCCCTGAGGGTCTCAGGGCGGGAGTTAGGAAAATACCAAGTGTATAAACTTGTGAAAAAAATCTTTTTTAAAACAATAATAATAATATTAATATATATTATATTATTATTAATATAATAATAATAATAATATAATATCCTGATTTTATGAGCAGTCATAGGTCACCCGACACAACAACGCATGAATTATTCATTTTTACTTTTGAAATTATTTTTTGTGTCGGGGGTTTTTAATACAAGACATATCTCTCGCACCCCGGTAGACCGGGTGACATCTCTTCTGAGATAACTGAGGAAGTCGTCAGCTGGAGTGCATAAATGGTAATTACTAAAGTTCTACGAATCTAAATGAGCAATATTTATTTGAGCCTATTGGAGCCTATTGCCATGTTCCGGACATCTTAGTTCCTTGTACGATACCGCATAGGGAAGTAAGTTGGCCCAAATTCTGCTCCGCCGGAATCCAAACGGAGAAGATAGTATAATAATTTATTTAACTATTCAGTATTCCTATTTTTTTATAATATCACGCCAATATCCCCGAAGGGATAGGCAGAGGTGCTAGCACTCATTCTTATTTAAATTTGGTTTAAATGATAAATGATAGTTAAGTTTTACATTTAGACATCTGCTATAGGTATACTACTACAAATAGTAATATTATATCTACTTAAATTAAAATGACGAAATCATAAAAGAACCAGCCTGTATAACAGAGGACGTCAATCAGGGCCTATCTCAATGATGTATAGCCACACCAGGCCATCTGCTCGCAGATTTTAATTAAACCGCAACGATAAACGACTAGTTTAAGTGGTGCTATCGGCTTGAGTACACTGGCAGATATCATTTATAGCATATAGTTAGCATATATTAAGAAATTTGTATAGTTCTTGGTACATATCTTGCTTCAGGTACGTCATAAAACGCGTTTTTGGGTGTCTTTTAAGGCAGCAGAGGAGCTCAAATCCACCAACGCCACGGGCGCGCGTGAAATATTTTATTTTTATTTTATTTTTTTTATTCATTTGGGAAAACTAACAGTCACACAAATTATTACAAATCATTACTTAACATTGAAATATCTCTGTGAGACCAACTACATTTTCCACTTAATATTTTAACATTCAATATTTTGAAGCTAACATGCATTGTTCCTACTCAGCATGAAGTTTAAACAAGATAATAAAAGTTACAATATTACATAATATTTCCGTTACATGCCTTTTAAATTTGCTTGAAACAATCAATTAACCTATTGCAGTCCACTGCTGTATATAGGTCTCTACCAATTTGCGCCATTTTCACCTTTCGCATCCAGTCTATTGCACCCTTTTCTGGTTGTCCAGATCAATTCAGCGGATTAAGTATGATTGATCAACAAACATTCAACCATTTACCAATTTTTCAACTACACGCAGCACACGTATTTCCTTTCTCTTACACTACAGGGTCTTTTAAGTGGAGCGTGAAAGAACATCTGTCGAGATTCGAGGCCTGCAAGTAGGTAATACATCTATAAACGTGGTCACAGGGCAGGGTGCAATTTATGACGACCCAGATATTAAAAAAGAATATAATTTATAGCTTAGCTTTCAGTAGACACGTTCTGTCTAGACGGGATATAGTTTTTTGCAAGAAATATATTATAAGTTTAGTAGTTTATCATTATGATGTATGTTATCGTAATAATATCTGAATGAATAATAACTATTAATATGTACAATATATGATCATAAATGAAGCGTCTCCTTCTTGCGTGTGAGATATTTTTTTTTCTTTTTGTAACTGACTTTGAAAATACTAGCTGACTGACTTGACTTTGAAAATGCAAGTAAGTTGTCATTTGGTCACATACTTTTGACATTTTTAATACTTTAAAAAAAATCAAAAATACCACGGTAGCCTAGTGGTATGGGTGATGGACTGCTGAGACCAGGTCTCGGGTTCGATGCCAGGTTTTACCATGGCGCACACCAATGACATTTCGATGCTTTTCAAAGTTATGTGTGTATTTATCACAGGTTTATAAGTGTCCGGTTAATAACAATAGAGTCGCCACCTATTACATTGGGAACTAAACATAAACTGGCGAAATGTGGATGCTAGCACCTCTGCCTACCCCTTCGAGGATATAGGCGTGAGTTTATGTTATGCTATCTAAATATTCAAGATAACAACATAACATAAACAAAACTTTTTCGTAAATATTCAAGCTTGTTCGATCTAATGTATGAAACGCCATAAATACTTTTTTATCTGTAGCAAAGTAATCGCTATTTCGAACGGTTGGCGGTTCGAATAGGTATTACAAAAGGAATTACAAATCATTTTATTCTGTATAGACCATTAAATGTCACTTATAAAACATCAATATCAACAATATTTTATAAATTAGTGAGCTAATGGACCACTGGCTATTTACAGACATTTACTTAGTCTAGATACAGAAATTGAGTAGCAAGTTGAGTGAACAGATAATTTCTGGGCTTGTTCATCATCCAAACAATTTACGCAAGCACTAAATAAGTGCTTAATCAAAGTACAAAACAATATTTGTAACAAGTGCGCTGAGGAAATGTACACAAAACAAACAATTGTAAGGCGAGGCACAATCAAAGCCAACATTCCTCAAGCATTGTTCGAAATGTTGCCTATATAAGTAATAACAGTAAGTCAGGTTGCAATTTTATTGTATTAATACGAAAGTATTGATAGCAATAGTTTGATGCTATTTGTCAACCAAACTTTTAGAGGGAGAATGCTTTGAGCACTTGAGCTACTAGACAAAAGTGTATTCCAAATTATCCTTTGCGTCTTAATTTTCATTCACACATTCATTATTTCCAATTTTAAGTCAATTTGAAAAAGTATGTTATATTTTTAATGTGATGTAGTCGGTGCATAGGTGTGCGAATTTACGCAACGAAGGATAAATTCGACAATGTGAACCTTTTTGTAAGAATACGTCAAAACTTTTTCGTAAATATTCGAGCTTGTTCGATCCAAAGTTTGAAACGCCATAAATATTTTATTATCTTTAGCAAAGTAATCACTATTTTGAACGTTTGAAAAATAAAAGGTGGTGGTAGTATAGTTGCCACTACCTTGATAAGCGTTAGTGTGTATTATTTTTAAAGTACGTATGGTTTGAGTTAATATTTCATTAGAAGCAGTAAATCCCACCACTCAAAGCAATTATTTACTAGTAATGCACGGTATTATTAAGGGCCCAGATTGCCCAGACGCAACATCGATTTCGCGCGACCGCAGCGCTACTGTTTACTGAAACAACCGACCGGGGCGGGTGAATGACCCAGAGAGAGCCACCTTTTTGTATTCTACTTACCTAAAATTCCAACTATGTATTTATTTGTAATTTTTCTACCACAGTTTATTCTTATTTCGTAAAATATTCATTCAATAACATAATTGCAAATTCAGTAGCAAGTACGGTCGAAATAACATCGAGCCTTTCCTCGCTACTGTTTATCTATACGCAAGGATATGTGCCTATTGGATAAACTCAAATAATTACTTACTATTTGTTTACGATCACCTTGATATCTTAAAAATCTCCTAGGGTTTTACAAAAAAATATCAATAAATGAAACACAAGTATAAAAATGATTCATATAATTTAAAAGTAGGTAAACAATAACAAATATGAGTCGCCAAGCGTGCTAGGGTTGTGCAAAAATTTGTAAAACAAGTTTATAAATTATTAATATACAAATTAAAAGTAAGTAAACAATAACAAAATATGAGTTCAAAATTCTAATGTTTAAAGTTGTTTAAATAAATTACTGAATAAATTCTGATTTCTGCTAATTTGATTATAAAATCAATTGCTATTGCAAAACCTATCAGAATGAAAATGTTAACAGATGCCCGATTCACGTAATAAAAACCGTAGCGTGGTGACTTCAAAATGTCACTTTGTTTTTTTGCAAACAAACCCTTTTAACCGACTTAAAAAAAGAGGAAGATTCTCAATTCACTGTATTTTTAAACCGATTTTGATGATTCTTTACACCAGGTAACTCTTCAAAATTGTATAAGAATTGTACAGTAATTGATTTATGACAATCCAAGACTAGATAAGTAAGTGCGTTAACCATAAGGCGATTTCTAAGTTAAAACAACTTTTGGATGCACGTGAATCGACCGGCTGGGTAGTTAAGTTACCTCAGTCTATTTCAAAATCCTTAGGCGTCCTTCTCTTTCAAAACACGTAAAGTTCTTTCTTTCCTCTCTTTCGTAGCCTCTATGATACTGGAACTGGGCGCGTCACGAATTCGCTTCGTGACTGCCGAGGATCAACTAATTCTGGAAGTAGTCAATCGTAATAAAACCAAACTAATTTCATCTCCATTTTCTCCTTCCAAAATTTGACACTGACACTGCTTACTCTGCTTCTTCCTTGACAGCTTCTGCCATGGATTGTGCTGCTGTCTTTTCCCATCAATCGCAAACCGTATTATAAATTTCATTATATAATGAAGGTGACATAATTGGTAGGGCAGTTAATGTTTTTAACTGAAAGTAGCTCCCACCAGATGATATGATACCAGATACAATTTGATGATTCACTTCCATGCTATCTTCTTCCTTTCAACCAAACACACAGTAAATTTCATATTACACATACTAATTACACATACATTTCATGATGAGTTTTGAGTCCCGACCAACTTTTACTTCACCTATTATACTGAGGATACAATCCATTGGACCGCGGTCCCCTATGGCCTGAACAGCTTAAAAAAAAAAGAAATATCTGCTACTCTACGCCCAACTTCCACTTCAACCACCTTTCCTTCTTGACGGTTTTCAATTACTAGTTCCTGTAAAGAAAGATAATGGCTTGATTGTTTTTTTATAAAAAATAATAAATAAAGAATGGGCCAAATTTCTTCAAACATAGCTAAGAAGTCCCTTAGAATACATCTTTGAAACACATAGATCAAAAACATAAACGTTTTATATAAAATGTAAAATCGGTTTAGGATAATAATTTTACGGGATAACATTATAATATTATTCTCCATCGCTTGTTCCATGCTCTTGCTTGACCCTAACGTGACATAATGTGACACTTTTTCGTGCATGTTGCCTTTGTTCATCGATTTATAAGACGTTATCACGTCAAAAAATAAATAAATCTGACTACATATATTATAAATTTCCTTTACGCTACGGTAACGCGGTGTTGGTTTTTTATGACGTCACCTACTCTATGTCACTCGGGCTTAGAAGACAATTCTAATGATTCTAAAATCATCAAAATCGGTTAAATAAATATTATTTATTATACCTACATACATAAAATATGGGATTTTAACGAGAATTTTCTTTTGAGAAAGCAATTGAGAACTATTTAGGTACTAATGTGTTTGTCACCCAATGAAAATAATAAATATTGCAAGAAAAAAATCTATAGGTACTGAGATTTTGTCTTCGCCCATCACTAACTAGGTAGTTCGTTTGTGTCTCCCAATGAAAATAATAAATATTGCAAGAAAAAAATCTATAGGTACTGAGATTTTGTCTTCGCCCATCACTAACTAGGTAGTTCGTTTGTGTCTCCCAATGAAAATAATAAATATTGCAAGAAAAAAATCTATAGGTACTGAGATTTTGTCTTCGCCCATCACTAACTAGGTAGTTCGTTTGTGTCTCCCAATGAAAATAATAAATATTGCAAGAAAAAAATCTATAGGTACTGAGATTTTGTCTTCGCCCATCACTAACTAGGTAGTTCGTTTGTGTCTCCCAATGAAAATAATAAATATTGCAAGAAAAAAATCTATAGGTACTGAGATTTTGTCTTCGCCCATCACTAACTAGGTAGTTCGTTTGTGTCTCCCAATGAAAATAATAAATATTGCAAGAAAAAAATCTATAGGTACTGAGATTTTGTCTTCGCCCATCACTAACTAGGTAGTTCGTTTGTGTCTCCCAATGAAAATAATAAATATTGCAAGAAAAAAATCTATAGGTACTGAGATTTTGTCTTCGCCCATCACTAACTAGGTAGTTCGTTTGTGTCTCCCAATGAAAATAATAAATATTGCAAGAAAAAAATCTATAGGTACTGAGATTTTGTCTTCGCCCATCACTAACTAGGTAGTTCGTTTGTTTATGTAACAAGTCTAATTACGTATAACAACTTACCTCTATACAGCGCGTAGCAGTGTTGCTCGGAGTCTCGGCCTGAAGGTTTTCTTTATTTTCAATACTGGAAATATTAATCATCAATAGTATCCACTTTTATTTATTTTGTAATTTTTGTACAACCCTAAACCAGACTCTAGGCGCGTCGCGCCGCGCGCGTCTTTGACGGCAGCGAAGTATGTACGCCCATGCTATTTCAGATAGGAAACATACCTACTTCCACAATCTGATATTTAAACAATATGATGAACATGAAAACGAATATTTAATTATATTATGTAATAAAATTAATTATTATGAGAATATTCCTATAGAAATCGACTTTATTACTTATAATACAAACCAATATTTACATGCAACAACAACAACAAATGCGAATATATTATTATTAGTACTTAGACATGATAAAGCACTCAAATAAAACTAGAATTTTTAAATGACACTTTCACACAAATCTCGTAATTTTTTTCCTCGGTATTTATACCTACTTTACAAGGTTCATAAAATAACCTCCTCAACAAACTACGTACCTATCTAAATAATTTTGTATTTTTTACGATTTATATCTAGTTCCATCATGGTTTTCTTCCAGACATTCATTATATCGGTACTTCCTACTTACTAAAAGTGAATTAGTTATAAAAATGTTATACTTACAGTTTTTCACAAAAAACACAAATTCACAACACGTAATATTGCTGGCGCATCCGACACGCGTGGTGTCACCTTGAACCGTAAAAACGTACTGCCGATCAGTAGCGATGCGGGTTGCTAAATCATAATATCGGGATGCGCGTGATTTTTCATACATTTTTCTATGGAGAATTTACGTAGAACATATCTAGATTTTAGGGCTTTAAAAGAGGAAGTCTTTGTTTGTAAAGGTACAAAAAAAAGTACATAGGTTTAAGTATTGGTTTCTTCAGTGTTCAAAAAGTGTTTCTTTTTATCAATTTGTGTTGATTTATTGGGTAATATTTGAAGAATACGAAGGCATGTTTTTGCATTTTTGTCAAATTTTGTGCGTTTGTTGACGTTTATTATATAGCAATTATTAGGTTTTAAGGATTTAATATAAGACTAACATATATTTTGGTCTTTGATTGTAATATATACAAATTATCATTGATATCAATCATATCTAAATAAGTTAAATATGAAATATCGTAACACTCTTTTCGGTGATTTTCACGATCTGGGCCCTTAACAGTTTGTGCGACCTCGGTTTCGCTACTGAATAGATAAATATTGTGATGCCTACAAAACACTCTGTTTTCGCTAATTGTACCTCTGATAGTCGGTACCAGCATATTGGTGTGGATACACTTATCCCGGAGGGCAGATTTAACAGTTGATAACATTAAAAAATCCATTATAATTCTATAGGTTTGACGTTGTTATCAATAGACAATTCAAAACATATGTCCTCCCCCCCAACCGGTGCTGCCACTATCGGATTTTTTTTTAAATCTTCCCAGGAAAAAGGTTCATCGCTTTAAAAAAATTTCAGTACCTTGAATTGGGTGGAGTTATCAATACACAATGTTTAAAATGACTGTAACGTCATTATTGTGACCGATAAGTCGTATGATTGTCGGTAGATGGCTCCCAAAATTGTCGTCCCAAAGATGGTTGTATAGGAGAATTTCGAATGTTTCAGACGTGACTTTGACGGTCAGAGCGTTCCTCTTGTAGGAGAAGATCGTGGCTTCGAATCCCGTTGAAGCATTCACTTTTTCCGATCTGATTTGTTTATTTGCATTCTAGCATACTTGCTTAGACGCATTCTTGCTTCCTTACTCATTAATAAACATCAATTATTCAGTGTTGACATACTGTATTAAAGATAAATTATAGTAAGCCAGTTATAACGTGAGTGGTTAGTTCGCATTGTGTCGGCACGTGCCAACCGCAATAACATTGTGACGTTTATATGACTTTTGAACTTTAAGTTGCGCTTGCGCCGGTATTTCGCAATAGTGTATAAGTATTATCATTTTGTAAAATATTCGCATTCAAATTTCTTGGTAAACTGTATTGAACAAAACTGGACTGTACTTATTACAAAATCGTAACAATTTAGATTTGAGTAGGGCTAGTGAAAATAATAGTAATATGATACTTAAGTACCTATGGAATGGTTGAGTATTTATACAGTAATCGGTAATTTAGAGTACGATATAGATTAGGCGTTACCTGCCGGAAATCCATTATAAGAAATAATATATTGGGGGAGGGAGGGGGACCCACCACTCACCCACGGCTGTTAACTGTTGTTGAATTATTAACGACGATAACAATAGCAAATTATTACTGATGGTCATAGAATGGAATGTCAAACAGCACCGTAACATACTAGTTTAGGTGATCTCCTCTAAGTAATTTTCTTTAGTAGAGCTCGTTGCGATAGCGACGGTAAGAGCCATCATGGAGAACTGGCTAGAGAGGCCTCACGGCCGCCTCTCGTACTACTGACACAATTGATCTCCGAACACAGGCGTTTCGGGCATTATCTATGTCAGAGCCGGAAGGAGTCAACTCCCATATCATTATATCATTGACCAAAAATACTGACTCCGTAGTTAATATTATTTGCTAAGACCAAAACATATCCTTATCTTTATTTTACGTTCAATAAAAAAGATATGTGGATCAAGATTTTGTACATAATGAATGATTAGATCTTCATTTTACTGAGAACCATGTCTTGGTCGCTATTGCAAGGTTTAAAGAATAACAAAAATATAACTTTTAATTACAAAGAACAATGGGTAATTTTGTATGGAACCCGTACCCACTTTGTAGCATTTTAGACTAGGTGTAATTTAGAAGAGGCCTAATTGAGTAACTCGAAAATAAGTGAACGAATGAATGAATGAATGAAAGACCGAAGTTATGATAACTTCTTTGTAACATTTTTAATTGCCAATAATCGCACTTTTTCTGCTTTTTGGACTAAATAAATAGGTAACCAGTCATTTTTTCTGTCTTAAGAGAGCGATATAGCTTCCTATCGTTGGTTTTTGGTACAGAAAAAATATTAAATAAGAACTATCAATCTTAAATAGCACAGTTTTATTAAATTGTATTGTTACTTTCAATGATTAGAATCATCCCAGGCACTTGCCGGACCTACGAAGTTATCTAGGTGCCTGCCAACACCTAAGTACCATATTATGCTAATAGTATGGGCACAAGCACCTAGAGTTCTCATACCCGTCATGCAGGAGCAATAATAGGCTTCGATGGCTTCTCTGCCCTGGACATTAACCTTGATTGAAATATATGTGTAATATATTTTATTTGACACGTGCCTCGATAATATGCGGCCTCTAATGAACGAGCAGTTTTCGGTTACTAGCCCATGCTGCGACATTCTAGGGCTACGGCTCGAAGATACCTCAATATTATATATACCATCTCCACCTCGCAAATGCTCGGCAAATCAAATCAAATCAATCAAATCTCCATCAACATTATATACCGCGTTCACCTTCCATTTTTTTGAAGCAGATGAGTAATAATAATATTCCAATCGTTAAGTAATACACTGAAGTCCGTTGTGAAAGCCGAGGTTGTAAATAAAAGTAAGAATAAAATAAACTAAGATATGCGCGAGCGCTCAAAATCAGTTCCTATCAGGTACTAACTACTGACGACACACCGACGCTAGCACAAAATAGTTCGAACTACCCACCTAATCAATAAAATCAAAAAAAAATTGAACGTGCGTGGGTCGATTTTACTAAGGATTTTCGGTATTTTCAACATCAAATATCTTTTTTCCTACATAAGTTACAAAGTTGCTCCAATACAAAAAATATCTACGTTTTCAAAGACCTTTCGAATGGTACCAATTTCAACTTGCTACAAACTGGGTACGTTCTGACCCATGTCCTTTATTATTTGTTATTAAGTACATTTAAATTAATCAAACTATTGTATAAACACCTTTGAAACCATTTTGGAATAAATTTACGTACGTTGTTACATTATTTAAAGCACCTGTAATTATAGTATCAATGAAGTAACGATTCATATAGTTCTTACTAATATAAATAGCTTTAAATATTATTTTTACAAATTTCTTTATATGTGATTTACAATCTTCTCGTTTCTCCTTATCAATATCTATCAAATCATTATCACTGACATCACCCCACTCTCTTATAGCTTTGATAGTTTCATAACTATCACTTAAAGTTTTATCACCATGATTGAAATAAAACGCTTTATCTATAACATCTAGAAGTGCTCTCACAGCTTGTATCTTTATATTATGTTTCAAGTCTGGACTTTGATATATCATATATCTGTTCTTCAGAAGATTTCGGAGTTGTGTTATCGCTTGCTTCATATTAAAAGTATTAGTAAACATTACTTTTATATGTAAAATCGTTTTTTCATTGGATTTTATTAACTTCAAGAAATATTTGTCGTTTCTTACTAAATCACTTAGCAAAATAATGATCATTCCTATTTCTGTATCCGGTAAGAGTAGAATTTCATCTAAGACACTTTCAAGATACGTTTTAAAAGGTGAATTTAGTTTGCAAATTTGATAGCTTTTACATAAATGCACCATTTCTTTTCTTTTGAAGTCGACAGTATGCGTGAAAATAGATTGGTATTGTATGTAAATTGCTTCTGAAAGTAAGCCTAGGGTAAAATTTTTCGTTGAAACATTTTTAACAAATTTCTTTTGTTCAAAATACAGATATCTACAACCTGTTTCCAACATATCCAAGAACAAGTATATACTGTCACTACCAAACTCTTTGTCTAGTCTAGCTACAAAATTGAATGAATCTTGTATATTTTTCTTGTAATATTGTATTGGAAATTCAACTGTCAGATTTATAGTTTTATTTAATCCATATGTTTTTATAATTTCGTCGCTTAGGTTTCTTAATACAATAGCACCTCTCATTTTCAATCCTTCAGTATATTCTTGGTACTCATCCAATTTGCTAATATTTAAAATTTCTTTCATTACCGAAAACATGTGGGTGCCAGAATTCTCCAAAAAATCATCACTTGTTATTTCTTTTCGGTATGGTTCTAAAGAATGAGTTGTGGTAAGAACTGGAAATAGATAGTTTTCAAATTAGGCTTTTTTTTGATCGTAAGAAGTTCTGTTTCAATTTTTATTGTATATTTTACTATTATTACATTATCCCAAACAACCCATACACCTGTTTTAGGGTCGTTAGTATGAGTGTGTAGCATATTGGTGTAACACACGTTCATTGGTGGTAACCGCTTCCTACCAGGTGGAATATGCGCTTATCAAAAAACTCTATCATCACTTGCGTTAATCGCGGTCGTATTCAAAGCTTTCACCTCGTCAGGCTGAACTTAGATATTTCACTTTCGTATAGGTTAGATTGACTAGATTTTTGTATGATAATTCAGACCTGACTTCATTACGCGATCTTCGAATATCAACAAAACCCTCTTGCACTACTTTAAATGATTCAGATATGCGAGTATATTTTACAGAAGAGGACCCTGAGCTTCGAATTCACCTCGGCAGCGTCCAATTAAATTAGCAAACACATCTGACGATGATAATGATGTACTTCACAAAGAAATTCGATTGATTTGTAATCTTACCTAGTAGTATAACAACAAAATTAATTTGATACGTCATTTTAGTTTCTTCCGTTGTGAATAGTGCATAGTTTAAATGTCTTAGTACATGTTTATTTCCTGTACTTTTAATAGGGTATTAATTACGGCTATTTTCATATTATAATTTATTTGTTTGCGTTACGTAAATTGCCGCTGTAGCGCAGCGGTAGTGAATGCAAGGCCCGTGGTTCGTTGTTGGAACAGATTTTAGTGTTATTGAGCTGTTTCCTCAAAGCACTTTCAATAGCCACACTTCGTTGACTTAGGCGGAGGGTACCCGTGGTGGACTTCCGCAGGGGGAAAGTAATAACACAGAGTCAAGGAAATATTTCTAAGCTCATCCCTATTTCGTGAAATCTAGGTAGCGTTAGAGATAGCTACAAAAGAATATTAGCTATACATCTAATTGACGTTACGATCAAAAGGTTATTTGCCTTCCAAATACTTACGCCAATTCTAACATGTCTTTCTTTGTCTTTTACCAATTCTAACATATTATCAGGTCACACAACATTTTTGTTTGAACAATAAAAGTCTAAGTAGATTAGTCTTTCAACACCTAAAGGGTTTGCAGTAAATAAAATGTATCATTAATATATGGAATATAATATATTTATTCAAACAATGAAACAAAAGTAATAGAACGTTTATTATATTCTTCACCTTATTTTTCACAACTTGTGTGATTGCATGAAATTTTTATTCAGCTTATTTTGTGCTAAATCTCCTCTTATAAGCGTCTCAATTAAGACGCCTTTGGCCGGATGTTCAATCAAAAGTATTTTCTTCAGTGTATTGTTAATTAGCTGCTCCACAAGCGACGCATCCAATGGTCTCTTATTATAATTCCAATTTCTTATAGCAGCAATGAAGTGTTCAAATTCGATGTCAATATTTTCATTATGGTGGAATTGGTATGCTTTATCAATAATATCGAAAAGTATCATTGCAGCTTGAAGCCTTAGACTTGATGTACTAGTTGATATTTTGAATTTTAACTGAATCACTGATCTTAACATAGTCAAGGATTCTTTTAAAGTTGTATTGTTACAAATGTCCTCTATTTCTTTAAATGTCATTGGCTTACCTTTCACTTCTGCTAAAACTGCTAAGAAATCTTTGTTATTCATTACCAATTGTTTCAGAGTATACATAAATGTCTTCAGTTTCTCATCAGGCAAATGCAGTAATTCAACTGCTAAATGTTCTAAATGGTCTGTAAATGCTGGATATGGTATACAAATTTCGTAATAAACACAAATGTGATGCATTTCATTCTTTTTCCAATTGTTAATACGTTTGTTAATAACTTTGCTTATAAATTGAATCCTATTCATATATTTACGTGTAGAATTCATTGGCGTGGTGTTAACAAGTTGCCATTGTTGCCGGTACAGTAATTCGCATGCTTTTTCCAACATATTTAAGATAACAATTTCCCCATTAGGTATAAAATATTGTGTCTTATTACCAATTTGTCGTCGGGTATTATTTTTATAAAATTGTTTTATAAATTCAAAGTAATTGCCTATTTTTGTAGCGTAATCAGTAGCCACAGGGATGATAATATTTTCATGTTTCTTATCAAATGCAAGTTGGCGGGTTATTGTTTTATGGGTATATTTTATTGCATTCGCACCTGAATTCTTGAGGTGGCTGGCATAACGAGCAAGTCTGTGTAGGCTATAAGTCAGTTTTCCATCAGGATTATAACTTATTGATCTGTTTCGTACAAGGCGCGGATAACCAGCCTCAGTTGTGCGGATACGTTTGGTACTGGAATGATACGCATTGAATCGTCGAAATATTGGCGTTGGCAACTGTTTGGCTATGGTAAACTCATGTCCTGCTGTTAGAAAGTCTAGTAAACCGATGCCTAATGAAAAGCAAACAAATAATCCTGCAAATATCATAAATAGTATTAATATTATTATTAATGGTATAATAATAAACAAAAATAGTAACAAAAATGATATGTAAGAGTTTATGGACCGCATCATGATATTTGGTGCGTAAGTCACTGCAATTCAGAATACCTACTGATTGATGACAATAACTCCAGAACCCTATATTATCCATTTTTTTAATAGTGCGTAAAATCCCCACCGATACCACTTCTGCCAAAACCACCAGTGATTATGTCGGACTCAAACCGACCAAAACGAACGCCGCCGTCCATGAGTGTGATTATACCAGACATATCTCTAGCAGCCCGGCAGACCCGGGGACATCTCTTCTGAGATCTAACATTGCCATCAGGATTGTTTTCTTTTATGCCACTTAAGTGGCAGACAAGCACCCGGCCCATCTGATGGAAAGTGGTTACCGTGGCCTATGGACTATTGCAACACCAGGGGCGTCATATAGAGGGGAGGGGAAAGGGGAAGGGAGGAAGGGAGAAGGTTAAGAGAGTCTCTGTATTGTCAGTGCAGAAGACAAAGGTTTTCTCAGTCTTCCTACTGTCAATACAAAACCCCTCTAGTGAGCTCTGGCTACCCTACTCACCGCCGGAAATACAATGCACGGTTATTGTTAGCCACGGTATTCTGTAGGGTACTTCCCCAGTCAGCCTGCTCAGTTAGAACGGGAGATACCGTCACGTCCTAACTTCGTAAAACATTGTTACGATTAACTTCTAAGTTCGGTCCTGTTTAATATTTTCACACAGTAGTTTTGTAATGTAGCCTAATACATTATTCGTAGAAATAGAGGCATGATAATCTTACCTTGCAGTACAATTAAAATACTAAATATATACATAGTGCTCACAGATTGTGATATTACTATGTTGCATAAGTGAACTCTGTCTTGAAATCTAAATTATAATGGATAACATAAAAAAAGAATATTAAATTTGTTAAATTAATTGCCACATTATCAAATAATTGGGCTTTTATTAACAACGTTATTATGGGCCACGTGAAAAATGAATATCATTTTAAATACATGCTTTCGTTATCAGAGACACGTGGCATAAGTATAAAGAAATACCGCTGATATTTCTTACATACATCTATTTTTATAAAAATATTAGCGACTGAAATTACTTATATTCACTCTAACCCCTACAGCTAAGCATAATGGTTTATATTTTAGGCGTGTGTACTGAATTAGAATAGATCATAATGATATATATGTAGATACAATTACCCTCAGCATTGCTAGTAGTTGCTTTAGCACCTAACAAAATGAAGATAACAAAAATAATTTGTACCAATTATTCATGTATTTCAATGTACAAATCGTTTGTAAATTTATTACCGTTCAGCTACTTTTAAGTAACTATAACTACTATAATTATCATTATTATTGCTGCAACGTCACATCATCTAGCGCTATCAAGCATGATGAAGCTGATCTGCACAAAAAGTGATATTGATACATGGCGGACATCAAAAACAAGAAAATATATTGGGGTAGGGAAGGGAACCCACTAATTACCCATAGTTCAACTATTTCAACGATAGCAATAGCAAAATATCTCTAATTGTCATTGTAAAGAATGCCAAACCACACCCCTCAAAGCAAGTAGAAGACTTTTTACCCGAGGAGATACGATATTGTTCACGTGTTTCACCTCAACACGAGATATCTTCAGTACCGCTTCTGTCTTTTACTTGAAGTCTTTTTACTTGCTTTGAGGGATGCGGTTTGGCAATATTTTCTATGAACAGGCAGAGGTGCTAGCACCTACATTTCGCCAGTTTATGTTTAGGTCCCAATGTAGATCCCAATAGGTGGCGACCCTACAGCCATTAACAGGGCACTTATAAACCTGCCATAAATACACACATAACTTCGAAAAGCATTGGAAAGTCATTGGCGTGTGACATGGTAAAACCTGAGATCGAACCCGAGACCTCGTCTCAACAGTTCATTACCCATACCACTAGGCTACCTTTCTATGAGAATTTAGTGATATTTTGCTATTGCTATCGTGGGAATTGTTAAAACGATGTGAGTGTGGGTTCCCCTTTTTTCCCGCAACATATTTTCTTACTGAACATCCTGTAGATTCAATATCCCGACATTATCCATTAATTTCAACATTAAGTTCAATATCCGGCCGTCTCCTGACATGTTTTTTTTGGTCGTAAAATCACCTTGGTGCGATGTCCTCTATTTTTATAAGCCGTTTTGAATTCCTGTGCACTAATGTATACCACCGCTTATTTTTCTTTCCTTCTAAACTAATTAAAATTAAACAGGAGTATAAAAAAATCAAAGTGCTATATAGTTATAGTATCATAATTATTCAATCTGATATACCTACACTTCACTATATAATCTCAAACCCATGTATAATATCTTCACCTTTGACATATTGTGAGCCCTCACTAAATAATTTCCTGAACAGTTCTTCATTTTTTGAACTACCTCTTATAAGTGTTTCAATCAAAACTTTAACTTCTGATTGAGCATTGGCGCTCAAATTATAATCCAGTACATTAAATATATTATTAGTAAGTGATATTAATGATGATTCAGGAAAATGCCTCTGACCACTATTCCAACTTCTAATATCTTTAACAACAGTCTCAAATTCCATTGATATGATATCGTCATTCTCATACTGAAATGCTTGGTTAACAATATCAAGAAGTAACCTCACAGCTTGAGTCCTCATTTTCAACTTTAAATTGGGATTAGCTATAATTTTAAATCTCTGAGTCAGTAAACCTCTTACTAGCAATAAAGTCTCTTGGAAACCATTAAGATTATTCAACAGTTCGGAAAGTTGAGGAACAATTATATCTTCTTTATCTTTCTTTTCAGTGATACCAGTAAAAAAGTTTTCATTTGTTTTAGCAAGTACTCGTAGAAGTTTAACAAATGTTAACAATTTCTCATCGGGTAGTTTTAAAATTTCAACTATAAAATCTGCAAGATAATCAGTAAAAGCAGGGTAAGGTCTGCAAATTTCGTACTTATTACAAATATGCCGCAATTCCTCCCTCTTTGTCTTTACACCTTGCGTAAAAATTATTCGATTCACATTTTGTATATCAGCATCTCGTGAAACCTTAGTAGAATTTAGTTTCTCATTTATGTTATAGTTTTTCGTAGAATTCAGTTTCAATGTTGTGATATTCAATTTATTGGAAATTCGTTTCATATTCTGTTCATCAATAAATTTTACTGCAACAACGGCAAAGTTCAGTATTTTCTTTTGTTCGCGATAAAGAAGTCTACAAGCTGTTTCCACCAGGTCCAGAAATGTTAGTTGTTCATCAATAGTAAATTTTGTTTTCTGACCAATAACATATTCAAGATATTGTTGAATTGTACTTGTGTAATCTCTGGCAATTGCTTCAATCTGTCGCGTAAAGTTTTTTTCTAGTTTCATACCTTTAAATATTTGCTTAGCCACAGTTTTTAATGTTGTTACACCTTTCGTCTTAATATGCTCTACGAATTCTAAAAATTCATCTGATCTGTTCATTCCAACTAAGTTGGCTCTCATTACAGAAGATCGTGAAAACTTTTTGGGCAGTTTTGATTTAGATCGTACGCTGATATCGTGTCTTTCAAATGGTTTTGATTCGTTGTTCAGAATGTCTAGCAAGCCATCTCCCAATTTTACTACTCCTTCCATTTCTAAATCAAATGAGAAAGTAGTCGATAACGCTAAAAATAAAAATCATAATATAGCAGTGAAAAGTTATATCAAGTTACTAAAATATATGAATTTGAACATAACGGGAAAATAAATACAGTCAAAGAAAGAGACAATATAGACCCTAGTAGGTATACATATCAAGCTCTTCAGCGAAGATAAATAATTTATACGATAGGTGGATACAGTTGGTGGTTCACTGAATGGGGTTTGAATGGATTAATTACTACATAACTTGCGGCTATCTGATTATGAAGATTAATATTTAAATGTCTATCATTTTGCTCTAATACATTTAGATGAACAGTTACATTCTCACCTTGCAGTATTATAAATATGTTAAGCAAATGCATTTTGAGACCTATGCGGACGTTCTGTTGCTGATTATTCTCCAATTATTATTAGTATTGCAAACTTAATAATTTTACTATCCATTGTAGTTATCAGATAATTAATTTTGTTTTTAATTACTGCAATGTTAATATAAATGTAAATACATTACAATGTACATAAGTCTACTCTCTCTATGCACAGTTCATGTATATGCCCTTAAACCCGTTTGTATTAGCATCATAAGTGTTTTTCTCGGTAGCCTCTGTCCAAGGCCTTTTTCTCTAACCCGAGGACCACTTACTCCTTCCCTTACTTTCAATTTTTGTGGATTCATGGGTTAATCCTTGTCCATGAATCAGTACCAGCTTGGCAAATTGTTACATTTAAGACAGTATATTGAGGGAGGGTGGGGCACCGACTACTCACCTATGTTTAAAAATGCCAATGATAGTAATAGCAAAATATCAATATTTATCATAGAAAAAAATGTCAATGCGCATCCCTCAAAGCAAGTACAATTAGATTGTGCTCATAATTTGATCATAATTTTCTATCTTCAAGCAGTGTATTTAACAGACGTTAGGAGACCAGTGACAGCGACACCCGTAAGAAACAAAATAAAAAAACAGCTGCTTGAAGCTACTCGGATGATGGTGATAATAACTAAAATCATCATCAACGTTCAACAAGCGCTCAGGTTGCCAGTTCTTACTCTTTTCTGTAATCACTAGATGACTCTACTATTATTTACGAGTCAAGGATCAAAAAATACAATAAAAGAAACTACATTTTAATTTAATTTAATTATATTGCTTTCGCCTGCGTATACATTTTTACAACCATCTTGAAACAAACCCTTATAAGCCTGTTCCGTTTTGCTCGTTAATAAAGTTTCAATTAACGACGGAACTAAAGCATTTTCACTCATCTTCAATGTACTAAAAATACTATTAAGAAAGTCTGATATGTGTATAATATAATCTTCGTCCATTGGTACCACCAATCCTTTGGCCCAATCTTTAATAGCATTAATTGTTTTATCGACATCAAAGGGAATATCTGAATTATGACCGAAACTCAATGTTCTGTCTATAATATCTAATAGCACTCTTGCAGCTTGAATTTTTCTTTGACGTTTTAAGTCTGGAACGTGTATTTTTTTATATCTGTCGCTAAGTAACGTTCTTAATACCTCTAGAGTCTCTTTTATATTATCAGGATTTGAGAATAGCTTATCTATAACTTTAATAACATGATCTTCGTTTTCCGCTATAAGCGTTAAGAAATCGTCATCATTACCTATAAGTTCATTTAATAGTTTAACAAATGCAATGAACTCAGAGTCTGTTAGTGACAATATTTTATACAAAAACTGCATTAAGTAACTAGTAAAAGCTGAATATGGTCTACAAACTTGATAGTTACTACACATGTGCAATAATTCTTTCTTTTTGAAATTAAGACATTGTTTTAATACAATACTGTGCAAAGTTGCTGTGTTTAAACCATTATCCGTTAGTGAAATATTGGTGGTATCAGTTTCATTTAACGCAATTTTAAACATTTTCGTTTGTTCTCTAAAAAGATGCTTATAGGCAGTATTTAACACATCTAAAAACATATATAAACTTTCCGCGTGTGGTGGTGATTTTAATTCCGATAAATAGTTGCTTTTTGTGTAGTTTTCTATTTTGTTTTCGTAATTGATCATTACAGTATCAACCATATTTTCGATATTCTTGTCTATATTGAATTCCCACAATATTTGTCTGGCTGTATCTTTTATTAGCTCCATACCTTTCTGTTTGATACGATTGATATATTCTTTAAATCCGTCAACCTTAATATCGTTGGAAGACGCTCTCATTATACTGATAGGGAAAATTGTTGCATTTTCGATTGGTTTCATAAACATTTCTACTTCTACTGTGTTATTTTCTCCTGGGTCTAAGGATAGAGATCCAGATATTGCTGAAATGATAAAGGTCTTAATAGTCGTCAACTGAATCTGTTTAACTTTAGAATTGTTTAATATAGTAAATCTACATATTTTCAATATGAAACTACAATATTCAATATCAAAATAATTTTCAGCCATGACCAAACCAGTCTAAACCGATATTTCTATACCTAGACTTTGAAGAGAATCTTTGAATGCAGCTGGGATTGTCACTGGAATAGCGAAGCGCTTTATAACATAACATCTTACCTTGTATTACAATAAGCAAAAACCGATACATAATACAATATAATTCTTATAGTGTATTCAGTAACTGATTAAACATAATAGCAAATAACGAACTCTATGTTATCAACAATTTCATTAAGGTTTTTATTAGCATTGTAATTCTAAATACTAATATAATGATTAAGTTTCACTGAGATTCGAATGTTTATTTACTTGCATAAATTGACGATTTATCCAAATAACATCCAATGGATGTTATTTAAAAAGTCTGTAATATTAGTACAAGAGTCTCTTTGGGATATTAAATAATAGATAAAAAAGACAGATAGTTTGAATATTTGGACTGAAACGAACCGAGTAAATATATATACCGAGTTAATAATATGCTCCATGGGTTACTGGTTCTGATATCCATGGTAGTGTAACTTTTAAACTATCGCGGTGTTTACTCATAGTGTTTATAATTTTCGGGACTTCACCCATACCAGTCATGTCCAGTATCAGACCAGTCAAGTCGTGACCACGTGTGCTGCAACGCACCCGAAACAGTAAATGTTCAAAAATATATCGCGTGAAGTCCCGAAAATTATAAACATCCATGGTATTACTATTTAAGCCTCTTTGGGTTATCAGAGACAGTCCCTCTTGAATGCTCTTATTCCATTATGCTCTAGAGTTAGAGTTAGAGCTCTAGGAGATAATATAATAGGAATAATGTTAGGTACTCCTAACATTTTTCCTATACCGTATAGCGCAATATATTTTATTTTATGTGGTATGGTGTGGAGGAATATGAGAGATTTAAAGAATAACAGAATTCAGGCCTAAAATGTATTACTCAATTTAAATTTTTTTCATTTAATAACAAATTGATATTACAATGGTTTTTATAAATAAAACAAATTCTTTTCTAGATTCATTTTTAACTAAAAGCCGAAAAATTTGGCTGCACTTGATGTTGTCAAGTTCACGTATACACCTTTCCATCCTCTTGTGAACGATGTCTCATCTAATCCTTCATAATTAGTGTTACCTCTTACAATAACTTCTATCAGAGCTCCTTTTAGAGAATTTTCACTTAAACTAATTGTATTGAGTATGTTATTAATAAATAGTTCTATGACAAATGAAGGTAGAAGTATGTTACCCCTATTCCATCTTCTTATATCATTAACAGTGGCTTCATAATCAAGCTTATGGTTCAGATCATTACTATAATGAAATGTTTTATCCACAATGTCAAAAAGAGTCCTTGCAGCTTGAATTCTTATGACCATTTCCCAGTTTGAACTGTCAAATATCTTAAACCGTTGATTTAGGACCGCTTGTACTATACTTAAAGATTGTCTTATACTAGTGTTATTACAAAGCTTCTCGATTTCTTCAATAATAATACCTCCATCTTGTATTACCTCTGTTAATACCTGGAACGCTTCATTAGCGCCTACTATATCTTTTAATAGATGCATAAAAGTTTTTAGTTTATCATCAGATAATTTTAGTAATTCAATCACAAAACCTTCAAAATAGTCTGTAAATGATGGGTATGGTCTGCACATTTCGCATTCATTGCAAATATATTGAACTTCTTCTTTTTTTTCGTTTACATATTGCCTTAAAATAATTTGACCGAGTTGTTGGATTTTTGTTGTGGACTTGAATTTTTGAGCTACATTATTCAGCAATTTCTGTTGTGCACGTAATAAATATTCACAGGCTGTTTCTAACATATTTCTTATCATGAATTCTTCTTCCTCTCCAACAAAACGTCCTGAGCTTCCTGCATACATTTTAGTAACATGGTCATAATATTTCTGGATCTGTATTAGATAATTTTGATTTACAACCTTGATCTCATTCGCAATTACCTTTTCTGCGTGTATATGTTTTATTAATTTTTTGCCTAATTGCCTCAAAGTATGCGTTCCTTTTATTTTAATGTGGTTTAAATAAGCATTAAGGGTACACACTTCATTTATGTGTACATTTGAGTGTGGTTCATTTAGCAAATTGATTTCGTTTAGTTGATTTATTTTAACCAGCAAAGAAATATGTAACCCTGAAAATATAAATGAACATGTTAATGTAATTAGTTTTAGAATTATCTCGTCATATAATAGTCTCAGATAAAGTCAGAACTTTTTATTACAGATGGCATAGAGTGTAAAAATTTGTTGCCCAAATTATTTAATTGCCAATTTTATACTTTGGCCAGACATAAATTAAACGAAGGATTTAACTATTAAATGCCACTATAATGGGTATAGCCCAATCATACACAGTTAGTGAAACTAATATAACAAAAAAATTATGAATACTCCTGATATTTTTTAAAGTTAAGTTAAAATATTGAAATGAAACCAGTTATGACGGATTCTATCATGAAATGGTTGGTATTGTATTATTAAATGCCCTCTATGGTCGATTGAAGAACAATTAAAAGTATCCAAAGATCCACATCATGTCTATCTCGACTGTGGATCCTAGTGGAGGGATAAGAACAGGGATAGTAGTTGTACCATAATTTGAAACAGGTCAGTTAGTTGTCACTAATAGCACCCCGTGACCATTGCAGCGATCATTATAGGTATTATAATTATCGCTGCCATTATGAATACTAGTCGCAAAATAATGAATATGATTTGAATTCTTCTCCCAAAATGGTATAAATACTTCTACCAAAATATCCAGCATCAAATGGAATCAAGTTCTCGTATTTCCTTACCTTGAAATAGAATAAATAAATAAAACATAAACATATTCACGTCTGTAAAACAAGTTCTTCCAACAAAATAATATACTGCACATTTGAATACGCATGATATTATCGGATATACTTTGGTTAATTACAATTTGCTTATGCGCGCGCAACATTGTAACATGAATTTATAAGTAGGCAGTTAACAACATAAGAGTGCGTTTGCACTTGGAAGCTACTAGGGTACTCTATTAAAAAATGAAATATGGTTGTACATATAATTGAAAAAACTAAAATGAAAAAGAAAAAAGAAACTTAAAATAAAAAGCGTCGTGGAATGCTCAACTGTCTTTATTAAAAAACATTATTTAAGAGGCAAAGGAAACACACAGATATTCTTCAAGGAAGATTACACAAGACTCTGATTTATGAATATGTCCATTTTCATTGATTTCAGTGTTTTTAATCCACTTTGGTGACAGCCAAGAACACAGCCCACATGATGGGAAGTGGTTACCGTTCCCCACAGACGTGTATAACACCAGAGGTGTAACACACTTGCTGCCAACCTTGTAAGAACTTTCTAATCACCTTCAGGAAGAACCCCATATTATAGACACTTGAAAAACCACTGCAGGATATATTTCCAAAACTATATTGATAGTAGGTTTATTCGCATTATGTCTCTACATTATGAAATTCAAACATATATTCACGCCTTTCTCTCTGAAGGTGTAGGCAGAGGTATTAACAATTGCTAGTGACAATTAAGTTTCCCGATGTTTTATGAAGAAAACTAGTCAAAATAAACGATACTATTATTATCAAAACAAGTAAACCAAATACATTTGATAACTAGGAATCATTAATTGTAGCACAGCGGCCATGACACTCGCGCCTAAGGGCCAGTGCACATTGTAAATCATTCATGCTTAGTGCTTGACAGCTTTGCGATAGTTAGCAATACCCCTTAGGTTATATTAGGGATGGCACATAGCGAGCCAACCGAGCAAGTACAGACCATTAAAACGGGACTTACAAAACATCAACATTGAAAGATTTTTTATTTTTATTACGCTATCATTACAGGTACATATCAAACCTAATACAATAGTGACGCTAGTGTAAATATAAATTATATAAATCGAAGACACACAGTTGACAAACTAATATCAAATGTCCTATCCAATTTTCATTTTTTTTAATTGTTTTTTTTTTTAATATTGTATTTATTTTAATGAAATATATAATATAGCAATCGAATAATATTAGGTACGTCTCTTTGGCGAAAAAAAAATTGTTTTACACGTCCCATACATTTTTCTGTTCACCTGTACAATATTCACATACTCAAAGTATAAAAAAAATCCAATCAATTAAAACCTCCAGACGATTTTTTCGATTTGACCCGATCCCTTGTTATGCGGTGTAAATCGCAAGGAAATTAATTACGTGCTTAGCCGCACAAGTACTACCAGTTAATGTCTTGGAGAGTATCAGACATACTATATTTTAAATCTTCATAAAAGATCCGTTATTGATTCAACTTAAATGTAAAAAAGGTGTGAAACTGCTACCCATGAAAATAATTACCAGTTTTACTAGAACAAATTAAAAAAAATATGATGGACAATTAAACAATCCACTAATTAAAGTAGACGAGTTTTTATTTATATAAGATATTTTAATAGTACACGAGTTTTATTTATTAACATGTTACTGTCATTTATTAATTAATATATTAAAAAGAAAATTGAAACATACAGTTATGTACATGATCCATTTATATGCCAAAGGTATATATTAAGTACCTATATTAATTATACGGCAAAAATATAGCAAGATATACTTCTGACAAACTAGATTTTGTAATAAACATATATATAAGTATGTTGACTCCATGCCAATCTGAATGAAAATAAAGCTTCAAGTTCTAATAGTAGTAGTAGGTACCTAGTTACAGTAAGTAGACTATAAGTATCACTTCTTTTAGAAGTCTGAATGTCCAATTGATCAACATTCAAAAACCGAGTACGCAATTGTACAACGAACCATAGGCAGAATAAAACTCTTTCCAATCTCTTTCCATAATATATAGGTATGTTTATATGTATATATGTACGGTATGTATGTTTTCTACAACGTGAGTTTGTAGTGGTTTTGGAAAAAAGAAATTTGGGTATAGTTACGATAACATAATGAACTGGAAGTACTAATTTGAAAAACAAAACATATTTTTTTCATAGAAACGACGAGATTGATAACGTCAGTAGACAGCAAATAAGAACTCGTGGTAACTCCCTTAACTTTCACGTAATACACTAATTACGTTTTACTACTATGATTTCATTCACGATTTTACGTATGCGGTATGTAAACAAAAGACGAGACGTCTGCGCCTGCGCGATGGTACAGCATCCACCAATCAGCGCGCGCGGCCACGATTCTCCGCCAATCAGATGCCTCTCAGCGAGGGAGACCGAGCTAGCGCGACGCAGCCGCGCGCCGCCGCCGCCGCCGCACCGCCGTTGTTGCGCGCCCGCAAGGCGCCAACGCGGGCCAACGAACGCCCATTACGTCAAAGACTTGCACGCGACAAGTTGCAAAAATGTATCGTTATCGTGAATATTCTAATGTGGAAGTACTTGGCAATGGTGCAGCTGTACAGCTGTACAGCCGTTGCTGGCTTCAATTTAGAAGAGGCTAGACGGTTATAATCCCAGTCGGAGCACCTGGTTGGATTACGGCAACGCGGTACTAATGATTCCCAAGTAAACTGGACCCGGCCATCTTAACTGGAAGTTCGTATCTCGTAATGGAATATCATACGTACAGTGAAATCGGAATTACTGGAGAATGTGTCGTCAGCGTACCTACGAGACATGCCTACCTACCACCACGATGGATGTCGACTCATTATGCTCGAGCAGTGCGTGATTACCTATTTAGACAAGAGTTTGGTGAACGCTGAATAGGCCTTGGTGGCCCCGTGTCTTGGCCACCGAGGAATTTTTATTTGTGGTTAGAAATAAAACGACTACTTTACACCTAGGAATATGAATCTCGTGATGACTTACGTAGTGCGATAGTGGACGCTTTCGGAACAGTGAAAAGTGACGGAGACACATCATTAAATAAACTGAGAGACAATAGCTTAAAACGTTTTGTGTATCGAAAGCAATGGACTCCATATCGAGCAGTTACTTCGGTTCAGGGATACGTAAATAAACTATAAATAGGTACCTATGTAAGTTGATTATTTTGTAAATACTCGTATGTAGCTCCAATTTTTTAAATACGCCTGAAATACCTACCTACTCGCAGTCCGTTGTTACTGTGTTTAAGTATTTTAAAGTTTAATCGTCGAATACCTACTTAATATTCTAATGAAATACGGTCCTGAGCCCGTATAAAGAATGAAGGAAAAATTGGAGTACTTGATTTCAAAGTAGATGAGTTTCATAGTTTAATTCTCTGCGGTCAGTGTTCCCTTATCAAGCAAGTCACATGTTTCGTCATGGTTTCGCGAAGTTCGCGGCGCCGGCGCGCGGCGGACGGGGCGCGGCGGGCGCGCTTACCGGCGAGCGCGCGGCATCAATTCACGAGTCGAAATACGCGCGCTACATTACATTCATTCAAAATTGTCAATGAATTATCGGAGCGCTACTAACTTTTCAACTGGGACAAGTGACAAAGATTACATTAATGTCAACGTTTTTATTATAACCAGTACAGTAATTGGGACCTCACAAAAAGGTACCATGCATTATTCCGAATAACCCCCTTTCGGGTCCAAAACGACTACAAAATCACGGTGTATATTATTAAAGTATATATCTTTACTTATTTATTTAAATATACTATTTTTATATTTATTGTGTGTATGTTTATACCATACTAGATCGAATTTTCATCATAATACTTCCAGCACCTACCTTGACAAATCGCTGCATCACCCTAAGGTTGACTGGTAGAAAAAGCCCATGGCATTAAATCCGCTCTTGTATATTATTTTTACATTTTGTGCAAAAAGTTTAAATAAATAAAAACCACTTATTCCTACGTTTCAATTGCTCTCAGAAGCGATCTCATGGTTTTCGGAAGACTTCATTATCACAATAACGACGACAGACGATTTTGACGACCTCCATGGCGTGGCGGTAGTGAACGCGAATGCTACGCAGGATTCGCGGGTTCGATTCCCGCTCTGTGCAAATATTTGTGTGCTTGACTACGAATATCTGCATTGGTCTGGGTGTTTCTATGTATAATATGTATATATTTACAAAAAAAAATATCTATTTATGTTTATCCGCATTCTAGAATCCGTACCACAAGCTAGTTAAACTATGCTAACCATGGGTCTAGGTGATGTTGTGTAGATTGTCCTAGAATATTTATTTATTATTTAATTAATATATCTAGACAACCCTAACGTTTTGCAACGGTTAAGGCGCGTGCGCGTAATCATACGCAAAGGGCGGCGTTACATCGTCTTGTACATAAATTACATGTATTTACTATTTGTCATAGTAAATGATATTTCTACAAGTAACAGTATATTATTTCTACACCTAACTGTATATTATTATCCTATTTAGAGGCTATAATATTCACAGATGAGATATAACCTTTTTTTGCAGTTATGCCATTTTTTGCGTGACAAATAAAAATTTTATGATGCATCTATTTACGTAACATTTTACTGTAACCGTGGCTGCACGAATGTCACGTCACGCCCCTGTCGTTGCAAATGTCTATAGGCCACGGTGACCATTTTCCATCACGTGGTCCGTGTGCTGATCTGCCACTATCACCTAAGTGGTATAGAAAAAAAAACAAAATTAGCAGAATCTGGGTCCTGATGGTGACCTTAAAGTTCTTCATAAAGTGAACTTCCACGTTTTAAAATCGTTTCCCAGATATATAACGAACTCTGTAACATTTTGAACAAAAAATCCACAAACATTTAAAATCAAGAAATAATGTCCTATTTAAGTTAATAGACTCGCACTCCATTACATATAGGTAGGTATTATAATATATTAACGCCTGTAATTCACTGAATACGTTTCGCAAACTATAATTTTCTATCCCATGTATTAGGAGTGAACCTATTGGCGTCAAGCAGGAACTTTGTCGGGCTATATTATGTTTATAGTTGAATTGAGAACGGACCTTAGTAGGCTTCTACGATTCTCAAGTTTACTTGGATTCTAAAATAAAACACAACTGCCTACTGCAAGAGTACCTACAAAGGTGATTAAAATAAAAGATTATGAACCTCAACACTTATAAAATGATAACACGGGCAATAAAATAATACTAGCGCGTTTTAAACAGAATTAATGTTTAGACATTCCACGTATGTTACACGTTTTAACGCCATCTAGTGGTATCAGTGCGCATCATGACAAACATATCATCGCGATGAGAGCTAGCTTCTTGGGTTTCTGTAAACAGATTTTAAACAAGGAATAAGGGGTGTGGTTTAACATTCCATTCTATGCTAATCACTACATAGTATAAAACAAAGTCGCGTTCTCTGTCACTATATCCCTATGTCCTTATGTCCCTTTGTATGCTTAAATCTTTAAAACTACGCAACGGATTTCGATGTGGTTTTTTTAATAGATAGAATGGTTAAAGAGGAAGGTTTATATGTAGGAGGTTTATATTATGCAGAGGCAGGTTTATATGTATATAACATCATGCTACGACCAATAGTTGCGGAGCAGGAATAAAAAATGTTACAAAAACGTGGTGACGCAGACCAAGTTGCGCGGGTCACCTAGTATGTAGATATATAAATTATAACATCATGCTACCACCAACTGGTGCGGACTAGAAGTGAAAAATGTTGCAAAAACGGTGTGACGCAGACGAAGTTGCGCGGGTCAGCGAGTTAGTAATAATTTGCTATTATTACCTATCGTTGGAATTGTTACCGTGGGTGAGCGCTGGGTTCTCCTCCCTTACCATATATTATATTTTCTTATAAGGATATAGTTTTAAATCTATTATAAAGAGTTAGAGGGTCATGAGACCTTTACCAGAGTTTTAAAACAATAGCCTTATAAAAAATAGTAGCTTACATTTTGCCAATTGCTACCAGCTCCTCTTAACCGGTGGTAATACGTTTGTAAAATAAGTTAGAGCGTTGAATGACTGTAGTTTATGTATTTTTAATACCACTTAGGTAGCAAACAAACACGCGGCCCACTTATGGAAGGTAGTTACCGTGGCAGCACCGTTTTAGTTGGTTCGAGTCCGACATAACCTTCCCAACCGACTCTGGCGAAGAGAGGTATCTGTGGGGATTTTTCAATCGATAAAAAAGCGTCACTTTCGTGCTGCCGGCTATATAGAGGGGATGTGGGGACGGGATGGTTTATATATTGTTAGTGCAGAGGACAAAGAACCCACATTTTGCCAACTATGATTTTCGGTCCCACATAATAGGCGGTGAGCCTATTGCCGCCAGTCGGGCATTTTGTGAAAATGGGTATGCCGAAAATAAATTTCTAACCAAAAATGATGCAGCTAAATAAATTTGGTAAAAAATTTTGACCCGATTCCTTGCTATGCGGTGTAAATCACAAGGAAATTAATTACGTGCTTAGTCGCATAAGCACTACCAATTAACGTCTTGGAGAGTATCAGACGATGAAGTCGGAGTCTTGTAGAGTATTAGTCTAGGTGAGCTAATGTCATAAAAACATATATGACAGCGGTACTATATTTGTTGCTGTAACAAGCAACTAAATTGCAGTCAGCTTAACTCAAAGACTCCAGGTCTGTTTTCCTGTGCATCAATCTGTGCATTCTTTGCGTATCTACATCCCAGATTGCGGTGTTGAGTTGACGGTGCCCGGCTTACCTAGGTATGGTACAAGTCAATAGAAATCTGCGAAAGACATCTTCAAAATTCAAAGTTCAGATATCATTTTATTCTATACTAGCCTAGGCTCCGCCCGCGTGGCTGTCGGTTATCGCGACCTAAGTGCCATTTGTGCAACTCAAATTCTAAATTACTAATCATAACTCTGGTTTTACTTACCTAACCGATTGCAATCAAACAAACGTAAGATTTTAAGTTGGCCCAAACCCCTTCAGAAAAAGCCGTATCGAAATCCGTTCAGTAGTTTTTGCGTCCATTGCGGACAAACACAAACTTTTTACAATTATAATAGTATAGAACGGCACAACCAAAACTTTAATACCAGTAATATATTATAAGTTAGTTAACAAATGAACCACAGATTCGAAACGAGTCCCCGACCTGAGAAGACTCCGGCAAGAAATTCAGCGGGCTTTTGTTTTTGTTTTGTTCTATTTACAAACATTTACTTAGTCTAGATATATAGTAATTTACTTAAGTAGCAATTTGAGTGAACAGCATTGCTAGTTTATCATTCAAATAACCCTGGATTTTATAATAGTCTTTTTTCTCCTTTGTTTAAATGATTATGGTGTGATAATTATGGATCTGAATCCCTGAACCTTGACAGACTTATTTTAACTAGAAGTCATCACTATGGTACTAATAGTTATTACTTTAATACTTGGACTACTTATTGAAATAGACTGAACAAACTAGAGTAGGTACGTACGAATGTAACTATAGCTGTTTTAACGATGTCACTTTTCTTTTTTTCTATAGCAGTTAAGTGGCAGATAAGTACCTACATAACCCACTTGAAAGAAAGTGATTACCGTAACCTATGGGTGGGCCATTGGCACCACACTTGTTCCAACGACCCTGTAGGAACAGCACCCTATACCCTTCTTAAGTCCATATTTTAGTCGCTTGTAAAATCCAAAGCAGGGAGTTAAGTTCACAGCCTGATATAATGTTACTTTCATAATACACAGTAGACACCGTTTTGTGTGTGAGAATGAGCTCTTTGCCTGTGGTTAATTAAAATATAAATATCCAAACGTATGCCAACATAGTTGAATAACTACCATGGTTGAACCTAACTAACAAATATTTGAGTTTATATTTGCAGGCCATTAACGTCCGCATTCTTGAGTTGTGAAGAAGATTGAGTAATTCTGCCAACCAGGTGTTGATGGCCAAGTTCTTAACAAATATGTCTCGCCCCAGTATCTGTTGAAGGACTGATGTGGCGCCCAGTACTAATATGGTAGGGTTTAAGTTAGGAGAGATCAGATTTACGGTTTCAAATGATTCAAACTTGCATTTTTTTAAACATCCCATCCAGGTTGATTAGAAAAAAATCCTCACCTCGATTATGTCGGACTCAAACCGACTAAAACGCACATCCTCCTGAGTTTTTGATTGCCGAAGGTGAGATAATACAAGACATATCTCTCGCAACCTGGCTGACCCCAGGACATGTCTTTTAAAATGACCCCTTTGCCGTTTGTGGGAACCGTGATATCTCCATCTAGCCCCCGGGTATGGGGAGATGCGCTTTGCACTGCCACCGCCCCCCTAAACAACAGGCAATTAATAAGTCATCATTCTGTGGAATAAAAGAGAAGAAAAGAGATCAGCGGTTAGAGTATTCCCGCTGTTAGGAAAAGATCGCGGGTTCGAATTCCATCGGATCATTCACTTTTATCTATCTCATTATTTAAAAATACAACCTGTCAACAACAATTGAAGTCCGTAATCAAATTACAACCCGCTATTGCTTAAGACTTGGATCAGACATCACTAATATTATAAATCAGAGGCATATGCTATAAAATTCCTTTAATACGACACCTAGTCAGGCCTGGAATGTTGGCGGACTGCTAATGGGTGTTGGTAATTATTATCTGCATCCCCAACTCAGATTAACTGAGATTTACTTGAGCTATATTGAATGGGGCACATAATCTTTAAAGAAATACATTCGTAGATATTCCTGTGGCTATACTTGAACCTGTAGTTATTTCTGGAAATACATAACATAACATAAACTCACGCCTTTATCCCAGAAGGGGTAGGCATAGGTGCTAGCACCCACATTTCGCCAGTTTATGTTTAGGTCCCAATGTAATAGGTGGCGAGCTTATTTCTATTAACCGGGCACTTATAAACCTGCGATAAATACACACACATAACATTGAAAAGCATCGAAACGTCATTGGTGTGCGCCATGGTAAACCTGGGATTTAACTCGAGACCTCGTCTCAGCAGTCCATTACCCACAACTTTTTAGAAATATATTAATTACAATGTTAATATACAAATTATAGATATTCTATTTTTTTTATAGTTAAGTCTCAAGTGTTTACCTTAGTATACTGCTAAGCTCAAAACTCGAAGACGGCTGGACCAATTCGAGTAATTCTTTTTTATTTTTCCCTGAAATCTAGGGAAGGTTTTAGGGAGAATCGGGAACGGGATCAGAAGTCCACGTGGGTGGAGCCACGGGTAATTTCGCGACTACTACGCGCAGGTTCGATCTCCGTTAAGTGCAATTATTTATATGCATGAATATATGGCTATTTGCATTGTTCTAGTCGTGTCTCGGAGAGCACGTTAAGCAGTCGGTCCACGTTGTCATAGGAACGTCTATGGCAATCGTTATAGGCGGGAAATGGGTGAAATGGTCCATACAGAAGGGCTGATCACCCTTCTAGTCAACGGCGTCCCCACTGGAGGTCCTAGTAGTAATTAACCTACTATAAAACTATTGTCTCAAAATTTGTTAATGCTATTCTCAATATCTCAAAATGATATGGGAGTTCTCATAAGAGCATTTCGCTGTAACAGTAACGGCTATGATATTTGCCCTTGCTGACTACACTTATACTCTACCTCACATCATCATCATTCCCTGAACCTATTCCCAACTCAGTTGGGGTCGGCTTTCCAGTCTAACTGTGATGCGGCTGAACTTCGATATTTTCCGTGAAGCGACTGCCATCTGACCTCCACAACCAATGGTCTAATGACCAATGGCGATATCGAAGTTCCAAGTTAGGCTGGTTGGACTTTTGAGGGCTCCAACTACCCGTAACGACTGCCATAGGTGTTTGTATGGCAACCGGGACCGACGGCTTAACGTGCTCTCCGAGGCACTTGTAAACCTGCGATAAATACACACATAGCTTCGAAAAGCATCGAAAAGTCATTGGTGTGTGCCATGGTAACCTGGGCTCTTTTTATATTCTACCTCACATACGTCAGTACCTAATCTCCAAAGAGATGGTCAGAATCCCAGCAACATTTACCTAATCATGATCTTCTGTCCCAAATATTATTTTCATTTGTATTGTTTGATTACAAATGATTCTTCGAACAATGAACGAATCTATCATAACAATGTCTATTGTTACCATCGAGGAGATTCGACGATTGTTACACTGGTAATACCTATACAACTTAATTATCATTATAAACAAACTGTAATTAACAAACTCATTTATATAAACCTTATACAGGATGTAAGGGAAAACCTCCCGAAGTCGGAGGCTTTTTTTTATCGTGCGCTAAATCCCCACGGATACCTACCACCTCCACCAAAACCGATGGAGGTGATTATGTCGGACTCGAACCGACCTAAACGCACGCCGTTCATGGGTCCTTGATTGCCGGAGGTGAGATTATACAAGACATACTCTCGCACCCCGGCAGACCCGGGGACATCTCTGTTGAGATGACAATCTTCCCCCAATGTGGGGACCATGGTGTCCCTATCTAGCCCCTGGGTATGGGGTGGCACTTTGCGCCATCGCCGTGGCCAGCTTCTGCTAGGGTGACCGACGGCTACACCCGTCTCCCATAGGCCCCGAAGCCGGAGTCTGGTAATATTCCTATGTAGTGTACCCAACACTACATTATTGGCATAAAAAATTACGATATGAATTATTTCTTTTTATTTTGTATTAGCGTTATTCACTCTCCATTGTATTAGTAAAGGTAAATAAAACAACATTTTTATAAAAAAACATTAGCTCTCATTATGGCGTCATTTGTTCTTTTATGTAATTATCGTTTTATTTATCTTTACTGACACGACGTAGAATGAATAATACCAGTAAAACGGTATAAATAAGTTTACCCAATCGTAATTTTTTTCATGTCAATATACCGGTTGATTTTATAGTGGTTTCGGAGAAAGAATTGGAATTAGGAATTTAATAGCAGTTCGAGTGTACTATACACGTATAGTACACTCGGACTGCTATTAAATTCCCTCGGCTTCGGGAACGTTTCCCTAACACCCTGTATATTTTAAAGTAAGGTAGTTGTCAATTAATGATAAACGCTCCAAATGCTCCAATAACCTTATAAATATTATGAATCTAAAAGTACGTGAAGATGTTCGCATGTTTGTTAGTCAATCACAATTCACACTCAACTGACTGATAGAACTTGATTACAATTGCGTATTAGAAATAAGTCTTCTTTTATCTCTCTAATAGGTTCCGAAGAGTAGTAGAAACCAGAAGCTATGTATTTTCTAAAAACGTCTTGATAACGAAAGTAAAGCACACTTGCTAAAGACGAGATGATTTTATTAGCAACTACGCGGTCATTCCGTTGCGGAGAATCTTAACATCGACTTCTTATTTTTATCGAAACCGCCATCTATCGACACTTGATGGAACTAATTTTCTATACAAACTTAACATTCGGGGGCAACAATTAATCGTATTTTGAAACTTTCACTTTCAGATCGTTTTCATCTCGTTTAACTGCATAGACACTGTTTACATCTAAATCCAAATTGAATTATGTTTTTTGTTTGCAGTTCTCAAGAATATTAGCATATAAATACAAGTTGGCTACCGTAAGATTAAAGTCGATTCGTTTCGGTACACCGTATAATCATACCACCTTCTGAAGGCTGGTTGTTGGCTTAATTGGAGGTTCGATACAATAATTACTTTGGTATTTAATATATAAAAAATATTTGACATAGCCAGAGAGGTGAGCGACAAAAAAATGCAATCATTGGTAACATTTACAAAAAGAAAATACAGCACAGTTCAGTTTCTATATGTATTTCTCCCAGAGTAGTGTGGTTTTGGACCCATTATCCATGGCTGGTGGGTCTGAAACAGTTTAAAAGCCCAGGGTACTGACGCACCTCCGTTTTTTTAGATTGACTACTGTTGCCGCGGTAGCCTAGTGGTTTGGGTAATGGACTGCTGAGACGAGGTCTCGGGTTCGGTTTGAGGTTTTACCAGTGCGCACACCAATGACTTTTCGATGCTTTTCGAAGTTATATGTGTATTTATCGCAGGTTTATAAGTGCCCGGTTAATGGCAATAGGCTCGCCATCTAAATATAATGTAAGAGTCTGTTTGTAATAATAGTAGGTAATTAACTTCACACTTTTTGTCAATCACTTTGACTAGGTTAATCTCTGAAACAGCTAAGCCTGTTTTGACGGGCATTTCTCTGGCAGGTAATCTATTCCTTAATGCTAACTAGCAGATCGAATGATCAAAATAATCTACTATATAAAAATAAGTCGGGTTTTCCTTCCTGACGTTATAACTCCAGAACGTACGAAACGATTTCCACGGTTTTGCATTCGTTGGAAAGGTCTCGGGCTCCGTGAAGTTTATAGCAAAGAAAATTCAGGAAAAATTTCAACAGAAAAGCGGGAAAATTATTTATCACATCTGGTGGCGAAACGGAGTTCGCCGGGCTTGCTAGTTATTTATGAAAAATACTTAAGTCAAAGCTACATTACACGTATTGGATATTATAAAGCTGTCTAGAATTAAATCAAGATTTAGATTAATATCAACAATCATAAAGCTCTACTGCCTACTACCGAGCCTAGTGACGTCACTCAAGGTCACTGTCGCACGTTCACTTCAGATTTATGCGCCGGCGCACGGTATGTGCACTGCTACGCACAGGTGCTTTTAGTTTGCTATTCAATTTTAAATACATTACGTATTATATAACCAATGTAGCCTAGTGGTATGGGTAATGGACTGCTGAGACGAGGTTTCGGGTTCGATCCCAGGTTACCATGGCACACATCAATGACTTTACGTTTATGTGTGTATTTATCGCAGGTTTATAAGTGCCTAGATAATGACAAAAGGCTCGCCACTTATTACATTGGGACCTAAAAATAAACTGGTGAAAAGTGGGTGCTGGCACCTCTGCCTACCCCTACGGGGAGAACTGGCGAGAGTTTCTAAAAAAATAATAAAGTTTATACATATTACACTTAGCGCGGTTTTGATTCCCGCTCAGTGCAAATATTGGTATGCATGAATATGGCTAGTTACATTCCTCTGGTAATACCTCACCCCAGATTCCGATATGACAGCTTCAGATACGACCAGGATTACCGTAAGGAAGATGATGATTATGATAATAAGCACTAATGACAGGCCTCAGACAGTTATATTTACTTTTCAAATATTATAATACTATCGAAACGTTCACTTTTCGATCTAAATTCGATATGAAACAGTTAGCATAGTGATTGCTCTAAAAATTCAATTTCTTATAAAAAATACAAAGTACATAATATATAGAGAGATTCCGTTAATCTTCCTTTCGCCACAGCAATTAAAGGTACAACTTTGTCAGCTAAGTAAATTCCGTTATCAGATGAGTACCTATTACTAGATATAACTGGCGACCATTAAATGTCCGTGGATACTTAGCTGGGTGGCATCTCTTGATCAAAGTAAGTACGAATATTCCGGGGCCGTTGTCCACTTTGCGAATGTGTCGACTTTGCAAATTTTTATTTTACCTAAAGGTTATTTCTTTTTGAAATGCAAATCTTGTAAGTTGGATTCATTGGGTTGGATTAAATCCCTTTATTCAAATTTTTGTGTTGGTTCTGTTCCATTGATAATGCATTTTTAACCTAAATCCCGGATTGATGCCATATACAACAACAATAGCAGGTAATTAAAAGCAGGGGCATAAAATTTTGGGAAGCCGTTTCAAACACTTTGTATTGTGTGTAATAGTAATAGTAGCTGATGTGATTTATATCATACGTCATACAAATGTGATGACATGACAGTAAACCAGCTGAGCAAGTTAACTTAACCCACAATCAATACAACACAGCAAATGACATTCGGTGACACCGACATTAGTGGTATTGACGTTTTGACAGCTGCTAATTTGAATAAGTATCAATACCCATAAATTATGTCTAATCAATTTTTAGATTACTTTCTATTCTGTGACATAATATATAATTATAATATACCTGGCGTTAGATTAGTTCTGATTCTGCTCGAATGAGGGTCAGGTTTAGGTAGGTCTGTTTTGATGTAGCGGAGCGTTCTTAATAGTAGGTATATTTTTGAGTTAAAAGCCTGCGTCATAAACTCTCGCCTTAATTAGAAGTGATGCTAGCTAGATTGAGCGTCAAAGATCTTCTTGGAGCTCTTTACAGACAACTGTTCTGCGACAAACATATTTATGTCAATATATTCTGTGTCGGAATCATTGGAAAGCACACTCCTTGATCAGTCCAAGCAAATCCTCATAATCTGTCTCGTCTAACGTATAAAGGAAATGACGTGTACAGCAGATTGCTGCCGTGTCCGCCACTAAACTAGCTTATAACTTTACCGTTGTACTCATATCCAGAACTGTAGCGTTAGTTAATTAATATCGTTTTTTATCTCCAATGGACTTGATCTGGATTATATTTTACTGGTATTTATAAACTGAGTATGTTGAGTAAACTAATTCATAATAGCACTTATCATATCGTTATAATGATGTCTAAATGGAGTGAATTCCGAAACTTGTAAGAGCGTAAGTATGTGTGGCTTGTATTTGAATTTATTTATTAAAGTAAATAGTGTGATCATTCCTTTATAGGGGGGAATGCTCTGACCGCTCTGATCCACGAAGCCGGCACTTTTTTTTTATAGTGCGAAAAATCCCCACCATACCCGGTTAGGGATGTTATGTCGGACTTGAACCGGCTAAAATGCACGCCGTCTTTGGGTCCTTAGTTGCCGGAGGTGAGATTGTAACCAACATATCCCTCACACCCCGGCAGACCCCGGGTATCAAGGCTATCGCCATCTACCACAAGCTGGCGCGGATGGCCCGGATCGGTTGGGGACTACATCCCGAGGTGATCCGGACCATCTACACCGCAGCCGTGGAACCGACGGTGCTGTACGCAGCCAGCAGCTGGTGTCCAGCGGTGGAGAAGCTCGGTATCCAGAAGCAGTTAGCCGTGGTGCAGCGCGGGTTCGCGCAAAAACTTTGCAAGGGCTACCGGACGGTTTCTCTGCACTCAAGTCTAATCTTGGCTGGAATGCTCCCTCTGGACCTCAGAGTTCGCGAGGTGGCCTCACTTTATGAGGCCAAGAGAGGAGTGTCCCAGTCATGGTTGGGGGACAGAGAGGTCGAACGGATGGCCTCAGCAATGGAGGTACCTCACCCCGCGGAGCATATAAGTCTGGACTTCACCAGCCTGGTAGACGAGGAAGATTATCAGCGCACCAACACCATCCAGGTGCGCATCTTCACGGACGGGAGCAAGATTGAGGGTCGTGTCGGCGCTGCGCTATCCATTTGGAATAGCGACGCCGAAACAAAGGCCCTCAAACTTGCTCTCGCCCCCCATTGTACCGTCTACCAGGCCGAACTCCTGGCTTTATGCAAAGCGACCAGTGAGGTCCTTAGGCGCGGCGCGGCCACGACGTTCGGCATCCTCAGCGACAGCAAAGCCGCTCTCCAAACGGTCGTCAACCCCCGTGCCCTCCACCCTCTGGCCGTTGAGGCCAGAGATAACATCAAGCGGGGCTTGGTCCAGAACAAGGAAATATCCCTGTTCTGGATCAAGGCCCACGTAGGGTTGGAGGGCAACGAGCGAGCGGACCAGCTCGCCAAGGAGGCGGCTTTGAGGTCGAAGACGAGGCCGAACTATGACCTGTGTCCCGTCTCATTTGTCAAGCGTGGTCTGCGTCAGATCACGCTTGACGAGTGGAACGGACGCTATAAAACGGGTACGACTGCTTCTGGTACCAAGCTTTTCTTTCCGTGCGCTGTGGCTGCGTACAGAACCGTCCGTAAGATGGAGATAGCCGGCACCACGACCCAGCTATTAACGGGGCATGGTGGGTTCTCTGAATACTTGAGTCGCTTCAAGTGTAAGGAGGACCCATCATGCGCCTGCGAGCCAGGGGTCGTGGAGTCGGTTGCGCACCTGGTCGCGGACTGTCCCATCTTCGCTAGGGATAGGTACGAGTTGGAGTGTCGGATCCAACTGGAGGTTTGTGTAGCGAACTTCCCAGTCCTGGTGACAAAGAACTACAGGCAGCACTTCCTAGAGTATTGGGAAAGGGTTATAAGGGTTGTTTTAAAAAGGAACAAGACATGATCGGCCTCATACAACTATTTTTAAAAATAGCTGAGGGAGGCCGATACAAGAGTGGGAAAATGGACTGGGAAGTGCTGTCTGTGGTTCTGAGGGAAGTTTGCTGATCACCCGGATGCCCCACGCCCCACGGGATGTATGATTAGTATGAGAGGGTTTGTAAAAGAGTTGGTAAGAGAGTAATGGGATGGAAGCAAGGAAGGAAATGAAAGTGATAGAATGAAAGAAGCACCTAGCTTAGAAGAAGAAACAGCCAAGAGGGTTATTTTTAGAAATTAAACTTGTTTTCTTTTTTATTATTATTTTTTTATTAAATAAGATTAAAAATGGCTTCCTCGAAGTGCACAGCACGCAGTGGAAGGAGTTAGTAAAAAAAAAAAAAAAAAAAAAAAAAAAAAAAAAAAAAAAAAAAAAAAAAAAAAAACTACTGTCATATAGGTCCAAATTTTATAGGTCGTTGGAATCATTCTATTACAACATCGATGGCATATATGCAGCGACTTATAACCAAAGTTATTGCTTTGCATCCTGTCACATCACATCACATTGCTCGCTATGCCGGTATGCGGGCTACACGTAAACACGTCTATAAATCATTTTTATGTATTTTTAATACAGTGTCGTAAAAATCTATTTATTATTTAAAACTTCCTTGTGATACACCATGGTATGTTAATGATATATTTTTTACTTGGATTCAGAGTAATTTGATTTTCTTATAATTAAATGACAACTCATGTATATGCACAGTTCCCCAATCACGTACTTAATTTAAATCTACTTTTGCAGATCAAATAGACCGTATACCTAACTAATATTTTAATGTTAAATTTTATTAAAAATAAAAAAGAAACAAAAAAAAAACAATAGTAGCGGAAAATAATAAGGAATACAAAAGTAAGGAAATAAAGAAAAAAAATTAATGCAGTTGATATTTTTTCAAAGAAATTATTGTTTCATTTAGCTTGACTAGCATGATGGAGAGTGAATTACGCTAGATAATTAAAAAAAGAAAAAAAATCCAACTCTATTTTATTATACCTATATTATTTCAAAATTAATAAAATGCTATGTGGTTTCTGAGTATGTCATGGGCAAAGCCGGGGCGGGTCGTCTAGTATTAAATAATCAAGCCAGATTGTTCGTCAACGGATTCCTGTCAATCCAGTTCTAATATTTATAGCGCGCACGCATTGCATTCGCTGTACAAGGTGACCAAGGTACTTTACATATTATTTTACACATAAACCCATATTTTATATACTATCTAAATGTTAAAGGAGACGGAAATCGGTGGGCCCAAAATGGAATAAGTTGAGATATGATCTAAAAAATCAGTCATATTTTTGTGTCTTAGAATATGAAAAATCACCTCAATTCTCAGTCTGGAAGCGGAGAAATATGAGAAAATAGTTTTCGGTAGATTATCGATTAAGTAATCGATTACACATTTGCAGTAAATAATTAACTCAAAGTAATCAAATGCACTATAATATACTTACATGCAGTATAGTGCATATAATTACAGTCATATTATTAAACCAAATATCAATTAATTACTGAAAAACCAATATTAAAGATTATCGATTTAATATCGATTCAAATCTCTCTTATATTTTCAGGCTGTCACTGGCATGACAGTAAAAAAATAAAAATATAATAATAGCATTGACACTGACAGTTGCCGCTTTGTTTGCTCATTCGTTTCGTGTAGAGATGAGTTAGTACCGATATTCGTTGGTATTAGCTAATCTTAATATATTAGTTTCATGATATTATAATATCTCAACTAATATTTGAATATTAGTAATATTTTACCGACAACCAATCGTCAAATACCGCGGTGATCTATGATCGTATTAATATTGACATATTATTGCACTAATAAATATAGGTCAATCTTCTTGCGCTGAATAGACTGATTAGGTAGGTACCTATTATTATCGCTGAAGATATGAAAGATTGATATATTTTTAATAATGATTTTGATTTATGTATGATAGTAGGTACAGCATACTTTAACACATCGTGATTGAGGACTGGAATAATAATGATAACAAACATAGTAACAGTACCTACTTGAAGTCGGTGGCATATTTTTCTAATATTTTAAATACAGATATAGGTAGGTTAGGACCAGTTGTGTTTCTTTTTGTAAGTAAGTAAATTAGTTTCTAGTAGCTGTTGCCCTCGGCTTCCAATATAAGACTTGCTTGATACTTAGAATACAAGTTATGTCTGTGCATAAGAAAAGTCTAACCAACATGGTTTGCGATGGCAAGTTTCAAATTATTGTTTATAAAAATGGTACCAAGTAATGAATATTTATTCTCAGTCAGCAACCAATCAGCAACGAAGTTAATACGATCCGAGCGAATACATCACACACTAATCCATTCCATAGACTAATATTCACCAATCGAAAACAGAATGATATTACACGACCATGTCAGATAGTAAACAAGATCTGAAATATTACTGATATCAGCAATATTACCATATCATAGTCGGTCGGATTACTAATACCTGAATCTTGAAAGTAATCTTTTAACTAATATTAATATTTTCACTTCATCTCTAGTTTCGTATTTTCCAATGCGTTTTGATTGCTTTCCCGATTATTTGTAATTTTTTACGACCACTGCTTTGTATTTTACGGATTCTGACCCTGCCTACCTTATACTACGTTGGACACCGAAGATCGCTCACACGTTTGACTTGATTTAATTTTGATGTTATTTTGGAATTTACCGCCGGCTTGTGAATTGGATATTATTGAAACTATGGATTTCTGTGTGAATTGTGGGATATCCACTGCTCATTGCAATACACTGGGTAGACCACCCTTACACGATGAAACAATTCTGTCAGTGATCCGGCAATGGCTTGCACCTCAGTCTGTGAGTAAATATAACCTCATCTAACCAGCTACCATCCTGGCAGGTATAAAATACATATAATTAGAAGGCCCAAGAAGGCCTATGGAGATTGTTTACAGTTATGGCAAAGAATTATTTATTTATCAAACAATGTTTTATTACCCTAATACGGAACAGTTAATTATGTATTGTTTAATGTAGCTGAAGATTAATAAAACTTATTTTATTAATATTTTAGTCGACGGCTCTCGTAAAAGAAGGGAGGCTATAGTAATGCGTTACTGGTACTGAATTGTATTGTAGGGAAACGACCTATAGGCTGCTGCGCTCATATTCTAGACGACATTTTAATTATAATATAAGGCGAATAAAACTAAAATGATTTTTTATTTATTTTAGACATCCTTTCCCTATCTTTTCACCTGTTACCTTCCTATAGCTTGAAGTTTATATGATTTTTCAAACTTTTTCTAGTAAATATAATAATTATGAGTGCAAAAGAACACATTTTGCACTTCAGGAATCAGCTGTTGGTTAAAGATTGTAACATAATGTCACTTTTACATAATCTCTTATATCTCTGTTCTCAGACTGACAAAATCCGCAGAATATTCAGTAAAAGGTTGATAATATATATAAGCTATTAATTGACACCACTTTCAACTTCTTACACCCTGGGCCCAAGATTGTATGAAATCATTTCTGTCTCCTTTACATCCAACATGTTGGTTTTGAAGGTAAAGTGCGCGTGCTCAAGTTAGCGTGGAGAGTTGGTACTAGATGGCGTTGCTGGTCGAAATTTGAAGTTAAGCTTCAATTCGCAATAAAAGTGGAGTCTACTAAGAGTATTTTGCGATGTTAGTGTCAAAATGGTGACCATGGTGAATGTTCTGATGAGCTCTTCCAATTAATCTCACCTTCTCCTTTCCTACACAGGACAGCACGTGCAGGGCTTAGTTGTCACCCGCATACGGTACAGAATATTCCATCAAGAACCAAGCGGTTCGGTGAGTCTTTCTTCTGCCGCACCATTAAGTCTTGGCATTCCTGACATAGCCGACAAGCTGAGCGCCACCATTGTAGCACTGTACGTGTTTGCTCTTTTATGAGACTTTGCCTTCAGCTTAACATCAGGCGAGGTGAAGTTTAAATGACGTGAAATGAAATTAATAAAATAAGCTGCCATTTTAATGCTTATTTTTATGGTTCCGTACTCGACGTGTAAAAACGCGGCATCCTATTAGTAAAATTCCACTGTCCATCTATTTATTGGGGGCCTTGATTATACTAATTGTGAACCATTGTCAAACCACTGAGATTACAGAAAATGCCACTGGCTTTTATACTTAACTGTCATGCTGTTATAGTGTAAAATTAAATGTCATCTTATAGAGTAAAAGAAACAGTGCAATGAACTGTTTTTCATTTAATTTTGAACTTTAAGATATATGAATAAAGTCTTAAATTTAATGCCATTTTTGGTTATCTCAGTGGTTTGGACAACAGTTGACAATTAGGATAATTAGAGACCGGGTCTGTTGGCTGTCGCTCCGGCGAGAGGGTATCCATAGTGATTTTGCACATGATTTGTTTGTTTGTTGCCCGATTAACGGTAATATACTAGCCTCCTATTACGTGGAACCGTTATCATAGTTGGTGAAATATGGGTGTTTAATACAACTCTGCCTACCCCAGCATATGCGTGTAGGTAGGTATGTATGTCATATGTATGATTTTAGATTGACGTGGTCATTTACTAGCTCGGCGGTCGTCAGTACACCGTGATCATGGCGCTTGCAACAGCGCCAAAATATCGGTTGCTAAATGAAATCAACAAACATGGTATACGAGTATAGGTATCCCAATAAATTTAACGGTGAATATGTTTATCGTATGTTTCAATCATTTGAATGGTACAAAAATGCCTAAATTTATATGAACCTTAATAAATATCGTAATACTACTGTCATATAGGTCCAAATTTTATAGGTCGTTGGAATCATTCTATTACAACATCGACGGCCTATATGCAGCGTCTTATAACCAAAGTTATTGCTTTGCATCCTGTCACATCACATCACATTGCTCGCTATGCCGGTATGCGGGCTACACGTAAACACGTCTATAAATCATTTTTATGTATTTTTAATACAGTGTCGTAAAAATCTATTTATTATTTAAAACTTCCTTGTGATACACCATGGTATGTTAATGATATATTTTTTGTTGGATTCAGAGCAATTTGATTTTCTTTTAATTAATTGACAACTCACGTGTCACCCAATCACGCACCTAATCTGAAATCTACTTTCGCAGTTCAAATAGGTAAATAATATTTTACTGTTGCATTTTATTAAAAATAAAAAAGAAACAAAAAACAAAAGTAGCGGAAAAGAACTTAGGAAAAATAATAAGAAATACAAAAAAAAGGAAATAAAGAAATAAAAATTATTGCAGTTGATATTTTTCCTGAAATTATTGTTTCATTAGGGAATTAAAAAAAAATTACTACTCTATTTTTTATGTCAATATGTAGTCTACCAGGAGTACTACCAGCGGTCTTCAACTTCAGGAGCGTTTCCCGAACACCCTGTCTATCATCACGCTGCTACTCAAGGGAGCATTTAGGACATTTATGAGCGGAGTACATTATAATTGTCAACAAATACGGCAGAATGCCATATATTATTTGAAAATTGATAAAAGGTTATGTGGTTTCGGAGTATGTCATGGGCAAAGCCGGGGCGGGTCGTCTAGTATTAAATAATCAAGCCAGATTGTTCGTCAACGGATTCCTGTCAATCCAGTTCTAATATTTATAGCGTGTACGCATTGCATTCGCTGTACAAGGTGACCAAGGTACTTTACATATTATTTTACACATAAACCCATATTTTATATACTATCTAAATGTTAAATTTACATCCAACATGTTGGTTTTGAAGGTAAAGTGCGCGTGCTCAAGGTAGCGTGGAGAGTTAGCACTAGATGGCGTTGTTGATCAAAATTTAAAGTTAAGCTTTAATTTGCAATAAAAGTGGAGACTGCGAAGAGTATTTTGCGATGTTAGTGTCAAAATGGTGACCATGGTGAATGTTCTGATGAGCTCTTCCAATTAATCTCACCCTCTCCTTTCCTACAAAGGACAGCATGTGCAGGGCTTAGATGTCACCCGCATACGGCGCAGAATATTCCATCAAGAACCAAGCGGTTCGGTGAGTCTTTCTTCTACCGCACCATTAAGTCTTGGCATTCCTTACGAAGCCGTCAAGCTGAGCGCCACCATTGTAGCACTGTACGTGTTTGCTCTTTTATGAGACTTTGCCTTCAGCTTAACATCAGGCGGGGTGAAGTTTAAATGACGTGAAATAAAATTAATAAAATAAGCTGCCATTTTAATGCTTATTTTTATGGTTCCGTACTCGACGTGTAAAAACGCGGCATCCTATTAGTAAAATTCCACTGTCCATCTATTTATTGGGGGCCTTGATTATACTAATTGTGAACCATTGTCAAACCACTGAGATTACAAAAAATGCCATTGGATTTTATACTTAACTATCATGCAGTTATAGTCTAAAATCAAATGTCATCTTATAGAGTAAAAGAAACAATGCCATGAACTACTTTTCATTTGAATTTGAACTTTAAGATATATGAATAAAGTCTTAAATTTATTGCCGTTTTTGGTTATCTCAGTGGTTTGGACAACAGTTGACAATTAGGATAATAAAATTAGAGACCGGGTCTGTCTGTCTGTCGCTCCGGTGAGAGGGTATCCATGGTGATTTTTCACATGATTAACAAAACAGTGTTAGTGCAATAACAACAAAAACCTATTTTTTACCGTGTCACTCGATATCAATAAGGTATAGATGAAACTAAAATAATTGTTAAACAGTATCAATTTTTTTATAAGTTACTGACTAATGAAATGGAGGCTCCATTTCATTAGTCAGTAACTTATAAAAAAATTCGGATTCGTGCACTAAGGGCTCAATTATGGAGCCCTTAGTGCACGAATCCGACTCGCACTCGGCGGATATTTTGTATATTATTTAAGAGAAGTAGTAAACCTGAACCCTGAATTATTAACTACTGTCACATCATTGACATTACAATAACTGCCATTAAATTTAAGACTTTAGTGCTATGATATTAAAGGCTCAATTAAGTGACTTAGTGTATCGTGAACGAAACGATATTATAAAATATTTTTCATATAATTTTGGACTTTATGTCTATGTAAATAAAGCCAAAAATATAATGGCAGTATTTGTAATCCCAGTGAGTTGACAATAGGTGACACATAGTAGAATCGCGTTTCGCACGATAGTAAAAAGATGTCAGCGCGCGTCTCTTCTCGTCTATCACAAAAAGCGTGATTTTAATTTTTATTGTACACAACATGCAGGGATTGCCTATTTTTGTGACCAAAACCGACATCAAAGATGGATATTTCTTCATTTATTAAACTCTATATACAAGTACATAGGCGGACTTAATGCCACAGACAATTTTTACCTGTAATGTATTTATTTTCTAGTGGGTACTATTGGTTCTCGGGTCACGTAAATCGATATGACGAAACGCCATGCTAATTCTAGTGAGTTCGAGTCCGACATAACTACCCAATCGTTAGATCCGGTGGCGTTCAAAAGTTGCTTAACACTAATAAATTTTTAAACGTACTTTACATTGAAATACATCCATAAATTAATATATAATTAATTTTACGATCCTCAGAAGACAAGGTTAATCAATTTTAAGTCTTATTTATTAGTGCAATCTCTAAATTGAAATGTGGAATATTTTTATCGCTGACTGTACTAGAACAATTAGGTTCGTTGTGTTATTGTTATACCAAAGGTAATGTTTGTTTGTTTTTAGGATATCTCAAAAGTAAACAATCTCATAACAATCCCGGTTTTGTAGGGAGAGTGGGAGAGATTGCATCCACTGATGACGTTTCGATATACTCGCGGTCAGTTAGCCGCGCCGTGCCGCGTTGTGCCTACATATGTTATAGAACACCGTCGCGCTTCGCCGGCCAAAATCGTACACCGCGAATTGAATTATACCGTGAAACGAACATAATTAACACGTATTTATATATTTAAAACAACAATCAGTATTGTAGACAGTGGACTGTATCATTTGTGTGTTCTAAACAGTGTTTATTACGTTTAAAAACATATTTCTAAGCAATAGCGAGTTGTCGTCACAACCGTGAGTATTTTGAAATCATTTTAACTGTACTTCCATACTTTGACCGCCGCCGCTTAGATACTAGTGGATACTAGTCTAGTAGTATTCGCGGAAAAACCTCTTGTACCTATTGTATAATCTATTCTATATCACAAAACACTAAGTAGGTCGTATTCCGATCTATAACCTGACCGAATTTAGATGATAGCTGGTTTAAAAGATTATAGTAAAAATTATTACGTACTCAAATCGACTGGTTTACGATTTGATGATTTGTGTTTAGTTTTTTTTTGCTAATTATAGAAATTCGGTGGTTTTTGCCTTTCATTAAGCTGGTTTTGTATCCGCACGTCATGACTTCCGTAAGAGATGGTGTTGAAATCATTGATATTAGAAGATATACCAGATGAATCTTAGTAGAGAGAATATACGATATTTTAGCCTAGGCGGCTAGCAATAACAATGATACTATAAGTCTCCGGTCCCGGTTGTCATACAGATATCTGTGGCATTCGTTACTGGTCTTTGAAGTCCTATAGAGGTCTGACAACCTGGTCTAACTACAGAACTATGACATGGCCAGTAGCTTGTGGAGGCCAGATGGATCACGATATATTTTATAACATAAACATAACATAAACCCACGCCTATATCCCCGAACTGTAGGCAGAGGTGCTAGCACCCACTTTTCGCCAGTTGCCATTGCCATTAACCGAGCACTTTTAAATCTACGATAAATACACACATAACTTCAAAAACCGTCGAAAAGTTATTGGTGTGCCATGGTAAAACCTGGAATCGAACCCGAGACCTTGTCTCATCAGTCCATTATCTATACCACTAGGCTACCGCGGGTTTTATATTTTATAATGGCATAGTATTGTTACTGTTCCAGTGTTCAGCCGACAAAAGTACCCCTTTGAGGGCAATATTCTGCGAAATGAGGGTATAATACATCTCTGTCTGTCTTAACCCAATTTATTTGAGGATGGCGTCATATTGTAATCTACCCGCTTCCATACGTTTTTATTGTACATTATCTCCTTATGATACTTTCTTTAGTTCACGTGAATATTAGATTTTGAAATGAAATTGGCTTATACGAATTATATCACGATTTATGATAGATGGCAGTCGCTTCACGGAAAATATCGAAGTTCAGCTGCATCTTAGTTAGACTAGAAAGCCGACCCCAACTGAGTTTGGGAATTGGCTCAGAGAAGAGAATGAATCGCGATTTATTGGGGTTTTTTTATACCACTTAGATTGCAGACAAGCACACGACCCATCTGATGGGAAGTGGTTACCGTGGTTTATGGACGTATGGTTTTGATTTATATGTATTTTGTGGTTCCTGATGTCTGAGTTCCCTACCCAGTAAGCCTGCAGTGGATCCTCAACTATTAGGTAGAAGGTGTTCTGGCTTGTAAGGGAAGTTAAAGGTTCAAAGGTCTTGGTGGAACATATATGTCTTACATACTTCTGATTGCTGCTGTGGATGTATGAAGTTACATGTAAAGATCACGAGAGGATCTCTCGAATCCGCGGCAGGCTTCATGTCCATGATATTGCAGATAAGATGAAAAAGTTTTGTGGAAACCTATGTGGGTAACAAACGCATAGCAATGGCGTCACAGCTGGGTCTCGACAGGAGGAGTAGACCCAAGAACTCTTGGCTTAACGTCGTGGAGAGTGATATATGTTATGAATTGAATTGAATGATTGAGATCAAATTATAGCCCATCTTGTGTTACATTTCTAGAGAGAAAATTTTGTGCTACCGTACATATTTTTTTCTCTGTGAATCAAGATCAAAATTTGATCTATTGCTATTTAATTGCATATATGGATATAGAAATATATAAATTAGAAAATTCACTTAATTTCCGAGAATTTGTCACCGGATATAAATCGAAGTGTGATGTTTACGTAAGACTTAATATAGATAAAGTTGAAACGAAATTTTTTCCTAACGATATAGATCCTAGAATGGTAGCAAAAATTTACAATGTAAATTATTGCAAAATAGATAGTTTGCTACCAATTTATAGCATGGCATGTCAAGGTGATCTTAATCGTTTTTATGCACTGCTAGATTTCTCAAATTTGTGCAAAAACCGTTTACTGACTTATAGAAGAATTAGATTGACTAACGGATTAGATTAACACCAATTCTATCACACATACTTTACTTTTATTGTGTGATTCGGACGGGACGTTGTCGTTTGTCGATATTTGTGTCTTGTAAGACAAGTGTAAAATCTAACAAATTAAACAAATAAATATTTTCACTACAATAAAAGATACAGTTTAACCCACAAGTGACGATAAAAGGTGTTGTATTAGGGGCGGTGTGACTAAGAAGAAAAAAATTCCTGATAGTCACACTGGTGTGACCACGAGTCCGGAGTGATTTTAACATATAACATTTAGTAGTAAGTATGTGATATAACAACTAGTATCCTGACGGACGCCGACAGTTCAAAACCCACTTTGAAACCAAGTAAAATTGAAATTATATTAAAATGGTGATGTTAAGCCCAAAGAACAAAAAAAATAACACACTATTTATTTTAACCTATTATAAAAAAGTTCACAGTTCGTATTCAACACAGATCTGAACTTAACAGAAAATTATGCGGCTAACAAAGAACACAACAACCAAAGTCTTCAATGTAAATAAAACAATACAAATAAATCTATCTATCTATCCACAAACGAACACCATAAGTCGGACAGACCAATACACGGTTACACAAAACTTAAACTACCTTCTACCCACGCTATTAATCAGAAAGATATGTTTACTTAAGTATCTCTAGATGTCGATATTAATCAACTAGGAGGCGTCAACAAACAAACAGGTAGCTATTTATAAATTCAATATCTCCGTGAGGTTAAGGAACTCCGCATCAATAACATGTGCCAGTGTGAATTCACTTTCCTTGTACCACAAAAGTAATAACTTTGATCATGTTTTGGGATTTCATACACTTGAATTATCCACTATTAAACTAGTAATTCTGATGAGTTATTTGTACGTTACTATCGCTGAAATCGCTATTACGATTAGAATGATTTTATTTACGGAAGGTTTGGTTTTTTAGTCTGTTTTTTATTTCTTGTTTAGGTGGTAAGAATGGGTTGAATATTAATTCTAGGCTCTTCCTATAAACAAATAGTGTAGTCCAGTTAGAGCACCCAGCCGTATAACACTCAGCCTAATCAAAGTTTAAAGACATTTTGTAGCATTAAATATGGCTATCCATTCAAATGGATATAAGGGTAAAAAAAGTGATTACCTAAATGGGTCTTGAACTCGCGACCATTCCGTCTCAGAAGGAGTACACTGACCCACTTAGCTACCAAGCTTCAATTTAAAGAGTCGAAATTTCCCTTTACGTTCCCTAAGATTTCAAAGTCCTGTATGAGTCCTTTTTCAAACTTAAATCTATGAAAAGATTTTGGTAGCAGTTGAAAAACATTAAATAAATTATCATTTTTAATTTCAAAGTTATTCATTTTATAAAGTTTCAAGTAATTCGGTTACTATTATTCTTTTAAAATAATAAAAAAGGCGCAACAATATCCAATCCTCCGCCTTCCGCATCCAATATCTCTCAGACAACTTTTTCAGTTTCCTATACAGCACACGCTGGAATAAAAACACAATACAGAATAGAAAAACAAACTCATGTGTGCCGATTAAGAAGTAATTCTAGAGTTCGATATTAGTAAACACGAAGAAATTACCCACAAATAACAAGAGTGTTAGATGCCTGGGCTACGGATGTTTGGTTACCGTTTACCGTCTAAGAATAGATCGGGCCGTCACATCCGTGGCTGCAAGAGATGACTATGAAGTTATATTGGAAGATGAAGCAACGTATACCTGGATAAATGTTTCTGTGCCTATACGATGTTAAAACTCTATTCTATAAATATGGTTATACTAAATTTTTTAATACACTCATTTGAATTCTGAATGTCATGTTATAAAAAAATTACAAAACAAATGAATTGGAATAGATTAATAGGTAGGTATGTCAAATTCAACGAACTTTATTATTTATCTTCTTTAATTTAAGTCACAAAACAACTTTTATATTAGTCATTATATTAGTCAATATTAATGGTTTGATTTTAAATTTATGGCCAGATTCATGAAACAATAGTTTTTACATACAGTCAGAGGTAAATTATCACCCAAAGTTCACCAACCAATGTATTCGGTTCCAAGTAATATGGGGTGAACCTATTGCCGTATTCTGGGCACTATTGTTGACTCGAGTCATGTATCTGAAGCTGAGTCTCGGTTGCATATTATGCGTTGTGTATCTGCCTTATGTTAAAGACCCCTATCCCTTAGTCACCTTGTATATACGACACCGTATGGAATACTGGATGAGATAGAATAGCCCAAATTCTATTTTACGGAACCAGGAAACAATAGTTAATACCTTTATGGAAAGAAAACAATAATTATGAATATGACAGATATTTTTGCATGCTATATCACCATGCTATATACCGGATGCAATTTCACTCTCGTTATAATTGTGAAGATAAATCCGAAATATCGTGCACCGCTTTCAATGCCAAAAATAATATTATAATTTTACAAAAGCCTAACACGAATTAGTTTAATGCCCAAATACATGCTTTTCTTGCATGAACTGTAAATACAAGTGCAGTAAGCATTCCCTAAAATAAACAAAGATAAACAGAACTGACAGCTACGCAGGGTACAAAAATAAACTCCTGCAAATGTTGGATTTTAATGGCGCCTTTGATACCGGTCAGCGTATGCAATTACCTATGTTATCACTTCCTTGAGTAAACATTATTTTTATGGAATTTATTTTGATTTTAGAAAGGCCTTTGACACTACAGACAGTAAATTTTTCATTGAAATGAATTTATTGTGAAAGTGGATGACATAACTAGGTACTTGTTGATAGAGCGTGAATATAGGTTTCTCCGGGTATGCCTCAAGGCATGCAGTACAGTTTTATATTAATAGGGTTCGATACCCGCTCAGGGCAAATATTTCTGTGCATAAATATAAATGTTTGCATTAGTCTGGGTTTGTATGTATAAAATATATGTATTTAGAAAAAAAAACTAAGTATGTTTTTCTGCGCTTTAGAACCTATAATATATAGTTATAGGTTCTAAAGCGTAAGCTCTATAGCTTCTGATCTAGTGAAACTATGCTTACAATGGGTCTTAGTCGCGTTGTAAGATTGTCCTAAAAAAATATTTATCTACTTATAAAGTACCATGTTAATATAAGTGAATTTCTGTTATATGCGAGTGTAGCTACCGGTAACACTAATTAATTCCAGCAGATATGCAGTTTAAGTAAGAATATCTTCTTATACCGTTTCCGTTTATGAATTTTCCGGTACTGATATCATTATCATCTTGACCCTGAAGCTATTGAATCCGTTCAACGATATGTAAAACGTATATCGAATTTAGATCGTGGTTAAGCATTCGACAGACATTCAAGGTCCCCCTTCTCCAAAATTGGTTCTGTTTATTTATGTAGGAAAATAATGTCCACATATATATTAAAAGGAGTCTAAATTATATGCAATAAAATCGTTGATGTTAATTCCATTTCCTGATATTTTTTTAAGATTTGCATTTTAAATTGGCAGTAATCTGGCTACTTTATAATTTTTAATAACTTGCGTTCGTTAATTTTGTTTCTATCTTGGTTCTTCTTTCAGTTTGTATTCATTTTGTTTATGTTTCCGGTAATAAGTGTCTGTTACAGGTGGCCGTGGACTTGTGAATTATTATACTAACTGCTTAAAGAATTTCTTTTTACTTTTTTCGAATCATAAGTCTTAGGATTTCACTTTTAACCCAACTGCGAAGAAACTAAAAATGAGAGTTACGACTGCAAACTGAATATGACCCTTTCGTAACTATTTAACGACTGAATGATTTATTTGAAAAATACATACATAACTTCCCAAAGCATCGAAAAGTCATTGGTGCGTGCCCTGGTCAAATTTGGGAACAGATATACTTTGATAAAAATGTTGTCTCCGATGATAAAAACAAGTAAATTAAAATCAAGGCACTGGTAAATCAAAATCATGTGCATGATATAGCAATTAAATAAAATGATAGGAAACAATAAATCATAAAGACCAATAAATATGCCGTGGACACTAAGGTCGAATAGAAAGGGAACAATGACACTGGACGCAAAACTAAGTAAACGATTGTTGTAACTATTAATTCAAGGTGAATACAATAATTTGTTGTGGACTCTATAATTAAAACCACGGCTTTGTGAGGGATATTGCTCAACGACGTTGTTAGATTAACGTGAAATGATTTATGGCTACTGTACGATATTTTAAAACTCCTGACTCAAATATACCTAGAAAAAGTAAAAAATAAAATAATTCAAGTGGCGTACCTTTATCTGGTAAGGTATGATGTCATGTCAGATGTTTTTCGAAACGATTTTTTTTATGCTTAGGTCGTCAAATTGAATGCATCGCACCTGATGATAAGGAGAAGCGCAGTCAAGAACATGGTCACGCCCCGCTTGAAGGACTTGAGACTGTAGGATGAAGGAAACACGTGTGCTGGCAAAGAATCCCAGGACTTAATGATGCGATATAGAAAAGTTCATTTCACGATTAAAGTTCATTAAACAATATGATTTCACCTAAATCCAAATGGCATCCGTTTTGATACGACTGATGTTACTCGTTTTTTCTTTTTGGTGTCTGAAATTTAATTTCTTCTGTGCCAGTCTGACCATATTTTTCTCGAGTTTTTCGTCTAACAGTTCATTGTCCAATATTAAGCGCACCAAATAAGAGAAAATGTCATAGCTCCGCAACTATAATAAACCAACTTAGAAAGATATTAATTTCTTTTCTTCGTGTCAGTGGCAACAATTATAATAAAGTTAGACACGCCCAGTCCAAAACTCGGCGACACTAACCGCAGTTTCCGTTGCTTCATTCAGTTCGGCAATTGTGCAGGTGCAGGGGCACAGCGGGTACGATAGGAGGTGGTCCCCATCCACTGTAGGAGTGCCCTACAGTCACCGCTTACTAGAATAAAAAAAATATTGATTTGGCAATTAAAATGATCCAGTAATCACAGTTTGCGTGAGACGAAATTTACGAATTAAACCCCAAACCTTAGACAAAGAATTTTACAGTCACTGATAGATTCGAAACAAAATGACAGATCAACAGCAAAATGACATATTTACGTAAACTTTTGAGTTTACTTCCCATTGGAATGTGTGGTGGAAACTGTCATATTGTTTAGGTCAAAGTCAAATTTTGACTTTGACTTTGACCGAACGACCTTGACGACGTTTGAGAGCGTCTGACCCTGACACGTGGTTTAAAGGTTAATTTCTTTTACAACACAATGATAATACGCCACCTTTGCACCAGCTTCTACCAAAATTACCCACAAAAATGTTCAAGTGAAGTTCGAATTTTGCCAGATACAAAATAATAAGGTAATGTCTTTACCATTAAAAATAACAGTACCGATATTTAAATATAAGACCTCAACCTGGCTGAATAAAGTAGGTATTTAGTGTAAGCCTTGTTTAATCACATGCCTCGCTTTTATATTTTATGCTGCAGTTATAAAAGTAATATGAATACATTGCACTCATTTTGTGCTCATATTTCCAAAATCTCGACTGCATCAGTAACACAGCGACTGTAAATGCAACTGGGAAAATCATTGTCTTAGGTTCGATTTTCGAATCGAGCTTTATTGTGTTTTCTGAATGGAATATTCTCTGTAGCGTTAGTCTATTATATATATCTCATATACAAACATCTCCACTGTTTTTAAAAACAGTGGAGAAATACAAGGTGTGTTATCATAACATAACATAAACTCACACCTATACCCCCGAAGGGATAGGCAGAGGTGCTAGCTAGCACCCACATTAGTTTAGTTTAGGTTTAGTTTAGGCCAGTTTATGTTTAGGTCACAATGTAATAGGTTTTACCATGGCACACACCAGTAATTTTTCGATGCTTTGCGAAGTCATGTGTGTATTTATCGCAGGATTATAAGTGTCCGGTTAATGGCAATAGGCTCGCCACCTATTACGAAATTTGTGAAATTTGGGTGCTAGCACCTCTGCCCTACCCCTTCGGGAATAGAAATTTGTAATCGGTTGCCTCGGCCGCGGGGTCATCGACCACTGGAGGCCTAAACCATGAACCCACGTCCTATCTGATAAAAGTGTTGTTTTGCCAACTTTTTTTCGCGCGGGTATCTCGTGACCTTGTCGTTCCACATTCCTGTCAATAGGTCTACTATTACATACTTATCTAAATCAGGTTTTGGTTAAGTATCGCGGATTATTTACATATTATGGGCTGTAGAAGGCCTCAACAAGACCTTTGGGGGCTCAAGTCAGTTTACAAAATTAGATTGAAATTATATTACTTGTAAGAGATGGTGGTAATGGCCTTGTAGGTAATGGAGAGTAAACAATGCGAAAAATAATTAACGAAGTAAAAGAAAACATTGAAAAAGAAAATAAAGCTTTGTAATTTTTTTTCATGCCAATATGGTTGTGTACCACGAGTAATACCAGGGACCTTCGGCTTCGGGAGCGTTCCCCTTACACCCTGTATATCTACCCCTTAAGTACCTAAGCTAGGATATACCTACCTTACGATGTACCTATGTACGGTAGGTACTTTCTCCCTACAATGCTGCTCTCAATATTTCACCTACTGAATCTTTCTCTGCACCACCTTTGGTTGGCTGGTAAAGAATGCCTTATGGCATTAAGTTCGCCTATGTACTTGTGCATGAAGCTATATAAAAAAATAGTCAAAACCCCGGATAAGATATTATACACTTATCTATCTATCTTTGGCGATATACAGGCCTGAGGAAACTAACAAAACCACAAATCAATATTATGATAAAATCATCCATATATCATAAATATGAAACGTTCCCTTACTTTCTCTTACAAATACCACGATGACAATTAAATGCAAATTTTTAAACAACTAGCTGTATGAACGTACCCATTTTTAAGCGGTGTCCCCAACGATAGCGGTGGTTATGAGCGACAGCGGCAGCGGATCTAAACTTCCATATTGATTAAACCACTTGCATTTTTTTTTGCGTTGATCCCGCTTGCATCTGATGCCTCATCTTGGAGTTATCTTTTTACTGCGATATTTTCCGTGAAACGACTGCCATCAAAAATCCATAATCCACTAGTGATATCGAAGTGTTACATCAAGATGAGGTAAAGGCAACTAACCGTTACGACAGCTATAATTATTCATATAACAACCGGAAATAAGCCGTCGTTATTGTGCTCTTCATCATCACCTTCCTGCCCTTGTCCCAAATATTTGGGGTGGGCGCAATATGTCATTCTCTTCCATACATTTCTATCGGATGTCATTTCTCAGTCACTCCCTTCTTTGCCATATCTTCTTTCACACAATCCATCCATCTTTTCTTGCTCTTCGGAGTATGGAAATACTCAAATCAATGCTAATAGATAGATATTCATGTATACAAATATTAACACTGAGCAGGAATCGAATAACAGTACCTAATCTTAGCGGTCGAATTCACTATCACCACGCCAGAGATCATGAGCAAAACCATGACTTGGTCCTCGATGATCTTTCCAATATATGTGATATGTAAGATCCGCTTCCCGCTAGCAATGAGGCTGTCGCCGTACATTAAAAATATTGACCATCTCGAGTACTCTGCTATTTCCGATACTTGATTAAGTACCTTTGTTTTCTCTTAATTGTAACTTATGGTGATTTCTTAATTGGTGAGTGAGATTTACGAGTAGATATCGAAATTTATATTTTTATATAAACACGGTTTTATGTCCATAAAAGAAAGATAAAGTTGATGTAGGCGTGAATTTTTTAAACTAAATAATTTTGCTGGACATTAATCTTAATTAAGTTAATCTAATCTTAGTTATTGTCGTAAGCTTTTATGAACTAAAAACCTGAATGCGGTACTTTCATAAAAATAGGTAGATGTACCTAACCTACATTTAGAGAAAAAATCACTATTATGTTTTTTTACATAACATAACATAAACTCACGCCTTTATCCCCGAAGCGGTAGGCAGAGGTGCTAGCACCCACATTTCGCCAGTTTAAGCTCTAAACCTGCGATAAATACACACATAACTTCGAAAAGCATCGAAAATTCATCATTGGTGTGTGCCATGGTAAACCTGGGATCGAACTCGAGACCTCGTCTCTGCAGTCCATTACCCATACCACTAGGCTACCGCGCCTATGTTTTTTTATTATTTCAATAGGTATGCCTAGTGAATAGATAGGGGCAGATTGGTGCATTAGAACTTTAGTTAGGCTAGTCGAACTTTCGAGGGCTCCAACTACCCGAAACGATTAACATAGATGTTTATATGGCAACCGGGACCAACGGCTTAACGTGCTCCCCAAGGCACAAAAACCAGTACTTGATACTGACCTTTACTTACAGATTCTTTATCATATATCAGTTTGTAGTCATACCTACTTTTTAGGGCTCCAACTACCCGAAACGACCGCTTTTTTTTTTATTCAACTTAGGTCGCAGACAAGCACGCGGCCCACCTGATGGTAAGTGGTTACCGTGGCCTATGGGCGAGTGTAACACCAGAGGAATAACACTCGTGCCGCAACCCCTGTAAGAACAGAGAAATTCTGTGTCGTCAGCTCAAAAGATGTAGGATAAGCCTTTGGTTTTCCCACGGACAACTTACACAAAACCTCTCTAGTGAGCTCTGGCTACCCTACTCACCACTGAAAACACAACACAAGGTTATTAAACGGCGATTTTCTGTAGGGTGGAGGTACTTCCCCAGTCGGACTGCTCGATTGGGACGGATATACCGTCGTGTCCTACCTCCTCTAATAGCATAGATGTTTGTATGGAAACTAGGTAGTGTAATCAGAGCTCACTGGAGAGGGTTCGTGTTATCAATGAGCAGACAAAGAAACCCTTCTTTGTCTTCTGCACTGGCAGCACAGAGACTCTTTAACCTTCTTCCCTCCCCGTTCCCATTCATCCCTCACCTCTATGCGATCGGCAACACGAATGTGATCCCCGTGGTGTTACAAACGGCCATAAGCCACATAACTACTTTCCATCAGGATGGCCGTGTGCTTGTCTGCCACCATAATCTCTCATTCTCAATACCAAAGATAGCACTTCAAAATTTTATCTGCGCACAGATTAAAAATGAAACTGTATTGAAACAAACCTGTCCAAATATTTAGGCCGATCATTTGAAACGAAACTCACTTTTGTATTGACACCTAAGAGAAAGGGGTTGATAAGTGCAAAGCACTTTACTTTTCAAGCGATTATGAGCCTTATGACAGTATGACAGTCTCCTTATTGAGCTGTGTAATTTATGCTGGCGTCGTAGTATGAATATAAAGCAGTTTATACGTTGGCTTTATGATATTCAAAAGGACGGATCGCAAGAGTGAAAAGTGAATTGTTTTTTTTTAATTGCAGAACTTTCTTTTTTTATTTTTTGTAGTCATATTTCAGAGAACAGTGGGTGTTTAATACACCTCTGCCTACCCCTTCGGGAATTACGGACGTGAGCATATGTATGTATGTATGTATGTATGTCATATCATCCGCGTCTACATTTACGTAACTTTTTGCCGTGACCGTGTCAAAAGTGCGTGTCAGCCGCGTATTCAGCTGCGTGATAACTAAGTTTAAATGAAAACATCGATAGACTGGTGGCCGTGTCAGCACAACTCTAGTTCGTGTGTTCATGTGCTACAAGTTGTTACGTCCACACTTAATGTTTTGTCTTGATGTCACGCTGTTCGGTCCACTGTTCATATCACAAATTTGGACGCACCCGATTTATGTCAATCTCACACTTCTCGATTCCACTGGCGTTTTTGCCAATAGAATGTCACTATATCTAGGGCCCTAGAGTGGGAATCGAAACCGTACCTCTTGCATAACAGTTGCGTTCACTAGCGGAGTTGCACAGAGGCTGTCATAGCTTAGATTTTCAATATCACTGGCAAATAAGCGTTAATTCATGTCACGATGCGAATGCCTCACAATCTAATCAAATTACACGCTGTAATGGACGGGAGTGATACAGTTGACTATTTTTGCATATCATTACATGCCTTTCACTCAATCATTTAACAATACATTAACACTTTCAACAGGTATATAAACTAGTACATACAGACAACCAAAAATGTTATCTACCAACTATGATAACATTTATTATGCTATCTAAATGATTGTAAGGTTGACTGTACTAAAGAGTGAAAGTTTCAAAACCTGACTCATGACCGTAGATATTAATATTGCTAGCGTAAATATCTATTTGTCGTGCATTTGTTGTGCAGTGATGATGTTTGAATTCGTCATTTTATAACCATTATGCATGATGTGTATTCATAAACAGACAGAAGTTAGGCCTGTTTAAAATATACTTACGCTTGTATCCAGACAGGGTAAGCAAAAGTGTATTTACCTAATTTAAAAGTTATTATGAAGTTTACGAATATTTTAATGATAATAATGCATGATCATACTAATCTGTATCGTGCATATATATCACTATATAATATAAAACAAAGTCGTTTCCTCTGTTCCTATATCCCTATGTATGCGTAGATCTTTAAAAGTACGCAACGGATTCTGAGTTTCTTATAAATATACCTATATAAATTATACTGACCCGCGCAACTTCATCTGTGTCACCCCGTTTTTGCAACATTTTTCATAATGGTTGTAGCATAATGTTATATGTATATAAACCTTCTTCTTCAATCACTATCTAAAAAACCGCATCAAAATCCGTTGCGTAGTTTTAAAGAGAAGTAGAGTAAAAAGATTTAAGCACACAAAGGGATATAGAGACAGAGAACGCGAGTTTGTTCTATATTATGTACCTAGTGATAAACAAAAGTATAATTGAAAAAAAAAACAAAGACGATAATCTATCTGAGTTTCTTATTGGTCTCTTCTCAGTAGATCCAACTACCAAACCAGTGAAAGAATAATTTATTTACTGTATTTTAATATTGTTTTAATAAATAAAAGGAAAAATAACAAGCAATATGCACATTATAATGTTACTTATCAAAACGTAAAACTTCGCATTTACATTCCAAAAATAAAATCTAACATAAATTCACCGAAAAATAAAAAATAAACATCAAAATGAGTCATTTTAATCGGACCGGTCCACCAAAACTCCATCAGACATGAGTCAGAGAGCCGCTATAAAGACAATTATGGATTATATGGTGAGAAATTGGTCCAAGCCAGTATATTAAGATTGGAATCGTGGGAGGAGCCTTGACACTGGTTTAAGAGGGCAACGAAACGAGGACTCGTGATTTTGAATGACTTTAGCAGACTAACTACCCGTTATTCGATACCCAGTCAGAGAAAATATTTGTACAGTGCACGGCATCTAACTTGGCAAGGTTTTGTAGTAAATAAATATCTTAGGACAATATACACAACGCCACCTAGAACCATGGTAAGTACCTATAACTAACTTGTGTAATGGGTTCTAGAATGCGGATGAACATACTTAGAAACTTTTTTTGTAAATACATACATATTATACATATAAACACCCAGACCAATGCAAATATTCATATTCATGCACACAAATATTTGCACTGAGCGGGAATCGAACCCACGCCTCCTAAGCAACAGTCGCGTTCACTACCGCCACGCCACGGAGGTTGTTTAGTAGTTGGTAAGTTCGCGCATCTTACACTTAGAGCCACAAAAAGTGCTTGTCATTATTCTATTCATTCACCACAATGTCATAATTTATTTTGAATCATGTCTGCTTTACCGCAAAAGAGACCCAAAAATCGTCTCAGATACGCTGACGATTCTTGCCAAGTTACTTGCCTATTTCTGTATGCATGATGGTAAACAAATAAATAAGTGAACCTAAGTGGTGAGTAGTTAGCCCACGCGTCATTGGTTGGCGTATTTACGCAATGAAGGATAAATTCGACACCTTATATATATATAAATATATATATAACAACTTAAGTATTTAAAATAACTGAAATTGTTTTAATGGTATCGTACCAATAAAATTGGAATCTCGTCTCAATTTTAACGAGAGACAACAGTTTTTACCTTTTTTCTCTCTCATAACTTATATTTGTGTGTTAACGATGTTTCCGCCTTAAACGTTTATTTATTATTTATGAAATTTCGTATTTATACTGCCTTGATTTGTGCATAACGGTGCCTGCAGTCGCCTTTAGGGCTGGCTCGCAAATTATTTTTACATTAATTCCTACTAATTTATAATTGAATGAATTTATCCTGTAAAATAGGGTTTGTGATCACCTGTTTGCACACTTTTGTGATCATTAACACATTAATATTGCAATACAAAAAAGTAAATAAAAAAACTACTGCGGGGAACGTCGCAAACGTCCATAGGCCACGGTAACCACTTTTCATCAGATGAACCGTGTGCTTGTCTGCCACTTAACTTGTAACAAAAAAATCGAAGAGATGTGCCCTGCCAACCAATTTTGTGTAGGTACTAATTACGGAACAGTGACAACCCTAAATTAATATTGAAATCCCCATAAAATCGTAGGAAATGTAATTTGTATTATTTGAAGAAATCAGAACATTTTACTTCTCTGGGCAATTTGATTTTATATTGTCAGTATTGTAAATAGGTTTCCTACCCTTAATTGGTTGGCAAATCCTGTTACACGTACTGATTTGTGCTTCTTAGACAGAGAATAAGTTGTTTCTTATGGCAGAGAGATGGTTTCTCGACTATGAGTCTAAGGAGTACCTAGATTTAACTTTAAGCTAGACAATTGGCAGATTCAACAGGGGTTTTGCTTTAAAGGTTAAAGCGGTATTGACGATATGTCCATTTGGATTGGATGCATAGATTTCAATACGTTAAATTCAAAGCTAGAAGACGTCCATTACATTGGTATACGTTTATCACATACACGAAACGATTTTGGAAGACATCCACTCAGTTTGGATCCGTTGGACGTATTGTCAAAGGCTACCTTAAATTCTAACTGAATTCCGGCAAGAAATGCGTGATTATTATTTTTGTATGTTAAATATTACAATATTGTATGTAGGCAAAGTTCTTAAGACTTTTACCAATTTTAAAATAGATATTAAAGGCATTAGTATGATTTATCTAGTCAACCTCTGTGACGTAGCGGTAATTAATGCGGCTGCTAATCGTGAGGTGCGGCTTCGATCCCCGCTTCACATATTTGCACTCGTCTGGCTGTGCCGAGGAGACCCGGTTGTCATACAAACATCTATGGCAGTCGTTACGGGTAGTTGAAGCCTTCAAGTCACTGCCCTGCTGAACATAAACCTTTCCCAATGTGACCATTTCTTCCAATCGGCTACCCTTTTTTGGTTGTCGGTCCATTTGACTACCACGCGTCCTTTATCCCGTTTGCCTAGTCATTAATTCAATCAGATACATATTGCTTACCTCAATAAGTACACATAAAAGCACCATGAAACAGCCTCAATTTCACAGCATCAAATATGTGACCAAAATCTGTAAGTAACGACTTCGTAAATAACATTTATGATCAACAAATTTTGTTTTAATGCCTCAATTTAATATCGATACACTTTTAGTGCCCTATCTGTCAAGATATGTGAAAGTGAGCTTTGTAGGTAATGTATACCGTCACGGCCATAAGTGTAATCCATATTAAATTCCATGAAAATCACTCGTTTATAAGCATTAAAATTATACAGTGATACATAAAAATTGGTACACTTTTATGTACTTACTAGCTGATCCGCGCAACTTCGTCTGCGTTTTATAGCGTCAACAACACGTGGTAATTATGCTGTTAAAATGTAGCTCATATGACACGTTCGTAGATTTACCATAGCAGCGCCATCTATTGATTACTTTCTCAACCCAGTCGAAAGGTATCGACATCTGTTAGAATCATTTGGAGTTAACAGATAATTGTGACTGTCAAATAATAACAGACAAATAATTAGCAATAAATTAAAATTGCGACTATAATTTGAGATTTAAACTATCCTATCTCTCAAGTTGGATCGAACTACACATGGTGTGCGAATTTTATTATAATCGGTTAAGTGGTTTAGGAGTCCATTGAGGACAAACATTGTAACACGAGATTTATATATTATGTACTTATAGTAGGTATGCCTACAGGTTGCAGTCTCCATAGTATCACAAATAGTCAGTGTGACGGCAATTAGTGACATTGCAAGTTAGATATCCGAACACAAGCTCTCTTAAACTTCACACCACCTCAAGAAAGGCATTAAGAAAGAGAAGCCCCGGGACTTGTGAGCCTCCATAGGCCATGGTATCCACTTTTCTCAGGTGAGCCGTGTGCTTGTTTGCCATACTACCATAGATGTTTGTATGACAACTGGGACATATATATCTCAACGTGCTTTTCCAAGCACAACCAGACACCAAAAGCCATATTTATTTTATGCATTATTTGTACTGAGCGGGGATCGAATACGCGCCTCCTGCGTAGCAACCGCGTCCACTACCGCCACGCCACAGAGGCATTGACGATCAAATGATGATGATCCTAAAAACTTCCTTCCTACAGTCCCTGGTCCTTTAAGCAGGGCGTGAAAAAGCATCTGATGAGGCCGTCAAGCTGAGCGCTACCATTATTACACCGTACCTACATGTTTACAATGATGACCCTTTTTCCTGAGACTTTGCCTTCAGCTTACCATCAGACGAGGTGAAGTCAAATTAACGTGTCCTAGATAAAAAAATAATTCATAACATAACATTACATAAACTCACGCCTTTATCACCGAAGGCGTAGGCAGAGGTGCTAGCACCCACATTTCGCCAGTTGCCATTAACCGGGCACTAATATAAGCCTGCGATAAATAAACACATAACTTCGAAAAGTCATTGGTGTGTGCCATGGTAACCTGGGATCAAACCCGAGACCTCGTCTCAGCAGTCCATTACCCATACCACTAGGCAACCGCGGCTAATAAAAAATAATTCAATGAACTATAATTAATTAATTACGATGCCAACCGTCATTCTATTCTATACAATGATTTTTTATCTGCCGACGATCGGATCATAATGCGGTAATGCCCGACTGTGCGCGCGCGCACACAAAATGCCGGAAGGGGTGGGCGCTTTGTTTGCCCCGCTGTCTGTTTGTATGTGTGTTTGTTCCTCGTCAACGTAGTGAGGTGTGGTCTAATTTCTGTCTGTCAATATCATTTAGAGATGCCTGAGACATTTTTGATGCTTGCTCGAATAGATGACGGATTTAAAAAGAACGTAAACTCGCGCCTATATTTCGAAAGGGTAGGCAGATACGCTAGTACCCACATTTCGCTAGTTTATGTTTAGGTCCCAATGTAATAGCTGGCGAGCTTATTGCCATTAACTGGGCACTTATAAATCTGCGATAAATGCACACAACTTCGAAAAGCATCGAAAAGTCTTATTGTTGTTGTAGTAAAAATGAAAGTAGTGTAGTTGAAAGTAGGAAGTTGTATAAAAAATGGATAATATATATTTTGTAACACCTAGTACTAGGAAAGTATATCCTCTTCCTCGGGTAACAAGGGCTTACAACTTATGCGTAGTTATGCATACATTGAAATGCTAATAATCAGTGCATACCTATATTAGTGCCCTAGAATGTTAATGACGTAACAGGCAGACCTTTACGCCTGCAATAGGCTTATTGATCATTATTTAACAATATTGCTGCAATTAATTATTATGAATTTTAATTTGTTATTGCTAATTTGGTTTGTTACCGTCTGTACTATGCTAATAGCAAGAAATTATATATGGGGGAGGGGGGGACATCATCATAGCTAGTGTTAGCAGAGGAGTGCGAAATCCAACATTTTGGCTCAAACTTAACCTTACCTTTTTTTTAAACGTGCCCCAAATCCGCACGGATTATATGGAGGTGATTATTTCAAACTTGAATCGACCAAAACGCATGCCGTCCATGGGTCCTTGATTGCTGGAGGTGAGATTATACAAGACATATCTCTCGAGCCCCGGTAGACTCGGGGACGTCTTTTTTGAGATGATCCTCTTCCCAAACTTAACCTGTTTTTTTTAAACGTGCAAAAAATTCCCACCGTTACTCCCCAACGGAGCCGGTTGGGTAGGTTGATGCTTTTTCACGCCCCACTTAAAGGACCCAGGACTGTATGAAGATAGAGACTGAGTTTCTTGCCGGAGTCTTCTCGGATCGGGGCCGCGTTTCGAACCGGCGCGGTGGTCCATTTGCTCACTAAGCTATAAATATTGTTGATATTGACGTTTTGTAAGTGCCGTTTAATGGTCTATACAGAATAAATAATTTTTAATTTTAGAAAGAAATACCTGAGCTGAGATGGAATTTCAAGACTTAATTAATACATAGTACTACTCATATTAAATAATAACAGGTATTATATGAATACTCGACCAAGTATTTATCTCAGCACTTTAATATAAGTGGCAGGTAGCTATCGCAGTGAGAGGAACGGCAAGGTCACGCGTAAGGCTGTGAACACAGCATTTCAATTTTTTTAAAGTACAATTTTACATAAAGCGCTTCTCAGACCAATGGTAAGCATAGCTTAACTAGCTTGTGTTATGGGCTCTAGAATGCGGATTTATAGACTTAGACACATTGTATAAAGATCGTTTCGTTTCAATTCGATTGATTTAAGATATTCATAGCAATATTGTCATTCGAGGTAAGACATTACGATATTATTATCTCCTATCACGAATAAATAGTCCGATTGGGTAAGTCCGCCTCCGCCTTACCTTGTATTGTGTTTGCGGTGGTGAGTAGGTTAGTCAGAGATCACTAGAGAGGTTTTTCTAATTCAAGATCCTGCTTTGTCTTCTGCACTAACAGAATCAGTACAGAAATTCTTTTAACCTTCAACCCTTCTCTCCTTCCACAAGGTCAGCACGAGTGGGACGCCCTGGTGTTGCACATGTCATAGGTTACGGTAAACACTTTCCTTTAGATAGAAATCGTGCTTGTCTGCTACCTAAGTGGTATAGAAAAAAACCTGGGACCTATTTATGTGCACTACACGTACTATGGGCATTTTATTTCGAAAGGAATACATACAGATCTAAAGATTGCTATGTAGATTTCATCAGGCGTGTTAAAAACTATTTCTACATTACGAGTAATACTAGAAAGTAAAAAAAATGTAGAGTATAGTAAGAACGTAATTATTTCCTTGCGATTTATACCGCATTACAAGGGGTCAAACTATTTTTTTTATTAACAAATAGCTATATTCATGTATACAAATATTTGTACTGAGCGGGGATCCAACCCGCACCACCTGCGTAGCAGTCGCGTTCACTACGTCCACGTAATTGTATATATTTATGTACCTAATGTATTTTATGATCTAGAGGTCTTATAAATGTTAAGTTATGTCATCGGCGAGTTATTTCATGAGTTACGCCCTGCTATGTAGACCAAGATCCGCGCGCTTTGAGAGTACAAAACAAAATAATGTACCTACTTAAGTCAGGAGTTCTGTTATAATCTATGTAAGCAGTGATGGTGAGTAGTCTTTAAACAAAGTTAGTACTGTAAAGAAATGCTTCGAAACATTCATATCCGTTATTCTTCTTATGTAGAATCGATGGCATTTTTGAGTGGCCATCGTTGTGTAGTAATTTGTTTCACGACAGTGCCGCTACTCACGGAAAGGGCCCGAGTATAGGTTTCGCTCTTCGAGAAGGGATACTACGTCCCCTCCATATCCGTTCACAGATGTACTGCAGGTCTTCAAGGACACCTAATCTATCAACTCTGAAAAAGAACGTGAAGTTTTGCCCAACTTTAAATTTATTGACGAAAATAGCCGCTGTCTCTCAGACAAATTTGACACTTCACTTCACACAGTCAGTAATAAATATATTTATTTAAATATAAGATGTAATTGCTACATTGGGCTTGGTATGTTTACATTGACGTAATTGCGGTCCTCGTAATCAGGTTATGAGCCCTTTGAGTAATACAGAAAAGCCATAAAATAGTTCAACTTGATTACTGTAATTATATTTTACGTAATAGGTATTACTAGTAAACTACTAACTCAATTTATATGAGCACGCGACCCAGCTGATGGAAAGTGGTTACCGTGTCCTTTGCACCACCAGAGGCGTCAGACTACACCGACCTTGTAGGGGGGGGGGGGGGGGGGGGCAGGGCTGGGCGTGAAGATTCAGAGAGTTTTTCTGAAAGAATAAAATAAAAATAAAATAAAATACAAGGTGAAGATACAGTCAATGTCAAATTTTTTTTTTTTAATTTTGTACGTTTGTGTGTGTTGCCTACCTAGTTAGACTCACCTTTTTAGAACAAAATAACTAGACATGACAGACAATTATTCATGATTTACTCTAAAGAACATTTTACCATAAAAGACTTTAGGTCGTGAGCGATCAATTACAATCAAGAATTGATAGCTGACCAGGCTGACGTTTTGTCACGCCATCCGCACCATTAGACCAGAAAAAAATATAGAAAAAAAAGTTCAATATCACAGCCCATTTTATTTACAAACAAACACTTTCGTTTCGCGAAAGTAATGATAAACTTGACATTTAAATGGCGCGTACACATCAACCCCTTTTTGTAAGAGAGAGTTTTTAGATACAACGAGTTTAATTTATTTTAGAACTAGCTGACCCGCGCAACTTCGTCTGCGTCACCCCGTTTTTGCCACATTTTTCATTCCTGCTCCGCACTTGTTGGTCGTAGTATGATGTTATATACCTTACAACCATTTTATCTATTGAAAAAATGCGCATCAAAATCCGTTGCGTAGTTTAAAAGATTTAAGCATACAAAGGGACATAAGAACATGATAAATAGGGACAGAGATCGCGACTTTGTTTTATACTATGTAGTGATAGTACTGTTTTTTAATTGGTTTCTTTGGTTGATGTGATATCTTACTTGATTCTTCATTGGTATGATTTATAAATAAATAAATATTCTAGGACAATCTACACAACGCCACCTAGACCCATGGTAAGCATAGCTTAACTAGCTTGTGTTACGGGTTCTAGAATGCGGATAAACTTACTTAAATACATTTTTTTTTGTAAATACATACATATTATACATAGAAACACCCAGACCAATGCAGATATTCATATTTCGTACACACAAATATTTGCACTGAGCGGGAATCGAACCCGCACCTCCTGCGTAGCAGTCGCGTTCACTACCACCACGCCACGGAGGTCGTCAAATGGTATGAGCAAGGGCGATACATGTGGCATCATTGTAAAATAGTATTAAGATTTAAACCACTAAAACTCAATACACCAATGAAGATGGAACAATCTGTTCATCCGTGAAATTGTGAAGTGAAAAATAAAGTTTATTTGAAAGCTGTTAATCACAACAAAAAAATGAATATAATTATCATGTTGCAATTTTTGAGCGCAGGCCTGGGCCCGCCGCCGCCTCTCCTATCACCCTAGGAGAAGCAGGGCGCGTCGGCGGCGGAGCCTCTCCCCATAATCTGGGGACTAGATAAAGACACCATGGTTTCCACATTAGGGGAAGGGAGCCATCTCAAAGATGTCCCCGGATCTGCCGGGGTGCGAGAGGAAGTTGACGGAGGTAGGACACGACGGTATCTCCCGTCCGAAATGAGCTGTCCAACTGGGGAAGTACCTCCGCCCTACAGAAGACCGCGGTCATAATAACCAACGTGTTGTGTTCCCGCCGGTAAGTAGGGTAGCCAGAGCTCACTATACCCCTCCTTCCCCTCCCCTTCCTAGCCTCCCCACCCCTTCCCAGCTCTCCCCCTTTCCCTTCAGGGTGGGCAGTGCGTGTGTGACACCCTTAGTGTTGCACACGTTCATAGGCCACGGTGGCCGCTTTCCATCAGGTGGGCCGTGTGCTTGTCTGCCACCTACGTAGTATAAAAAAATAATATTATTATGGTCTGGAAGTTATTTATCATTCCCTACTACCAGTCTATTACCAGACTGACGTATTACCCAATACACTAGTTTATAAATAAACATAAGACATTTTCTGTTTCAAATTATAACACAATTCACACTTTATAGTATTTCCCACAAATTAAAAAGTAATCACGTTCGAGAAATGCACGAGATGCACTGACCAATTGCTTAGAACTGCCTTGCCCCTCTTCGTTAAACCATTTTAAATTAAACAGCGGTAAATATAAGACAGAACACAGCTCTACATAAAATGGTTATAACTACATGCAACCAATTACAAAGACCTCCCGCTCCCATCTTTGTAGTACAAATATTAGTTTATTTGTAAGAGTTTTGTTGGTATGTTGCAGGTCTTTCTGAACGGTTGAGTACAAACACTGGTCATTAGACCAATGAGCTATACCTTCCTGATTTCCGTATTGTCTTATAATTCCCACATTTGTAATGGGAAATATAACTAATTGATGAATATATAGATAATTTGTTACGTTGTTGTGTAAGTTAATGATTTACTTCGTGTGTTTGCATATTTTTAACACGATTTATACTGAACTATGGTGGATATAGTTATCGGCATATATCTTGACCCGAAACACGTCATAGATTGTACTATGCAATACCTACGTTTATTTTCTGATACTTAAAGCAAAAATCTTTTATCAGTGCGTGTTGCAGTAATGACTTATGGCACCGAGACGTGGACCCTCACTATGGGCCTCATAAGAAATCTCAAGGTCACACAGCGAGCTATGAAAAGGGCTAATGCGATTTTAAATGAGGAGATCCGTAGAAGAACGAAAGTGGCTGACATAGCCTACAGGGTTAGCAAGTTTGAAGTGGCAGTGAGCGGGGCACGTAGCAAGAAGAACAGATGGCCGTTGGATCCGAAAGGTTCTCGAAATGGAAACGAAATGATATGAATGGTAAGCGAAGCGTGGGACGACATTTTGCGAGGTGGACGGACGACATAGTCAAAGTCGCGGGATTGGATGCAGACCGCCTCGAAACGGTCCAATCAGAGGTCGATGGGGAAGCCTTAAGTCCAGCAGTGGACATCCAATGACTAAAATGATTATAAATGATGACTTGATCATATTATACCCGTGTCTAAAACAAAACATTAACCCCTCCGCCACTATCATTAAGATGCGTAATGAGACCACCAATTTGTTTTATTTTTCATGTGTAGAGTACTCTGGCTCATCTCATTGTTCACCGAGAGTGACAAAAGACTCCTTTGTCTGTCCTTGGTGTCGTTGAAAACTACAAAACAAAGGAATAGTACGAAAACAGCTGTTGAGCACGTAGTTCCTAACTAAACGATCCTACATACGATTTTGAGTCCTATCCCCTTAAAAATAAACCTATTTATGAGATAAAGATTACTGTAATGTAAACTGCAGATGAATTTGAAGTTTAGTGTGAAGAGTTAAGGTGTAGTTTTAATTGTATTATCAGGCAGACACCCTTCCGGGAAGGATGAGTTTACGTCTGGGATTTGAATTAAAAAAGACAATTGAACTGCTATGGTTACTGCAAGTACTGCTGTAAAAGTAATACGCTTTTTAATTGAACAAGTGATAATTACAAAAGGTAAATGAACGTGTGGTTCCCCGGAGAATAGAATATAAAACAAAATAGGGTTGTTTAACATCAGACAGATATATAATATACAACCCAGACTCAAGCCCTTTAGCGCGAAAAACTACGCAATTCGCAATGTAAAGGTTCCTATCGAGAGAGCGAAGCATACTGTGAACTTGTGCGTGTGTGTGTATGTGTGTGTGAAGCCCGCCAATCACAATGCTCTTTTCTCTCGATACCTTTACATTTCGCATTCGATAGTTTTTCGTGCGACGGGCACAGAAATCAGTTCTGAGATCGAGAGGATCCTGATTTGAATCCTGACCAATTGTTTAATGTACAGTATAACAAAATTATGTAATGCAATGAAAACGCTGCTGAGCTATAGCTGGAGTCCAATGTATTTCTTAAAATATTTTTAAAATTTAAGTGAGATACTTTGTTTCATAAATATTATCACTACATAATATAAAACAAAGTCGCGTTCTCTGTCCTTATGTCCCTTTGTACGCTTAAATCTTTTAAACTACGCAATGGATTTGGATGCGGTTTGTAATAGATAGAATGGTTAAAGAGGAAGGTTTATATGTATATAACATCATGCTACGACCAACAGGCGCGGAGCAGGAATGAACAACGTTACAAAAACAGGCTGACGCAGACGAAGTTGCGCGGGTCAGCTAGTTTTCAATATTCATTATCAATTTTCGACGATGACTGTGCATTTGTATGTCTTAGTAGTGCAGAACTAGATCAAAAAATTAAACTGCATTTCCTTAGCAACATGATTTAGCTCAAAATCATTGTCCACTCGTCTATTATCTGCATTCTCATAACATAACTGTGTATCTAACGGTGACCAGAGAGGCAAGAAAGTAAGTCAAGAAAATACTTTACAGTAATTGTCACATTAACACATAATGTTGATGGAAAACATTCAACATGTAAGCAAAACTAAAACATTAAGCGATCGGTAGCATAATATGTAGTTAAGGAGCCGACCTTACGATTAAAAGATTATGGATTCGAATTTGGGCCATTACACTACCAACGTAAATGTTAGAGAGAATAATTCATTGTGTTGATTATTGACACTTACTGTTATACATTATTGGTGGCATGGTAACGTAAGTGAAAACCGATTAACACAATAATAAAATATCGTGGAGAAGTATAAGTGTGTTATCAATAATCTATAAGGTTAAAGGGAATACTAGAAGGTAGGTAATGAAAAATTTAAGTACTCCCTGTGATGAGATTGAGATTTTATGTACATTTTACCTAGATCCACCCGTCACCCCCAGACCCGCGCTCATGGAGGACGGGGGTCATTCTGTGACATCCGACGTCTGAGTCGCCTCCACTCATCGCGGGCAGTGCAGGCCCGGAGACTCAATTTGCACCTGTAACACAAAAGCCTCCCCTAATATCTTCCAACTCTTCTTGCTTCTCGCCAGCCTCTGCCACAGAGGGCCATTGTGGCAGAGGCTAGCGAGGTCGGCTAAAAGCACATCTAGCCACAATCATGGCTATATCACACAAAATCGTCAACACTGCTATATGAATACAAGCACTAAACATTCGCATAAAATTACCCGTTATTATTTCTAACTTGTCATGCACAATTGTGAGACACTTGGCCGGGATTCCACAACTTTAGTGTAATATATATTTTGAACCTTATTGTGTTGGGCATAAGGTAAAAAAGAACTGCAGTGTATGTTTGGTTATGCACAAGGACATTTCCAAAGCATATGCTTTGAGTAGGGTTGCCATGTTATGAGGGAAAATTTGGAATTTTTATACTTGATTTAGATGGGATACACACTAGGCTCTGTAGCTCAGCAGGGGAATACCCCCTGTAAAAGACAGGTCGTGAGTTCGAGTTCTGCCTGAATATTCATTGTTTCCGATTTTAATTGATTTGTACAGTTAGCATATTAATTAATTTAAATTTTCATTACATTTTTTTTTTTTACTGTTTGTTGTTTGTACTTAGTGGCATTTATTGTTGTATTTCTGCACAATATTCATTACTGAACATGACCGGTTTCGCATTGCGGCATATCAAAGGCTTATATTGACCATAGACCTATCTGTGAGGACGTATCCTCCAAAATCGCCTTTATAATGAATTGTTGAAAGTGAAACAACCATTACAAGCGAGTTCAAAAATTTATTTTCTAACTTTACATTATAAATAGCTTGCTGCCGATCTTAACACCGCCATTCAGAAGGATGACAATATATAACAAGCGCCATCTAGTGGCACATACGTGAACTAAATCTAAGACGTTATATATCCTTTGCGGCAGATCTTGTTAGCGCGATTCACAACAAGGTACGATGAGCGCCATCTAGTGACACAGCTGTTAATTAACGTTCAAACATCCCGCCCGCCATGGACAGAATGTCCATAACAAACTTCGAGCAATAATACAATAACAACAAAACTAAACATAATGACAACAAGATTGAATAGCGACAGCCCACCATGATAACAAAATACAAATTCAATATGGTAGGTGCCAGAACTAATGGACTGTATAGTTTTACATTACATAAATACTATGCTTACATCTATTTCTAACATAAGGACACTATTGGTGAGCAAAGATAAAGCGCAACGACAAATTAGCTCGTGATTGGAAGCACTATTAGTTTGGAGACTGGCCTTTTAATCAAAGATCCCTTGCAGCGCAAGGATACAACTCTCGTAACGTTGTCCGAGCCAGTATGTTTTTGTTCAATTAGGCCGTACAGCCATCTTGCAGGTGGCAAATCATCCTCCATCACCAACACCACATCACCCAACTTAGGTTCCGTAGTATGATGCGACCACTTGTACCTATGGTGAAACTGAACAAGGTATTCCCTGGACCATCGACGCCAAAACTGTTGAACCATACGTTGAGTTAAATGCCAACGTCTCAAGGGACTGATACTGGCATGTTCGAAATTTGCCTCAGGTGAAAGCAACAGTGGTTCTCCTACCAAAAAATGACCTGGAGTTAATGGACATGAGTCTTCAGGACTACTGCTAATTGTGGACAACGGCCTAGAATTGAGACAAGCCTCGATTTGCGTGAGCACCGTGCTCAACTCTTCAAATGTAAGAGTACTGGTGCCTACAACTCTCTTGAGGTGATGCTTAGTGGACTTCACTCCAGCCTCCCAAAGCCCTCCAAAATTTGGAGAGTGAGGTGGAATGAAGTGCCAATTTGTACCATTTGTCGCTAACCAGTCAGCGACATCGGAAGCTACACTCGACCTTTCTTGAGCGAGCAGGGCCTTCAACTCTTTGTTAGCCCCCACAAAAGTCGTGCCATTATCGCTCCAGAGCTCACCGCAGTGACCTCTTCTAGCTGTAAATCTTTTAAAGGCCGCTAGAAATGCCTGTGATGTCATATCGCTTACAACTTCTAAATGAATGGCACGAGTTGCCATACAGACAAACAAGCAAATGTAGCCCTTTGTGGAGCGATAACCACGACCCCTTGTGGGCCTAACACTAATAGGGCCTGCATAGTCTACACCACTTTTAAAGAAAGGTCGACTAACATTGACTCTGGCGGCTGGCAATTGTCCCATTAACGGCGGAATGGCCCGGGCCGAATGACGGATACAACCAACACATTTACGGACATACTGTCGAATTAACCCCTTCGCATTGACGATCCAGTACTTGGATCTCAGATAATTGAGCATTAACTGGGGCCCACCGTGCAAAGTGCGTTCGTGAGCATCAGCTATCACGAGGGTTGTCAAATGTGACTTATGAGGCAGAATGATCGGATGCTTAAATGCATCGTGGGTGCTAGCTCTTTGCAACCTTCCCCCAACTCTCAAAACTTTATCCTCATCGAAATAAGGATTGAGCGTGGTGAGCTTCCCCCTTTTGTCAACTTTGCCTATTTTAATTATGCTTTCAATTTCCTCTTTGAAATGTTCACCTTGACACATTTTTATACATGTTCTTAATGCTTCATTTATTTCCGAAAACGTTAGAAAACTATTTAATTTAGACTTACCCTCTGTACTCTTACACTCCAGAAATCGTTTACAATAAGCAATGACCCTAGTTAGCCTTCTTAAGGAAGAAAATCTTGCCATGATATCATTTTCTTCCGTCTCATTTATCATGACATTACACACTACAGCTGATTGTTTTTCCTCTACTCTTGTTGTTATTATGTCTCCCTTACTGTAATCGATTGTTTTATTTCTTAGCCAACTAGGTCCTTGCTTCCACAAGTCAAACTCAACCCACTCAGTAGGCTTTACCCCTCGCGATGCGCAATCAGCAGGATTGTCCCTAGATCTAACGTGAGACCATTGATCTCGATCTGTTACCGTGAGGATTTCAGAGACACGATTTCCAACAAATGTTTTCCAACGGCTGGGGTGGCTGCTCAACCAAGCGAGCACCACTGACGAGTCGGTCCAGGCATGAATATTTTCTTTTGAAATTCCCAAGGTCGCAGAAACTTCACGCAGAAGTTTTGAGAGTAGCACCGCGCCACATAATTCCAAACGAGGTATGGTAACCTGTTTGACGGGAGCCACCTTGGTCTTGGATGCCACCAGACTGACATGAACATGGTCGTTGGAATCTATGGATCGAGTATACACCACGGCTGCATAAGCAGTGTTAGAGGCGTCACAAAAACCTTGTAATTCAAGGTGAATATCGCGCCGACTGGTGTGTATCCATCTCGGCAGACGGAAATTTGACAAAATGTGAAGGTCACTTCTGTATTCCACCCAGTCCTTCAACAGAGGATCAGGAAGCTCATCGTCCCATTCGATTCCCGAGAGCCACAAGCGTTGTATAAACACCTTGGCTGTTATTACCACTGGAGCTAACCAGCCAAGAGGATCGAATAGACGGGCGATGTCAGATACAACCTTTCGCTTTGTCACAGGAGGTTGCAACGGCAGAAGGTGAACAGTATAGCGGAATTCGTCCGTATTTCTGTCCCAAGTTAAGCCCAAAATTTTCATAACTTTATCTACCTTAAATTCTAAACCTTCATTTGTAATTTCTTTTCCCTTCTGCATCCTAATTAACAACTCGTCATTATTGCTAGACCATTTCTGTAGTTGAAAACCACCGCGCTCGAGTAACTCGTTCATCTGGCAATAAATCTGTTCACCTTCAGCTACTGTTTCGCAACCTGACAAAAAATCGTCTACATAAAAATCGCTGAAGATGCGATCTGCGACTAAAGGGAAATCTTTTCCTTCATCGCGAGCAAGCTGTTGTAAGGATCGAACTGCCAAATAAGGAGCTGAAGATACACCAAAAGTTACACGTAACAATCTCAGATGCTGCAGATCAGCACTAGGATCGTCACGCCACAAAATACGTTGATAATCAACGTCTTCTTCAGCCACCTTGACTTGACGATACATCTTAACGATGTCTGCTACTAAAGTTATGGGATGGCATCGCCATCTCATAATAGTATGACGCAACTCGGGTTGTAAAGTTGGACCTACTAATAAATCATTATTCAATGACACTCCACTGTATCCCGAACAAGAAGCATCAAAAACAACCCTGACTTTAGTAGTACACTTGTCATCGCGTACTACAGCGTGATGCGGCAAATAAAAGGCATCGTTGTTTAGACATGCTTGAGGAACCACTTCTGCATGTCCCATTTGCACATACTCCCCAATTACTGCGCTATATTGCAGTTTGAGTTCAGGATTAGTTGCCAGTCTCTTCTCCAGCAGATGGAACCGTTTCCGAGCCATTAACTCAGAGTTACCATAAACACGACTCTGCCGTTCAGTTTTGAAAGGTAACTTGACTATGTATCGTCCTTCTGCATCTCTCTTGGTCGTTCTGGAGTAGTAATCCTCACATTCCTGCTCTTCCTTAGTCAAAATGACTTCATTAGATACAGGTTCCGCCTCTAGCTCCCAAAATTTCTTCAAGAGTCCGTTACTATCAGTGCACTCGATTGCACTATAGCACACGGGCCTTGAGTTCAACGGAGTACGAACCGTACCGGATAAAATCCATCCAAGTTTCGTTTTTTGAGCTATGGGTGTTCCAGGAGAACCCTTGACCAAACCTTCTAACAAAACGTCACTGACCACTCGTGTGCCCAACAACAAATCGATTTTACCAGGAGTATCGAAAGTGGGGTCAGCCAGTTCTAATGAAGAGAATGATGGCAGTACCTGAACAAGCTTCCTCTCAGGAAGTCGGGCAGTGAGCTTGTTCAAAACATAAGCATTAACTGACAAAATAAAACTAGGATCTAAGCGTGACTGTAAATCAAACTTTACTGTCCACCTTGATGGCATCGAACCACCTTCATCATCGCCCAGTCTATATATGTCAGTGTGAGCAGGAGTTTTCTTCAATCCGAGCAACTGTACTGAGGACTCCGTAATAAAAGAGACCTGAGAACCCTGATCCATTAAGGCTCTTAAAACCATTGCAGTACCAGTCCTCGAATTGACCTTGACCAAAGCTGTCGCTAACAAACTTTGGTTGTTAACATCTGCGAAACAACAAACAGAATTGGAACTTTTGCTTGTTTGGGAAGAAGTAGCTGTCGCAACAGCCACCACGTTCCTATCTGCTGAACTATCAGATGGTTCAGCAGCAATATTGGTTGTTTTGGGATGAAGTAGTGTATGGTGCCTCTTTTTACAATGTTTACATTTAGTGTTCAAACGGCAAGTGAATACGGCATGGTTCTTACCTAGACAATTGAAACATAACTTATTGGCTCGAGCAAACTCGCGACGAGCGTCGCATTCTTGTTGTTCAAACTGTTTGCAATTACCTAACTTGTGATCTCCTGAACATAACACACAAGTTTGAGAAGCGACGTGAAAGGATTTGACATTTGGTTTGCGATTATTGGTAGTAGATTGAGTATTAACGGCAGTGTCTAAAAATTCTAGGGAACGAAATCTTGATTCTAAAAACTCCTGATATTCAACGAATGTAGCCAATTTGTCATTTGTGCTAATCTTTGCTTCCCATAATTTACGGGATTCGGTATCTAATTTTTCACTTGCATAATATATAACAATCGAGTCCCAAGTACTTATGTCAATACCTATGGCCTCCAGACCATGCAAGCATTCGGTCGTAGTATCCAAAAGGTTTTTTATAGCAACTGATGATTCCTTTGTAATGACTGGTTGCTTTGCAAATCGTTTTATTATACTTTGCGACAAAAATTGTTTGTTGTTATACCTTTTGGTTAATATCGACCAACACTTTGGGTAATTGTTAGCGGCTACTGGAGTGCTTCGCAACAATAGTTCCGCCTCACCCGACATATGACTCTTCAAGTAATGGAGTCTTTGGACATCATCTAACTGCTTGTTGTTATGAATGAGTGACAAAAATAAATCCCTAAATGAAATCCACTCAGTGTACAATCCTGAGAATTTTGGAATACTTATTTTTGGTAAATAAACATTTGTAGACTCTGCCGACTCTTGAACAATACTGGTAGGCACAGTCGGTGCAAGAAGCGCTTTTAACTCTGACTTATATGTTATGTATATATCCTCGGTTTCATTGTATACATCAGTTGTATAATAAACACTTTTCTCCAAGTCAGAATCAGAAGCCTCCGCAATAATACTTCTATGCGTATCAGTAAATTCATTCCATTGTTTATCTAAAGCTTCAAGTCTAGTTGTTATGTATGTTTGAGTTAATCGATCCTTGGGCGACTTTTTAAAATTACTTCTTGTTTTTTCAATATTTTTTTTACTATTTAATTGTATTTTAACTAATTTTTCCATTGTAAATAAATCACAGTTCAAAGCAAACTACGTAATCTGTTTCTATTACTACACTACAAAAGCAAGCACCGAAAACAGAACAGTTAGATCACAGAAATAATACAAGTTGAAACACTAAACCGAAAAATTTTACAAGTGTTTAGGAATCAATGCGCCTCGGACCAAAATCCGGCATAGGTTCCCCGTATGAACAAAATTAGCTTAACTATTCTAAGTCTAAAACTAGAGCTAAATTTTTACAAGTGTCTAAATAATTCTACTGCACTACGTTAAATATTCTAAGTTCAAGATGAAAGCAAATTAATTACAAGTCTCAAATATTTTACTTCACTACTATAAGTTTTTCTAAGTCCAAATGTCACTACTGTTTATTAATTAAAGTTCACTTTACTCACAGTTTTGCCTCTGTCAAACCCTTTTGTCACTTGTCACTGTCATCGATGTCACTTCTCCGTTGCTCGTTCCATCCAAATCAAGGTCCAGTTTTCAATGTAACATCGAATTGCTCTGGCAACACCGTCCAATTGCAAGTTACTGGTGGTGCCCTCTGCTGTCGAAATTGATCACCATACCACTAGTCTTCAAACAAATTCATTATCCAGATTTCTTGACCACACATGGGTAGGTACTTAAATCAATAATATGGCTGTTCCAAATGAGCAAGTTGCCAATCAACTCAACTCTTCCGGTTCGAATGACCAAAATTATGTGAGGACGTATCCTCCAAAATCGCCTTTATAATGAATTGTTGAAAGTGAAACAACCATTACAAGCGAGTTCAAAAATTTATTTTCTAACTTTACATTATAAATAGCTTGCTGCCGATCTTAACACCGCCATTCAGAAGGATGACAATATATAACAAGCGCCATCTAGTGGCACATACGTGAACTAAATCTAAGACGTTATATATCCTTTGCGGCAGATCTTGTTAGCGCGATTCACAACAAGGTACGATGAGCGCCATCTAGTGACACAGCTGTTAATTAACGTTCAAACACTATCCCAGTACCAAATTTCAACAGAATCGGTTCAGTGGTTTAAATTTGTATGCATATAAAAGAGAATTATGTTAGGTATTTGACTATCGTAATTAAAACATAATTTATAAAACTCACATATGCGCGACCACGATATCCTTCACAACCTATACATGATATGAAAGTACTGTAGTTATCCAATTGTTGGATTTTTAGAGCTTTAACTACCCATAACGACTGGCATAGATGGTCGTATGACAACTGGTAATTACGGCTTAACGTAACGATCAGTCCAATGCAAACCCCAATATTCATGCAACAATTTCGTAATAGGTAAGTGGGAATCAAACCTGCGCCTCCTGCACAGCAGTCGCGTTTACTACTGCCACGCCACAGAGCCTGTCAAAATACAATTGCAATTCAGTTCATATTCTATTCATTCGATATTTACACCATAAAATAGTTCAAACAATTTCCCCAAACCTGGTAACCCTACATACAAGGAATGCATAATGATGGATTCGCATGCTGCATCAGTAATGGCGGTGAGTGCGTCTTATTATGTACCTTTTGTGTTGAGATGACGCACTGCATATTGAAGAGATGGTGTTGTTTTTGAGATAGGTCTGATAGATACTTTTAGGCTTTCGCGTTGCATGATATAGGGCTTGTACACAAAACTGCAATGCGACGCGATGCGATGCGAATCAACAAAAAAATCTATCGAAATAATAGTTTTGCGAACTCGCATCGCAACGCATCGCAGTTCTGTGTACAAGCCCATATGGTTAGTAAAACCCGGGTATTAACGCGATCAAATGATAAATACGATCTGCAAACGTAATAGCCGGAGTTTTGACATGAATATAGAGGGTTGGGAGGGTTGAGGGTTGCCGGGATGAAAAATGAGTGGCGTCAAAACAAAGACATATCGACTCGGCCTGACGATGATTTGTGTAAGTTGCTGAAACGGAGGACTTCGTCGCGTTCCTCCACCTCCTACGGACTCGAATCTCACCTACCATAGATGTGACAAGAAATGTCGAGCTCAAATTGGCCTATATTCGAAATAAAAATAAATTAAGTATACAAATAAATTAATTTTATCCTCTATCAAACATTGTGTTCCGTACGACCTCCTAAATTTTTCATTTTATTTCTGAACTTTTAAGAGTCCTTCAATAACCTCATCTTGTAATATTGTCACCTGAGCGAACACAGTACTTTCCTTTGCCGTCAGCTTACCACAAGGCGAGGTACGTCAAATTGACGTGTCTTAAATAAAACAAAATCTTAACATTCGAAATGGCTAGTTTAAAATCTAGACTTCTAGATAAAACACAAGGTTGTTATGCATAGAATAAATTACATATTGCGACAGTGTTTAGATATTTTAACGAAACATTGTGTTATTTTGTCAAAAGACCTTCAATATTATCTTAACTTAGCAAGTGAAGTGAAATTTTCAGGTATTAAGAAATGTTTAAACTTTATATTAGTGATAGGTAAGTACTTCAATGGTGCAATGACTGCTCTGAGGGAAAACTCTTTAATCAGTGTGTTGTTGCGCTAAGATGTAGACCCTCACCATGGGCTTCATAAGAAAGCTCAAGGTCACACAGCAAGCTATGACATTTCTCCACGATCGAGTCAAAAGATCCGTAGACGAACGAAAGTTTCGGAAATACTTTTGGAAATAGGTCTCTTGTAAGGTATATTAACACCCGATCCTTTAATATACTTACGTTTATCTTGTCTTTATATGATTAGGTATATAGAGGGAGATAGGGGAGCAGAATATTTCATCAAGAACCAAGCGGTTCGGTGAGTCTTTCCTCTGCCGCACCATTAAGGCTTGAAATTCCTTACCAGCGCACGTGTTTCTTTCTGCCTACAGTCCCGGGTCCTTTAAGCGGGGCGTGAAAAAGCATCTGATGAGGCAGTCAAACTGAGCGCCACCATTGTAGCACTGTACGTGTTTGCAATGGTGGCCCTCTTTTATGAGACTTTGCCTTCAGCTCATCAGGCGCGGTGAAGTCAAATTGACGTGCCATAAATAAATAAAATAGTAATAGCAATATTTGTCTCTCTATCATTCGAGGTCGATACAAGCTACACAATCAATTGTTCGGTAACAATTCAGCATTTTTTGTTCACTTTCGACTGTTACCTTGATGAAGTTCTAAATAGTAAGACATTTTTCCAGCATAAGACAATATATTTCTTCGAAAATATGGTTACAAAACTACACATTACATCATTCCCCGATTACCATACATCGCGTAGAAAAACCGCAATGGACTTATAAGAAATGCTAACACAACTGCATTTATTTATTCTCAATACTAATATGGTAGGTATTTGGGAGTGAATCACTGAAAATATATTATGTATATAGTCGTGCCAAGGCCGCTGACTAATAAAAAATATTGTAATAATATGTAATGCATTCAAACTACTCCAGATTACGAAGGCAGATGCCAAAATTAAGTAGTGAGTACACGACATTTAAAAATTTGACATAAACATAACATAACAAAAACCCACTCATGTATCCCCGACGGGGTAGGCTAAGGTGTTAGCACCCACATTTCACCAGTTTATGTTTAGGTCCCAATGTGTGAGCCTATTGCCATTAACCGGGCACTTATAATCCTGCAATAAATACACACATAACTTCGAAAAGCATCGACAAGTCATTAGTGTGTATTGGTAAAACCTGGTATCGAACCCGAGACTTCGTTTCAGCAGTCCAATACACATACCACTAGGCTACCGCGGCTTTAAAAAAATGATGTGAATTTTAACCCCAAAATTGAAAAAAATCGAAGTGAAACGAATATGAATAATTATTTTTAAAACGTACAGGCTTAAAAATGGAAAGTTTAAGCGTAACTCACTGTTTTAACAAACAAATGCAATTGTGATTGCTGGCGATCATTATGTTTCGAGTCTTCCCAAGTACGGTAAAGAGGTATTAGTATTCTTTGGTTTCATGATATGTATTGCTGAAATCTTTGGAGAGGAAAGCCAGCACTGAAGATTCGTCTAATAAATTCCAGCAGATGTACTCATAAGTGAGTTTGGCTTGGGCGTGGTGGAAATTTTAAATAAAATAATACATTAGTCATTCTATAAATCCTAGCAGAAAATACAAAATACACATTTATATTCAAATGCGAGATTCGCAATCATACTGTGTAGAACAGGTTTTAACTTGAAATGTTGCCAACACAATATAACGTGTGACCGAAAAATGAGTTGAAGGTTACACATTAAGTAATCGTTCAATATATTTCGGAAATACGCGTTTTTTACCGCGACCTCGAACGGGAATCGAATGTGTACCGTTTACCAGACTAATGAATGAAAGAATCGCGTGGGTGTTGCACATAAAATGGCTGACATATCATCGAGGGGAAAACTTTTTTTATTGGAAATACAATTTTAAAATACAACGGATTGACCAAAAATTGTTTCGTAATCATTTTTATGTGATTCTACTGCAGATTGGTAGGACTCTGTTTTACATAGGACAGAGAGTAGATGTACTTAGTTCGAGTCTTTATAAATAAATATTTAATACTGTTCAAATACCATATATTATAGGTGGTGGTAGCAGGACTTCGTGAATGTGTAGTTATATGTGTTTACGTTGCTGGTATAGGAAATTATATTTTTACTAACCTAATATGAGTAAGTGAAACGATCCAGCGAGAGATTGTGAATAAATAAATATTCTGGGACAATCTACACAACGCCACCGAAACCCATGGTAAGCATTGTTTAACTAGCTTGTGTTGTGTTTTCTAGAATGCGGATAAACATACTTAGATTTTTTTTTGTAAATACATGCATAGTATACATAAAAACACTCAGAAAAATGCAAATATTCATATTCATGCACACAAATATTTGCACAGAGCGGGAATGAATCGAACCCACGGGAATCGGACTAAGTACCATCTAGTATCTGAAAATACTTGATCTTCTGTCTGACTGCTCTTTCCCAAGTTCCAGTTCAACTCTGTACCTACTTAATTTAATCAAAATCGGTTCAATGGTTTAGGCATGAAAGCGTAACAGGCAGACAGAATTACTTTCGCATTTATAATATCGATCAGACAGCGTGTGGTCAAATTATATCGGACCTCTGTTCAATCGCGTCTCAAAGTGCAAACAGCACTAAAAAACAAAAACACTGCGGTCGGGGGACCCCGTCTTGAACAAAGTTTCTTAAGTTTATTTTTCAACTCCGAATGTAATTTGAAATCTCAATTACAGCAAAGCCCTTAGTCGCCCTCAATGATATCTACGAGAAAATAATTATGAGGAGGCCATATAGCGCTCCATCACGAATCAACATGGCAACCATTAGTCCGTAGTAAAATAACAATAGCATAGCATAACACAACATAAACTCACGCTTATATCCCCGAAGGGGTGGGCAGAGGTGCTAGCACCCACATTTCGCCAGTTTATGCTTAGGTCCCAATGTAATGGGTGGCGAGCCTATTGTGTATGCAAACATAATGCAAACACTTATAAACCTGCGATAAATACACACATAACTTCGAAAAGCATCGAAAAGTCATTAGTGTATGCCATTATAAAACCTGGGATCGAACCTGAGACCTCTTCTCAGCACGCCATTACCCATACCGTTAGGCTAACATTACACAAAAATCGAAAGTCTCCAATTCAAATCGCGATTTTTCAACGAATTATCTAATTTCGGCAAATCAAATTCCTTTATTGAATTAGTATGTTTCGTAACTGCGCGACACAGTTGCAGACAATGGCGATTGTCGATTTGAAACATGTCATTTGGGGTACAATGACCGCGGTTAAACGGTTAAATCCTGTGTTGTTTTTTTTTTTTCAAAATATAACCTCATTTTTCAACAATAATATAATTTAAACCCTTCTTCTTTTCTTAAAATGGCTTCTGCAGCAGAATAGCCGCAATTTTGCCAGTTTCTAGTGAATATGGTAAACGTCTTATAAAATTAATGGCAAGACGCCAATGTCAAGTTTCAAGTTTTTGAAAAGTCTACCAGAGCCACTTTAACCACGCCAGTAAATTAGTTTCCGTATGTCCGCCCCCCACGAGATCAGGTAGTCGATCAGGACGTGTGGTTGGATTTTAGGGGCATAATTGAAACAATAAACAACATTTAGTTACAAGACAATAACAGCTACTAAAATTGTCATAATCACGCTGTCACTAGGGTGCGTTCAATTTTAATCATTTACTAGCTGACCCGCGCAACTTCGTCTGCGTCACCCCGTTTTTGCAACATTCTTCACTTACCACTTGGTTGTAGCATGATGTTATATACATAATATATACCTTCCTCTTCAACCACTTTATTTATTAAACCGATAAACAAATCCCCACCGCTATGAAAACCGCATCAAAATTGCATAGTTTTAAAAATTTAGGGATATAGGGACAGAGAACGCGACCTTGTTTTATACTATGTAGTGATAATGAGTTTTATTCATTTCAGATATCATATTGTATTTTAGCATGTTATTTTCATTTTTTATTGTATATATGTAATGTTATCATAATAAATGTAATGTCAGGTAATATAATATTGACTTAAATTAGACGTATTTGAACCTACTTTCCCTCCAAAGACCGCCAAAATTTTTCAACCTTTATATTTTTGTTTACCGGAGATGAATTTACAATGGTTTTACTTAAATTATTAATATAATAGGATCAGATATCAGCGGGAAGCTGTTAAGATAACAGTAGCTTAGAGATTATTATAACTTCCGCAACATTGTGGATATTGGTGCAACTAAGTATATTTATTTGATTTACCATAGAAAGTGGACAAAGTGGACTACATCATAAAATTGGAGTGTCTGTTTATATAAGCTTAACGTTTAACAACTGTTAATTAATGCATTTAAATTTATAATATACGATACCTTTAACAAAAATACTTTTTTTTATTTAGCACACGTCAATTAGATTTAATCTCGCTTGATGGTAAGCTGAAGGTAAAGTCTCAGGAAAGAGCGTCACCATTACAAACACGTACAGCGTTATAATACTGATTGTTTCCATAGTGTGGTTCGGACCTTTAGCGATACTTAGGATTAAATTAAGTACCTAATGTTCAAATCAAATTCAGATTGAAAAAATAATCGCCATTTTTCGCAATGAATGCCATTAACCGGGCACTTATAAACCTGCGATAAATACACACATAACTTTGAAAAGCATCGAAAAGTCATTGGTGTGTGCCATGGTAAAACCTGGCATCGATCATCCCGCGACCTCGTCCCAGCAGTCCATTACCCATACCACTAGGCTACCGCTCTCATTACAATATTACTTTTAAGAGGGTGCGGTATGATCCTATTACTATTGGTCAGTGTCACTAACAGAAACATGGGTGGAGCCTACCCAGTAACCAATTTTTTTATTGCAATAGTAGGCCTAGACATGCCCAAACTTGTTCCCGAAAGGATATTGTCTCGCCATACTTCCTTCAACATAAAAAATGTAGGTCGTCAACAAAGCAACAAGATTAAAGATAGGAGTGGTTTAAAAGTTGATTGGCGCCATTTGGCAGGTCCAAAACGATCATATCAAATAAACTGGTTGCAAACTTACAAAAAAATCATTGAAATTGGCTAGGCGGTAGCGTGGCGGTAGTGCACGCGACTGCTACGCACGAGGCGCGGGTTCGAACCCCGCTCAGTGCAAAAACGTTGAACCGTCGGTCCCGGTTGCCATACAAACATCTATGGCAGTCGTTACAGCTGGAGCCCTGAAAAGTTCAACCAGTCTAACTTGGAACCTCGATATCGTCATTGGTCATTGCAGATGGCAGTCGCTTCACGGAAAATATCGAAGTTAAGCCGCATCACAGTTAGACTGGAAAGCTGACCCCGACTGAGTTGGGAAAAGGTTCAGAAAAAAAATGGCTAGGCGGTATCTGGAACCTCAAGTCACTAGAGTGTATGATTGGTACATCCTCAAAATACCCAGAAAACACCTACTCCTTCAGAATAGTTTGACATGATGCCCACGCCTATTTTTTATCATCGCACTACTCGCCACAGGCAGGGAACTCATTCTCACACATTACGACCAGAAACGGTGCTCACAGTGCGATATGGAAGGAGCTTCATCCCGCGCACGCTCAAGCTGTGGAATGAACTCCATGTTGTTTTTTCAAGCGACTACAATATAGGGTTCTTCAAGAAGGTCATTATCGGTCGGCAGCAAAAGTGTGACACTTTTAGTATAATTGCAAACGTCCATAGGCCACGGTGATCACTTTCCATCAGATGACTTGTCTGTCACCTAAGTGGTATAAAAAAGAACTCATTGTGTGACGTCATTGGGGTCAAGATAAATGCCGCTAACTACAACTAGTAATTTCAATTAGTAATACTCATTAAAAAACGTTCACACAGAATTTCTCTGCCAACTTTAACCAGCTTAACTCAGTGTAATATCAAATTTGTTACAAGCATCTACTTTCACTGATCAGCCGTCTCGCCGATATGCTCCGATCTGTCATTTCTCTAGGGAGCTGTCATCACGATGACAGTTCTAGAGAAGTGTCACAAATATTTAGACAAGCATTGGTATTGGTCGTTGGACGAAAAGATGTGGAGATTTTTTATTGGCATGTTATTTAAATTGGAGATTACTTTTTTGTTGACTGTTAGTTTAATAGTTTAATTGACTAAACTTAGGATACGTCCGCTGGGATTTTATGGGAGTAATTGGTGATTGACCTCACTACTACCAAAATGAAAACTGGCGTCAGAATTCCATTCCTTTTTCCCATTTGCATTGACAGAGTGTACGTACAGTACACTCTGTCAATGCAAAATTTTATATCATCATAGGAAAAAGCAACCAAAGACCAGATTAATTAGGTTGTTATAAAAAATAAACAAGATTAAAAACTAGTTCGATAAGCAACAGGTTAAGCCATCTGTACGAATTAGAATAACCATCCATAAATTTCATTTAGACTGTGTTACCATGTCACAATATTTAATTCAAAATGGTCAGCTTTTTGACAATGTAATTTCCGCAAAAAAAAAATAATTTCCGTTTTAGAAAACAGTCAAAGTTTGTCTTTGTTTATTGACTATTAAATATTATGATAGTATCACCTATAGCATTTTCCTATATTTTGTAAGGACTGCGTTTTGACACAATATCGCTGATTCGATTCCCGCTCAGTGCAAATATCGTCGGAGAGCACGTTAAGCCGTGTCAGTCCCGGTTGCTGTATTTATAGGTCGATAAACATTCCAGTCTCCAAAGTTTCTCTGGCAGTTAAAACTAGTATAAGCCGATGCATTAAAGAAAGGATTCTTAAATGGCGGCTTGTACTTGCGTTGACAGATAGTACAGTTAGCAAATAAAATTTCATGCGAGCGAGACAAAGTGATAAGCTCCGCCATTTTAGAATCCTTTCTTTATTGAACCAGGTTATAGTGATACACATTTGTTTCCTTCTAGAGTAAAAACATTACTAACTATACCGTGAGAGGAAGACAGTCACAAGTACTAACAAACTATACTTTGTAAAATATAGCATGGGTCCTATGACAGATGTCAAAATTTGGTTCATAGGGATGTCCGAAATTCGATGAAAATATCGATACTACCAGCTATTATTGATGCATGTTACATATAATTAGGTTTAGTTTAATTGTATGTATGTATTTAATTGTAATGAGAATGGAATATACTTAGCATACAAGGCATCGTCAATCGTACTGATGAGAATGAGTGGAGTGGATCAGTGGAAGTTCATATCAAACAAGATGTTGGCGCGTGTATCTTATGCCTCATGACCCAAGAGCCAAACGCGGCGTGTCTTCTTACAAAATCCAAAAACAACAGCGTTGATGGATTGAATGTAGGATTTTATTTACTCAATATTATTTAGGATCAAGTATATTGAAATATAAACATTAGGTATTATTATATTAAAATACCTAAGCAATAAGATTAAATTCTAATTTTTTTTTTCTTATATTAATTTCAATTTTAAATTAAGCTTTATTCAAAATATCGATAGTTTATAGTATGTGGTCACGATGATTCATAGCCCATCACTAAATAGCTCGGTATGCCCATAAAGTATAACATTGACAGCTACTACATTCAATAATAGAAAATTTAAGACTTCATGTGCGGGATTTCACTGACAGCTGTCATAGGACCCAAGCTACATTTTACAAAGTATAACACACAGTCGTGAAAATGTCGTGCATGAGATAAATAATGTAAATACATTCGGTAGTGTTCAATCAGAGCGCAGATAATCGGGTAACTGTTTTCTCTTTTTTTGTTTACTACTAATATATTTTGACTTGTAAGTAGAGATGACTACAAAACGGGGTTCTTATAGAAGGGCATTAAGGTTTCTACGGGGTCGGCACTAAGAGTGTTATGTCGATCATTTTTTTTCCTTGCGCAAAATGCCCACGGATAACAATCTCACTCGGTGAGAGAGTTTATGTCGGACTCGAACCGAGAATAAAATGCACGTCGTATTTAAGTCTTCGGTTGCCGGAGGTGAGATTGTAAGCAACATAATTATCTCTGGCACCCCGACAGACCCAGGGCCATCTATGTCGAGACGACCCCCATCGGTTGTCCCCGCCTAGCACCTGATTATGGTATAATGTGATAAAAAAATCAAAATTGTCATTGCGTGACAGATTTCAGAAGTACTTACCTTATAGTTTGTGATGAAATTCTTGTATAAGAAATCAGTGTGCTAAGCGCTTTACTCGTAAATCAAATATATAGATCGAAAAGTGAATGCTCTAACGGGACTCAAGCCCGCAATTTTTCCCTTACAGGGATAATGTTCTAACCGCTGAGCCACTATTTCCAAAATTCTACTTTATAGTTTGTTTCTTTATTGCTTTTATGAGAATCACACTTTTTATGACGGCAGAACCTCGTGACGTCATGAAGTAATCACATTATTAGACAACATTTTTAAGAAAATTTCCTTAAAGAAAAACCACCTAATAAATCGTTCCACGCACCGGAATTCGAACCGATAATTGGGCAATATAAAAATTTTTCATTATAAGATCCATGGTTGTTATTACATTTCACGGTTAATTATTGATTTTATTCTTACAGTAATTAGGCTACTTATTATCAAGCTCTTAAAACGCCATTTAAAACTTTCGCGGAATTAAATTTAGAATGCTTCTTTTTTTTCTTGTTTACCAAAAGCAAGGAAAAGTGTCTATTATAGTTTGATTAACAAAAAAGGTCTTTATGTTTAGCAACTAAAAACTTATTAGAAGTAAAGAAAACAAAATGTAATCAAAAAAGCGGTTAGATTTTATTGTTGTTTTTGTTTGTATCATGCGAAAGCCTAACCAACTAATTTTTATAAGACTACCATCGACCTTCGGTTTCATTCGTATAGAAATATTGATAATTACCTACTTTATTAATAATAAGAAATATATAACGCGACTGCTAAGCAGGGGGCGCGAATTCGACCCCCACTCAATGCAAATATTTGTATGCATCAATATTTTTTTTTAAATAAGAATATTAGCAACCGAAGTTACTAATATTCCCTTTAACCCCTCCAGCTAAGCTCAAAGCCTTGTGTTAGGAGTGGGTTCACGTCGGTAGTGTAATGGCCAGGATTCGAACCCGGGACCTCTCGATCGTAAGGCCGACTCCTTAACCACTAAAGCACCGCCACTACATTGATCTGGTCGTCAGATAATGACGATTATAGAATGGTGATTATACAGGAGTCTAATTACCTCATGACGAAAAGAAAAATTGTGGTCATGGCGTTGGTACCGTTGACCAAAGCGCGTCTGCCCAAATAGCAACGCAAAGTTGTAGTTTTAATTTATAAAAACAAAATGCCATACTAACAAAAAATACGTATTCACGGCCCCATTTCTGTACACACTCTTAGGCCACAAGCACCAGCGCCACGACCATTGTTTTCCATTCCATCATGAAGCCATTACGCCCCTATATAATCGTCATCCTGTCATCTACTAACAAATGACCTGGAAATTAATGTCATTGTCTTACGGTCTATTAGAAAATTATGTTCACAGCTATTACGGTGATACGAAAATTTCAAAGATATTACCTTACTTTCCGCAAGATGGCGGATAACGAGTCACGATGGTCATGAAGTGTCATGGCGGCAAAAAATACTGTTTTTAAATTAATTAAAAATAGTCGTGACAATCGTGACTGAGGTAAAAGACTGATAGGTGGCAAAAAATTGACATTATGTAGTCGTTTGGTAAGGGGATTAATGGAAACCATAGTGTTGTACCTAGTCGAGATATTATTTTTTTGCGGTTAGAGGTTGAAATTAATCTCTGAGATAAAATACTTGCTTACAAATTGAATAAACTACATTCTTGATTTAAAAAACATTAGGGAAACAGGGATTACCTTAAGTTGGTCGACTATTTAATTAAAAGAACAGAAGAAAAAAATACACACTTTTATGTATGTGTATGTGTGTATGGTGGTGTTTATGCTTATATACTTATCTACACTAATATTATAAAGAGGAAAACTTTGTTTGTATGTTTGTTTGTTTGTAATGAATAGGCTTTTATGCTAATAGACTCATAAGTATACATTTATAAACCAAATGTATAAATTTTTATAGGGGCCCTTGAAACCTTTGTTATTTTCTAGGGGTCCGTAGACTGAGTAAGTTTCCGGACACTTCTGAGAATTTACTTATAAGTCTACTGAAGTATATATAAGTGTTTGAACATGATTTTTGAACCGAAAATTACAAAAAACAAAACATTAAATTCAATAAAATATGTTGTGATAGTGATTTGTAACGCCGGTGTGTTAGCCGGGTAGAGAGGTGTTATCGAACTTGAACCGACTAAAACATACGCCGTCTTTCGGTCTTTAGGTGACGGACGTAACCAACATATCCCTCGCTCCCTGGCAGACCAATCGAAAGTCATTGATGTGTGTCATGGTAAAACCTGGGATCGAACCCGAGACCTCGTCCCAGCAGTCCATTACCCATACCACTAGGCTACCACGGTATTTAAATTTTCATAAAGTTAATTATGCTTTTTATCTACAATTACGGTCGCTTCCATTCCACTACGGTGTAAATTTTGCCTAAAACACCTTCAAAATTTATCAACGACCTTCAAAACACATAACTGTTATGTACTGTTACCAGTAAACCAAAATTAAAGTATACGATGTAATTGTGCCAATGAACATTCACCAACATTCTTACAGTTACTGTTATGTTACAATTCAATCTGTAGCCCCTGTATATCGTGACATACGTACATTTGTTATATGCAATGGTCATAACAGTTATATAGATCAGTCATACACAGAACGTAATGAAATTGTATTTTAATCTATGTGTTGTGGTGTAAGAATTGCCGGCTAGCGGAAATTTGGTTGATTCTAACTGAAAGCCGCGTTTGTCAAGAAGAGATTGATATAGGCACTCTAAAAGAACCTAACAGGATCTCCGCTGTCCCTGGGTCTGTTTGCGTGAGGGTTATGCCAGAGTCTACGTCACCCGGACGTCTGTTTTGGTCATTTTCAGTCCGACATAACCACCCTAGTTGACTTCGGCGGAGGGTATCCATGGCGATTTGCCCACGGGAAAAGAGGGGAATAAAAGTAATGGGCGGCAAACCTCATCATCACCATCTTTTCATAAATCCCAGTCGCATCCAAAACCTTCATCTTAGAGTCAGGTAACCTAAAATATCGAAGCGGATAACTACAATCTGACCTTCACAACCCATTGGCGATGTGATAGATACATCAGTTAGACCCGTTATCGGACTTTTTAGGACTCCAACGAACCGTAACGACTGCTATAGATATTAAACTCAAATATTTATAAAGCTCATAGATCCTACTCGCTCCCGCCTTTATTAAGACCTCAATATTTCGATAACCAGGGCTGTGGGCCAACTCGTGTCTTTAGATTCGTTCCGCGGATTGACCCGGCGAGCGGCGCGTGCGCACCGACATTGATTTTTTTATCGATACAAACGTTATCAGTAGACTGCTTGTAGAACCTGTACTTATTATAGGCAGGAATGTCAATGTTTTAATTTACTAAGATGTTATAAAATTATAAGATTTACTTTATGAAAAACAAGCTGTTACCCGTGGCTCTGCCCTCATGGATTTCTGATCCCGTTCCCTCTGCTGACCTTCCCGCTTACTATTTACATAGTACTTACGTCTATACTAATCACAAAATAAAAGGCCCGTTTTGGCATATGCCTTCTTGGCATAACTAGTGATGTAACAAAACGACTCGGTACTCGATACTCACGATTAATCGAATCCAGTTTGCATGGGAATTTTATCGATTTGAATATGTATATAAAGTACATTGGTTTAAAGTTCTGTTTAGATAAATTAGCTTAATCTTTGATATTGTATTATGAAAGGTCAATTTGCTTTTATTTCATATTTTTGTTATAATAACATTCACTCAATCACAAAAACAACAGGAATATCAAGAACAACAAGAATCTGGTTGTAGAAATTTGATGGCACGAATTTGTCAAAAATAACCACCATGCATATATGCGGAAAAGCCTTCATAGTAATCTAACCTCGGTTGCATTGCGTTCAGGGGTTAGCAAGTGCATAGCTGGGCAGAGGTATTGGTACAAATGGGACCAGTGGGGACGGCGCGAGGTGACCCGCCAAACAGGGAGACCCGTAGAAACGGTGGTGCCATGGCTGTACAGTGTACAAGTCAAATCTATGTGTGCCTTTACTGGAGCATCGGCACTATCGGCAGTATTCGAATTCAAATTCGGTAGATATTCGAAGAGTCGAGTTGTCTCGGCATCTCCCATACCGGAGATGCCGAGACAACTCGACTCTTCGAATATCTAAGTCAAAAATAATCCAAAAATCAACAAAACCAAACGTAACGGGCGCACAGTCAACTTCACAAGACGGGCGAAGACACACGTATGCATCTTGGTCAGAGACACGTCATTCTATAGAAATCTATGCTGCCATTATTTACTGTTTTAAGCTCCAAGCTCATAATTTTCAGTAAAAGATCACTACACAGTGAAGTTCAGTAATTAATTTCGGTCTAAACACTAGTTTAAATAAATAAAAATCGGGTTTGAAAAACATATCTTACTCGATATTTTTTTCCTTAATTGATTATTAATAGTCTGTGGACAACGTAATAAAAATCGTTATGCACAGCACTAAGCCGAGTGGGCGGTACCTGTCTATGAAAAATGTAATAACCTTCATAACATTTCAATTGGTAAAAAACTGAGAACTTCATGGGCGCGAACTGTCAAAACGGGCCTTTTATTTTGTGATAACTATAGGCATAAATAATTTACTTGAGTAGCAAGTTGAGTAAACAGCTTATATTAGTGTCCATTATAATGGCAGGACCAAGTCTTGTATTCTGTCAATTCATATTACAGTGTTTAGTACTAAATTGGTACTATTTGCTACCTTTCGTAAAAAAAATTGTACCTCTTCTATTTCAAATTTATATTTAAAACAGTCTGGTCCCGCCATTATAACGTTATAATGGCGGGACCAGACTCGTATCGGCCATTGTTAGCTACGATCATTTTATGAATATTTAGTACCTATTTAGTACTCTTGAAAAATGCTTAAAAAGTGTGGCTGGGTGCAGCATGCACTGGGCTGTTGTATTAAAACACTGATCCCGCCATTATAATGTTTGGTCCTTTCACAACACAGCCTTTCACGGCAAATAAAATGTTACCTATATTTAATAATCATCATCCACATCATCCCGCTCCCAATCATCTTCCATAACTTTTTTGTATTTGGTTATTACCTTCTTTCAGTCTTCAGCAGATACATTATCAGTCGCACTTTTTATTAAATATAGGTAACATTTTATTTGCCGTGAAAGTAAAGTAATTTATAGTACGTGGTCACGATGATTCATCGCCCATCACTAATTGTACTAAGTACATACATTAAAATTTTAATTACTTAATGTTAATGAAAGACCGACTCTTGTGAACCTTGTCTTAAAAAGGTAGAAAATAGGTACTGAATATCTATATTAATAAAGTTTATAAATAATAGACCTTTACACGTTTATTTACGAAAGGACCAAACATTATAATGTCGGGATCAGTGTTTTAATACAACAACCCAGTGCATGCTGCACCCAGCCACACTTTTTAAGCATTTTTCAAGAGTACTAAATAGGTACTAAATATTCATAAAATGATCGTAGCTAACAATGGCCGATACGAGTCTGGTCCCGCCATTATAACGTTATAATGGCGGGACCAGACTGTTTTAAATATAACTTTGAAATAGAAGAGGTACAATTTTTTTTACGAAAGGTAGCAAATAGTACCAATTTAGTACTAAACACTGTAATATGAATTGACAGAATACAAGACTTGGTCCTGCCATTATAATGGACACCTTATATTATTATCCAAGTTTATTTATCATCTTAATAGCATTTTTGGTATAATTTGTCCTACATTTTTAAATCGATTTATAGGTACCCATATCCCTAATTTCATTAAGGAGTTTGTTAAAAATGCGTATACAATTCTATTACCCATGGAAGAATTAGAATTTTTTGACTACAGACTACAAGATTGTTTTTGTGTCTGGTATTTATGTTATGCCTGTCACAAACTCTTGAATGTTTAGTAATATTTGACTCGAAATACTCAGCAATATAGCTAGTAAAATAATCAGGTTTGAGACCTGTAGATCTTGATGCTGACTTCTGTACCTTAAGCTGTCTGACATCTGTAGGTAGGAACAGGTATGTAATGTGTATCAAATCAGGAATGTCAACGTGCCGTAGAGATTAAAGCGTAGTTTAAACATACGCTCATTGTTTAAATAAACAATAAAAGTATATACGTACAAGCAGGGTGTTGACTGCAGCTCTGCTCATGTAAAATATCACTTCAAATAGGTATTGTAAATAGGTAATCTACATAGGAGCTCCATTTGTATTAAGACATACCTACTTAATATTTTTCATGCGAGTTCAAAAGTTACACAGTGACAGGCGGCTTAGGCGCGACGGGAGGCGCAAACGGGAGCTAGATGAGGACACCAGATACCATGGTTCCGAACACATTAGGGGAAAGGGGTCATCTTAAAGAGATGTCCCCTGATCTACCGGGGTGCGAGAGACAGGTATGTCTTGTATAATCAAATTATTATACACTAGCTGACCCGCGCGACTTCGTCTGCGTCACCCCGTTTTTTGCAACATTTTTCATTCCTGCTCCGCACCTGTTAGTCGTAGCATGATGTTATATACATATAAACCTTCCTCTTTAACCATTCTATTTATTGAAATAAACCGCATCAAAATCCGTTGCGTAGTTCTAAAGATTTAAGCATACAAAGGGACAAGAAAAATAGGGACAGAAAACGCGACTTTATTTTATACTATGTAGTGATAGTGATGATGATAGTGATAGTGAAGACATATCAAATATAATCATACATATCCATAGACGACGTGTGTTTTAGTCGGTTCGAGTTCGACATAATCACCTCCACCGACTTTGATAGAGGCGGTATCCGTGGGGATTTTGCGCACGGAATAAAACCGACCTCGTCCCTATGAAAACTCCATGTCGCCTATGTAACTTTTTGCATCCATAACCGGAATATATACCATGATCATTGTAAAGTCAAATGAATATTTCCAAGATGTCATTAGACTACATGACCAGCTCCTGGAAGCTGTCAATGTTATTCTAACACTTTCGCCCTCAGTAGTGAACTCGGACGTGTGACGGACGAGTTTTTGCCGCCTGGCGTCACATAATTGGCTTAATAGTCGAACTGATTCACAACGTACCGTGCTCGTGAACCCGGACCTTTATTTAACGATGATTTTCTCAGTGTAACTAGAGTATCAGAATTGTAATAAGAGGGCTTCTATCAAAAGCATATGCGAATCTTTAAATTCGGAGGAAACGCGGAGGGTAGACTATTACCCTACGCCACAGGGGTGACAGAGGCTGTGTTTTTTATACCACTTAGGCGACAGACAAGCACGCGGTCCATATGGTTACCGTGGCCTATGGACGTTTGCAACACCAGGGGTATCACACTTGCAAAGTTCGCCTGCCCATACCCGGGGACACCGTGGTCCCTACACCCGACGGGGGTCATCTCAAAAAAGACGGCCCCGGGTCTGCCGAGGTGCGAGGGATATGTTGACTTTTATCTCAGCCCCGACGACAAAAATCCAAAGATGGTTTGCGTTTTGGTCGGTTCGAGTTCGACATAACCTCTTCAACCTCCGGCTCCGGCATGGAAGACGTGTGGCTTTTAGGCACGATAAAAAAAATGAGGCTGACCAACGAGAGAAGAGGGGGGAAGGGAATGGGGGAGGAGAGAAGGTTAAGAAAGTCTCTGTGCTGTCAGTGCAGGGAATAGGCTCAGAGAATGAGATAATGATTAAAAGTATGTAATGACATCAGCTCGAAAAATATTGAACATTAACAAAATATACAGTGCAATAAAAGAATCGTAAATATCTTTTTATCAGAGTCCATTGCCCTGATTTTAATTATTCTCAAAGTGGTTACGTGCTCTAATAGCCACTGGTTTTAATAACACTGGCTTCAATGACACTGGCTCAATGACTCTCACTCAATTAGAGACGAACTGTCCATCTATTGTTGAGCAGTTTCCATTAATTTTAATAAATGAAGAATCTCAAACTATGTTCACTTAATATAATTTACTACTCAAATTTTATTGAAGACTAGCTGTGCCCGCGACTTCGTCCGCGTGATTTATTTTTTCTAAAATAAAAGTAGCTTAAGTTACTCCTTATCACATTAGCTAGCTGCCAGTGAAAGTCCCGTCCAAATCGGTCCAGCCGTTCCAGAGATTAGCCAGAACAAACATATAGACAGACAAAATTTTAAAAAATATATATTTTGGTATGTGTTCCATATATACATTCATATGCATGTAGTAGAAAGCGGTTATTTGAATATTACAAACAGACACTCCAATTTTATTTATTTGTATAGATTATGAATTTTTTGGAATCGAAACGTTGACTACGTACCCACTGGACCCTCAAAATTCGACCTCATCTATAAATATGATCCATTGGACCTTCATATTGGAATTGGACCCGCAATCTTGGATTTCATTATTACTTTAGTTCTCATTAGACCTTCTGTCAAACAACGAGTTCCATTCGACCTCAGGCTGAAACGTTGGGGTCATGGGTCCCAACGACCACCGTCTCTTCCTGACAAACACCCTCGAGCCTATGAAGATATGTAGTGATGTTCCATCCTTGACATTTTACCGTCTCTGCCATGGTGAATATTCTGATAACCTCCTCTTATTATTCCCACCCTCTCCTTTCCTGCACAGGAGAACACGTGCTTGGCTTAGATGTCAACTGCATACGGTGCAAAACATTCCAAAAACCAAGTTCTACGGTAAATCTTTCCTTTTCCGCACCATTAAGTCTTGGAATCCTTTATCAGCTTACGTGTTTCCTTCTCCCTACATTCATGGCGTCTCGAGTCCTTTAAACGGGGCGTGAAAAAGCATCTGATGAAGCTGTCAAGGTGAATGCTAACATTCTAACACTAATTATGTTTGTAATGGTGACCCTCTTTCCTGAGATTTTGTCTTTAGCTTACCATCAGGCGAGGTGAAGTCAAATTGACGTCCTAAACTTAAAAATAGGTATAAACAAAGATATTAACCTTGTGTGAAACATAACGTAATCCCGCTGGCTGGAGGTTTGGTTTCAACCATCATTTATTCTGAAAATAATACGGAACAAATATGTACCAGTTCTATTACCATTCGATAGCCCAAATATACAGGCATATTACCTATAGGAACTTAGGCCTACAGGGCAACTGTTCCCGTTGAATATAGTTACGTTGAAACATAGTAAATAAGTGGGCCCATAATTTTTATTCCCCTTCTTAGATCAACGTTAAATTCCTGACAACTTTCTGTTCTCCGAGATTGTCGGGTAATTACCCAAGTATCATTATTTCCCCATTATTTTCATATTTGCGCCGAGGTCATGGCAATCTTTTCTATGGGTGTTACTTGACGAATTCCGACTTTCATTCTCCATGGCTGATTTGCATTTTTCTATGCTTATAATATAATATACTAATAATAAAACAAATAAGTAGGTGTATGCATTTAAACGCGCTACTACTTATACGCGATTTTACTTATTATTACTAGCATAAACTTCATAACAAATTTAAAATGTCAGTGACTATGACTTGGTAGCTTGGCAGTGACTTTTAGTTTATAAAAAACATTCTTTTACTTCCTTTTTTTTATTTATGACACGTCAATTTAACCTTACCCCGCCTGATGGTAAGCTCAAGACGAAGTCTCAGGAACGAGGGTCACCATTACAAACACGTAAAGTGTTACAATGGTGGCACTCAGCTTGACAGCCTCATCGGATGCTTTGTCACGCCCCGCTTAAAGCACTCGGGTCTGTGAGAAGAAGTAAAAAACGTGAGCTGGCAAGGAATTCCAAGACTTAATGGTGCGTGCGGCAGAGGAAAGACTCGCTGAACCGCTTGGTTCTTGATGGAATATTCCGCACCGTATGCGACCCCTACACGAGTTGTCCTGTGTAGGAAAGGAGGCCTTATTTTATAGTAATATGAGTGGTTCATCGTTCACCGATGATTTTGCCACTGTCAAAGTAGTGATTGATAGTTCGTCAGTTCTAAAACTATTGTTCGGTTTAACAATGGGAGAGCATCATGTTTGATAGACGTCACTGTAAAATCTATATATCTGTCAAAGTTGATAATGGTATATATAAAAAAAGATTTCACGGTTCGTGTATTCTGTTACTTTCTCACTCTTTTTTGTATAAAGATAAGTATGTCACTCACACACTATGTTCCTTTAAGAATGTGATAGGTAGGTCGAACAAACCACAATTACATTTTTAAACCCCGAACTAAAAGCGTCGGGGTGTTATAAGTTTCACGTGTCTCTATGTGTGTGTGTCTGTCTGTGGCATCGAAAGGATGAAGTGATTTTTTTTTGGAAGACTCCATTTGGATTGTTGAACGTATCGTATATGACTACTTTTAAGTGCTTGACTAGTATATTACTCTACGAAAACGAATACAAGAGGACCGCCTGCCATGAAATGGCAATTTTTTTTTATATTTCAATACTCCCTCAATATGGGTATCATGTGAAAGGGCTTAACTAATAGATTCATTTTAAAAAAAGCAAGAAATAAAAAGTGAATTAAAAATTTAGAAAACCCTCGAATAACCGCGGTAGCCTAGTGGTATGGGTAATGGACTTGCTGATACGAGGTCTCGGGTTCGATCCCAGGTTTTAGCATTTACATTGGGACCTAAACAAAAACTAGCGAAATGTGGTTGTTATGTAGAAACCCCCCGACACGAAAATGTCTCGTAAAAGTAAAGAAAAATTACCTCAACCGTTGTCGCGTCCTTTTTTATAGTGCGAAAAACCCCCGCGGATACCCCCCGTCACAACCGATTGGGGAGGTTATGTCGGACTCGAACCGATTAAAACGTGCGCCGTCTTTGGGTTCTTAGTTGCTGGTGGTGAGATAGTAACCAACATATTATCCCTCGCACCCCGGCAGATCCCGGCCAACTCTTTCGAGATAACCACCTACCGTTGTCACGTCCTGGGACCTTTACCAATAAAAGAGTTCGGAGGTGTATTTATTATAATTGATTTAAAGATAGTTGTTTACTTTCATATTGCACCCGACCTTGTTATTTTCCTCAGTCAATGTCGAACCCGATACAAAACGACGTATGATCTAATCCATTTCCTCGTCAACGTCCAGAGCTATTTACAGTTCTACTGCGCATTACTAAACGTTGTGTGTCTTCTTTTGCAGGTGTGTCAGCTAGCGGAGATTCTGGTAAGTGAAAAAATTCTGCTTATATTTTTTACGAACGCGACGGTACATTTTCTGCCTTCATGCAAGTTTGTCCTATTGCGAATTTGGGATTTTGCTATTCTGGCATTTTGCGTATCTGTACTTCTGCTACAAACCCAGTTTTTTATATCACGTCGTCGGTGGCAGACAAGCATACGGCCCATCTGTTTATGGAAAATGGACCACTAATAGGAATCTATTCTCGCGATAAAGCGGCTTCGACACAAGCATTCCTATTAAGGCTGGATGCTTTTTTAAATTACTACCTCTACATCATAGTCCAGAGCCTATTTTAACAATGCATAATTAAAGGTTTTTATTTTCTTTTTTTAAGAAGTTAACTTAATTTATTCAAAATGTCTGCCTATTTTAAACCTACGCTATACCGGAGCGCCGCCATTGTAATACTGAGCCTACGTGTTTGTAATGGTGACCCTCTTTCCTGAGACTTTGCCTTCAGCTTACCATTAGGCGAGGGGAAGTCAAATTGACGTGCCAAACACGTTACAATGGGGGCACTCAGCTTGACGGTCTCATCAAATGCTTTTTCACGCCCCGCTTAAAGGACCCGGGACTGTAGGAAGAGGGAAACACGTGAGCTGGTAAGGAATTCCAAGACTTAATGGTAATTTGTACTGAGCGGGGATCGAATCCGCGCCTCCTGCGTAGCAGTCGCGTTCACTCCCGTCTCGCTATCTGGCTAGAGTATATTTATTATACACTTTACTATACACCAAGTAAAATGCATAATTAAAATCTATAAGACTATGGAAGCAGTAAATATTACCAAAATATTACCAATAGTAAAAGGTTGCCTGGCAGAGATTGCTTAAAACGATAAGGCCGCCCATTAGATCTCTTCCAGGCAACCTTTTACTATTAGTAATATTTTCACGTGCGGACGACGTAAAATATTTATAGGTACCAATCACATATTGTAACACAAACAAAGTGTTCGAAACAACATCGATATAAGGCTCCTTGTAATCAACTGGGTCACTCGACCTCACGCTGCGCCTATTAGTCCAATAAAAAAACGCCTAGCGTTCCGCTAAATTAGGCGTCGTCAACTAGTTGTGTACTCATTAGGAAATATCTTGATGTTATGTAGCTATTATGGGGAATTAATATTTTCATGATTTTTAATCAATGGTAAGTTACTTACAAACTTTGTAGTAGTAAATTAAGTTAGTAAATTAATTTATAGCTATTTACACGTCAATATGACTTCACCTCGCTTGGTAGTAGTATCAAGATAAGAGTGCCACCATTACACAAACCGGCATACTAATGAAATCTTACATACAATTACAATGATTGTAAACACAAATATATTTGTACGTTTTTAGATTGAATGACTTTTGAACTAGATATGTCTCCCACATATCATCCTCAGAAGTAGATTAACAAGCTTAGAAAGATTGGTTGCGAAGACAAGACCTAGCTACATGAGGTCAATTCTACATAAAATAAATATATTTTACTAAAAAGTTATAATTTGTACGGAGAAAGGATTAATGACTACCCGGTTCTTTTTTAAGTAGATTGGATAAAATCAATTAAAAGTACGCTTCAAGTCACCAATATCCTTAGCTCTAAAACTCTACATTAACAAATAAATAAAAGATATTGATAACTTTAAAATACCTACATTATTAATGATGTATGTCATTGTGAAGGTCGTTGCGAATTTGTTAGGTATTTGTATAGCGACTTTACAGGTTGACTAATACAACAAAAGTTTTTTTTATGATCGATTGGCTCGCGCTTGACTGTTATCTCACCTGTTGGTAAGTGATGATGTGGTTGACGGTGGAGCACGCTTGCTTAGAAGTATATAACATGTTCACTTTAGTTTTGAAGACTTCCAATTTATAGCTATCCGGAAACACAGATTCGGGCAGGGCATTCTTTTCTTTGGCTGTATTATACTGGTAATGAGGAGAAAAGAAAAATGAGTAGCCGGGCGATGCTGCATACCTATACATTTTCGAAGTAAAAATATATAAAAATATATATTCAAATTATATATGGCCAGTGTAGGAGTTTGTCTAAAAACATTGTGACAATTCACATGTTTCATCTTGGGGACTCAAGCCAACCTCACCTGCCTGCAATGTGGTGATCTCGCCAATCAAACGAATGAAGCTCTGGTTACCCGTTTTGGACCTATGGAAATCATGATGATGATGTCATGTAATGAGGAATCTCTTTGCTATTTTTTGTCATTTTTTTTCTGCCTAATTAGTGCAAGCTTTTTGCTTTGCAGTGAGTTGATCCTAATATTCTACAAATCCGAATAGTGTAAATACTTACTTAGATTTGAACGCTGAAGTTATTAGAAGTCCCTCGAAGCAGATGTCATGAGTCACCTCTCAGCAGTAGCACTAGCATGAACTAACGAATTCGTAATGTAAAGGTTTTGAGAGAACGGAACATTGTGATTGGCAGTCTGCCTCTTGTGAACCTGTGTGCGTGTGTAACCCGCCAATCGCAATGCTCCGTTTACATTACGAATTCGATAGTATTTCGTGCTAAGGCTACTGTTGCCTGGTGTATTGACGGCATCGACAGTCACATACAGGGTGTTGTAAAATCGGTAACATTCCGTCACAAACCTAGACATGTCACGTACGTAACGCATAACATTCTAGATTACTGTTTCTGTTTGTTTGGCGCAAGTTATGAGGTTAAAGCGATATTGTCTAGCGATTTGTTTTTCTATCCTTGCAGTCTACCTAAGGACATCATCATTCCCCTTCTCCCAACTCAGTTGCTTTCCAGTCTAACTGTTATGTGGCTGAACTTCGATATTTTCTGTGAAACGACTGCCATCTGACCTATACAACCAATGGTCCAATGACCAATGGCTATATCGAAGTTCCAAGTCTACCTAAGGACAATATCCTGATAATCATCATCTTAGCATTAGTCCCGGTCGCATTCGAGGCTATTACCTCGGAGTCTGAGGACCGTTATTTTCAAGGCTTACTCCATTGCGTCCAACTTCCATATATTCCGCGAAGCGAGTGTCATCTTGACTCCACAATCTATAAGTATAGGTGATATCGAAGTAATGCAGTTAGACCAGTTGTTGAACTTTTTAGGGCTCTAACTACCCATAACGACTGCCATAGATAACCCGGGACTGACGGCTCAACGTGCTGTTCAATTTACTTGGGCTATCTAGGTACCTACATAAGAATCTATCAACACATTTCATTCCATTTCAATCTTTTCTATAAATCTCGGATGCAGGCATGGATGCAAGTTCAGAAGGCAGTCACCTCCAATTAAGTCAATAAAACAATAAAAAAATATTAACCAAACCACACGTGAAAATTTGAAAACCGATCGAAAAATCTTTGTGAATTATTCATAGACTGATGTAAGTGAAAATAACTCAGTTTTCGATATACTAAAATCAATTAACTCGCGATAAAGTAACATTGGTCACTGTTACTTCATCGTGAGTAAATCTCACTCACACTAGCTCTTACCTCGTTATTTAATTTAAAATACTTAAATACATTTAGTAACACACGTTAAAAAATTAATTACTTCTAAGTTTATTATCCATTTTGCTGTCAATATGGCCGTTTGCATATATAAGAATCAGAATCTCTCATTCATTAATCGCGTGAAAGATCGTTTTAATCTAATTAACTTTTGACATTATCGTTTAGTTTCACCGGTTAACCTTGGTTTACGAAATGTTTTTAATATTTGATGGAATTTATGTTACCTACTGTTAAGTCAAATTTTTGCGTCTTTGTGGTACCTATTACGTATCAATAATATTTGTAACGAAACCAGTTGGAATTGTTTGATTCTACTTTTTTATTACGCTCCAAAGTATTTTTCTGACTAGGTGTGTCATTCCATTTAGGTATAGGTATCGTATATCTATTAGAATCCTTCGACTATGCTACAAATAATCACCTAATAATATCCTACTCTTCTTTTTTATCGTGCGCGTAATCCCCACGGATACCATCTCCGCCAAAGTCGGTGGAGGTGATTCTGTCGGACTCGAACCAACTTAAACGCAAGTATTTAATTTCCGGAAGTGAGGTCATACCTCATATCACTCACAATACCCCGGCAGACCCGGGGACATCTCTTTGAAATTACCCCCTTCCCCTAATGTAAGAACCATGGTGTAAGTACCTATTTAGCCACCGGATATGGAGATACGCACTTTGCGCCGCCGCCAGAAAATAATCTGGCATAACAAAAATAATTCTCATTTATTCCCCGCCAATACGGGTTCGTACTACGATGCACTCAGCTCTGTACCAGGTGCAAAGGTACCCATCACACTGCACGCTTTACAACTTTGGATGGGTATATAATTCTTTTTAAATTGATCCAATTACAATTCGAACCTATGCAACCACGGACAATTCAAAGGTATATATCCTACCTATACTACAATACCATGAATGCCAGCTTTTCAATCTCTCAACCGTCTGCGCACACAGTCGAGGCAGAATCTATGCAGGGGCTTAACCTCATGTGACTGTGGTGCCCCCGTGCAGTCCATGACGCACTTGGTTTCGTGTCCCTTATGCCCTCCCTCCTGCACCAAAGATGACCTGAATGAAGCAACTGACGGTGCGGTCGACATGGCAAGGTTTTACTCTAAAATAGTATAAGCATGAGTGGATCATTGACACGAAAGAAGAAGCGTTTCACAACAATATCATTACAGAAACATTAAATCGATAGAACAATGAGATATAACTATAGGTCTGATGGTCATAAATCGCTTCCGCTTATGTCTGACGCGGGGTCCATCGTGGCATACTGTAGCGGGCGCGTGCGCCGACCTAAATACCCGTTTGTAACGGTGAGTGCGACCACTGTGCGTCGACCTTTATTGCGCGGATCTACAAAGCGACACCCAGCATGGCTTAGACTGAATTTCATCGGTGAAAATGTAATCAATTAAACTTAGTTCCCACGTTTCAAGTTTCAATATATTGAGGAAAATGTGATAACGCGGTTACACTTGATCTTGGTACAGTCATGCTCAGAAATTGCTGCACGCTGATCACAATAGAATTTTTTTTTAAATTTGGAGGTAGGTATAAAATTATTTTTGTAGCCTGAAGGTTGTGAATTTTCTTTTTATTTATTCGTTAAAAAAAAGAAAAGTAGTAAACGAAATTATTAATATTCCCCCGAACCGAAATTCGATTCACGTCGGTTTTGTAATGGTCAAGGATCGAACCTGTAACCTTTGGATTTTAAGACCGACTCCTTGACCAGTAAGCTACCGTTTTAGCTCCACAAAGGGTATAAGTAATACATTTTTACATTTAACTTTAAATGTAAAGTGGTTATTAAGTACACATGCATAATTACTAAGCAAAGTATTGTAGGTATTTAGACTAAGTAAATTTTTGTAATTAAACCAAAAAAGAAGAAAAACCTGCTGATTTACTTGCCGGAGTCTTTTCAGGCTGGAGCCATTTGCTATAATATATTCTAATTTTGACGTTTTATAAGTAACGTTTAATGATATTAAATTATCTTTTTGAATTTTTAAATCTTAAGACCTACTTATATCATTTGTCGACTGTACATCTTGTAATGTATCTCTATCATTGTTATACAGCCCCATTCAAATAGAATATGCCTATTGCCATCAACCGGACACTGTCCCAATAACACAACACACCTTAACTCCCGTTAAGCCCAACCTCTTTCGATATTTTATTTATTATACTGGCAACTTTGTATTTCCTATCAGTATACAAGTGTAATGGAATATTTTATGGTAATACTGACATCTTACAAGTGTTGCCGTACCTATTATCGCAAACTCCACCAGTATTAAGAACCTTTATTATGGGTAGTAGTGGCATTGCCATCATGTAGCTAGTACAGTTACTATAGTTTGAATAACATAATTTTCTTGTTGGCTATCTCCCAGTAGCTTTGACGACTGCTACGCAGGAGGCGCGGGTTCGATTTCCACTGAGTGCAAATATTTGTGCACTTGAATATGAATCATTGGTCTGGGTGTTTTATGTGTAATATGTATGTATTTACAAAAAATATATATTTAAGTATGTTTATCCGCATTCTAGAACCCGTAACACAAGCTAGTTAAGCTATGCTTACCATGGGTCTACGTGACGTTGTAACATTATTTAGAAAAAAACAATTTATTTTCTTAATATCCATAACAAGTTATTAACAATAAAAACATAATTGAAAACTCAAATATACCAAAATTAGTGACGCTTAATTTAATTATTTTCAATCAGTATTCATTGGTATTCACGTGTATGCTAAGTATTGACGCAAATGGGGTCACGTGTACCCACGCTAGTATTTACTTAAATATTACCTACAAATAAACGTGATAACATTTTTCATTCATGTTACGACTTCACCTGCGTTCTATAAGAGGATTATCGAAAATATGGCTATGCTTTGACGTTATGCTTATCCAGCTGTCGATATGATTATAAAATGTGTGTGAATTTTTTGTGTATTTCTTTATACCATTTAAATAGAGGCGTCTGATACTATCCGAGATGTTAATTGGTAGTGCTTGTGCGGCTAAGCACATATTACATTTCCTTGCGATTTATATGTGTGTGTGCATAGCATAGGAATAAGGTAAATTTTTAGGAATAGGGTAAAAAAAAAATCCCAATTTAATTAGCTGCAACATTTTCCATTACAAATTTTTTTTCGGCATTTTCCATTTTTTACAAAGTGCCCGATTATAAAAACATGGGAATGAATTAATTAATTACGTGCTGAGCCGCACAAGCACTACCAATTAAGGTCTTGGAGAGTGTCAGACTCTAGATATAAATATGTATACATCATACTAATTTTAAACTAAGCAGAAATCTAACACCTTACTTAAACTTAACTCTAGCGCCATGCCACACATAAATCGTTCATTACGTACTAATAAACATTAATGATAACAATATTTAACTTTGATTCATTCAGATTCTGAAACCCGTTTCATCATAACTATAACAAAATCAATTCTATTGCGCATGTTACAACAAATCCCAAACAAAGTCTCATTCTCATCCGTGGGTGATGTCCGACACTGGGTCAAATACTACCATAGACATCTGATATTAGAGATGCGGTATCAACCCGTCTACTAGACGAGTGGCTATACGTATGTAGAATATAAAAGATAAGATATCATATAATGAAGCAGGTGTTACATGACGGTAATCATAAATCCATTACAAGAAATTATATTATGAGTACCCACCACTCAGCCACGGTTTACCAATCCCAAAGATAGTAATTTAAAAAATATTACTAATTGTCATAGAAAGGAATGCCAAACCGCACAACTAAAAGGGGGGGAGGGGGTAAAAAGATTAAGATAGGTTCTATGTCGCCAGAGCAGAATGCAAACACGACCACTGAACTGCCGACGACCTTTATTTACCTTTATAAATGCGAAAGTAACTGTCTGTCTGTTACGATTTCACGGTTGAAACACTGAGCTGATTTATATGAAATTTGGTATACTCGTAGAGATTAACTAGAGTTTGTTAATAGACAGGCTATATTTAGTCATAATAATCTTCCTCACACACTACGACCAGAAACGGTGCGCACTGTGCGGTATGAAAGGAGTTTCATCCCGCGCACGCTCAAGCTGTGGAATGAGCTCCCTGCCGTGGTTTTCAAGGTTCAAATATGGGGTTCTTCAAGAAGGGCATTAGAAGGTTTCTACAGGGTAGGCAGCACGTGTATGACGCCTCTGGTGTTGCAAACGTCCATAGGTCACGGTGACCGCTTCCCATCAGGTGTGCTTGTCTGCCACCTAAGTGGTATAAAAAAAAATCGACTTGAACGCAAACCACACAGTGCTTACCAATTATCACTATAACCTTATAGTGGGCTTTCTATTTGGACACATTTCACATCTATGGTATACTTATTCTATGGTCAACAACCACGCTAATTGTTCTATAGCGGACCACTAATTGCCGCTCGCACTTGGCCGAATGCCCGTTACAGCAGGTCATTGCCATACATCCAGCTTTTTAATTATTCAGTGTAATGTACGGCTCGTTGGTCTGTAGTAAGTGATTAGGTGTAGTTAGGAGATATTGAGTGGGTCAGTGAGTTAGAAGGTTCCCCGGTTGAGTAAGTTCGCTTGTGCTTTTAAACCACTGTACTTTGAGAACAAACGGATTGGCATATATATTTTTTTATACCACTCAGGTGGCAGAAAGGCACACGGCCCACCTGATGGGAAACGGTCACCGTGGCCCATAGACGTTTGCAACACCAGAGGCGTCACACACGTACTGCCTACCCTGTAGAAACCTTCTAATGCCCTTCTTGAAGAACCCCATATTGTAGTCGCTTGGGAAAACCACGGCAGGGAGCTCATTCCACAGCTTGAGCGTGCGCGGAATGAAACTCCTTTCATACCGCACAGTGTGCACTTTTCAGGTGTGTGCATACACTTCCAACCAAATGAGATAAATATACCGTGTCTTGGCACAATAATACTGGAATAAAAAAATTCGATTTGGCAATATTTTTGCTTTTCTATTTTTTTTATTGGCGTGCCTTACAGTAGCCATTACCAGCAGACACTGAATGGGAATGAAACCCGGGACCTTTCATTATACTACTTAGGTGACAGACATAGCCCACCTGATTAAAAATTATTGCCTTGACAAGTAAACACACAGCCCATGACTAAGCACCCACTTGACGGGTATAAACTGGCCCCCTATTACTTGGAACCCAAAAATATATTTGACGAAATATGGGTGTCAATACATCTCTGCCTACCCTTTCGCGGATTTACAGGCGTGAATATATGCATGTATTGTATATATGTACCTACATATTAAAACAATAGAACGGGTTTGTAAGCATGACTAGAGCATATCTACACTTCATTCGACACACCTACTCTGCTGATGACACATTGAAAAACGTAGGTATTATGTTTGCGATACATTATTCTTAGTTATTTATCACGGCTAAATCGTAGTGGAACCGTTCGGTGCAATTCGTAAGCTGAAGCGGAAGATTATGAAGCGCTTTGTAAGGAAATTATCGAATGTAATATTTACTTAATGGAACTTAAATAATTATTAAAACTGATTTGTTGGTAGTATGCCTGACCCAGATTGATACATAAGTTAAAACTTAAATGAAATTCTGTTAAACCATATCCCTATGGCGATACCACATGTACCTAGCACCATCTAGCGACAGCAAGAGTAACTACTATGACACTCATAATCCTGCATCGCGAAAGCAAAATTCTCGCGCTGGTACAATATACATACAACAACCCAACGATAACCGTTAATCGTTCCTCCACATCCCTAAAATGACTACTACTTTTTACCTATGTGTAGTTAACGACAGTATAGGGGGAACGTAGTAAGCCATCAGCGAAGGCGAGTCTCCTACATTTTATCTAATGTCACGGACATAGAGGTTGCCTCGAATGCGAGAGTTCCTGACGTGGTCCTAACCCTAACACGTTCGTTTGTATATTTAACGCATTCTTTTTACATTCTAAGCCACGGTAGCCTAGTGGCATGGGTAATGGACTGTTGAGACGAGGTCTCGAGTTCGATCCCAGTTTTTACCATGGCACACACCAATGACTTATCGATGCTTTTCAAAGTTATGTGTATTTATAGCAGGTTTATAAGTGCCCGGTTAATGGCAATAGGCTCGCCACCTATTACATTGGGACCTAAAACATAAACTGCCTGCGAAATGTAGGTACTAGCACCTCTGCCTGCCCTTTCGGGGATATAGGCATCAATTTATGTTATGTTCTCTTATTACTTGTACCACAAGAAAATCTAAGGAACGCGTGACGGACACACAGTGTGACCTCGCGAGTGAAATATAACACATAAGTGCAACATATACCGCTAAACTATGCTATGGCATTCTATGGCATTCTGTGGCATTCTGTGGCATTCTGTGGCCTGCACTTCAATAGTGTGTGGACTCATCGTGTTGCCATCTGCATTCTAGGCGACGGCATTCCTAAGAAATGTGGGTAATTTTACCTTTTTCCTGATAAAATAAATGGTTCCTAATTGTTGGGATTCTTGGAGGTTTTTTTGAGCTCAAGCTTGATATGGTACCGCGGTAGCCTAGTGGTATGGGTAATGGACTGCTGAGACGAGGTTTAGGTTCGATTCCAGGTTTTACCATAGCACACACCAATGATTTTTCGATGCTTTTCTAAGTTATGTGTGTACTTACCGCAGGTTTATAAGTGCCCGGTTAATGGCAATAGGCTCGCCCACCTATTACATTGGGGCCTAAACATAAACTGGCGAAATGTGGGTGCTAACACCTCTGCCTACCCTTTCGGGGATATAGGCGTGATTTTATGTATGTATGTTATGTGTAATTTATGTATTAATTATATGTAAGCCTAATCTGGACATTATTTTCATACCATTCAGGCGGCAGACAAGCACAAGGCAGGCAAACAAAGTGGTTACCGTGGTTTATGGACGTTAGCAACACTGGGGGTGTCACACCATTCCAACCGTGCTACCGACTTTGTAGAGGGGAGGGAAAGAGGGGAATGGGTGATACTAAGAGAGTTTCTGTTCTGTCAGTGCAGAAAGTAAAGCAGGACTTCTTGGTCTTCTCACTGTTAGTAAATAATTTTTTTTTTTTTTATTATATACTTTATTGTACGCCAAATTACAATCATTCATGTTACAGAAATTGAGTACACAAGAGCAGTACAAAGGGCGGCCTTATCGCTTTACGCAATTTCTTCCAGGCAACCTTTGGATGGAAATGTATGTTGGATGGAGCTTTTGAGAGTTGTTGGCGTTTAATTAAATATTTATATTCTATATATATTTATATAAATACATAATTGTATAAAAATGTACATACTTAAAATACTTATATTCACGTAATAATTATATAAATATAATTTATATACCTACTACCATATACAATTACACACATATTTTACATATACACATTATATATATATATATATATATATATATATATATATATATATACACACATATTAACATATACATATAAATACCTAAACAGATATGATAATATACTATATTACACGTGACATACTCGATAAATAATGCTCCTTGACCATTCCTCTAAATTTCACTAACGTCTGAGCTCGTCTTATTTCCACTGGCAGTTCATTCCACAGGCGCACAGCTGTAACGGTAAAAGAATTATCGAAGAACCCTGTGGAATGCCTTGGCATCTTTAGGACTAATCTCGACGATGATCTTAAACATTTTTCATGCGTATCGGAAAGGAACTGGAAGCGATCTTTTAAGTAGAAAGGTGTTAAAGGATTAAACAAGATGTTGTATAGTAGGGAGAGGATATGTGAGTTCCGGCGCAATCTAATGGGTAACCACTGCAGCTGCGAACGGAACTGTGATACATGATCGAACTTGCGCAGACCATATATAAATCGTATACAGACATTCTGTAGACGTTCAATTCTGTCAAGCTGGTTTTCGGTCAGATCCAAGTAGCTGACATCAGCATAATCTAAAATAGGGAGGAGCAAAGAGTTTACCAGTGCAATTTTTGTGGCAATCGGTAGCAGATGTTTCAGCCTCCGTATTGATCCTGCAGAAGCAAACACCCTTCTGCTTACCTCCTGCAGTTGTGGGCCCCAAGACAGGTGGGAATCGATTATTATACCTAAATTTTTGACCTGCTTGCTTAACGGAATCATAGTGCCATCAAAAATGACTGGAGGAACATGTGTCAGGTCTATGTCTGTCCTAGAGCTGCCAACTACTATAATAATGATATAATCGACGATAAATGTATTTACCACGTGCAAACATCTCTCTGTGCTGTATAATTTCATCCTTGGTGTACAATAAAGACATATATTATTATTATTATTCATAAATATGCCTGTAAATTACATTTCTAAATACATATACAAAAACATAATATATTTAAAAATATAAAAAATAGTAGTAGCCCACCGGTATCGGGTACAGGGACCAAGCTACCGGTGGTTAGGGCTCCAGGGAGAGGAATCTCCTCACAATACGTGCCGTGTCGAGGAGTACCGCCTTCTGTATCAGGCCCTTAACCCAACCTTATTATTATTATTATAGACTACGCTTGCCTTGGAGTACCCTATTCACTCTGGTCTTGAAGACTTTCAAGTTGTAGCTATCCTGTAACACAAAATCGGGCAGTGCGTCACTCTTTGGCTGTACACTTATTGAACGTATAAACGAATGAAAGAATATTCTTTTGAGGTTAAGAGCTCAGGCAACAGTTGCCCTCACTCCCTTTTTTAATCGTGCGAAAAATCCCCACGTATACCCCCCACCGGAGCCGGTTGGGTAGGCTATGTCGGACTCGAACCGACTAAAACGCACGCCATCTTTGGGTCTTTGGTTGTCAGAGATGAGGTAGTAGCCAACATATCCTCCGCACCCCGGCAGACCCGGGTCCATCCCGCCGCAGGAGGCGCGGTTTCGATTCCTGCTCAGTGCAAGTATTTGTGTGCATGAATATGAATATCTGCATTGGTCTGGGTGTTTCTATATATAATATTTATGTATTTACAAAAAAAAATGTATCTAAGTATGTTTATTATCTAGAACCCGTAACACAAGCTAGTTAAGCTTTGCTTACCATGGGTCTAGATGGCTTTGTGTAGATTGTCGTAGAATATTTATTTATTTAATATTTTTTTCTCTTCGAGAGGACCTCCATCGGGTAGTTGCCCTCACTCCCTGGTATTAGAAAATCTGTAGTTGCTATAAACTAGCATCGAATCCCACACCGTTGACTTACAAGCTGCATAATGTAATACTACGCCGTTCAGTACAGTTAGACGGTTTCCTCAATAACTGTCTGTGGTGTCCCTAATTGACTTCGGCATTATGTCTCTGTGAATTATCTCGAGCTATTGAAAGGCCCTGTTGTCGGCAAAGCGTTAATATTATCGTAGAATGTGTGATATGGTGTTTTGTGCCAATTTACCAACTGTAAGGGCTTGTAAAGTACAGCTAATGTGAAGTACATTTGGATTACATATCAAAAAATTAAATAAATACGGCACTTATACGCGTCTCCGTCTGAAACTCTCCAAGACGTTAATTGGTAGTACTTGTGCGGCTAAGCATGTAATTAATTTCTTTGCTATTTACACCGTATAGCAAGGAATCGGGTCATTTTTTACCAAATTTATTTAGCTGCTACATTTTCGGTTAGGAATGAATTTGTGTCATACCCATTCTTTTACAAAATATACGACTGGTGGCAATAGATTCGTCCCCTATTACGTGGGACCGATCATAGTTATATATAGTTAGTGAAATGTGGGTGTTTAATATACCTCTGCCTACCTCTTTGGCGATTACGGGCGTGAGCATATGTATGTCAATTCTGATTAATTATTATAGTTACTTTATCTAGTTGCTAGAACGTATTAGCTTATCCCAGTCTAATGCGGGACAGAAACCTCTCAAAATATTAGGAGGCTCTGTCCTACTGTTTCCTCGTTGGCCAGACGGGTAGGCACAGGTTTTTATTTCGAATACGCCTCTTAGTGATATACATTTTCCAATAGGCGGGAGAGTGTTATCACTACTATAAGAGACGAGCAAATAGACAACCGCGCTCGCTAAGGTAAAATACAAACGCGGCTTACTATAAAATGTAAATTGTTTAAACAAAGTAGTTCAAACAAGTTTTGAAGTAAATCATGAATCACCCGACACGCGCATACGTGTTAGACCTTAAACCCTGAGTCTATCTAATGGGCAACAACCTTAAAACTGTCACAGCGGTTTTGTTAACCATTAATCTACATGATACAATGATTTGTGTAGTGCAACCGCGGTTACACTGCTGGCCACAAAGTTAGCGTTAACATAACATAACATAAACTCACGCCTTTATCCCCGAAGGGGTAGGCAGAGGTGCTAGCACCCACATTTCGCCAGTTTATGTTTAGGTCCCAATGTAATAGGTGGCGAGCCTATTGCCATTAACCGGGCACTTATAAACCTGCGGTACATACACACATAACTTCGAAAAGTCATTGGTGTGTAAACCTGGGATCGAACTCGAGACCTCGTCTCAGCAGTCCATTACCCATACCACTAGGCTACCTACTAGGCTTACTAGTTAGTTAGCGTTACTTTAGCTTAATTATTAGTATGAGTAGAGGTGAAACACGAGAAGTGATTTAAGATTGATATGGTCATTTACATATTCACTGTTCAATCGATCGGGATATTTGTATACGGTGTACTGTACACTGTGATCATGGCGCTTGCGACAGCGTCGAAATATCGGTTACGCGAAGATTACAACAAACATGGTAAATATCCCGATCGATTTAACAGTGAACAAGGAGAAGTGATTTGTTCTTCTCACTTGCGGAGTACTGGACGTACTTTCGAAATTCTACCTACTCGGGTGAGAAATCTTTTTACTTGCTTTAAGGGGTGTACAATTAGTGATATTTCACTATTGCTATCGTTGGGTAAACTATTGAAAATGAAAAACGGTCATCCTGAATATTCTATGTGATAGTGAAAATAGAAACCTACTATTTTATAAGGAGAATATACTACACCTCGTTGACCCGAAGTATATGATTTCAAAAACTTGCGACACCAAAAAATGCATCGAAAAGTTAAAAATAAATAATTCAAGCGTTGTAGCCGGCGGAATCCTTACTGGTAAATCTCTCCCACATTATTGATGGAGTTGTGAAAAATACCGTCATACTCCGTCATACTATGGATTTTGCATTTAACAATTCTAAGAACCCTCTCGACTCTAACTATGAAAAGTACATCGAAATCGGTTCATCCGTTTGGAAGCTACGATGCCACAGACTGACAAAAACACACACCCACACACACACACACACTGAGACACGTCGGAAGTTAATTATAAATCGCTAGAAACAAATCGCAGGATTCATAACCCAACATAATCCCGTTGATAAACGGGTAGTACTGGCCCCAACATTACAATTTCCACAATCTGGGTTAACTTACAACTGATTAATGAAGATTTATAGCTGACTTTTACCATCAGCCGTCCGGTGACCGTCTGAGTTCATTATACTTGAACATAATACGATTAATGTGAATTGAATATAATGAACTAGTATTATCTATTTACTGTTAAATATTCCGGGATATTTACCATGTTTGTTGATTTTATTTAGCAACCGATATTTCGAAGCTGTTGCAAGCGCCATGGCCACGGTGTACTACCGAAATATTTGACAGTTTTTTTAAATTTATGGCACGTCAATTTGACTTCACCTCGCCTGATGTAAAGCTGAAGGCAAAGTCTCATGAAAAAGGATCACCATTGCAAACACGTTCAGTGCTACAATGGTGGCGCTCAGCTTGACGGCCTCATCAGATGCTTTTTCACGACCCGCTTAAAGGTGAATATGTAAATGACCATGTCAATCTAAAATTAGTATAGTCATTAGTTAGTTTATTTCTCGTATTTCTAAAGTGCTCATGCTTCATAAAGAACCTACAAAATGCTATTGATTCGACAGAAGAAGTTTTAAATTTCTGCCGTCGAAGGTGGTCATCACGAAAGAGAGGGCCCCTGGTCTGCCGGAGTGGGAGAGAGATATTTTGGATACTATATATATAATCACCTCCGGCAACTAAAGACCCAAAGTCGGCGTGCATTTTAGTCGGTTCGAGTCCCACATAAAGTCCCCAACCGACTCCGGCAGAGGAGATATCCGTGGGGATTTTACGCAGAATAAAGAAAAAGGAAAACACAGATGGAAAAACATTTTGTTTTAAACCTACGGTGTAGCGGTGAAGCTACACACGGTGCACAAATTAGCCAACTGCAGCGACTTAATGATATATTAATGGATATACACAAGTAATTTGTTCTATTGAGTTCTACAAATTATGCTAAGAAATGAAAGATTTAATGTGTATTGCTTAATCTTTAATAAACAATAATTGCAGTATTTATTTTAACGGTAGGTATATTTACGACTAGAGAGAAAAAGACCGCGGTAGCCTAGTGGTATCGGTAATGGTCTGCTGAGACGAGGTCTCTGGTTCGATCCCAGGTTTCCCATGGCACACTCCAATGACTTTTCGATGCTTTTCGAAGTTATGTGTGTTTTATCGCAGGTTTATAAGTGCCCGGTTAATGGCAATAGGCTCGCCACCTACATTGGGACCTAAACATAATCTGGCGAAATGTGGGTGCTAGCATCTCTGCCTACCCCTTCGTGGATATAGGCGTGAGTTTATGTTATGTTTATGTTATTTACGACTGGCAGTACAGACTAGGGATCTATCATAAATCTAAATATACATTTATAAAAAAACGTTACATAGTTCATATGCCTAGGTTTTGTGTAAAGATACTTCTATTACTCGCACAATTTGTAACTCTAAGTATAACTTTATGATTTCACTACAAGATTGTTTATTTTGCAATTATGATTGATTCTTCACAAAAAGATGTATAGTGCACATTCATTCCCGACGTTTCGCGACCTTTCCGTATCGATCAACGTGGCTGTTGCTACAAACTAACTTAATCTGTGCTAGAATGATCGATGGTTGCACTAAGATTAATGTGAAGTTGTTATTTGTGAAATATTGTACACCTAATGTTATTTAGTTAGTACGAGGCTGCTTAGATAGACTATATATAAACTCAATAGACCTAGAAATAACCACTATAATGAGGCTTAAATTCTTTTGTCTTTGATATTGATTTGATATTGACTTTCCGATTTGAAAAAAAAACTATAAATATGGCATAATCCATATAATTATACTTGTTATTAAGGATTAAGCAGAGCCGTATAACCCGTCTCGAGCACCAAGCCAACCTCACCTGCCCGTGGTGCCCTCAGTCGATCAATGAAAGAGGGTCTTGCTACCCGCCAACCCTCATTGAACTAGCTTGGTGAAGACACAGTCCAAATCCCTACAAAAGACCGCTTCTAACCAGTTAGATTGGAGGTCGATGTGGGAGGTCAATGTTCAGCAGTAGATGCCCTATGTCTTCCGGGGTGCGAGAGATATATCTTGTATAATCTCACCTCCGGCAATCGAAGACCCATAAACCGAATGCGTTTTAGTCGGTTCCAGTCCGACATAATCGCTCCAATGGGATGCCCTACGACTGAAATGATGAAAATAATATATAAGCCACCATATTTCACCAAACTGAACAAGAACTATACCTCACACGATCATCAATAGGCCAATAGTCTCACCTATCACGTGAAATTGCAAAAATCTGGTAAGGTAGCATAACTACACTGGATAATAAATCTCTACACACTCTTCAACAAACAAGGAAACGATAGTCCTGATAGTAAGCGCTCACTATGACCTGTGAACGCTCCGATCAAACTATAAAACCGAACATCATTCATCAAAATGTACCAAAGTGTACCAATTTCCGTATCTCAAACAAACAAACTGTTTAACGTAATGAAAAAGCTCTCTATGTCTAAATTAGCACTCGCCCACAAAGCGCTAATAAGCTGCAGGTTGATTGACCTGCGTTTGCGCCATTTGTGAGTAAAACTGGGTGAATAGTTCTGATAAATAATTCTCTGGTAAATTATAGAAGATATTGGTCAGGTTTGGCTTTTATTTTCTAAAGCGAAAAATCCCCACAGATACTCCCCGCCAGAACCGGTTGGGGAGGTTATGTCGGACTCGAACCGACTAAAACGCACGCCGTCTTCGGGTCCTTAGTTGCTGGAGGTGAGATAGTAAAGGTTTGGCTAAGACTTGAGTCATAGAGAATGTTTTAAGGTAGCCATTGAGGATACGTCCATTTGGATTGGATGCATGGATTTCAATACGTTTGGAAATCCAAAGCTGGAAGACGATTTTGGTAGACGTCCACTCCATTTGGATGGTTGGACGTCAATGGCTACCATTAGTGAATTCTGTTAAAGTTTATGAACAAATCTATAATATTGTTTAATTAATTAGCCTATCGCAATCTACTGCTGTATGTGGCCTCTGGGCCTCGCCAATGTTGAGAGGCTTTGACCTATTCTTTCCATGCTAGCAAGTTGCAACGACCATCGGTCCTTTGAAAAATGTGGCCAGCCCACTGCCTCATCAACTTACTTATTCTTCTGTTTGAACTCGTTTTGAATTTTATTCTTCAAAGAAACTTCAAGTATAACTGGTATTTATAGCCTGCTGTGCGTCTTTAAATTTGAACTTACTACACCGTTGGTATCCTCGTTCCGACACCACAACCTTCGTTTTGAGGCATCGCGTTAGGCGAGAGAAGTCCCGACATAATTTGCCAAATGCTGCCCAACCTAGTTGAATCCTTCTGGTAAATTCTCTCTCGAATTTGTCTCTACTAAGCTAAATAACCTGCTCGAGGTAGACGAATCTTGGACAACTCCGATTGTGTTACATAATGCATATGAAAATCACCACACTGCCACTTAATGAGTTAGCAGCAGTAACTCCTCGATTCGGCAAACATGTTTAAATTTTCTTTTACAATTCAATCAATTTAGATCTAAAAAAAACATTCATTGCGACCGATAGTTCTTATGATTGTTGATAGTATAGTAGTCGGCTCCCACCATCGCCGCTCCAAGATGACTATACAGGAGAGTTTCCAATGCTGAAGACGCGGCTCCGTGGCTTAGTGGTTACAACATTTCTCCTGTAAGGGAAAGATCGTGGGTTTTAGTCCTGTTCGAACATTCACTTTTCTGATCTAAATTGATTTGAAACAGTTTGCACACTAATTACTTCAAAATTTCATTACATACAATTCAATTGATTAAATGAAAAATTTGAGTACGCAAGAGTGGACGAAAAACACGAATGTTCCACGTGAATACCGAACAAACACGTAAAGTTTATCATACTGATTGATGCGCATATGTAAGTTATGCGCAGTTTCACTTATTGGCAGCTGAAAATCACGCATTATATTTGTGAAGAAGACTGTATCTGTCAGATACAGTCTTCTTCAGAAAGTTTTAACTCACCAAAATTCAAAATTCAATAATCTGTATAAACCATTTAACGGCACTTACAAAACGTCTATATTAATAATATTGTATAAATTAGTAAGGAAATGAACCACCGCGTTCGAAACTCAGCAAGATTTTCTTTTTTTTTATTTATTTACGAACATTAACTTAGTCTAGATACAGAAATTTGCTTGAGTAGCATGTTGAGTGAACAGCTCATGCTTGTTTATCATCCAACCAACTAACACCGTTAGGGTCAAAGCCAACGTTGGGCCTGGGTGTGACAAACGGAACCGCTTGTCACCACAAAACAGGCTAGGGCAGCAGTGCGATGGACGCACTCTTTACGGGAACAAGATGGAACCTCCATGGTTCCACGTCCAAAAGTATGTTATAGTTACGGCAATAGGCTCGCCACCTAAATCTAAAACATAAACTGACGAAATCTGGGTGCTAGCACCTCTGCCTACCCGTTCTGGGATATAGGCGTGAGTTTATGTTATGTTATATATGTTTATGCGAGACATCTTCAGGAAATACCGCGGTAGCCTAGTGGTATGGGTAATGGATTGCAGAGACGAGGTCCCGGGTTCGATCCCAGGTTTTACCATGGCACACACCAATGACTTTTCGATGCTTTCGAAGTTACACGTGTATTTATCGCAAATACCCGGTTAATTGCAATAGGCTCGCCACCTATTACATTGAGACCTAAAACATAAACTGACGAAATGTGGGTGCTAGCACTTTTGCCTACCCCTTCGGGGATATAGGTGTCAGAATCACAAAATTTCCTCTCGGGGTTCTTACGTTCTTTCAATTCATATCTTGCCATTTGCCGGTAACTATACATACACATATTGTAAGTAGTAAATAAAGGCACTGACCTCAAAGCCAATGTACCAAACACACTCCATCCGCTGAACGTGCCGATAAACTTCATATTTTATTAGTTGCATTACACCTGTAAGTACTGTTTCCAAGCTATATTTAACAGAGTTAATATTAGTTGAAAGTTCCTGGCGCCTTTTGGGAACAGAAATAATGTGTTGTTTATTAATATAGTGGGTTCGATGTAATACTTTTCGGCTTTGGTATGAATCAGTTTTGACATCAATCATGTTAGTAATTTAATTTTAAATATATACTACTAATAATAGCCGGTCGGGGAGGTTATGTCGGACTCGAACCGACTAAAACGCACGCCGTCTATGGGTCCTTAGTTGGCGGAGTTGAGATAGTACACATCATATTTTTCACACTCCGGCAGACCCCGAATTAATAATAATAGCTGAAAGAAGGTTTTGATTGTTTAACTTGTTCTACTCGAGAACTACGTAATTATGCAATTTGATAAGAATTTCTTGCATTTGATAGATCAGTTTCTGAAAAAGATTATACTATTTGGCAATACAACATCACGCTACGATTTGAGCGTGTTTCCTTTATCCTACAGTCGTGGGTCCATTATCCAGGGCGTGGAAAAGCATCTATCATAACACTGTACGTGTTTGTACTGGTGACCTTCTGGTGTTGCTTTCAGCTTACCATCACGCGAGGTGAAGGCGAATTGGCCTAAAAAATCATGACAGGCTTAAAGGTATGTCGATCTCTTAGGCAAGTCCCCTCCAGCTGTATTATCAAAGCCCTTTGAAGTGACCTTTGAGCAAAAGAGCAAATCCAATATGACTGGGATTGGGCCCCACAATCTCAGGACACTTGCGCTAATAGCAGTATATAAGCAATAAATTGTAACAAACAAAAATTGATTACGACGAGACCGCGATCGCACCAAAAGAATGTATTATGTCACTTTCACACTGAATCAAATTAATACATACGAACTTTCACATATTAATTGTCGGTAAGGAAATGGTTTTGTCGGTGTTGGCGTGGGATCTGACAAGGATTAGCACTAAAATGGCCTAGATATGTCTTTATTCTCGTTAGCTTTGCTTGTGACTCCATACACGTGGAATTCTAGTCCTATTCTCGAAAAATACAGGAATAGAAATTTCTCATGTCCAATTTCAGTCCGTAAACTATTCAGATTCGTTCAGGTGATATAGCGTGCAAGAGTAACGAACATCTGTAGCCTCATTACACCTTATAAATACCATTGGTTATTTGTCAGTGAAACCCCAGCCGTTTCAGAGATCGAAAGATATGTGTGCTGATAAGGCACCACCAACCTTCTTGGAGCCCAAGTCAACCTCATTTGCAAGTCAGAGGACAGTGGTTTTCCTGTCAGAGTAAGCAGGGTAAACGGCATTCGCTCCTCGAAATGTATGAAGAATCTACTTTTTGGACTACACCTCAATCCGGATCCTCCCGCCGTAGGCAGTCAATAAATTGATAGTTCATATATTCTATTTCTATTTTTATTTTTAAAAAGACAACTCCCGCACTAATGAACAAGCCCTGTATCGCGGGTAATTTACAAACATACAACTAACGGACACAAAGTACACCCAGACTCAGAACAACTATTTGTGGATCACACAAATTTTTCTACTGTGTGGGGATCGAACCCAAAACCTCGTGCACAGCTAGCGTATACTATGCCCACTGAGCCACGGAGGCAGTCAATTAACAAAATCTGGATATCAAACTTGCAGTCACTATTCTTAAACAATCAGCCAGTATCTTTTTCTATGTCTAATTTACGTCGCTTCGACAATGTGGCAGCTTTACCAAATCTTTTCATTTCTTCTTCTTCTTTCTTTCTAAATGTAGTCTAAATTGTAATGATCACCTCTGCAGAATTAATGGTATGAGGATAACAGAAATTTCTAAGAGATAGCAGGTACCTACACCTCTACCCGAACTAAATGGCTCACTAGTCCGGTGACATTTCATCAGCAAACTACTGAGACTGAAAAGTCTAATTAGTCTAGTTACCGGACTAAATCACCGAACTAGTGAGACAGACCCATTTTCTAAACATACTCTTTTAAAAAACCAATTAGCGGGTAGTGACAACAAATTCCTCTTCCCACACCGTAGCTGTGAGCAATCCCTTACCACACACGCACATTAGTGCAGTTCGTACCAGTTTCCACCGCTAACAAGTAAGTTGCTTAAGCGGCTTTACGTTCACGTAGCCACCGACCTTGGGGTACGGCTTCCCTCGCTAGTGAACAATAGACTACTTGTAAAATTGTATTAATGAGTTAGGAATGTTATTCATAAGATTGCTGGGCAGTATTTGGATAAACTATGGCGTCTTGACTTCATGTTGCAAGGACGTAGATACGAAGGCTTTTCCTACGACAAATGTGTCAGTAGTATCATATTACCAAAATTGATTCTCACTCGTGAACAGAAGCCTCTATTCACAAGTGAGAATTCATTCGTTTTCAATAAGCGAGTTTTGATGAGGTGTTTCAACTAGTCCTACTATCTCTTTTCCTGCATAGGACAACACGTGCTAATCTTGAATGTCGAGACCCAAACGATTTAGCCAGTCTTCTCTATATACTCGTAATAATGCGTAGCAAAGCAGTCGCGTTCACTACCGCCACGCCACAAAGGTCGTCTTTTCTTTCTTTTCTGTCAAGTTTTTCAAGAAAGTCTTCATCATCAGGACGTGTGGTTGGATTTTAGACGGCACAGAGGTCATCTCTCAAGGTCGGTGAAGTAGGAACCACCATTCCCTGGATCATTCGAATTTCGAAGACCTAATTGTATATAAAAAATGTAATTGTTTATAATATCTGTGCCGTTTGAGAAGTGGTTTTGAAACGAATACGTTTAGCTGTAGCCGCTAGGCAGTGCCATTCATATCGCGGAGACAATAGACAATAAGCCAGAAGAATATAGTATCGCGGTATCGCAACCTATCAACGATATGATTTAACACAAATTGTTGCTTCAACGTGTTCTGATTGCAATACTTCCTGCTATACATTGTATAGGCACGCCTCTTTCCTATTGCGGTAAGTAATAGGTAGATGGGGACAATGCAGTGACGTCACAGGGTTTACAGGGTAGGCAGTAGGGTTGCCAGATGGTCGGGAATCACCTGGATTCTACCGATATTTCACGTGATGTCCAGACTTCCGATAAAGAACAAAATCTCCTGATAAATAATTAATTAAATTAAAATACGTACGTACCTTATCATCGGACGTGAAGGCTTCAGATGCGACCGATACTAACGAAAGGATGATGATGATAATGATGATGATGACGAACCTATCTTATCATCATAAATATTTTATCTATCTAATGCAACAATGATTTGGAAATACGTGGTGGTATAATCATTTCTCTAGACAACAATCCCAAAATCCCGACATTTTGAAATGTAATCCAGACACTAAGATTTTTCGATCTGACGATCCCAGTAGGCAGTAGTACCGGTTTTGATGGAGGTGGTATCTGTAGGGATTTTGCACACAATAAAAAAAATTAGGCAGTACGACTACCCCAGACTACCACCAGAATTGAGTATTTGTTTACAAAACGTGTGCATTCCCAAAAAGAAAAATAGATTAGTCTGGGTAGGCCCAAATCAGATAAATTATTTGTATTTTACTGCATAACTAAGGGAAGTATGGTTTATATAATTCGGGTAAAGTATAAAGTGTGAAGTCAGTTAAAACACTCAGACTATTACAAAATAACGTAACCATGCTTACAAATATTAGCATTGAGTTGGTATCGAATCCACGACCTCTGACGTAACTGCCAAGCGTTCTACCGCTGAGCCACAGAGTAGTATTATGTAGTTACTGAAAAGGAAATTGAAAACGCTAAAGGAAGCGTATATGTTAACCCTGAGACCATACACTGATCTCAGATTACAGATTGGGAAAGTTCTAGAAAGTTAAGATATCTGATATGAAAATAATATCGCTGTAAGCATCAGGCATAAATATTAATAGCTAGGTTTTTTACGTATATACGTCTGCATAGGAAAGCAAAGGCTTCTTCCGTGACGAGGCGGTAGTGAACGCGACTGCTATGCAGGAGAGGAGAGAAGCGTCGGTAGATTAGTGGTTAAAGAGTCGAACTTACGATCGAAAGGTCCCGGATTCAAATCCTGGTCATTACACTACCGACGTGAACCACCTTTTTACACAAACCATTGGCTTAGCTGAAGTGGTTACAGGGAAAATTTGTAATTTCGATTGCATTGCATGTCCACATTCTAGAACCCATAACACAAGTTACTCAAGTCTAGAGGGCGTTTGTATTAGTACAATTAGGTCGTTACATATGAAATTGCTGTTTTGTTTGAAGAAATTGGAGGAAACTCGACATTCAGTACTAACATTTTTGCATTTTTTAAGAATGACAAATCCAATTCTTACAATTTTGTTTGTGTATGAATGAGACAACGTTAAGCAAACAGCAAATTTCATTACAAAATATAAATAATGGAAATAGCTATTAAATTACAGGAATAACAAACTCATGTATCTGTAAGAAAATTTCGGCAATTTCATAAATGACCTATTTATAATACTCGCATTAAAGAAGTATCCTTAACAAGCACTCTACCGCAAAATACAGCAATAATTTCTATAAAACGTACATTTTGACATAAAGCACATCATTATAAAATACTCATTACGGGTACACCGCGGTATTAACCGCCGTCTTATCATAACTTACCTTCTGCCGTCGGTTAAAAGTCCTGTTTCTCTAATAGTTGGTTTGTCGTCGTAAAGTTTTCCCACGAGTTACAATGTTGCTATGATGGTTAATAAATTTAACTTGCTTGTGTTATGGGACTTAGACATAAACATATCATAACATTAACTCACGCCTATATCCCCAAAATGGTAGGCAGAGGTGCTAGCACCCACATTTCGCCAGTTTATGTTTAGGTCCCAACGTTATAGGTGGCGAGCTATTGCCATTAACCAGGCACTTATAAATCTGCGATAAATATACATATAACTTCGAAAAGTCCTAAATAAAAGAAAAACAAATATTTGCAATGTGCGGGAATCGAGCAAGATACTTCCGATTCAGTAAACGAACGGTCTACCTTCTACGCCACAGAGGTCACTGATATCAGTATACCAATACCTAGTATTTATTTGACACAATTAACATATCACAGACACGTTCCCACGGTAGATACAAACATTATTATTCAATTATGTATACTCTAAGTATGTAGTGTAAATAATAAACAAAGTATTTATGCTTTGACATTCCATTTAGTTTGTAAGTAGGAACTGATATGAGCAAAGGCGACTCAGGCGTCGTCGGAGGTGGCAGAATGACCTCCGTCCTCCATGAGTGCGGGCCTGGGGGAGACGGGTGGAGCCGCATGTCACCGTAGCAGCTGCAAGGCACGGCGCAAAGAGCGTCTCCCCATATCAGGGGCTAGATATGGACATCATGGTTCCCTCATTAGGGGAAGGGGGTCATCTCAAGTAGATGTGCCCGGGTGTGAGGTGCGTGAAACATGTAAAGTAAAGAAATACTCTCCTAGTTTCCATGCAACGGAATTTTTGTTTACCTACTTATGTTGTTTGTGACCACTTTTGTGCCAAATAAATTTTTCTTTCTTTCTTTCTTTCTTTCTTTCTTTCTTTCTTTCTTTCTTTCTTTCTTTCTTTCTTTCTTTCTTTCTTTCTTTCTTTCTTTCTTTCTTTCTTTCTTTCTTTCTTTCTTTCTTTCTTTCTTTCTTTCTTTCTTTCTTTCTTTCTTTCTTTCTTTCTTTCTTTCTTTCATGTAATGTATAATCCCACCTTCGGCAATTAAAGACTAAACCCAGGCCTATCGAAGACCCTCTCGGGTGTGGAATTATGATGTCCACATCTTTCCTCGAATAGAGGATCGATGTTTCTACTAAGGCCATTCTCGCTCATGGAGGACTGAGGTCATTCTACGACCTCAAGCACCCGAGTCGCCTCCACTCATCGCGGGCTGTGCGGTGGCTCTTTCGGACACGCTCGGCTTCAATTTCACCTTGGCCTCGGACACAATCAGGAAAATACATATACATGATGATGATGATGGATTGATGACTAACGAAGTTGAAGTCACTTTCTCTAGATCTTATATTCCTTGCTGTACACTGATAAACTGACTTCTTTACATAATTTAACTATATATATAAATGATAATTTTATTTGTTGCAGGTACGTTGACCTCTATTTGGGTGAGATAAGGCGATTCCACTAACATTGTTTATTTTAACTCTGTATCCATCTTATGAATCATTGTAGGTACCACAGTGTTTGTGTGTGTATCACAGCGAATGCCTAAAAGGGTTTGAATTCGAAATTGATATAAAACCTCTGTCGGAGGAATTACTTGGAACTATCCTTAAGCGTCGCCACGTCGGTAACTAAGTGGTTAAGGAGTCGGCCTTACGATCGAGAGGACCGCGATTCAAATACTGGTACACTACCGAAGTGTATCCACTCCTAACACAAGCTGTTTAGCTTAGCTAATGGGGTTAACATGAATACCAATTATGTCGGAGGCTTTTTTTTTATCGTGCAAAAAATCCCCACGGAAATTGCGCCTCCCCATACCCGGGGGCTAGATGGGGACACCGTGGTCCCTACACCCGACGGGTGTCATCTCGAAGAGAAGGCACCGGGTCTGCCGGGGTGCGAGAGATACGTTGGATACTACCTCACCTTCGGCAACTGAAGACCCAAAAGACGGCGTGCGTTTTAGTCGGTTAGAGTTCAACATAACCACTCTCACTGGTTCCGATAAAGTTGGTATCGGCGGGGATTTCGCGCACAAAAAAAACCCTGCATACATTACATCCTGAAACCAGAGCCAAGTTTACATAACGAATATTTCCAATTCGATTAGAAAATAAAACGTAAAAACAAATACGTTTGTATACTGTATGCTCCGTCAAAAAAAAACTTAGGTACCTAAGTATTCTTGAAGTAATTAAACCTTTATAATCACTTGCAATTTGATTACGTCGGCTAAAAACTGCGGTAGCCCAGTGGTATGGGTAATGGACCGCTGAGACGACGTCTCGGGTTCGATCCCAGGTTTTACCTGTGATTGCCACCAATGACTTTTCGATGCTTTTCGAAGTTTTGTGTGTATTTATCGAAGGTTTATAAGTGCCCGGTTAATGGCAATAGACTTGCCACTTATTACATTGGGACCTAAACATAAACTGGCGAAATGTGGGTGCTAGCACCTCTGCCTACAGGCGTAAGTTTATGTTGTGTTATGGCAATTAACATTTCAAATTTTAACTTCTAAACCTTTCTCAGGTAGTCTGTAGTTTAAAACTTGTTGACTGTACAGTAAATTTAGTTAGGGAACTGTAATAACGTGTATAACGCCTAGCTACTAAGATATATAATTAAACTGAAAGTAATTATAATACGAGCAATTACTGAGTTCCGTAGTAACTAAGTAGTTGTAAAGGGTGACCATAATACTTCGGAATTCGCCTTTAGTAGTAATTCAGCGGATTTAAACACAATGTTTGTACTTCGAAAACGGGTTGTGCTAGCTAAGTTAGGAAGATTCCCCCTGTAAGGGAAAGATCGCGAGTTCGAATCCCGTCGGAACATTCCCTTTTTCCTATCTTAAAACAGGCTTAAAAGGATTTACTAATATTGTAACCAAATTTTTGAAAATTTAATAACAATATTTTGTGTATACGAAGTTTAAGGAAATAAACATCCTTACCGTAATCTCCCAAAACATTTTCGAAAACTTGTTTTTATTTCTTTTTCTTTTATTTTTATTTTTTAATTTTAAATTATGTAAGAAAAAACATCACAAAGCAGACCCAAAAACAATCTTGTAGTCTATGATAGTAGACTCCATAAAAGTCCATGCGATTTTAGTCGGTTCAAGACTAACATAACATGCGCTGTCTTCGGAAAACAAAATTAGACCGCGGATAGGTTAAGGCTTGATGGCTATGATGATATTGACATTGTGTGATTTTCGGGTACAATCAAAACCAGTAGTAATTACATAGCTTAAATCAGAGCTTAAAGCTATTATCAAATTATTTGTAGGTATTGCCCTTGATAGCAATAAAGGCATTGATACATTATAGGCGTTGCTACCATATTTAAGATTGACTTTCAATTAAAATGATCGTGACTGTACTATTTTATAGGCTTAGATAAGTAACTTATTAGTATATCATTATAATGTAATTGATTTCATATCGATTATGTGTAGTTCGACACTGTTCGAGCATATATTTCCTAGACGTTTTTTAGGCTTCAGCAAAATATTACTTACTTTTTTTGAGTAGCTAGTTAATTATTTGTTAGTTAACAAATATAACATAACATTTCCTCTGCCACATCATTAAGTCTTGGAATTTCTTACCGGCGCACGTGTTTCCTTCTTCCTACAGTCCTGGGTCTTATAAGCAGGGCGTGAAAAAACATCTGATGAGGCCGTCAAGCTGAGCGCCACCATTGTAGCACTGAACGTGTTTGTCTCTTTCCTGAGACTTTGCCTTCAGCTTACCATCAGGCCAGGTGAAGTCAAATTGAAGTGCCATAAATAAAAATAAAACATATAAAATGACAAATACAGTATGTATTTCACAGACAGCCTTTTTGGCGGTAGTGAACTCGACTGCTACGTATAAGGCGCGGGTTCGATCCCCGCTCCGTGCAAATATTTGTATGTATAAATATGGTTCTTGCACTAGTCTGGTCGTGCCTCGGATAGCACGTTAAGCCGTCGGTCCCGGTTGTCATACAAACATCTATGGCATTCGTCACGGGTAGTTGGAGCCTTGTAAAGTCCATCCACTGGTCTAACTGCAGTAACTCGATATCGACAGTACCTATTGGTCTTGAGGCCAGGTATGCAGAAGCTTCACTCTTCAGCCGCGAGTGGAAAATACCGGACCCCGGGCTCAGAGGTGACTTCAGATGCAACTGGGATTGGATGGGGCATGGATGATGATGACTCTCTGTATTTCATAATATGGTGTCCCCATATCAATCAGTTTTAGTGTAATTTTACCATAAAATTGATTAATATGCAGATTTTCTATTAAAATAACAATATAGATTCCATTAAAAATCGATCAATATGAAGTCATTTTCATATTATTTATATAAAAAGAGAACTTATAGTGATTTCATTGTATCTTATCGAAGTTAGCATATTTAAATTCACAACCGAATATCAATTTATTAAAAATAGTAATTTATTTAAAATGAATTTAAAATTGGAGTTATTTACCAATCTCAGTATTAATGATCTAACAACGAAGAGGAAATGTATTCACAAGGACTTTTATCATCCTCATCAATCGCTGAGCCCATTCCCAACTGAGTTGGGGTCGGTTTTCTAGTCTAACTTAGATGCGGCTGAAATACAATATTTTCCGTGAAGCGACTGCAATCGGACTTCTACGACCAAATTGGTGATATCGAAGTTCTGTATTTAGGCTAGTTGGACTTTTGAAGGCTCCAACTACCCGGAACCACTGCCATAAATGTTCGTATAACAACCGGGACCGAGACGGCTTAACGTGCTCTTCGAGGCGACGAGGATTTCAACATTTCATAGTTAATTCCATTCAAATTTATATCACCCTTTTGCAGAATTGAAAAACTTCCAATGGAAATTTTTAACCCAGATACATTTAAAACGACTATTAAATTCGTAATAATTTCTCATTGTAATTATGTGCATAAATTTCACTTCCTAAGAATACGTTGATCTAGTTTCAAAATATATTTTTTATCATAACATCCTTTGTTGACTAATAAAATTTGAATACAGATGTATTATTCAACTTGACAACGAGTTCTATACGTAACTTGAATAAATGGTAGATTTCTATAGGTTGACATCGACAGAACTAGCATAAATTAAACAAAGCCCCCTAAAATCCAACTACACGTTCGGTTTTGATTAGGTAGTTAGTCGACATGATCTCGTGGGGGGCGGACACATGGAAAACAATTAACTAACGTGGTTCTGGTAGAATTTCTTGTAAATCTTGACATTGGCGTCTCGCCATTATTAATTTTGTATTACATTTACCACTGACTGGACATGGTGGATTCGTTGGAATCGTCATAGAGAAGAACAAATAAATAAACTAAGCCAACTTAAAATGTGTCGATTAATACATACGTGTGTTGTTGAGTTACGGTAAGTCAAGCCTAATAAGAGCCCAGCTTAGAAATTGTTGAATATTTTCGTTGACATTAATCCCATGTGTCAAGGCTTACACAATATGGCTTCCGGTAATACGAGAGTCACATATTCAAATGGTTTCAGACGGCAAAATGTTCTATTTTGTGTTTAATTTAGAAGTTTTAAGGTTTTTTATTGGACGGAGACTCATAGACGCTACTAGGGGGGACTCATAGACGCTACTCTCCGGACCGTTCCTGGTGCAAAAGACGGGTATCGCAATCCAGCTAATTCGTGGTAAGTGTGATGGACACCTTTGCACCGGGATCGATCAGGGGCGGGTTATTCGCTGCCGGGGTGCCGGGTCTGCCGGGGTACGAGGGATATGTTGGCTACTACCTCACCTCCGGCAACCAAAGAACCAAAGACGGCGATCGTTTTAGTCGGTTCGAGTCCGACATAACCTATCCAACCGGCTCCGGTGGGGAGGTATCCGTGGGGATTTTTCGCAAGGGGCGGGTTATTCGATCAGCACTGACATTTATTTTCATTTTTTATTTAGGGCACGTCAATATGACTTCACGCTACCTAATGGTAAGCTGAAGACAAAGTATTAAGAAAGAGGGTCACCATTACGAACTCATAGAGTGTTACAATGCTCAACTTGACGGCTTAAAAAGACCCGCTTAAAAGATCCTCTGACTTTCTGATTTAGAAGTAAATTAACTTCCAGATTTTAGGATGCTAAGCGGTAACTTTGGGCTGGAACTATTTTAGATGTACAGGAGGAAGTGATATGAGTTTCCCTTTAAGCTAGCTGTCGACCAGGCAGCCTAAGCCGGGCCACATCGCAACGCAAAAATCGACCTGTCATACGTTTTGTATGAAACTGTGTTGCACATGCGCCAAGTAGAGCAGTGCAGAACGGAATCCGTATATCATATAAAACGCATGACAGGTGGATTTTTGCCTTGCGAAGCGGTCCGCCCCGCCTTACTATTCACACTATTACAATTAGACTAGAAACTAACATCCACACAATTGATAACTATATATGTATATTATACAATTCTATAGGTATTATGTTAGACTCTAATATGTAAAGGTCTAGTCATGTATATCTGTAGTGAAGGGTGAACTTTTCATAAAGAAAACTAATGAAAAAAGAACACCTCAATCTAGTTTCTAATGCCCCATGCCAGCTATTGGCAAGCCAGGAGTAATAGTGTTACAGAGACCCTTCGCCAGTCGTCACTGATGCTTTAACCCAATTTTTTCCCACCAATTTGCAACAAAAAGTGGTCTGTATTGACACGTTTCTTCGACCTCCACCAAAAAACCGGATTATAATTTTAATATTAACCCTAAAAATGTTGACAGCAACTGGTAAATTGACGTCATACTGCCTTACGATTGGCCGATGCAAGTGCAACGCAGCGAAAGTACCAACAGCCAGAGGTGCCCAACCATTGTTTTTCACGCTTTGTAGTTTAACTAACATCTGTGACGTGAATATGATATGCCATTGTTTATTATGAAGGTCACAAGTTTCACCTCGTTTCACACGTTACTTGCGACAAAATATTTCATATAACTTTTTCAATTTATTTTATTAACATCGACATTTTTTTACTTTAGTTCAATTTAGTTCACTTCTTGGTCTTTTTGATTAGTTAACTTTTCCTTGAGTAACCGCTTTCTGAGTTTCTCTTGAGAGCCTGTTTCGTCAATCCAGTCCCAAGAACGTCCTCATTGAATATGTTTGTCTATTGCAATTGAGGTTTGGCTGCGTTCTCTTACGACCGCCTAGTTTCGACCCGCGGCCGCATATTACCCACCACCAAACATCGTGTTTCGCGCGACCTCGTATATAAATCTTCACTGAGAAGCTATGAAATGAAATTTATTTATTTAGCTTAAAGTATGGTCAATTACATTATAATATGTTAGTAGTATAAATCGGTAGTTTTGTTACACATTCTCCGCCAGAATGATGCCCGACATACAAAATTTGGTACATTAGTTGACAGGATTAAAACATTTGACATATATATCAATTTAATTCTGAAGTGCAATTATTAATAAATACTCAGTCATTATCTGAAAATCCTAGTAGGCAGCCAAACTTCCAAATTCAAGTTCTATTTTCAAATTCAGCAAACCTCAGTGATTCTTTAGCGAAGAGTTCTCGACTTGGAAGTCAATAATGGTCATTTTAAATACTCGATTTCCGAGCCAATAATGTTACTTTAAAATTCTCGACTTCAAACCCAATAATTTTCAAATTCTTTCACAGTGGATTTTCAAATATTTCTTCAGACCTCGATTCAACGAACATAATGCTTGAATAATTTTAATGCCGGTTAACTACATGATTTAACTCAACACCAGATATAAACCTACTTAGATCTTTATACGCACTGTTAAGTTACACAATATTTTTTTTTTTTTTTTTTTTTATCTATGGCACGTCAATTTGACTTCACCTCGCCTGATGTTAAGCTGAAGGCAAAGTCCCATGAAAGAGGGTCACCATTGCAAACACGTTCAGTGCAACAATGGTGGCGCTCAGCTTGACGGCCTCATCAGATGCTTTTTCATGCCCCGCTTAAAGGACCCGGGACTGTAGGAAGAAGGAAACACGTGCGCCGGCAAGGAATTCCAGGACTTAATGGTACGGCAGAGAAAAGACTCACCGAACCGCTTGGTTCTTGATGGAATATTCTGTACCGTATGCGAGTGACACCTAAGCCCTGCACGCGTTGTCCTGTGTAGGTAAGGGGAGGCTGGGATTAGTTGGAAGAGCTCATCAGAACATTCACCATGGTAGAGACGGTAAAATACTGCCAAGGACGCTACATCTCTACGCATCTGCAAAGGCTCGAGGGACTCTGTGACCTCAGGACTCCCAATAATGCGGACCGCACGTCGCTGCAACCTGTCGAGAGCATCTAATAAGTACTTTGCGGAGCCATCCCAGAGATGCGAGCAGTATTCCACGCAGGAGCGAATTTGTGTCTTATAAAGAAGACACCGCTGCTCCGGCGTGAAAAAACGTCTCACTCTGTTCAGGACTCCGAGTTTACGCGAAGCTGTTTTGATGATGCTCTCGATATAGTTCTTGTTGTTCAGTTTGCAGCGCACGTCCATACCGAGTATATTGAGGTTATCCTGTAATGGCAGTGGTGTGCTCTGAAGAGTGGGAGGAGGAAGGAAAGGAGATGTCTTTGCTGAAAACGCGCATGCCTGCGTTTTCTTGGCATTGAACTCGACCAGGTTCTCAGATCCCCATTGGGAAACGTGATTGAGGATCCGGTCAAGCCCAGTGACAAGAAGTCGCCTCTTTTCCGCTATATCGGACTGCTTGGCCGCAGAATGTCCGTGGTAGCTCCCGTGTACAGTGCTATCGTCTGCATAGCAGTGGATGCTGCCGGTGGACAGCATGTCATTGATATGCAGAAGAAAGAGAGTGGGTGATAAGACGGACCCCTGCGGCACACCAGCATTAACCTGCAGGAACTCCGATGCTCGTCCATCACAGAGAACGCGAATACGGCGCCCCTGCAGGAAGCTAGCAACCCAATTGCACAGTCTAAGAGGCAGACCGAAGGCTGGTAGTTTGGAAAGAAGCGATTTGTGCCAGACTCTATCGAACGCTTTGGCGATGTCTAGGCTAATAGCCAGTGACTCACCATGCTTGTCCATAGCCTCACCCCAAAGATGGGTAACATACGCCAGAAGATCACCCGTTGACCGTTTCGGCCTAAAACCATATTGTCGGTCATTAATTAGGGAGTGATCCTCTAGGTGGCGCATGAGCTGTGTGTTGATAAGGTGCTCGAAGACCTTGCACAGCACTGAGGTGACGGCTATGGGCCGATAGTTGGCTGGGTCTGAGCGATCTCCCTTCTTGGGAATCGGCTGTACATTCGCCTCTTTCCACGCCGTCGGCACTGTACCCGAAATGTAGGAAAGTCGGTACAGCCGCGTGAGCATTGGAGACAACTCCGCTGCACATTTTTGAAGAACCACCGCTGGTATACCTTTATTAATATTATTATTTTATTAATAAATATTACGCTAATTACCTATTTTATAGACGTTAGTCGAGTTAACTGATGCTCTATTTTGTGTTAACTACCTTTATTTAAGAACCCTTAATATGGAAGGTATTAATTGGACATTACATAATTTAATTACAAAACTCTTTTTATTTGTTAACAAAGACGTATAGAATATACCACGTAATCCGTACTATCTAATATTATAAAGCTGAAGAGGTTGTTTGTTTGTTTGATAGACGCCGGAGGCAAGCATATATCATCGGCTCCATCGTCTTCTTCTCCTACGTCTTTGATTATATGTCATTATCATCATCATTTCAGCCACAAGACGTCTACTACTGAACATAGGCCACCCCATCGACCTCCAATCCGACCGGTTGGGGGCGGTCTGCATCCAATGGGTACCCGCGACTTTGACTATGTCGTCCGTCCATCTCCCAGGAGGCCGTCCCACGCTTCGTCTACCGGTACGTGGTCTCCATTCGAGAACCTTTCGGCTCCAACTCGGATTATATGTATTTGACAACAAAAGTAGCTAACTTTAGAGTGACAGTATGCGCACGCGAATCGTAAAAAAATATTTTTTTTATAACGGTGTCTGCGCGCATTGTTTCTTCCTAATTCATCAAAATAAATATACCTAACTTCAAGAACTTTAGAATCCACAATTCGCTTATTATTTTTTAATTATTTATAAATTGGAAAATGTTAATGTCAAAACGGGACCTCGCCGAACAATCTAGTCTACACATCAACCAGTTCAAAGCTTTAATTTCCGTTAACACAATCGTATAACAAGCCTTGTCAAATCGTTTATTTGAAAACAAGGTGCGGTACAAATTGTTCTAGTGCAATCGACCTGACAATTTTGCGCGCGCGCAACTGACTTTGTATCGCCGTAAGCAAATATAACCTTTGATACTTGGCTGTTAATAGGAAGGTTGTTTATTGTGGTTAATCGGTTTTGATAGCCATCGGATCAAAATTTATCTTTATCTAGATGTAATATCAATATTGTATTGTATAAAATATTTCCTGGTATTTTTAATAATGGTTTTAAAACTATGCAGAGCCGCGGGCAGTGGTTGATCAACTATAACATCATGTCGATTTATATTCCCTTTCAGTCCCTCTCTGACAAACTGAGCTACCAGGGTAGGGGCAATCCATAAATGACGTGAGGCGTTTTTTTAAAATTTCCTGTCCCATTTTCATTTAAGTCTTAGGGGGCGCCATTTATGAACTTTAAGAAACCATTAATGATTTTATAATCATTTTTAAATTTGCGATATCGAAGTTCTGTAGTTAGACTAGTCAGACTTTTGAGGGCTCAACTACCTGTAACGACTGCCATAGATGTTTGTATGGCAACTGGGACCAACGGCTTAACGCGCTCTCTGAGGCAGACCAGACTAGTACATATAGCCATATTCATACATACAAATATTTGCACCGAGCAGGGATTGAAACCGCGCCTCGTGCGTAGCAGTCGTGGTCACTACCGCCACGCCACAGGGGCTGTAGTAAAATCGATTGCTAATATTCTTTAAAAACATACAAATACAGTCCTTTAAGATTTCTCTAACGCTACATAAGGTCAGAATACGAAGGGCATAGGTCAGTGTATTACATAACGTGTTACACCACTAATGATGTGTTTTGTTTTACTTTTGACTTTGAGGTCACTTTTCGAGGCTTTTGCGACATATTGTTGTGAAGAAAGTTTTTATTTAATACCGAGTTAATTAGCAGAGTCCTTTTTTATACCAGGTGGCAATCAAGCACACGTGGCACCTAATAGGAAGTGGGTACCGTGGCCTGTGGACGTGTGCAACTCCAGGGGTGATACTTACCATGAGCGTGGACCTGGGGGGACAGTATGCCAGAAGTCAATCGGAGAATTTTATAAAGAGTCTCCTCCGGTCTCGGTAAACGGGGGAACTCCCACATCTAGGGCCGCTACTAGGATCCGACTCGGTGTCTCCCACACCGAGTACCCGGTCATCGTGTGTAGCCCCGAGTCTTCGCTCGCGTCACAGAGATAGCACTCGGACGTTGGACCCTTTTGGATTCGATGCAGGTAATCCCCGAAACTAGCCAGTCCCCTATGATGGGTCTCAACTCCGTTACTACAGCGTGCCCATAAAGTAAATGTTTCATACTCCAAACAAAACAACACTTCATACTCCATCCAAAAACCCGAAACTTCGTCTACACGAGGCGCACAGAGTTAACCTATGCATTCAGCAAAAAAGATGACTATTTCTTGAAACAATTCTCCCATTAGTAGACAGCCTCTTATCCTAAGAATCTAGTTACAACGGAAAATTGTAACTCTTAATTAAGGTCAATAAAATATCTTGATTACCTAGATTTATTGTAATTACCTTACATGTACACTACACTATATTATCAGACAAATTTATTCTAGATAACGTTGTATTTAGTACGGTGATAGGGTAGAAATCTGTACTGTATAATGAGGCCAGGCGTTCACACCAGTAATTGAATACAGCGCTGTAATCTCTGATTTCACTACAATCTTAGGGCCGTATTTTATAAAGATACTCATTCATGAATCTCGACTTGAGACTAGTTTAAATACAGATTATATTTTAGTACAAAAAATGTTCATAATAACATTGTGTTGTGTTTCCGGCGGTGACTTCGATATCGCTATTGGTCATTGGATCATTGGTTGTGGAGGTCATATGGCAGTCGCTTCACGGAAAATATCGAAGTTCAGCCGCATCTCAGTTAGACTGGAAAGCCGACCCCAACTGAGTTGGGAAGAGGTTCAGAGAAAGATGAGATGACATTCTCTGAGAATTTAGGCTGTTTCATTATTGTTGATCTGGTAAATAATGAGGTCCAGAGTCCAACTAGCAGTCAGACAGACATACAATAGTCTTAAGAGGGTTACACATCGAGTGTGGAACTCTAAAAACAAACTCATGTGCATATCTGATATCCCTGCATCATATGTTTTAGCTATTGCGTCAATCTCGCTGATATCCACTGATAAGGCATCAGTTATCACTGATAATGATAACGCGGCACGTCAAAATACAAAATAATGCTCTCAATTTAGTGAGTTTTAAGTTTTTTGTTATATCACTTATGTGGTAGACACGGCCCACCTGATGGATAGGAGTTACCAAGACCTATGGATGTGTTTTTATTTCCCGAAAATAGTGAATCAAAACATTTTTTTTTTTGATTTTCCGATCAGAACATTAATTATTTCTAGTATTGTTCGAGAAAAAACAAACAACAAAAGTCGCGGTAGCCTAGTTGATGTGGGTAATGGACTGCTGAGACGAGGTCTCGGGTTATATCCCAAGTTTTACCATGGACACACCAATGACTTGACGATGTTTTTCGAAGATATGAGTGTATTTATCGCAGGTTTATAAGTGCCCGGTTAATGGCAATAGGCTCGCCACCTATTACATTGGGACCTAAACATAAACTGCCGAAAGGTGGGTGCTAGCACCTCTGCCTATCCGTTCGGGGATATAGGCCTGAGTTTATGTTATGTTCGAAAAACCAGAACAACGTACATATTTCCCATTCCCACACCAATTTGGTTAAAACCAAATTATCCGTAACAGTTAAGACAATAACCGAATCAGTTGCGCGATCGGTAGATCAACAGATCCAATCTGCGTTGATATCAAAATAGTGTTTCATTACAGTTTCGTCACGTTACCGGTGCGTTGCAATAATTGAGCCGAAGGTATGTATGTAAAACTAGTATCGTCTCACATAATACGTAATTTGTTTTTAAAAAAATAATGAAGTTACTTTACTTCCTTTTGCGAGCAAGTGATGATCGAGAAGGAGACGGCGGAACGAGTTCGGAGGCGAGTCGGTTCGAGTCCGACATAACCTACCCAGAGCTGCCCAGGTTCCTGTGAGGACTATCCGTGGGCTGCTCCTACTGCGAGCAAGTAATGCTCGAGGAGATGGCGGAAAGATGTGGACACGGTATTCCCTCGCCCGAAAGAGCCTTCTCTCACTCTCGGAAACTAATGAATCAAGACGGCTGTGAGGTTTTGGTTTTTATACGGCACGTCAATTTGGCTTTACCTAGTCTGACGGTAAACTGAAGGCAAAGTCTCAGGAAAGAGGGTCACCATTACAAACTCGTACATACTACATTGGTGGCGCTCAGCTTGACGGCCTCATCGGATGTTTTTTTACACACCGCTTAAAGGACCCGGGACTGTAGGAAGAAGGAAACACGTGAGCTGGTAAGGAATTCCAAGACTTAATAGTGCGGTAGAGGAAAGGCTCATCGAACTGCTTGGTGCTTGATGGAATATTTTACACTGTATGCATTGGTTCGGTTGGTTCGCGTCGGACATACCTACTCTTGCTGACTTGGACGGAGGGTATCCGTGGGGAAAAAGAAATAAAGTGTACCTACCCCAAAATGAAAAACTACTTGAACAAAGTTCTGCATACAAATTAGTTCATTAAGTTTTCTTGCAAGCACATAACGAGCAATAAGAGGTCATTCAGAAAGATATCAGTGTGCGTTGAGCGGTCAAACATTGACCTCTTGCGCCGGCGGCTGTTCAAGTTTGATCCTCGGTCACGCACCTCTACCATTTCGTGTTTATGTAGGTACCAGTCAACGACAAAAATGATTCTACACTACATATTCTGATATTAAGCCTTTCATAAAAAGAAAAACATTTCATATAACATAACATAAACTTACGCCTATATCCCCGAAGGGGTAGGCAAAGGTGCTAGCACCCACATTTCGCCAGTTTATGTTTAGATCCCAATTACGGTGGCGAGCTTATTGCCATTAACCGGGCACTTATAAACCTGCGATGAATACACACATAACTTCGAAAAGCATCGAAAAGTCATTGGTGTGTGCCATGGTCGAACCCGAGATCTTGTCTCAGCAGTCCATTACCGATACCACTAGGCTACTGCGCCTTTTTTATTTACAATAATAATAGAGAAAATTAATTAACAAACAACGATACGAACATTTACTTATTACTGATAACACGCTGTATATTTATTATGTATACAAACAATAAAATACACGTGTATATTTGTGTAGTGTATACCTATTATGTTGTACAGACAATCGAAGTGTTACTACGTGTACCGTCGTTAATATGTTTAGTTCACATCACTTGCAATCGTGGGGAATGGTACAAAGTGAAGCATATAGCGTTTTATGGAACACCTTGCAACTATTCATTTTGACAAGCTCATCAATGTGACCGATGTGATGCGTAAAGGGTTTCACTAGCATGGGTTCTAATTATTGAGTATAAAAGTGAAGAATATCTTGCCGGACTTCAATGTAAAAAACTTTGAAATGCACCTAGAAAAAAAACCACCAGTTACTACTTATATTAACTTGGCGCCTGACAAGCTTTATCCAAAATAATACTTACAATGTTAAAAGTCCACTCAAGTTCAATACATCACTCATCTTCAGATGAACCTTGTGCCTGTATATCCAAGGTTATTCAAAAATATTTTAAGTGTATATAGAACTTTAACACCTACAAAACGTTTAAAAAGATAAATACACTTTCTTAACCCGTCACTTTTTTCAGTCCTAAAATCTGTCTTTAAAACTGCATTGTGCTAAAGACAGATTTTCATTGATAATTGTCAATTAAAATCGAGATCTAGGACTAAGTATTGTTTAGGAATAAGTGCCTAAATGTTTAGCAATTAGATCACAGTTCACAACTCAGCCCCGTTCTCAAAACACTTCACCAATAAATTCAGCGGACATTTTATCTTTTGAAAAGCATGTTTACTGAACCTAATTACCATAATTTGTTTGGTTATTATGCTATCTTGACAGTAAAAACGCCCTTCTCTTCTACCTCAGACCACACTATGTCCTATTATGTCATGTAAGTAATGAGACTGTATTATAAAACGCACAGAGCACAGTGCTTACGTCACCCTGTCGAAACTCGCCCGATATTCTGATGTTCTTTCATCTAAGCACAAGTCGTGTACAAAGATAGCCAAGAGTGATAGGTTTTATGTCTTTCAAGACGTGTGGCGAAATCTCTAAAATCATGAAGTGTGAATGTCTCTTGGTAAGCGGGGTTCCGGAGATGGATAGAATTAGAGAAAATTTATTTAATATAAAACAAATTGGTGATAGAATAAAAAAGAACAAAATTAAGAAGTCATTTATTCTGTATAGACCATTAAACGAAACTTACAAAACGTCAAAATTAAAAATATATGAAATGTTAGTTAAGCAAATGGACTACCAGTTCGAAACGCAACCAGGCCTGAAAAGTGTCGAGAGGGGTAAAGATGTTGCGTTCTTAGCAGTATTTTACCGTCTCTACCACGGTGAATGTTCTGATGAGCTCATCCAATTATTCCCACCCTGTTCCTCCCTGTACAGGTGCATCCCTCCCTATTATCGTCAGGTGCAGGGCTTAAAATATCATACGGTGCAGAATATTAGTAAGTTCGGTAAGTTCTCTGCCGTATCATTAAGTTTTGAAATTTCTTGGAGGGATATACTCGCTGCTATCTCACCTCCAGCAACTAAAGACCCAAAGACGACGTGCGTTTTAGTCGGTTCGAGTCCGACATAACCTTCAGCTCCAGTGGGGATTTCGCGCACGAAATGAAAAGAAACAAAAAAAAGTACCACTTTCCGGGATTCTCTTTGCCAGTTCGCGTGGTCTTAGGTAATGAGCTCACTGTACATGTTATATATGTTGTGTGACAAATGAATGTGCCACCCATCTTCACTACACCTTTCGCCTCACAGCTGCCTGTACAAATCATAATACGTAACATCAACAAAAACACACTTAACAAATCTACTACGCGAATTCTCTACAGAGACGGATGCTGGTCTCGGCCGCATTGAGAATTAGTAATACAACCCACCATTAAATACGCATTTGCTTGTCCCATCACAAATTGTTTATATTACAACGAAATGTTACGAAATGGCTGATGAGTTCTAGTTGGAGGTATCTTGGAAAGTAAACAACAGTGTTTACTTAATTAGAAAAGACTTGCTGTGGTGACTTCCAATAGAGTAGAGTAGAGTTACACCAACTCTTTGCGTCGCGTCGGTTTCGTAGAAGGCAGCTAAGGGCAGCGCAATGGAGATAAGGGAGAAAATTTGAATAATTTTTTTAGGGCACGTAAATTTGATTTCACCTCGCTTGATGGTAAGCTGAAGGCAAAGACTCGGGAAAGAGGGTCACCATTACAAACACGTAGAGTGTAACAACGGTGGCGCTCAGTTTGACGGCCTAGTTAGATGCTTTTTCACGCCCTGCTTAAAGGATCCGGGACTGTAGAGAGAAGAAAACACGTGATTTGGTGGAAAGACTCATCGAACCTTGGTTCTTAGCATACTAATTGCTTAAGAACATTTTGACATTTATTAATATTAACTTATGACCTGAATTTACGATTTGAATTTGATTCGAAACTTGGGCTTAATGCATGTATTAATTGTCATTACTTAATTATCTAAACTTTTAATAATGTTCAATTTGTTTGTTGCAGGTACGTTAACTTACATTTAGGTAAATATTAGACAATTTCACTAGTACACTGCTCATTTACAGAACCACAAGGGCATGATAAACTTGCCACAGTCAGTAATCAAATCCCACTTCAAGATCAACATAGCCACTAATTTATATCATGCAACCAACAAGGCAAAAGTCTTATAAAAAAAAATGTTGCCAATAGCAATGCGCACACGACGACTTAAATAGATAATACCTACTCAACTTTCACTTCAAAGTTAAATATAAACAAAGATGATTAAATTAAACTCAGCAGTGAATGAAGTAACAAAATCTGCGAAGGCGCACAGTGCGTATGTCACAAAAGGATGTTACGTGAAAAAAATTAATAATATCACAATTAATCGTTCAACAGTCGCGCAACCGGCGCTTGCGCCAGTACAGTCACAGACAAAAGTGGTTAGAGAAATTACATAATATGATATATAAACTACATATGATATACATAAACAGTGTCTTGTCTGTCTTCGAGCTCTTCTAAAATAAATTATACACAATTGTATTACTTTGTACAATATAGTTAATATATTAGTGTTAAGCAATTTTTGTTGTTGACTGTACGTCTTAACTTTTAATCCAGTATTCGCATTAATTGTGAAAGTGTTACTTCCAACAGCAGCAGATATTATTGAGGCATTACGAATACTGTTGTTTGTTTGTTGTAAGAATTAATTTAGCTGACAAGATTAGCTATGGAGATAAATCTCTAAAGAAACTACTTACTATTAAGCTGGCTTTGCACTTGTTGGTACTTTTAATGTGTTTGTCTATATATATTTGAATCGACAAATGACAGCGCCCCTCCTGCTGATAAGCTTGAATGTGGCAGCCATTGTATGTAGATGTTTTCCCTAGAACGACAGTCTTTGATAACCTAGATATAAGTTTTTTTCACGTCCACGACCCAGCTTAAAGGACCCAACAGCCTAATGAAAAGGCTTATTCCCTAAATATGAAAGGTATGCAAGTACGAGAGGTATAAAAGCGAGAACTTGTATGATACTAGACAGGAATATAAGTGAAATTGATAGAATATTAAGGACACATATTCATGATACTAGACACATTTCGCCAGTTTATGTTTTAGGTCCCAATGTAATAGGTGGCGAGTCTATTGCCATTAACCGGGCACTTATAAACCTGCGATAAATACACACATACCTTCTAAAAGCATCGGAAAGTCATTGCTGTGTAGCATGGTAAAACCTGGTCCACCAGCAGTCCATTACCCATACCACTAGGCTACCGCGGTTTTTATATTGTTATGTGCGTCATTTTGGTTGCTAATATTCTTAAATACGAAAATAATCTGAGATATGCTTGGTCCCCTATGAGCTGGCTAGATGACGCTATGTAAAAGATGTATTTTCCCTTGGAATTTTATGATCAATTTAAATTTATCCTCATTTACAAAATCTACTTCTTACGAGGTGTTTTTGTTACTTACAAGTCTGCATAATTTAATTAACTTTAATGAGCTGTTTACAGATTAATATTAATAATGTACAAAAGTAATGGAATTTAATTAGGGGACTGAAAGTTTTATTCTCTGAAGCCGTTCAGAGATAAGAATCGTACCTTATAACCACTTTCCATCAAGTAGGCCACGTGCTTGTCTGTCACCTTAGTAGAAATTATAAGAAAAGACGTAATCGATATTAATCCCTCAATTGACTACACCCCGCCAAATGGTAAGAAGTCACTATTCTGAACGCTGATATTCTGAAAAATTATTATTATTATTCTGAAAATGATAGTCTCTAGCTTGTCTTTTTTTATCTTGGACACGTCAATTTCACTTCATCTCACCTGATGTTAAGATCCACAGATGAAATTTTTGCGGATGAAATGTCACCTAAGTCAGCTGAACCCTATTATAAACAGGCACAGTGTTACAATGATGGCGCTCAGCTTGGCTGCCTTTTTAAACGTTTTTTCACGAACTGAAGAATAATTGGGTATTTTTTTTTCAATCTTATTGTTTTCCTTTCCATAATTTGTTTTATTCTGAAGTACAGGCGATAGTCACTAACCTCAAAACATCAAGATAAATGCCTGTACTAATCTCGTCTGTTGCTTGGCTGGTGTATAGGGTTCTTCCATATTAATCCCTCAAAAACTCGTCCCTTACTTAAGTCATCCCATATGCTGTAACGCAAAATTGTTAGTGGCGTTAAAATTTGATTTCGGTAAACAATACGTTGTACCTATGACGACATCTGTAGGGTTTGGGGGGAACTTTTCTTCGATCACCAATTCGGTATTGATGAATGGTTTCCCAATCTGACAACAGATGTCGCTAGTATGTTTACCTATTTCAAATAGAATTATAATATCGTGATAGGTTAAATTGTTTGTGATATTTTATTCAATCATATAACTTAATGTCTTTAATTTCAAATTGTCATAATCTAAATTCCTAGTTGCCCAAATTAATTAATCACGGCAAGAATGTCGATAGTTTATGCTTGTAGTTCTGTATGATCTGTGGTATGTTTTTTTATTTGTTTCGCGATTCGATCAGGTGAACGAATAATTCGTGATATCAGATTCATTTACTAGAATATTCCATGAAAAATGATATAAATACACCCCTCCCGGTGGATGCGAACACCTCTGATAATTACTCTGAAGATTAAGCACGAAACTCTGTTCGTATTTCATTGATTTTTCTGATAAGTTGGAACTCTGAATTATATGTACCTACCTACATATAAATTAAGTATCTTAGATTCTGTGCATCCTTCCCGGACTTCTCTGGTAAGATATGCTGATTTGTCTTTCTCTAGTAGTGATTTCTTTATATCTGTGTCGTTCGTTTGCGTCAGTGATATAGGCTTTTTGTACTTTTGATGCAGGGTCCCAAGGTTTAGCGGACAATATTAGTGACCTATCTACAGCGAGTTGAGATTCCGTTGTTTGAGTCCCTGTTCGGAACAGCTGTCCCTTCGTTTGGCTCGCGGCAGTGCGGGTGGTTGCAGCAGCAGGCAGGTGCCTACGCAAGCCGATAACCGACGCCAGGGGTTTCTGAAGAGGAGTTCCGAAAAGGTCACGTAATCTTAACTTGTACAATAACTGTAACCTCATATACCCGCTACCTTGAATTGTAATTACGAGATCAGCTGTGTGCTACGAGGGAGGCGCACAAGCATCTCATACTATATTTATATTTCTATATCTCTGTGCCTGTGATAATTCTACTGTATGTACAACTGTGTACCCTATTGAATATATGCATGTATAAAATCTTAGTGTTGTTTCATTAGGGGTATCTGGAGCACGCACCCACTATCTCCACTCTGAGATAAAAGGCGCCCAAGAGTCTCTTTCGTAAGCTCTTGCCTGGGTTAGCCGGTGGAGTAGCTGGGGACATTTCCCGGGTTACACAGTGGCGCGGCCAACGTACGGGCAGTTCAAGAATTCCAGTACCCACTGGATTTCTCTTGGTTCTGTGTGTGTGTGTGAAAGACGCCTTTAATGATTTCAAACCTACTATCCGTCTGATACTCTCCAAGACGTTAATTGGTTGTGCTTGTGCGGCTAAGCACGTAATTAATTTCCTTGCAATTTACACCGAATAGCAAGGAAACGGGTCAAAATTTTTTTTCTAAATTATAAATAGCTGCTACATTTTCGGTAAAATTCATATTTCGGCATACCTTCGTACTTTTTCTTTTTTTTTCTTTTTTCTTTTTTTTACTGGTTGCTGGTTGGGTTGGATATATATCATCTCAGTAGTTTGTCCCGAATTTTAAATAAAATTAATATACATGCATATATTTAACTTTGTGTTTTTTCTGAATTTAACTTTTAATTGTTATCGACATTTTCTATAAGTGCCGATATATGTAACTCTGTATAAGGTGGTTTCCATTCGGAATTACCATTTTTTTTCTTTTTAACCTTGGATCAGTATAGTAGCCGGTACTTATACTTGCTACCGTACATTTTGCTCTTAGCCTTTTAACTGTTTTTTAATTTTATATAATTTCATTTGTACCTATACGTACGGTACAATTTTTTTTGTGTATATTTTTTCAATATTTTAGTAATTGTCTGCAGGGCGGTACATCTCGGGTACCTACCCGCTATTGGAGAATTATTCTCAATTGGAAATTTTTAAATAATTATATTATTAGGAATTGTCTGCAGGGCGGTACATTTTAGTTACCTACCCGCTAATGAAAATTGTTTTATGCTGAATTTTTTTATACCTATATTATTAACATAGAAGGCAGTACATTTACATACTGTCCGTTCAATTGAATACCCTCTTGGATTTATATCCATTTAAACTTTCGTTAAATAACGGAATTGTTAGTTAAATTTTATTTTTATATTCTATTCACTTAAAGTTCATTTCTTATAAGATGGCAAAAATGCACCAGTATGTAAACTATTTAAGAAAAGATGAGCTGTCTAATGAGTTGTCTTACATGGGCATTTCAGCGGATCCTGAGGCTACGGTTGTCAGCTTGCGTAACGAATTGAGGACGGCATATCGGCTAGTTCGCCGTGGAAGTCTGAAGCCTAACACCACGAAGTCCACTGATGCTGCAACTGAACGCACTGTCTGCGAGCCAAAAGTGAAGGAACTCGAGGATTTGCTATCGTCAGGTGACTTTGATGCCGATAAAAATAGTCGCACTAGGGCTGCTGTTAGGGCTAATTATCTTTTGACTAGGCTAGCTCGTTGTGGGTTAGATTGTTCTGAACTTGTTAGTATTCGCAACAGATTAGTTAAGATAGTGTCAGTAGCTGAATCGAATAGTGACTCGGAATCTGAGGTATCAGATAATGATAATCGCGCTTCTCGTGTCCGAGTTGAATATACTTCACCTGCGATGAGAAATGAACGCTCGATGCGGGGTAGCTCGCAAAACATTAACTTAAATAATGATAATTTTATTTATAGGGAACGCCCTATTAATTTGAATAGTTTTAATTTAAAATATGATGGATCTGCTTGTGTGCGTGTCTTCATTGAGAGACTGGAGGAACTCCGGTGTGCTAGGGAAGTCTCCAAATCAAAGGTTCTCCTGGCTTTCTCTGACCTATTGGACGGACCAGCTTTGTCTTGGTTCCGCACCAATAAAGCCAACTTTATGTCTTATGAAGACTTACTAAATGAATTAAGAGACACCTTTGATATTCCCGATTACGATTATCGTTTACGGAATGAGATTAGGCAACGTACCCAAACCCGTACCGAGTCCTTGGTGAACTACATCTCCACAATGCAGGCCATGTTCTCTAGACTAACTTGTAAAATGCCCAGTGAAGAACAACTGGACATTCTTATGCATAACATTAGACCTGACTACATGAAGGAACTAGCCCTTCATGAAGTCCACACTATTGATGATCTAAGAAGGTTAGGAAAGCGTTTGGAACTTGCGCGTGCTAGGGCTGAGGCGTTCCACGAGCCAGTCTTGGACAAATTTGAGATCTCCTCTGACTTACATTCACAGAAAGCAAAGTGCACACCAAAAGCTACCAAGCAGGTCTCTGCGGTGGACAGCTCGGCAGCCTCGCACGAACGCAAATGCTTTCGTTGCGGCGGCAGCGATCACACTGCTAATAACTGCTCACAATCAAGGGAGTTGGTGTGTTTCCGATGTGGTCTCAAAGGAGTCAAGTCACCTGACTGCCCCAAATGTACGTCGAAGTCAAAAAACGCGTAGGCCAGGGCCTTATTAAGACAATCTCAAGCTCTGTGTCTGAGTCTTCTTCTAATAAGGTCCTGTTTACTAAACGGGATGACGATGTTAGACCGTACTTAGTTGTTAGGGTTTTAAATTTAAATGTTCTTGGTCTTCTTGATTCCGGTGCCTCCTGCTCTGTGCTAGGAAAAGGTGCGCACCGTAGCTTCTTAGATTTAGGGTTTGAACTAGAAAGTGTCAACCCAAATTTTAAAATTACAACTGCAGACAGTTCACATTTGAAATGTCTGGGTTCTATGTCCTTACCCTTAGAATACAACTCTGTTATCAGGGTACTTAAGTTTTATGTTGTACCAGAAATAACTACCTCAATGATATTTGGAGTAGACTTCTGGCAACAATTTCAATTAGGTGATAGATTAATTTCTCAAAAAATTAATATGAATAATTTTAGTGATAGCTGTCCTATTGAATCTTTGTCTCTTCACAGTGGTCTCGAGGATTACAACAACCTGACCGAGGATCAGCGGTGTGTAATGAACGGGATCATTGAAAAATTTGAGTCAATTAATACGGATAAGGTGGGCTTAGGTCGAACTACGCTTGTGCATCACGTCATAGACACGGGTGACAGCAAGCCGATCAAGCAGCGGTATTACCCTCTCTCACCTCTCAAACAGAAGGCTCTGGAGACGGAGTTGGACCGGATGTTGGAGATGGGAGTGGTGTCACCATCACAATCCGCGTGGAACTCACCCGTGGTTATGGTGGAAAAGGCGAACGGTGATCTAAGGCTGTGCTTAGATTCACGTAAGCTTAATGCTGTTTCCAAAAGTGATGCTTATCCCTTACCGTACATCAATCAAATTTTAGACCATCTTAATAATGCTAAATATTTGTCCTCTATTGATTTAAGTGCAGCGTATTGGCAAATCCCGTTCGACTCTGCCCAGTCTGCTGAGAAGACTGCGTTCACGGTGCCGAGGCGGGGTTTGTTCCAGTATAATGTAATGTGTTTTGGTCTTGTCGGAGCTTCAAGTACGATGCAACGACTGATGGACCGCTTATTCGGCCCGGAATTCGACAACAGAGTGTTTTGCTTCCAAGACGACATAATCTGTGTGGCCAACACCTTCGAGGAGCATGTGGATCTCTTAAATAGAATCTATCAGCGACTCAAGGATGCGGGCCTAACGATTAATATGAAGAAATCACACTTTTGTCGAAGTGAATTAAAGTACCTTGGTTACTATGTGGATAGGCATGGACTACGTACTGACCCCGGTAAAGTCGAGGTCATCCTCAACTATCCCACACCTTCTAACTCGAAGGATGTCAAACGTTTCCTAGGTATGGCCGGCTGGTATCGTCGTTTCATTAATAACTTTTCTAAAATTAGTAAACCGCTTTGTAAACTCACCTCTAAAAATGTAAATTTTATTTGGACATCTGAAGCTGAGGAGGCTTTTAACCTTCTCAAGTCAGCTTTGGTCTCTGCTCCTATATTGAAAATGCCTAACTACTCTTTACCGTTCCGTATACTAAGTGACGCGTCAGCTTACTCAGTTGCTGCTGTTCTGACCCAAACACACGATGGTGTGGAACACCCCATCGCCTATTGCAGTCGTTCTCTTAATAAGAACGAGGTGAACTACAGCACAACCGAGCGAGAGCTTCTGGCCGTGATTTTTGCGCTGGAACAGTTCAGACAGTATGTGGAGGGACAGAAGTGCACTGTTGTCACTGATCATGCCTCACTACTGTGGTTTCACAAGCTCAAAAATCCTACAGGTCGTTTAGCACGTTGGAGTATGCGACTCAGTCAGTTTGACTTCGACATAGAGCACCGTAAGGGAAAAGATCATGTAGTACCTGACGCTCTATCTCGCATAAAGATTGACTCCATCGATGCGAGCTCCACCAATGACCCGTGGTATCTTCACACCATGGAGTGCGTGCGTAGGAACCCAAGGCATTACCCTAACTTTAATATTCGTGAAAATTTGTTATATCGATTTTCTAAAAATAAATATTCTTTGACTTCAGATTTTGATTGGAAGTTAGTAGTACCTCAAGAGGACAGGCTAGCACTCCTCACCAAATACCACGATGACACGCTTAGTGCCCATGGTGGTGTTTGGAAAACACATAAGAGGTTGTCTTTGAATTACTACTGGCCAAAGATGTACAATAGTGTCAAAGACTACGTGGGAAATTGTGAGGTTTGTAAGATGTATAAACCCGTAAACACTTCGCGTCCTGGTCTAATGGGAAGTGCGAAGCGTGTATCTAAACCTTTTGAAGCTATTTCGTGTGATTTACTTGGACCTTTTCCAGTGTCAAGCAACAGAAATATTCATCTGATCGTTGTTTCGGACTACTTTAGCAAGTATGTCATGCTGTGTCCTATAAGGATTGCAACAGGCGCTGCAGTAGCGAGATTCATCGAGAAGAATGTGTTTCTAGTTCATGGAGTTTGCAAGACTATCTATATTGATAACGGTCCTCAGTATGTGAGCAAGCAATTTAAAGATATGTTAGCTAAATATAATGTTCCAAACGTATACTATAGCCCGCGTTACCACGCTCAAACTAATCAAGCTGAACGAGCGATTCGAAATGTTGTTCAAGCCATCTCATGTTATGTGAAGACTCAGCACAAAAAGTGGGATGAACATCTTGTTGAGCTGCAGTGCGCTCTAAACACTGCAGTAAACGAGGCCACTCGATTCTCTCCCTATTTCTTGGTACACGGTAGGGAATTTATAGGTGATGGAGTTCTATATAGACAGTCCGACATAACCTGTCATCCGGACTTAGTCTCCATTGATGAGCCCTCAGCCTTCGGTGCCAAACTGAAAGAAATGCAACACATTTACGATCAGGTGAGGAAACATTTGATTTCGGCTCACCAGCGTAATGAGAAGTATTATAATTTCAGGAAAAGGCATGTCGAGCTGAAAGTTGGTCAAATTGTTTACAAACGGACTCATTATTTATCTAATAAAGCTAAACATTTTACCTCTAAACTCGCTCCTAAGTTTACTAAGTGTGTAGTGTCTGCTAAACGTTCCTCTTTAGTGTATAGGTTAGCAGATTTGGATGGTAAGGACTTAGGCGAGTATCACATCAAGGACATTTTAAAATACACTGATGAGAATCAATCTGCGGTACCTTCTCTGCCTAGCGTCAGCGCTATTTCATTTCCGTAGCACTGTCGATTTATACTTACTTTACCGCGACTCGATGAAGTATGACCTTGTTGCTGTAGCTTGGGTGTCCTCGTATGGGACATATTATTTGTTAGGTACACCTCATCGAGTTTTCGTTTCTCATCCTCCTCTTCTCTGTAGTTGTGTTGCATATGCGACCATCTGACTATAGCAGTTAAGGAGAGTTTTCTTTCTAGTGGTTTAGGGCAATTAGACTTAAAGTAAAAGAGTCTGTGTCAATATTTGCCTCTAGTTAGTTCTTAGTAGTTCTGTTTTGTACTTTGATCTGTTTTTTATTCGTTCTATTTTTAACTTGTTAGACTTTTGACTTGTTTTATTCTGTTGTGTATTCCTTGCGTTACTTGTCTGTCCACACAAGTAATACTTTCAAGGGGGGGGATTGTGTAACGCAAAATTGTTAGTGGCGTTAAAATTTGATTTCGGTAAACAATACGTTGTACCTATGACGACATCTGTAGGGTTTGGGGGGAACTTTTCTTCGATCACCAATTCGGTATTGATGAATGGTTTCCCAATCTGACAACAGATGTCGCTAGTATGTTTACCTATTTCAAATAGAATTATAATATCGTGATAGGTTAAATTGTTTGTGATATTTTATTCAATCATATAACTTAATGTCTTTAATTTCAAATTGTCATAATCTAAATTCCTAGTTGCCCAAATTAATTAATCACGGCAAGAATGTCGATAGTTTATGCTTGTAGTTCTGTATGATCTGTGGTATGTTTTTTTATTTGTTTCGCGATTCGATCAGGTGAACGAATAATTCGTGATATCAGATTCATTTACTAGAATATTCCATGAAAAATGATATAAATACACCCCTCCCGGTGGATGCGAACACCTCTGATAATTACTCTGAAGATTAAGCACGAAACTCTGTTCGTATTTCATTGATTTTTCTGATAAGTTGGAACTCTGAATTATATGTACCTACCTACATATAAATTAAGTATCTTAGATTCTGTGCATCCTTCCCGGACTTCTCTGGTAAGATATGCTGATTTGTCTTTCTCTAGTAGTGATTTCTTTATATCTGTGTCGTTCGTTTGCGTCAGTGATATAGGCTTTTTGTACTTTTGATGCAGGGTCCCAAGGTTTAGCGGACAATATTAGTGACCTATCTACAGCGAGTTGAGATTCCGTTGTTTGAGTCCCTGTTCGGAACAGCTGTCCCTTCGTTTGGCTCGCGGCAGTGCGGGTGGTTGCAGCAGCAGGCAGGTGCCTACGCAAGCCGATAACCGACGCCAGGGGTTTCTGAAGAGGAGTTCCGAAAAGGTCACGTAATCTTAACTTGTACAATAACTGTAACCTCATATACCCGCTACCTTGAATTGTAATTACGAGATCAGCTGTGTGCTACGAGGGAGGCGCACAAGCATCTCATACTATATTTATATTTCTATATCTCTGTGCCTGTGATAATTCTACTGTATGTACAACTGTGTACCCTATTGAATATATGCATGTATAAAATCTTAGTGTTGTTTCATTAGGGGTATCTGGAGCACGCACCCACTATCTCCACTCTGAGATAAAAGGCGCCCAAGAGTCTCTTTCGTAAGCTCTTGCCTGGGTTAGCCGGTGGAGTAGCTGGGGACATTTCCCGGGTTACAATGCGTGTTCATTATTCAGCCCACTTTATAGGTGAGGTTGTAGATAGAACTTCGTACAACCTAATTTCTACCACCTAACAAAGTATATTCTATACTAATAATTAATAACATTACAAATTATAAGAAATTTACATACGAATTATTATAATACGGTGTTTTACCTACTTATTATTAAGTCATATTATCTGAATATTCGGCAATATATTAATATACGCAAATATATACGACCTGTGCACTTTGCCATTCGTAATGAAAACATAAAACAAGGAAAGTTACGAAACTGTTCGTAACCTCTGGCAGGAAAAAAAATGTCGCAGATATAGTGTTACGCGGACATTCTTGAAGCACACTTACAGGACAGATTATTTTATATATGGGACTCGTTAATATGACTTCACCTCGCCTGATGGCAAGCTGGTCTCGGGAAAACAAATTTACAAAGGTGGCTTTACAGCCTCATCAGATACCTTTTCACGAATTCGCGGGGCTGTAGGTAGAAGGAAACACGTGATCTGGTAAAAAATCCAAGATAAAGTCTTGGAATTTGGTGCGGCAAAGAGAAGATATAGGGAAACTCCAGCATCTGATGCAACCTTTGTGTCTGTGACAAAGACAGACTACATGTCCATTGCTAATGCGGATACGATTTGCGGTAACCAGTGGTGGGTTCCCGGCCTACCCACAATATATTAATTATTCGAAAAAACCAACTTTTTTGTCTTTAGTTTCCTGAGGTGTAATAGTTACCAACATATAGCTGCAGGCAATTATTTTTATATTCCGCAACTTTGTAAGTACGCAGCAAGTTTCGTCGCCGGCTGTACTCAGATCATATCCTATGATACAATTTTATTACGCCAATATGCGGTTCGATGGTAGATTAACCTTGAAGATTGAACCTGTTCCCGCATTCTTGCATGAAGCAATAACCACCAAATATACGGACATTGTGCAAGTAATTCCAATTCAGAAATGACTTACAACGAATCTCATATACATACCTACTACTTACCAATTACTCCGGTGACACTGCGGTAGTAACTGCATGGAGTTCAATTTCCAAATGTTTTTTTTATTTGGTTACCGCGAGAAGGTAAAAGGAAAGGGTGACGCCTTCCCAACTAGTTGGACTGATGGTGCGAAAATGGTAGTCTGGGTGGACTGGATGCGAAAGACGGCGGTTCTTTTGCAGTGGCGTATATTGGAAGAGGCCTATGTCCAGCAGTGGACTGTGATAGACTATGAGATTGATAACATTCTGGCATTCAGCCAACCTTCTATGGGCAAAACTAAAACGTAAGCAATTTAATTTTTTGAAGAATAAATGTAAAACATTAGTACTTACATACAGTAGGATGTGAAAAATAAATTTCTTACCGAAAATGTTGCAGCTAAATAAATAAGGAAAAAAAAATACCCGATTCCTTGCTATGCGGTGTAAATCGCAAGGAAATTAATTGTCTAGCCGCACAAACACCACCAGTTAACGTATTGGAGAGTATAATTTATGTGGCATACCAGTATAGATAAACTAAGTACCTACTAAGTACTAAATGTTTTAAATTGTATTGAGATTTCGAAACTTGAACTAAAATTGATTGAAACGTAACCGATCTAATCTAATCGCACGCTAATCGCGGTACAACCCTACAATCAATATTCTATCTCAACCGTAACAGATCTATAGAAAGTTACGAAACAATATATTTTACCTGTAATTTTAAAAATTACTTTTTAAAGATAAAATTTGTTGAATGTTTAGATCGTATGCGTTCGTATTTAATGAAAGTTCTCCTGGTAGTTTTTAACCGTATTTAACCGTACAGCGTTGTCGGACCATCAGTTGCCAAAAGTGAGGCAAATCCTTCACTCACAGTTGGTCCATTACCATCAAAGACTCTCAGAAAAATTCTTGCCTGTAAATCAAAAAAAAACTATAACTTTGTTAGTTTGAAACCCTAACCTGGGTTGCACGATCGTACTTTAACATTAACAGTGCAGTTAAAATACCGGTTAGGTATAAAACAGAGTGTACCATTTGACAATTGTTAAAATCACATCATAACTTGACACTAACTGTAACCGGCCACGCTCAAACGTCAAATTTCTAAGAATTGTTCAATAGATCTAGTAGGTATTTATTATGCTATTGCATGCATGGAATCAATACCTTACAGTTATATACAACCTTAGACAGATGTCAGGGCGCTTAGCCAATTATTCTAACTTCGGACATGACATGATTACCAGGACTTTGTAAAACATATACCAAGGTGGAAAATAAGGCTTCTTCCAGTTCCCAGAAAAAGCTGGCACGAATTCAGAGTTCGCATTCACAACTGCATCGTCACTAAGGCATTCAGAACAGACTTTATCATCAGCTTGCCAGATACATCACTGTGGATACATCATGAAAATCAATGCCGCGTCTACATTTACGTAACATTTTGCCTTGACCGTCAAAAGTGATAAGTTTATATTGTTATTTACTTATTAAAGTATATATTATGTATACTTTATTAAAACTCTTACTCTCTACTTTATTATAACGCTTTGAGCACCTACCTTGACAAATCTCTGCATCACCTTAAGGTTGACTGGTAGAAAATGCCCGAGGCATTAAGTCCGCCTTTGTACAATTATTTTGTATCTGTGCAAAAAGTTTAAATACATAAATAAATAAATAAATTAGTGCGTGTCTGTCACATAATTCAACTGCGTGATAGCTGAGTTAATGAAACCATCGATCGACTGGTGGCCGTGTCAGCGCACACGTGTGTTACAAGTTGTTACGTCCACACTTAATTTTCTGTCTTGATGTCACACTGTCCAGTCCGCTGTTCATGTAACAAATCTGGATGCACCTTTAAGTAGTTTAAGGTACCGAAACGATCCAAATTCGTATTTTTTTTATTAATGGCACGTCAATTTGACTTCACCTCGCCTGATGTTAAGCTGAAGGCAAAGTCTCATTAAAGAGGTTCACCATTGCAAACACGTTCAGTGCTACAATGGTGGCGCTCAGCTTGACGGCCTCATCAGATGCTTTTTCACGCCCCGCTTAAAGGACCCCGTTATTATTATGCGTCCTCCGTACGACTGGAAACTCATTTGTTGTCTAGTTTCTGAATGGTCATAAAAAAATAACTTAATCTGTATTCTAGCTGAACCTATCCAAGAAGGATTGCATACGGCGCCGTATACCTACGAAACCGTACGTATACGAACCCGTATCGTTCAGTTTGTCGTTCATTTGGCCACTCCCATAATGTTAAGAGTCCTTTCTTTTCCGTGCGCGAAATCCCCACGGATACCACCCCACCAAAAGTCGGTGGAAGTGATTATGTTGGACTCGAACCGACCAAAACGCACGCCGTCCATGGGTCCTTGATTGCTGGAGGTGATATTATACGTCAAACACTTAACACTCCTTCACATACCTTAAATAGTAGACTGATAAGATATAAAATATTTAGAAATGGGCATATCACGTACAGATAGATCTATGTATCAGTATGCTCATAATGACTTCTTATATTGAAATTTGTTACACCGTATGAAGAAATCCCTTATAACGTTAAAGCTCACGATTTGTTTCTCAAAGTTTTGATATCAAGATTATGAAAAATTTTCATTGATTTGGATGCTTTTCGGCAGGCATTGTCGCGAGGTAGACTAATGATGGTGGTTTACTTTCTTGTAATGGTTTTCCGCCATGTAACACGTCCTGCACTATCCTATCGTGATCCCCAAAAAGAAAAAAAATCTGTGCTTGGGGTCTTGCTGTGTTTTAGTTTGAGTGAATGGTTTTCAAGGTACTAGGTACGCTCCAACCAAAGATAGGATTACTGGAGAAGAAAATCACGTAAGTACAATAAGTTTGAACTTAATTTTCATCATCTGTTGACAGTCATCATCAGTAGCTTACGGCTTTTATGGAACTTTTACGGAAGCTACTGCAAATAGCAGTGGCTTTCATAAAAGTAGTAGTACCTCCCAATTTAAGTGGAAAACCTACACTAGCGCCTCCGCTGTTTAACAGGTGCATCGACTAAGGTATGGTTCACCTGGACCAAAGATGTTAACACCCCCTATGTCCTGTATACTGAATAGACCATACCTCCTTCTTCTGTTGTGTTGTAATTTGTTTCACGGTAGCGCCGCTTCTCACGGAAAGGGCCCGAGCATAGGTTTAGCTCTTCGAGAAGGCTTACTACGTCTTCTCACTTGACACTCCCACTGAATAGAAAATAAGTTACTATTAGATACATCGAAAAAAAGAGGAGAACTGAGATATTTGCCGGTGTTTTCTCAGGCCGAGGCCGGGTTTCAAACTGGTGGTCCATTTGCTCAAATGGTTTTTGAGATATCGCCTCTTTGCTTCTATAATGTGTTATCTCGAAAACTGTGATTTTACAGGAGAGTGTTTTTAAACTTACAAAATAAAACTGTGACAAAACTAATAACTTTTTTACTGTCGATCTTTAATTTATTATTTGATGTAGTAAATAAACTATCGGAATAGTTTTTAAAACCCTGGCAATTTGAAAGTTTAACATGAAATTAGCATTAATTTAAAAAAAGGGGAACATATATCACGTTTTTCTTGCAAATAGTGAGTATTATGAGTGTTACAACCTAAGTCGTCACGTTGTTGATGATATTACGTTTCTCATGACACTGAGTTTTGCCACAAACAATCATTGTTGAAATAAAAACTTTTGGTTTCGAGAATAATTTTTTATTAGAAAGAGGGATACTACAACCACACTTAATAATTAATTCTATAATAAAATTAAAAACCAAAAACAAATTAATACTATAAATAATCACAATTTGTAGGCCTAATGAAAATCACTTTTGACTTCTACATTACAGCATATTTAGGTTAATATAAAATAGCTGGACCCGGGACCCGGTGGAGGTGTCATGGCCAGACATCTGTTACCCACGTAGCCGGGTGGTCGCCGCTGAACATGGCCGTACCAGCGAAGGCTTAGCAAATATTTAAAATGCATTTTGTCTGCAATGTCATGGACATGGAGGCTGCCCCAGATTCGAGATGCGAATCCATCAGGGCGATGTCATCAGCATACATGAACACCCACGGGGGCTGCTCATATAAGTTTCTGATGCTGTCCGACAGAGCGTCTAACACCACGCTGAACAGATACGGGCTAAGAACAGATCCTTGGTGTACTCCGAGGGTGATGGGGAGGGGGTTGGTGTCGCCAACTGAACAGCGGTCCGGACCGGAATTGTAGTTTCTCGGATAGTGTCAATATAGAATTCTGGAACCCGCAATGCCCACCAGATCACCGCGTGAGGAACACAGTCGAAATCCTTCTGCATGTCTACAAACAGACAGTGCAGTAGCGTATTCTTCGTTCTGTATTTCTCCGCGACAATTCTGAGGGCAAAAACTGGGTTCATCGTTCCGTGACCAGGGCGAAACCCATATTGACACTCCGAGAGCGCACACTCATGTCGGATCCGGGAGTCTTTTATCCTCTCGTAGAGCTTCATGGTGTGTGACATTATCTTTATACCGCGGTAGCTCCCGCACTCCTGAATCGATCCTTCCTTTGAAGACCGGAGTAATGATACACAGTCTCCATTGGTTCGGAATCTTACCGGTATGGAGTATGCGGTTATAGAGGTTTGTGAGGATGTACACACAACGGGGTCCCATCGCTTTCCAAGCTTCGATGGGAAGTCCATCCGGTCCGACAGCTTCCCGATTCTTGATGCGACGCAGAGCAGTCCGCACTTCGTCAGGCGTTATTGGTGGCACTAGTCCTTGGTTCGGAGGGAGATCCGTTGGCTGCACATCTTTATACTGCTTGTTTAGCAGCTCATGGAAATATGAGCACCATCTCTCCTTTACCGCAACATTATCGTATAGCAGCTTGCCATCAGGGTCTTTAATGCATATGGATATATCCTGTGCTGCTTTGACCCTGGAACGCGCCAACTTATAGATAAGCTTACGCCCCTCAGGTGATTCCAACTTATCACAGAGATATATGGTCTCGTCTGGCTCTGGCTACAGCTTTCTTAGTGGCGCGCTTTGCTTCATTGTACGCGTCGCGGTGTTAGGGAGACCTGGACACTTCTTACTTTTTAAACAGGGCTTGACAATAGCATTATAAGTTTTAGCAATTTCAAACAAAATACAAAATTAAAAAAAAATTCTTAACTAACCAATATTGTAATACAAATGTAACGGACTACACTTAGTCAAAACATGAATACAAAATAATCCTTTGAAAATAAGTAATCAAATTAGAATAAATCTACTTTTAAGTTAAGACAAAATTACAAAATTAAAAATCAATTATGATCTTACACAGCAATCAGAGATAGTCTTGGTATTATTTGATGCAAATTTTAATATTCAGTTTTCATAGCAGCCTATATTTTTATAAAATCACCCCCGCTACGCTTAATGAAGAGTAGTTTTCTAAAAATACGTTTTATTATTTTAATTATTTGCTAAGATAAGTAGTTCTTTATTAAACTAAGATACGTCAAATACACCACAAAGTATGATATTCACATAATATAGTTACCTGCACTTGTCACTTGTCTTACATCTAGATTCCATCTGAAAAATTTAAGTACCAACGGCTATTACTTTTAGTATTTACAACGGACTATATTAGAATATTCCTAAATAAATACATTTGTTTTTGTTCAAAAACGAAACATCTATAATTATCCATCGCTTGAATTTTAATTTGGAAAAAGTTTCATCACCTACAACATTACATCTTAATTTAACTCCAAATAAAACATTCATACTTTCGACAGCAATGTGACATGTACGATATATAACAATTAACATTCCGCACTATTTTTCAGTATTAATGTGTCACATCCATATATCACATTATAAAATTTAAAATCATAATTGAATGAAGACTTATTTTTACAATCAAAACGTGATAAACACGTTATGTCACGTTTTCGTAGAAAATCAAGAGCTCCTTCCTCTGTAAGTGCGTAGTGGTTACTGTTATGTTACGTTCTCGCAAAAATCCTTGATGCAGTAAGAGCCAGTGCGATATTGTGATCTGACACAATGACGCTATCTCTTTCGCCCACAGATTCGCTATTTACCGCGTAAAAAATACCACGTTTTTTGAGAAAATAAAATCGATCACGGCGGTTTCAATTATCAAATAATAAAAAAATCGAAATTTCGGATATGTCACATTATAGAAGCAAAGAGGCGATATATGCTATGAACTATGTAATGGTGAACATCATGCAACGGTACCAAAATTCCAGGATTTTATATATATATATATATATATATATATATATATATATATATATATATATATATATATATATATATATATATATATATATTTGTTAATGCTACGCCGAATTTTGCTCACAGTATCACCACTTCTCACGATTACAGCGAAATAAAACACTTTGAGAACCTCAGTCTCAATTAATCGCACACAAAATCGCAAACATAGTCCATTACGCGCCATATACGCGCTCATTGCGATGTTATGAAAGCGAGTGGGCGGTGCATTTGCCTATCGCAATGTAGCCGTTAATACAAACGCCCACTCTATGTTTGATATATGGCTGTTGATTTGAGGGTCGAGCCTGAGTTCGGAGGCTTTGAATAGGGCCTTGGGCAGATTAGGGTAATGAAGCCTTTGTGATTATGATGACATCTGCATAGAGAAGTATATTGTAACTAGATTAAATTTGATTCCGAACATCTACGACAGTCTTACAACTGGTTTAACTGTAGTACTTCGATATTACCAATAGGTAGTGGAGGCCAGATCAGAGTCGCATCCGAACTTCGCGGCCACGCAGTATGTAAGTAACCTAGTACTTCTGGAAATATTAGGACAGTGATGTTACTAAGCTAAAACATAACCTTCAAAAGTCATGTACGACACACCCATGTAAAGAAGCATAGAGTTTGATATTTGTGTATTAAAGAAATATTACAAATATAATTAACATACTGAAAACTATAAGCGCTGGCATTGATGGAAATAACATAGTAATTGCAACTGCGGTGGACCGCAACGCAATAATGTCTGCCTGTGATTTATGTCTCTCAGCAAATGTGACACACGATGACCCAGTGGATTAATTAGATATGGTACCAGTTGCTGACGTACATCTAATTGCAGGATTCTTCAAATTTGTGTTTTCTTTTCCTTTCTTTGTTCCAGTAGCTGTTGCGTGTGGCACTGTCCGTATGAAATTTCGATCCTCGTTTCCGGAAACTATAGGAATATATATTCAGGATTTAAAAGTAGTATGTGCGTTATTCCAATATTCATTCATTTTCATTCGCACATAAACTGGCGAAATGTGGGTTCTAGCACCTCTACCTACCTCTTCATGTTATGTGTCATTCGCTTGAGAGCGACTAAGTGACAAGCAAATATACTGCAGTACAAAAACCTGCACATGGCAATATTATGTGTGTTTGACACATATTTTTCCAATTTCCACCATTTTCTTCTAGTAAGAAGAGTCGAACCTTTCGCCACCAATTGAAAAAATGTCAAGTACAAACATAAAAGTGGATAAAAACTTTGTATTTCATCCTAATGATATAATAAAACACCCACGTAATAAGCTAGAACTGAATACTTGTGCTAGTACGAGCAAAATTATGATAATCTTAGATTCATTAAATAATCTTTTTCATAAACAATTTTCCTAGGACATGGCTGTCAAGTTAATAACGATAATAGTGCGGTTAGTGTGAATCAATTGGATACGTTCATAGAAATTTATTTATTAAAGTGGGATAGTGTGTAAAAACACTGGCGCCCAGTTCGCTAACATTAGCTCGGAATTCCGTAATAGTACCGGGTGCCTACATAGATAGATGTGTAATTATTGATCTGAGCTCGCCTTTACACACAATATTTCTTTTTAATTCATCGTCATCATCATCTGAATGCCATTCTTGTTGCAAAACTTTAACTTTGAATCGCAAGATCCTGTAATCACTTTTAGGACTCAAGTACCTGCTAGATGATATACCTACTGATTAGTAGAAAAGGCTCCAGCGTAGGCTTTCCTTTCGAGGTTAGGAGGATCCTGGGTTCATTAAGTTTTAGAAGCAACCGGGACAAACAATATACTGGTTAATCGACTACCTGGACAGGTCTTCGAAAGACAAGACATTCCTATTCATACGTCTTGGGGTGACGCTGGTAGAACCTTCTACCGATGATCTTACGACAATGATGTTACAATAATTTTTTGACATTGTTTTAAGATTACTCCATCACATGAAAATCTGCATTATGTTTTGTAATCTATGCCTCCATATTTAGATAACTCTTAACATGATTGCATCGTAACAACCTCCTAGTGTGATAATCATAATAATTTATTTCAAAGTGTCAATTCTTTTTGAAATCACTTTCAATATAATCATTACAGAAGTAATTAACTACATATATCATAGTTATAAGCCTACCATTACCTCATCAAAAGATTATTTCAATCATATAGTTCCTTAATCAATCTATAACAATTAATAAATAGGCGTAATACATTATAATTACATAAAATTCAATTGGCTGTGATACAGTTTACCTAAGGCGTACCCCAAGGCACTATACTGGGACCAGTTCTTTTACAGTTATAATAATAGCTTTGAAACTATAGTCAAAGGCTTCGTTGAGGTCAGATGTCACAAATCTGGTTTTTAATTGCCTTATACGTTTAAGAAATTATAGGCTCAAGAGCTGTTTTGACTGATGGAATGTTTAATAGATTAAACATGTTAAATATTTCTTTTTTCTTCATAGAACACCTCGTAATTCATGTCAAGGTATGTGAAAAAGACAACAAAGAGGTTTCTTTGCTATTGTTTTAATAAATATAGCGTATAAATGACATGATTTATGTAAATGATTACTTTAAATTAAGTGACCTATTCTACTAAAGTTATAAATGTGAATATTTGTAGAGATGTTTGGATGTATGTAACTCAATCATGCTCAAACGGTTCAACGGTTCTGGTTCAAATGTATTATAGGGATAGATTATAGTCAGAAAATACAATACTTCTTATCTATCTATCTATCTATCTATCTATCTATCTATCTATCTATCTATCTTATTCCTGGAATTTATTCATATCCATATTTACGATAGCAGGATCAGAATCTGCCTACGGCCGGACGGTGGCTGCGTCCACAGCTACTCATCATCATCCTAGTCGAATTCGTAGCTATCACTTCGGAGTACGGAGTCCGTCTTTTCTAGTCCTTCGGGACTGAACTTTGATATTTTCTGGGAAGCGACTGCCATCAGATCTCCATAGCCTATTGGGGATATCGAAGTATTGTAGTTAGCCTTATGAAAACTGGAACCGACAGGTTAGCGTGGCCCACTAGTCACCACCATACCAGTATAGATAGCCATATTTATGCATATAAATATTTACAACACGCGGGCATCGAACCTGCGCCTTCTGTGTAGCAGGAACAGCTACTATTACACTAAAACAAAGTTACTAAACACATCGTTGACGAAATATGGATGTCAATACACTACTACATATCGCAAATCTTACCCTTAAGGCACATCAATCAACTAGTCGCACTTAATAAGAAAAAAATTGCCAATGCATAATTACAATAGACTATTTATGTAATTCTTAAACTCTGAAAAAAATTGTACAATGCATTAATATCCCATGTATTGTTTAGAAATGAATCTGTTTGATTTATATTTGCAAAAGGTTGCAAACTGTGAGAATGTAGTGTAAGAAAATGTATAAATCTTTGTTAGTTTGTCTAATTAATATTAAATAACTAGCTAACCCGCGCAACTTCGTCTGCGTAACCCCTTTTTTGCAACACTTTTCACTTCTGCTCCGCACGAGTTGGTTGTAGCATGATGCTATATACATATAAATCTTCCTCATCAATCACTCTATCTATTAAAAGAATCGCATTAAAATCCGTTGCGTAGTTTTAAAGATTTAAGCATACATATGGATATAGGGACAGTTAAAGCGACTTTGTTTTATACCTACTATGTAGTGATAGTACTAGTAGCATTTTATGATAACAAAACTTAACAGTAATGACTTCGATTTATAATATCATATTCACTTTTCGTCTCTGGTCATCATAACTTACAAAAACACATTGTCAGGTATGAAAGGCATTTCGTTCCGTTTTCATCAAAAAGGTGGCAGACAAGCACACGGTCCGCCGTATCAAAAATGGTTACCGCCGAAAAGCTTCTAATGCTCTTCTTGAATAGGTGGGAGGGAGGTGGAGTTCCCATTGACAGCACAAAAATTCACTAGTGAGCTCTGGCAACCCTACTCATCGCTGAAAACACAACACATGTTTTTTATTTGAGTATTCTGCAGGGCAGAGGTACTTTTCGCCAGTCGGACTACTTAATAGGGACGGACAGGGTCGGCAGCATACACCAGCTCGGCCGCAATGTGTAATGTTGCTCCTGGCCCCACTGTCAATTTCCATCAGGTGGACAGTGTACTTGTTGGTATAAAAAAGCAAGCTTGAAACAAAAATCGTTCAGTGCAAATAAAAAACCCGTTGATGCGTCACAAGACTAACTAGCAAATAGGAGGCTTTTGTATTTTATGGTCGTGCTCTGTTAACCGACAACATTGTTCCATAGTCTATGGTCAAATATGGCCGCCGAAGGGCATTGAACTCTGTACAACCGTACACGGCGAAAATTAACATTCTCTATAGTTGTTTTAACGTCATTAGCTGTGATCAAACATGAGTATACAAGTTCAAAACCTTTAACATTTTTTTAATAAGATTAGCTGTTTTATTATCTGTTAAGTTTTTTTATCTTCGAATAATGAATAGACACTTCTAGTCTTAATTATAATGAGTATTTTTATACCACTTAGGTATCAAACAAGCACACGACCGGCAATTGGTCACCGTGGCCTATGGACGTTAGTAAAACCAGGGACTTCACACTTGTGCTACCGAGCCTGTAGAAAGCTTCTTGAAGGACTCCATATTGTAGTTGCTTGGAAAACCCACAGCAGGGATTTCATTCCACAGCTTGACCTTTCCACCACCCTTTCCTACCACATAGTGCACACCGTTTTCAGTCGTGATGTTTATGGGGCCCTACCGAAAACTCAGGAGCCCAAGCAAACTTGTGCAGCTGGTACTTCTATTGATTTACGAGGAAGGCTCTTTCGCAACTTCCCTTTCAGAGATCAGACGTCCATATACGGCCGTCAGTCGTCCCCGTAAAAACCGTAAAATTGAGAGCAAACGGAGTCATCGGACTCTTGGACACCAGCCTCCAATGCAACTGGGAACAACGTTAAGGTGATCATAATTAATAGACTCAAACTAGCTGACCCGCGCGACTTCGTCTGCGTCACCCCGTTTTTGCAACATTTTTCATTCCTGCTCCGCACCTGTTAGTCGTAGCTTGATGTTATATACATATAAACCTTCCTCTTTAACCATTCTATCTATTGAAACAAACTTCATCAAAATCCGTTGCGTAGTTCTAAAGATTTAAGCATACAAAGGGACAAGAAAAATAGGGACAGAAAACGCGACTTTATTTTATACTATGTAGTGATAGTGATAGTGATAGTGATAAGAACAAAAGCTCAGTCTCCCCGCATGCCATTTCACTAAAAAGCAACTTCTTCTGTCGAATCGATGGCATTTTTGAGTTGCCATCGTTGTGTAATAATTTGTTTCACGGCAGCGCCACTACTCACGGAGAGGTATAGATTTCGCTCTTCGGGAAGGCTTACTACGCCCCCTCTTGCAAGAGCAATTGAAATGTCGGGAAGAGATCACGATGCGACCCGTAAAAAAAAATTCACTTCAATTAAACATCCACTGCTGAATTAACATCGACATAGCAACAAAATTGCTTCGCAACACGAGTAGTGAAGCGAAGCGTGATGTCTAAGACTGACCAGCGAGAGAGAGCCATGGTTTAAAGCCGCCATAAGACAAGTAACGCCATTTATATTACCGTAACATGTTGCAATTCGATGGTTGGAACGGTTACAATTTGAGTCGCACTATGGTTGAGTGGCTGACAGTACTAGTGGTTTAGACAGTCGTGATGTCAGTGCAACTTGGTGAAACGTCATCGCTTGTTAAGTTAGCTTCAGTAAAGTTTATACAATCACAGACAAAAACTAACCCATAAAGCTTTATCTAACTAGAAAAGTTAAAACGAGACGGCCATATTCCTTAGGCATCTATTAAGAGAAGTCCCGGTGTAATACTTGATACCTTTCGTGGAGGCCATATGGTAGTCGCTTCACGGAAAATATAGAAGTTCAGCCACATCACAGTCAGACTGGAACGTCGACCCCAAATGAGTTGGGAAAAGGTTCAGAGAATGATGATTTAACAGTGAATGGCCTTACTGTGATATGCCGTGAATATAACCCTTACGTTTCATCCATTATTAACGACGCCACGTAGAAAACAGACCCTTCATTACCGCGATACCAGCTTTTAGTATAGAACCATTGACGTCGCTGCAATACTCGTATCTATTTCTGTCAAAGTTGATAAATAATGATTTACAAAAAAAGCGTTTAACGGTTCGTATATTCTATCACTTTCTCACGCTTAGGTTTTGTGTAAAGATACATAAGTCACTCGTACATTATGGTCCTCTAAGGATAACTTTTATCTGTTATTTTACAATGCCGCACCATTAAGTCCTGAAATTCGTTACCGGCGCACCTGTTTCTTTCTTCCTACAATTTAAGCGGGGCGTGAAAAAGCATCTGATGAGGCCGTTAAGCTGAGCGCCACCATTGTTGCACTGTACGTGTTTGCAATGGTGACCCTTTGCCGAAACTTTGCCTTCAGCTTAACATCAGGCTAGGTGAAGTCAAATGGACGTGCCACAAATAAAAAAAAACAATAGCCAGTACAGTTTTCGAAACACAAAGAGGCTGAAACGCCCACAGTAACAAGAATATTAACTCAAAGATATTGTATTAAATGACTCGTGCAGAAGTTGATGAATGTAATTTTAACTAATAAGTCATTCAATCAAAACGATATAACGCAATAGGCACGTTTTACGCAATACCTCACAATAGATGAGATGAAATCGATAATAGAACTGTATAATTTGATAATAACTTATGAATATTCTATTAGTAGGAAGTATTGAGTGTCTCTACCAACGTTTTGGAGGTTTGGAGTTAAGAGGCTTTGGAATATTTAACAATAGGTTGTGAGTAAATTAAGTATTAGATGTTAACCCCATTAATGATGGCCTCTGTGGCGTGGCGGCCCCGTTCAGTGCAAATGTATTTATACATGAATAATATGGCTATTTGCATTGGTCTGGAGCTCTCAATTTTTCAATCAATCATCCCATCGCAGTCCACTGCTGGACAATGGACATAGGCTTCTTGCTCCCGATCCCCAGTCTTCCGCATTCTGTCCACCCTAACTACCTTTTTCAGGTCTTCGTTCCATCTGCTTGCAGGCTTGAAGGCGTCCCATTTTTCATTTACCTTTGCTGTCTACACTCTAGGACTCGTTTCATTTAACCGCCATGGGTCCTTTGACGATGTGAGTTGTGGTGCCTAATTGGTACATTCTACAGAATTTTACGTTTATATATTTCGATCTTAATTTTCAATATTTATTGGGTGATCCCACTTCCAATTAGGTAGTATACAATTGAATACGCTGATAACCTCAAATTGCCAGCTCAATTATAACTTAATCGTTCAATCCAATTTTGATTGGTTAAAATTGTATTTGTTTATTTATATTGCTTGTAATTGCTACCAGAATTTGAAAATTGAGAAATTGAAATTATTTATGACAGGCCGTTAATTTGAAAACAATTATAAAGTCATCTCAGTACACGGATTACGCAATTATTGAAGCATAAATGAAAGATTGGTATATATACGAAAGATGTAGTTATTGTGGTGATGTGGACATAATAGTAAATGAATATGTTTTTTTTTTTATTTAGAGCACGTCAATTTGACTTCACCCAGCCTGAAGGTAAGCTGAAGGCATAGTCCCAGGAAGGAGGGTCACCATTACAATTACAGCGGGCCCATAGGGCATCGAGGCCAAGAGGTTTGTGACTGACTTGGGGGTCCGACTGCGGAGAGATGGTCGGGATCCGCGCTCGGGTCAATATTATACATACAAACACCCAGGCCAATGCAGATATTCATATTCATGCACACAAATATTTGCAGTGAGCGAGAATCGAACCCGCACCACCTGCGTAGCAGTGGCGTTCACTACCGCCATGGAGATCTGAATAACATTTTATTTCAATGAATAACATTCGTGCAAACTTTCGATAATATCGTAAACTTGTAATATTACTCTCTAATGCTGGTCTTATTTCTGTTATTTGTACAAGGCGGAACATATTGTCTATTGTACTATATTTTATGAGATCAACTACTTTTGTAACTATTCAAGCGAATAAGAGTCATTGCGCACTGTTGTTTATTGGCGTTCAATAGATTCGTGGATATTTTTATCATGCGGAAACTTCCCCACTAGAGCCGGTTGGCTACAGGTTATGTCGGACTTGAACCGACTGAAACGCACGCTGTTTTTGGGCCTTAATTTGTCGGTGATGAGATAGTAGCCAATATATCCCTCGTATCCCGGCAGAGACGAGGCCATCTCTTTCCAGATGACCCACTTCGGAGTAATTTCTTGTTTCTGGAAATAATTCTTGTAATTCATTCCGATCCCAGACTTTGGAAACTGGTGCCCGAGATTTATTTATTGGAACACACGGCCCACTTGATAGATTATTGGTTACTGTGACCTATGGGCATGTACAAGACATGGAGCGTCATACTCTTGCTGCCGATTCAATAGGTAGGTCCTTCTTGAAAACCTTCATATTGTAATTATCACACCACTTGAATAGTCATCAAAACAAACTAAACTAGCCTAGTGGTATGGGTAATGGGCTGCTGAGACGAGGTCCCGGGTTCGTTCGTTCGCCACCTATTACATTGGGACTTAAACATAAACTGGGGAAATGTGGATTCTAGCACCTCTGCCTATACCTTCGGGGATATAGGCGTGAGTTTCGAGAAATCATTAGTGTACAGCGATCCTTAGTCTATCTATCGAAGAAAGATAAGTATCGATTTTGCCGATAGATAACTATTGTCATTCAATAAGCATTTTGCTCTTAATACTAGGTTTTAAGATGTCGTAAGTACAAAGGTGTCGAGACATGAAATATTCAACAAAGGCAGTATTCGTTTCGTATTCAGGCGATGTTCGTGATGTAACTGACTTCGAGATACTTGGTTACAAGTTTTATAGAATTCCACTACACATGTTGATGTTAAAAATCTTAAAATCAAAATCATTTATTGCTGACCAAAGGTATTACATTTATATTTAGTACATTAAAAAGTCCTCTTCGGCCTACCTCCTTGGCATGCAAGAATGTATTGTTGAACAACAATACAATTTATTTATTAATTTTTTAGTACCTTCTTTCTCTTTATTTATTCCAAGGTCAAAGAAGATGTGTTTAATTAAATTATTCAAGGCCAATAAAACCAATCCAATAATTCCTTATAATAATTCCTCATACCTACTTACCACCCAACTGAGTTGGGAAAATGTTCAGGGAATGATGAATTCCTCATATTATACCACCAAAAACCAAGCGGTTCGGTGAGTCTTTCTTCTGCAGCACCATTAAGTCTTAGAATTTCTTTATCAGCGCACGTGTTTCTTTACTACTGGTCCGGGTCCTTTAAGCGGGACGTGAAAAGGCATCTGATAGGGCCGACACGTAGGTACACCGTAACCTACGTGTTTGTAATGGTGACCTTCTTCTTTCTTCTTCTTATTGGTTGTAATAGATTTATTTATGTATGGACACTATTAAAATTATCAAATATCTGCAAATATTATAACCAAATACAAAAATGGAAGAACTAATAATTCAATTAATTTGACGGATGATGGTAAGGTATCGACAGATTTGACCCTCAAGAACCCATAATTGTTCCTACCTTCGTTATTTAAGTATACAGGAAACAAAGAACGATTAAAGTTCTAGCTAAAACAATATGGCGAATAACGCTTTTAATTTTCTTTTATAGCAACTAATTTGCATACTATCCCTATTTGGTACTAAGTGCCTATTTTAAAAAGGCAGTCATCGTAAACATTTACTACCCACGCCACCTGTCTTTGCTTTATTTTACTGTTTTGTACCTGATGGAAGTGCAAATCTGCACATACTTCGTTGGCGAGAAATATGGAGGTGCGAATCTGCGAATACCCAGGGAACGGGGGTTCGAGTATTTACAATTTTGTGTCTTATATTATATAATATGTATATATATAGCCTCCGTGGCGTAGCGGACAGCGGTAGTGCACGCGACAGCTACGCACGAGGCGCGGGTTCGATACCCGCTCAGTGCAAAAAGTTGTATGCATGAATATGGCTGTTGGCACTGTCTGGTCTTGCCTCGGAGATCACGTTAAGCCGTCGGTCCCGGTTGCCATACAAACATCTATGGCAGTCGTTACGGGTAGTTGGAGCCCTCAAAAGTCCAACCAGTCTAACTTGGAACATCGATATCGCCATTGGTCATTGGACCATTGGTTGTGAAGGTCAGATGGCAGTCGCTTCACGAAAAATATCAAAGTTCAGTCGCATCACAGTTTGACTGGAAAGCCGACCCCACATGAGTTGGGAAAAAAGGTTCAGAGAATGATTAGGCATACAGGTTGTTCGGGAAGTTTACCCGAAGCCGAAGACACATGATAGTTTTCCAGCTACACTATACAGGTGTTACATCTTTAATTAGCATTATTTACACTCCGTAGTATCAGTAAAGCTAAATAGTACAGCATTTTCATATGTAGCGACCTAACACTATAACTACTATAACAGATAATACGAATATAAAATACATAGTGTCTATATATTACGAATGAACCATGGGTTTCTCGATCGAAGTGCCACTAAGGTTGAAACCCATTTGGTTCCAAAAAAACTTCAAGCTCTTGTATAATACCAATGATTGGAACACTCAAAGCGAACACAAACAGATATGTCAAGAGTCAGCATTATCAGAAACCTCAAGTGCTCAAGTTGAACTTTAAAAGATTCTAAGAAAAGGGTGAAAAAAAAAGGTGTACATATTATAATCCTAATACTAGGGGTTCCGTACTACAATAGGTATATTAATTAAGAAATTGTTATTTTCAAATTAATTAAGTTTTACGGAATACTTTATCTATATCTACACTAATAGGTATTATAAAGAGAAAAAAAAATGTATTTTTGTGTCTGTGTATATGAATAAACTTAAAATGCCAGTATCACGATTTCAAAACTTTTTTCTCCATTTTAGAGCTACATTTACAGAGAGAGGGTTCCCCCATCCGTGAGGATTTATCGCACAATGAAAAAAGGGGGTTCACTGTCATAGTACGGGACCCTACTTTAATCAAAATAGTTCAACAAAACCCGCACATATGGTAGCAGTGGTTGATAGTTCGTTATCTAAACTACCTGTCTGCGTTGCTCCCCGCCCATGTCATGTTGAACATTAATGATACCTTCACAAAAAGTAGAAGAGTACCTTGAATATAAGGGCTGGAGCCTCCCCATGTTTAGGGTCCTACCAAGATATTCGAGGAACAAGTCAAACTCATGCAGCCATGCCAAACGCACTGCCGCAGTGTTTTCACTCAAGGTTACGAGTTAAGATGGTAGTCATCTCTCGTAAGAGATCACGTATTGCCGCCGCATGACGAGAAATGACCGGTGTCATATGCGAACTTGAAATGCCAATCAGATTAAAGGGGCAGGTCTATAAAACAATCATTAGGCTTGTCCTTTTGTAAGGCTGTGTAGCGTGGACGCTGGGGTCACATAAATCCTGCGTGATGAAAATCTGCGATGAATGTGCGGAATCACGCGTAAAGTTCGCGTGAGGAACTCTCGCACCTGTGGTAACCTTCACGTCACGAAGGGAGTTATATCGAAAGAGAAGGCCCCGGATCTGAAGGGTTGCGAGGGATATGTTCGCTACTATCTCACCTACGGCAACTAAAGACCCAAAGACGGCGTGCGTTTTAGTCGGTTCGAGTCCAAAATAACCTCTCTCACCGGCTCCGGTGTGATTGGTATCCGTGGAGATTTCGCGCACGAAAAAAAACAGCCTTCACCTAATAAAATGCAAGAGATTCGTAGTCATCTCTGCAATATCTTCAGATCTTCAGAGAGATTGCGAAGCATATGGTCGACGCTTCTTGTAACCAAAAGGCCCACTTCATTTTAGGACAAAGAATTAGCATATCCATTCAACATGGCAAATCTGCCAGTCTTCTGAAAACACTTCCACAAGACACTTGCTATGCGGACAAATTCTATGACGCATTTTAATCTATGTCCTTTTTGTTTGCATATAGTTATTTCAGTTATTTTTTAATATATTATTCGTAATTATAATATACTTAGTTCGAGTAACATTTTCTAATTGATTTGCAAATTTTTAAAACATCTTTATTAAGAGTAGGAGTTATCGACCTCCAAATTAAGAAAACAACTTATAATTTTTACATAATTATACATCCTATAAGCAACGGATAATCAAATGTATAATTCTTACATCGGTAACGTTACGGTCTAGTTCTAATAACGCTGCAATTATACAATTTTCGGTGAATGGCGATTCACGGTTGTAGTTTGTAACAGGACGGTCAAATAGCTGTTTTTTCTATTGTATATGTATGTACAGCAATGTATGGATTGCTCTTTACCACTCATTACAATGTACATTACATAAAAAGATAAACTGACGCCCATTTCCCTCTAGGATAAGCCATCCACACTTCACCAATCATTTCGGTGAGTCTTTTCTCTGCCGCACCATTAAGTCCTGGAATTCCTTGCCGGCGCACGTGTTTCCTTCTTCCTACAGTCCCGGGTCCTTTAAGCGGGGCTTGAATAAGCCCCCATTGTAGCACTGAACGTGTTTGCAATGGTGACCCTCTTTCATGAGACTTTGCCTTCAGCTTAATATCATGTGAGGTGAAGTCAAATTGACGTGCCATAAATAAAAAAATAATCATTGTATTCGGTCCCAAGTAATTGGGAGTTGCCGTATTCCTTGCAATATTGTTGATTTGAGCCATGCATCTGTACTGATTCTATGCTATATATATGTATCTGATGATAAACAACCCTGTATACCCTTAGTCGCTCTGTACGAGGCCGCATGGGAAGAAATCCCCCGTTCCCAACCGACTACCTGAGTTGTCCACTCGGTTGGTCAGTTAGGAATAAATGTTCGTAACCACCCATCTTGTGCATTTGATGTGTCAGTTAAACCAAAAGATCTTAGGTACGATGCCCAGGTTGGACAAAGAGAGAATAATTTCTGTCGAAATTAAATTATAATTTTGTGTTTACGTGAAACAGATATAAAATGTGTCTTGTAACAGGAGACCACAGACTTTTTTTAATGTCAATTTTATTGTTAAAAAAAGGATTATATACATTTGCATCTCATAATTTCATGGCCATTTATAATCCACGGTAAATTATACAATAATTTATTTTAGCGATGCAGCAAAGGACTCATTTTTTACAATTTGCCAGAGCTGGCTGTGAAACACGATGTAATTAATTTATAAATACCCATACACGGTACCTTCGAGAAACATCTCATCATACATATGCTTCCCTTCGGAGTAGGCAGAGGTGAATTATTATTATTATTATTTTATTCAGGACACGTCAATTTGACTTCACCCCGCCTGATGGTAAGCTCAAGGTAAAGTCTCAGGAACGAGGGTCACCATTACAAACACGTTATAGCTCAAACAAGCTCGGTTATAGTTATCTTTTTAATAAATTTGACGTTTCAGCGTGGCCGGTTATAGTTAGCGTCAAGTTATGAAGTCATTTTAACAATTGTCAAATGGTGCAACCTTTATATCTGACCGTAACTTTAACTGCACTGTTAATGTTAAAAAAAGATCGTGCAACCTAGGCTTAATAACGTGGCGTTACGTAACGTAAGAGAAGTTATAAGTTTATCTTAGAGTCAAATCAAGTGTAGCCGTCCGTACAACTTAGGCAATGTATAAAAACTAGTACAAGTACTTCTACAGCTCGTTAGTAGTATGTTCAATTCTTACTAAATAATACCAGTAGAGAGAACCAGAGTTAATTGCATCAGGTTAAACGGGATGTGAACTCCAACTACGTGCTTCAGCTGTAATCCAGCGGTAATGAGTGATTTTTTTCCCTACGTCCCCCAATATATTTCCATTCTCACCTGCTCGTGGTACCCTCTGCCTATGAACGAACGTGACTCTGACTACCCGCAAACCCCTTATGGATCAGTGTGGCAGGGAAACGGTCTAAACCTTTCCAAGATGTCATAGGGAAACCTATGTTCAGTAGTGAACGTCTTATTAAGTATACTATGCGGTTGCCGACACGCTCCTGTTGTCGGCCTTGTACTTGTCTGCTACCTTAGTAGTATAAAGAAAAAGAAATACGAGAATGAATCTTTCTACTGTATGACCCATAACCCTAGAGAGATAAAATGTCTGTTTATACACGTCAATTTGTTTTAATTCCATCTAATTTCTTTTTTTGGTCAGATTGAACCAATTAAAATACCACAGGACAATTTATTCAAAGATAAAACATATTGAACCACCGGTTAGAAACATGCTCACACCGAAATTAGATAATTTAATAAATTAAAAACCGCCCACCGTCCCGGAACTTTCTCGCGAACGACTGCATCAATATTCAAAAAACATCAAAGAAAGTAAAAGTTAATAATTGCATAGATGCGCTCGCGCCGACGACGGAGTGGCCAAACTTGATGGTACAGGGCCGCAAGTAAGCCACCGATAAACGAAAGTTGCCAGTAAATTAATCAATTTGATCATTATAGTCATAATAATTGATGAGAAAACAAATAAATACCAATTAGTGTCTAATTTATTATTTACTTAATTAATACTCTTAAGGTAGTACCCATAGTAGGTGAAGGCGGTCAAGGGCGAGTCGGTACCGCGCAACGAAGGTTCCGTATACAACTGGATTGGGAATACAAATTTAATATTTCTGTTGAAAAACTAGAGAGAGAGATAGTGTACATAACCCTATATACAAAACTAGTAAAATAAGTAACCAGGGATTATCCGAGTGGTGGTACGGAGAAATAATATCACAACCGCATCTAATCTGAAGGGTGTCATAAGAGGCGACAAACGGAAAGATACGCAATAATATCACTAAGAGAGAAGGAAAACTCGAAATATAACTCTGTACCAACCCAACTCTGGCCAGCATGGAAACATTTAGCCGAAACCTCCCTACTTCAGAAGAGGTATATTTCCAGCAGTGAACTGCGATAGGCTAATTGATTGTTTGAAACTGACTAAGGACTGCCACATCTGCTGATGGACGAATCGCCACATACTTGGAGAATGTCCACACCCTAGACATAGTCTTTTGGTGCAGAAGGCCGGTTCCACTAGGGGCAGTGGTGCATCTTGTCAAATAACTTAAGTGTTCCCGATCCCCTAGTTAAGTAGGCGGTGGATCCTTGCAACAAATCTGCAAGTGTCCATCGATTTCAGTAGATTAAAGTAAATTCCGGAGCCTGTAGAGATAGATCATAAAGGACTGGAGTACTCGCGTGTTCAGGAATACCATGATATAGGAAATAAAACGTCTATAAATGGACTTCCATGTGCATTCATTCTTTAATAGTCGCTCCAATAATGATAAACCGTGTACTGATGTATAAGAAAGTCTCAGCCTGTAAGCAGGGCAAACTGCAAGCTTTTGATGGAACTAGTATTGGTGTTCGGATTTATTTGTTAACCACAGATATCCGTGATATCCATGATGGTCTATTTTCTACCCGACTAACCGAATTCCTCAAACATAATTATATTATTACGTTCTCCCACAGAGTTTAGCAGAATATTGTCTCAAAACTTCCTTTTGCTGTCATTAAACTAATTTTAGTCTAACGTTTACGTACACACTTAAGTCTTAATTGCTATAATTACCATAAAAATCCGTTATTTGCTTCATAAAACAGCTAACATAGTACTATTTAGAAATATCAACGTTAAAAGTATGCTGAGTATGATCTTAAATAAGAAAAATGCTAATTTAGTTTGTATTTTATGAACTCAAAAGATTCTGCATCGAATAAGCAATATAATAATAATATTATATACAACAGAATTACTTATATAAATATATTCAATTCAATTCATGTAGAGAGGGACGGGGGAGGGGGGGGGAGAAGTTTAAGAGACAAAGAAGAGTTTCTCGGTCTTCCCACTGATAACACAAAACCTCTCCAGTAAGCTCTGGCTAACCTACTCACTGCCGAAAACACGATATTTATGAACACAAGTATATCAATATTTTTGCCTTGGCCTAGGATACAAAATTATGGTAGCAAGCAAGTTTGTACATTCTTAACCTATCTTAATTACAGTTATAAAATAATTTTATGCTATAGACAGAAGGCACTTATTGAACTTACCGTATGTAATATCATATATTTATAGACATTAGTAGCCAAAATCTATTCTAAACTACACCTTCCTGCCCTTTTCGTAATTAATTCGGGTCGGCTCAACATGTCATTCTCCTCCTCCTGTTTGCCATATCTTCTTTCCCATAATCCATTCATCTTTTCATTTCGTATGTCCATACCACAATAGTCGTTCGTTTCTCAATTTTAAAAATCTCATCTTATTCCCGACCAAAATTCCAAAGTCGAACTTATAATACAATTGAAATTAACTTCCCTAAATATCCATCCGTCAAACTCGTCTCGTAAACTGATTCCACGAAAACAACCGGCTTGGAGCTTGTGGCAAGCCGGTTCGTGGCCTACAGTATCCCAAGGTCGTTTGAGTACCGCTCCACGACCAAACTCCTCTTTTTTTGTACTACCTTTCTTCCTAACCACGCCCAAAACATCACATATTAAATCATCAACGTCTTTAATTTCATCTTTATGGTGCACATCTTTAAGTTTAGTATCGATTGTGTGTATATCGTCAATGGAATTTCAAAGGTCGTCCAGGCCATGTGTTGTGCTCTTTTTTGCAAAAGTTTTTTCGTTACCAAATGATAGGTTGTGATGTCTGAACCTCGGCGTTTTGGATTCATTTCGATTACTATCTTCGATCATATCTATATTGTTTTTTTTTGTGCTCAGTACGTACTGTTATTTTTGTAAAGACTGTATTATCATTTCGGTTTGTACTTTGGACAAGTATTATTAGCAATCTCTGGTGATATTATACTTATTTTAAAATTCTTATTTCTGATCCGTTACTTCTTAAGTATGTGTAAGTATTTCTGTCGTTACATAGTCCATGCTAATTTTATAGAGAAGCAAATGTTTTTGTTGTTATAATCTTAAATATTAAGTACTATTCTTATTTCAAAGTTATTTCGAATCGGTTTTTTCATCGGTACTTTGTATTTTTGGCCCCACATAATAGGGGCTGAGACTATAGCCGTATTCCGGGTAGTATTGTTGACTCGAACCATGCATCTGAGGCTGAGCCTAGACTATATATTTATATGTCTAATACATAATTGACGAAGAACGTTAAATGAAATGGTATCAGTCAGTGTGAAGCCAAGGCATTCGCTATTTAAGTATGTATATAATCCGTTTTCTTATTAGACTGGAACAATAGAATTAATATATTATAAAAGTGGAACACTTATGAATGGAGTCCGCAACACAGTACCTTATTGTATTTACTGTTTTTTATACATTAACTTGGTTTCTATTTTAATAATTTGCATATTTAGTAACTGTTTTGGTGTCTGTATGCGGTTTCATAATATAATTTTTGCAGAATTTGTAAAGAAAATACGGTATTGGGAACCCACGGTTTAACAATCCTAATGAGAGTAATAGTAAAGAATTAGTAACTAATTGGTATTGAAAGGATTTAGTTAGTTTTATTTTATCTATTTGGCTATCAATCAACGAATCAATTTCGTTTATTCAGTTTAGGCACATAAAAAGCACATCTGATGACACAAGACAAGCTGAGCGCCACCATTACAGCACTGTACGTGTTTGCAATGGTGACCCTCTTTCGTGAGAATTTGCCTTCAGCTTAACAACAGGCGAGGTGAAGTCAAATTGACGTGGCATAAAAAAAACATATGAATGTCAAAGTTTAACAATTATATTTGTCAAAAATTTTATAATTTATTATAGTAAATAAATCATTGGAAAATTATTCTTTTGCTGATTCGGTAGTAAGATCTACTGAGAAGAGACCAGCAAGAAACTCAGGTAGATTATCGTTATCCTTTTTTTCTTTTTTAATATCTATAATTAGTGAAATCCGTTCTTCAATAAACATAATCTCAGTTTCCAGTAGCCTCTGAGGTTAACACGACAATAAACTCACGCGTACCTTAAATCCAGTGAAAGTTGTCATGTAAAATGGTACTACACAAGTTGTAACCACAAACAAGAACTGCAAGAACAATATATTAAGTAAATTAAACATGTTTACCTCGGTATCTTGTAATCCAAGCTAGTTATACATGCTTTACCTGTAGTGTAATTCTGTAATATAAAAATTTGATGGCGAGTCTCACTCCAAGAGAGCTCATTTCGGATATTCTCTGGAAATCTGTTTAACTCATTTTAGGGTTAATTTTTTACTGAAAGCGCGTGAATGTCATTTGACTTCCCAACCCTAGAAGGAAAGCTTATACCATAGCCTAAGTCGATACTCGTCTAGTGTAGTGACTTGCTGAAACGACCTTTAGAATGACTTTTGGAGCCAAAAGGTCCAGGCACGATCTTGTAGACCCAGTCTATCGCTCGTAAGTAAATTACAGTAAGTAAACTATCTATGTGGCGTGGCGGTAGTTTTTTTTGGCACGTCAATTTGACCTCGCTAGTGAACGCGACTGCTTCACAGGAGACGCTGGTTCAAACTCCGTTCAGTGCAAATATTTGTATGCAAGAATATGACTATTTGCACTGGTTTGGTTGTGCCTCGGAGAGCATGTTAAGCCGTTGGTGTCGGTTGCCTAATTTGGACTATTCGTTATTTTTTATGCCAATATGTAGTGTACCCGGAGTACTAAGTACCTTCAAAAGCGTTTCTCTAACATACTGTATTAAAGTAGGTATGCCAATAAAAACACTGTCATTGAATCAAAATCAAAAATAATTTATTCTGCATAGACCAGTAAACGGCACTTAAAAAACGTCAATATCAACAATATTTTATCAAATGCAAATGGACCACCGGTTCGAAACGCGGCCCCGACCTGAGAAGACTCCGGCAAGAAACTCAGCGGGCTTTTCTTTTTTTTTGGTCTATTTACAATAATTTACTTAGTCTAGATACAAAATTTAGCTGAGTACCAAGTTGAGTGAACAGCTCATTTCCAGGCTTGTTTATCATCCAAATAATCCTGGATTTGATCAATAAAAAACAATCCGTTGATATCGGACACCGAATTCATCTTTCCTCATAGCTCACGGTTCGCTTGTTCGAGTAGAATTACGTTTGCGAACTTGTTATAAACGTGACCATCTGGTGAGGCTCTAGTTTCGTCACATATGCTACCGGACACAAGATCCTGAATAAAGGCATCACCACACATGACACATCACACTCACAAGTGCGGAGTTGAAACTAGTTGAAAACATTGTTTTTATTTTTTATTTTATTTATTTTATTCTTCATGTAAACATAAATTATATTTATACAAAATAGTGAGACGAAATGTACAAAGGCGAGCTTAACTCAAAGTTGAGTTTTCTTCCAGCAAGCAGAGGAATTGCTATATGAGTGGCAAAGTCTAATGTAGATAAAGCATCGAATTTGATGTAGGAGGTATAAGAGACATATACCCCAGGTAAAAGGCATTCTTTGTATGACTTAGTTATTTTCAGATTAGTATTGCTATTATTATATTACTAGCTATTACTGATACTGTTTCCGCAATTAATAGGAACCTATGCCAGAGATAAACAGTAGCCTATGTGTTAATCCGGACTGTCTATCTATCTATCTATCCCTGTATCACAGTTCCGTCAGATTTATTTAGCCGTTTGTTCTTAATTAAGACACAAACATAGAAACATCTTCATTATGTTACTGTTATAGGCACGTGCTGTAGACCCAAAATATGTTCAAAATGCGCTCTAGACACACAGACGAGGTGCAACGGTGGTGGACAAGCTCAAATCTAAAAATCACTTATTATATCAAAACAATCCGCGCATGCGAGGTCCTAGTTTCTTCTCGTTTACCTAGGGCGCGTTAGATCCAAGATTCATGCCCATAGGTATACCAGAGTACAAGCTTTACTATGCATTAGCAGAGTCATAGACAGATCATGAATTGAGTTGCTATCGCTTAGCATTATTTCAATTAAAAAATATTATGGCGAAAGTCAAAATTTATAATTCATTCCCACTGCACTTCCTAGGAACCTGTATAGCAGTATAGAGAAGGCAATGGTTCTGTAACATGGGTATAATATTCGCACCGGCGTAACACGCCTAGGTAAGTGTGGGAGAGACCTTACAGAACATGTGCCAATACCTTTTAAGGTGGAAATGTGACTCGTTTATTTTGCAAGTCTTGGAATGTAGGCTCGACTGTTTTTAGTTTGTTATGTACCAAGATTGTTGTAAAATGGACGCTTCTATTTATTTCTGTATGTAAGCACCTACTTACTTACGGGTCTTGCAAGTCTACTATGAAAGGAAGAATCCAATTTTATATTGCATTCCGTGCGATAAAGAGGGATGGAGCCATTAGTATAGATTATCTACGTTACATTATTGTCACACATAATTATACTGTTAATGAAACGATCCCGAAGCCGAAGGCACCTGGTACTCCAGGTCCACTACATAGTTGAATAAAAATTACAAATTGGTCTACTTATACTTGTTAATTAAAAAAATATACCATAGCACTTCCATGTGTTAGTAAAGTTAAATGGAACGATAATTTCAAAAAGGATATAATCACTATAAAATAATCAAACGTAATCAGCTGATCAATCAATTAACTTATCGCAATCCACTGCTGGTCATAAGCCTCTCCCAATATGAGAAGGCTTTGGCTCAGCTGCAAAGCTGGCCAGACGGGTTGGAACAATGTACAACGCTCAGCTTGACGACCTCATCAGATGCTTTCTTCATTCACACAATCCATCTATCTTTTCTTGAGCCGACCTCTGCTCCTAAAGCCCTCTACATCCTGATCCTCTCATAGTATCTTCATACTATAAGAGTCGTTCACTTCTCAATTTATAATTTACTAATACAGCCTTCCTACATAAAACTCGTGAAAGTTTTAACAATCATACTAATAGATATTATCGAATTTTGCATAATATGTCACCAACCAAATGCTCAGCTGTGCACAAAATTTTTAAATATATGCTAATAAGTTGTCATAGGTATAAGATATAATATATTTAATGTTGAACGTTAAAATACCTTCTAATTAGGGACATGTTGAAAGTTGTATCTGTTAATTAATTTATACTTTGTTTTAAGTTTCTAATCAGTTAAGGTTATATGTTCACTGACTTGATTTGACTGGTGACAATTGGGCGACGATTATGTCAGTCGGTTCTTCTATACTGTTCGTTGCGGAGTCCATGAATTTAAACGCCATAATTTTCTTATCTTTCAAAGACACGGAATGTTTTAGATTCAGTCTGTTAATTGACTGTACACGCCATTTCTATTCCATTCATATTGACGATCCTAAAATCGCCCTATCTTTACGGTCTCAATAGGATCTCTTTCACGTTCCATTTCATGATAGATTCTTAAAACGGAACGTGTAATAATAAAATAAGTAGGAGTATTTATTGATTTTTTGTACCTCGACTTACTGTTTTTCCGATAGTTTTACCGACAGTAACCAAAAATCATTTTAAAGTATTTATACAGTTATTAACAAAGACCGGCGGCGCCACCTGGGCCCTTACCATAAACTCTTGAAACAGGTCAATAATTAAACGACTGTCATAACCAAAACCATTAGTAACTTTATAATCTAATACAAATATATAGCATTACCAAGTTACATTTGCTATTGTTGATAATGGCAGCCGTTCAATTATTGACCTGCATTAAGAGTTTATAATACGGGTCTTGATCGAAAAGTCAGGCAGTATAAAAATCGGATTAAATCAAAACAGTAGTAATCAAACCAAACGTCTTAAAATCTAACTAAGCGTCTTGATCGACTACTTGATTAACTACGATTCAACAAATTTACTGATGTGGCTAACGTGGCGCTTCTAGTTTTTTTTTAAACGTGGCATTGGCGTCTCGCCATTAATTTTATGTTACATTTCCTGAAGACTGGCGAGTCTGCTGCAGAAGCCATTATAAGTAGAAAGAAGAACGGTATTCAAATTATCTAATTTAGTATGCCTACTTATTACACGTAATATCCGCACGGCTGCGTTACGCTCTAGTAGATTTATATCCTTACGTCCGTATTTAGATAAGAATATTCATTCAGAAATAATTGGTTGTTACGATTTGTGTAGATAGGGTTTATGGGACTATTAGCTTCTAAAATACTTCTTTAATATTAAAACGTCTTAAAGCTGTTGTTGATGTGATCAATCATTTTACTATCTTGTAGTTTTATTTCAGTTCCAAAAATACTAGGCCTGGGACACAAACACGATCATTGCATTCTGGACTTTCATCAGGAAGATCAGGGTTCAGTCTTATAATATTGCAATATCTAATTTATTTGACAATTACGGTAATTACTATTTGATGCCCCAATCCTGAGAGCCTCGGCCGTCAATTCCCTCAAGTCCCATCACCATCAAATAGGAAATTTGCAGATGAGATTTAGTGGTGGCTATCCGTATGGTGACTAAGAATTTATACTCATCACTCCATCTCAAACGAAGGGTGTCGTGACGTCAGACGATATGACAGCGAGAGAAGGAAAACTCGAAATAAAACCAACCCGTCTGGCTATCGTAGAAACAGTAGGCCAAAGTCTCCCAATAGTGGGGGAGGCCTATATCCAGAAGTGGACTGCTATAGGCTCTGATTGATGATGTTGATTCATCCTTCAAATCTTCTAACTCTCGACTGCAAATACATTACCTCCACCATACACTCATTATCATCCTTGCATTAATACCAGTGGTATCCAAAGCTGTCACCTCAAAACCCGGTTATTTGTGGACCAGACCAGTGGAAATATACTTATTTGTGAACACAAATATTTGCAATAGCGGGGATCGAAGCCGCGCCTCCTGTGTTCAAATCGCATTCATTGCCGCTACGCAACAGAGGCTGCCAGCCTCTGCCAAACACTACTTCAGTTTTTAATAACCTCACCGAGGTTAACGGTCTACTTATTCAAAATATGATTCAACATATTATTATCGTAACCCGCGAAACCATTTCTCGAACAACAACCCACCCTAATTTACATACTTATGACAATAAAAACTGTTTAATAACAAGCGTAATTTGTGCAATCCAAATATTTCATGCCTACTTGAGTCTCTACGTAGTTATTCAACGATTAATTAATAAAGTTACCCACTTACCAATGTTATGAGTGAAAAATTTGCAATTCGGACCAGAAGTTATTTGTCCCTTACGCAACTTTGTTCCGTAGCGCACGATGGAGGTAAAACTGCTGTACCATTATACTGTATGAATTTTAAGTTTAACCTAGAAACCTTTAGTTCGTAAATCATTGGTTACTTGGATGAAATAACAATGTGTTTATTACTAATTCAGTCATTTTAGTAGAGGCGTCCTAGAAAGCATTTTTAAGTTATTCATTTTAGTCGGTTCGACTCCAACATAATCACTTCTAGCGACTTTGGCGGAGGTGGTAACCGTGGGGATTTTGCGCACAATAAAAAAAGTCCAGTAGGTATGAGCCTAATATGAATAACTTACACGCACTTATTAAATACAGGTAAAGAGAGTTACTAATTAACAAGTATCAATAATTTTGCTTATCAGGTTATTCGTGCGTAATCTTAGAACGTGAGAAAGCAGCGTAGTTGCAAAAATGCGATGTCTGGACTCATTCCAGCGTGGTCTATTTATTATTTCTTTTTAGAGGTAATCATATTAAAATAACTAAGAAAATATTTATTCTTTTTATTTAGGGCACGTCAATTTTACTTCACCCCGCCTGATGGTAAGCTGAAGGCCAAGTCTCAGGAAAGAAGGTTACCATTACAAACACGGAAAGTGTTACAATGGTGGCGCTCAGCTTGACGGCCTCATCAGATGATTTTTCACGCCAAGTTAAAGGACCCGGTTTAAGGAAATAAGGTCGAAGTAATAAATAACTGTTATTATATGTTTTTACTTATTATAATGTTATGTGAACGCTTCCCTTGCAACTAAAAATAGAATAATTATGGGACCGTTTTTCTACCTATCATCTAATCCATTAATTCTAATAGATTTCCACGATGCTGGATTAACTACAAGTTTAGCATACTCGCCTCACCTACTATTTAAGATGGCTGCTTCTGCGATTATGAAACGACCAAAGGTTTGATTTATTCAGTCAGAATAAAATAATAACATAGATGGAGCACATAGAACTAGCTAGTGAAGCCACCCAAAATAATACTAATGTAGTACTATTTCGCTGCACTCGTGCGATGTGTGCATAAAGACAATGAGTGCGAGCGAAATGGCGCTACTTTCGTATTACTTTTGGCAGCTTCACACGCTAGTACTATCTCTAGACCTCCGTGGTGTGGCGGTTGTGAACGCGACTGCTGCAGGAGGCATGGGTTCGATTCCCGCTCAATGCAAATATTAGTGTACATGAATATGAACATTTGCATTGGTCTGGGTGTTTCTATGTATAATATGTATGTATTTACAGAAAAAAGTATCTAAGTATGTTTATCCGCATTCTAGAACCCATAATACAGCTAGTTAAACTATGCTTACAATGGGTATAGGTGGCATTGTGTAGAATTTCCTACAATATTTATATTTATTTATCTATCTTTTACTCTTCTACGCAGGAAAATACTACTACTCATGATACAAACTGAAAGGCTTCAATAATTTTGTTATTTTCCATTATATAAGACAATATTACTTACTTCAAATTATTTTAAAAAATATATTTAAATTTGAGAAATCATAATATGGTTTCGTTATGCAAGTCACAAAGTAATAGAAATTATGAATATAGTTATGTAAAATAATTAAATTAATATACTATAAATTCAGAACAACGGAGGCTTGAAAATGGTGGCTGTGACGATCTGGATGCGGAAGGTGGAGGTTCGGAAACTATGACGCACATTGGGAGAGGCTTACGAGTATGTCCAGCAGTGGGCTAATTGATTCATTGATTAACTCATACTTACAAGTCAAAATAATGAAAATATCATCATCATCATCATCATTTCAGCCACAAGACGTCCACTGCTGAATATAGGCCTCCCCCATCGACCTCCAATCCGACCGGTTGGAGGCGGTCTGCATCCAATGGGTACCCGCGACTTTGACTATGTCGTCCGTCCATCTCGCAGGAGGCCGTCCCACGCTGAAATATATGTAACGTTTATTCACATTCCATTATGCAAATTGACGTCTCCTAAATAAAATTAAAAAATTAAAAAAAAAACTAAAAACTGTGACCGCGACCACGCTTTGGTTAACTGTTTCTAGATTTGTTATCTGGGGAGCCCTAATTCGAATTCAAAAATAAATATTTCTAAATTACGTCTTGTAATGTCAGCTATCTACACATCATTCTCTGAACCTTTTTTCCCAACTCAGTTGGGGTCGGCTTTCCAGTCTAACTGTGATGCGGCTGAACTTCGATATTTTCCGTGAAGCGACTGCCATCTGACCTCCACAACCAATGGTCTAATGACCAATGGCGATATCGAAGTTCTAAGTTAGGCTGTTTGGACTTTTAAGGGCTCCAACTACCCGTAACGACTGCCATAGATGTTTGTATGGCAACCGGGACCGACGGCTTAACGTGCTCTCCGAGGCACTTATAAACCTGCGATAAATACACACATAACTTCGAAAAGCATCGAAAAGTCATTGGTGTGTGCCATGGTAAACCTGGGATCGAACTCGAGACCTCGTCTCAGCAGTCCATTACCCAAACCACTAGGCTACCGCAGTCTACTATATATACTAGCTATCTACACGTAAAAGTTTTATCAAGTTGAGCCAAGCAATTCCAAAGGTGAGCCAAGTCAGAGAGACGGACAGAAGCAATTTAATTAGCTTCAAAAATACGTTATTTATTAATGCGCAAATGTGCAACTATTTATACAATCACCGGTCACTGCCATTGATATTTTAAATTCAGTAACGCGGTAATGAGGCCATTGTTGGCTATTTATGTCAGTAACATAAACTCTATGATCCAACCTCACTCAAGATACATAGTAATGAAATCCCTGTCGTGGTTTTCTCAAGCGACATTAAGGGATTCTCCAAGAAGGGCATTGGAAGGTTTCTACAGGGTAGGCAGCACGTGTGTGACGCCTCTGGTGTTGCAAACGTCCATAGGCCACGGTGACCGCTTCCAATCAGGTGGGCCGTGTGCTTGTCTTCTCTTGTCTGCCACCTAAGTGGTATAAAAAAAGATATAATTTCTACTCGTAAATAGCTTGTCTAGTAATATCTCTACGATACATAGAAATCAATGCAAATGGTAGCTAATTATTAAAATAAACATTCTGAAGAGTATTCGTTTTCACTTAGATATATTTATTTGTACAAGGATTACTGAACTACGCAGCTCAGGTACACCGAGGCTGATTTCTGCCGGCTCGCTCCGCAAATGGACGCCATCGTGGTAGAGATAGTAAATAATAATAAATAATAAATATTCTAGGACAATTTACCCATGGTAAGCATAGTTTAACTAGCTTATGTTATGATTTTTTTTGTAAATATATATATACATATTATAATAGAAACCCTTCGCCACAGTTAGGGTGCTTGATCCTTAACCTAAGTAGGTACCGTGCATTCTTTTCATTCATTCTAAATATTTCCAAAAATCTACTTTATAAACACTGATCCAATAAGTAACTGCACCTACAAAGAACCTCATTGCCCCACTGATAGACTGACAAAAACATCGAAAGTAAAATCGCATTGTACCCGGATAGGCCTCTTAAAACTGACCACAATATGCCATCACGTTATACAGCGCATGCGCCCGCGCACCGTTACGCTACTGTTTTTGCGATCGGTACAGCTATATCTTGCGTCTCGCTCCCTCATATTAACATAATGTTTGAGGATTTATGCTCAATGGGTGATTTTGTGACATGAATTAAGAATGTATTTATATTTTAAAAAGTTTTTGACGTTGCAAATAGTTGCGTAAGATTAAAATGTAAATAAATGTAATATTTTATATTTTTTAAGTGACAACAACGCAGCTTAGAAGGCGCCAGACATACGATCTCTCCTGCAACCTTTTCCCAAGCCAATTGGGGTTTGAGGTCGACTTCCAATATGTCCCATGCAACTGCCGAACCTCGATGTTTCCCTCTTCCAATATTGGAAGGCTTTGGCTTACAGTTTCCACGCTGGATACACGAGTTGGCCACATGGTTTTATTTCGAGTTATCCTTCACTTGCAGTGTTTCTTTCGAGTGTATTCTTTGTATATTCTTTCGCTGCCACTGCCATCTGACTTCCATAATCCACATAGCTCGAAGTTCTGTTCATCCAGTTGTTGGATTTTTTACGGCGCCAACTACTCGCGATTTACTTGATTGGTAAAGATCTGGATAGTTGGTTGGTTGTCTTTTACGATAACTGCCATCTGACCCTAACCAATATAGAGACAAAGAAGGAGGCCCTCATCAATCTCAGATGAGTTTGGCTTGCCCCCTGAAGATTTTGTCTAGCCAAATCACTAGAGTTAAGACCAGTATAAATAAAAATACAATATTCGGGGAAAGACGTCACTGTGAAACCACATCTAAGAGGGCCTTCAATAGTCAAGGGTCAGCCATGGAGTGAAGGATATCATCCTTGAGAGTAGCCTCTCAACGCGCCCTTGACCACTGAAGGCATGAGACAGTCGTGCGGTTTTGGTCACTTCAATCCGATATTAACCGCCCCCGCTGACTGCGGCTGAATAAATCGGAATCTAGAAATGGAGGAGACTCAGGGCACGTGCACAGGGCCCACCGCTTCAGGAGGGCCCACCGAAGGAGCTACAATTTCTCGCACACCAACCTAAGAGCACTTTTCTCACAGAAAAAGTGACTGGAGAGTTGTTTTTGTGCTGTTTTGTTATTCTGTTGAAGACAAATTTGTCGGCGGTCTACGCCCTCGGTGTTACAAACGACCATAGGCTGTGGTATTTATCAAGGCCACCTAGAAGATATAAAAACAACAAAAAGGGCTCCAAGTTCAGGTATGCCTGGCCCCCCCGGTATATGTAAAGACGGTCCTGCAGAGACGCCTCGCTTAATGGTAACACTATTAATTTGATACTTAATGGTATAAAACACAAGAGAGCGTAAATTCCGTGCCCGTGCGCAAAGGTAGTGAGTGTCCATATGCCAGCAGTTCACCTCGATTGTCCTTCCTGCATTCTTGTGTTTCTTACGAAATGTCAACTATTATTAATTACCGTGATACATTTTAATTCTTTAAATGTATAATGGTTTACGTATACGCTCTCTTTTTTACATACTTCGCGTCTTATTCCAATCTGTTCGCCTTTATTACCAAAACATTCCCGAATTGAATCAATCAATCAATTAGCTTTTGCAGTCCACTGCTGGACATAGGCCTCTCATAATTTCGGGAGGCTTTGGCCTTTTGTTTCCACGCATGCCAGACGAGTTGGTACAGGGTTTTGAGTTTTCCTTCTCTCGGTATCGTGTGACTAACAGTGATACAGTGTAGGTAAACCGTTTCATCCATCATCTTCCATTATCATCCATCTTCTCAGCGTTAAATTCTAGTCATCATACCATCAGGCGAGGTGAAGTCAAATTGCAGTGCCAGAAATAAAAAAGAAATCTACAAATCACTGCGTTAGTCCAGGTGCATCGAAATATTACACTTAAAACAGTTTAAAAAATATTCGAAAGTCAACCATTTTATATTTTCTAGATGAAAATGATGATCTAAGAATTGTATGTGCTCGGAAGACAATAGATACTTATGAAACATGAAATATCTAATCTTTTATCAGCAGATCTCTGGCGTTTGGGAGAGACTATCAGAATCTTATCATTGATTACCTAATCTATCATCTCGTGGTACTCATACTTTCGGGCTCGACACTTTTACTATAAAATTATACGGAGTCGACTTTGAATTGAATGAATGAATTGTATCGTGAGGATGACGCGAGTTCCAGACTTTTTGTTGAGCCAAAATGTGTTCAAGCCTAGTGGTGTGGGTAATGAACTGCTGAGACGAGATCTCGGGTTCGATCCCTGGTTTTACCATGGCACACACCAATGACTTTTCGATGCTTGTCGTAGTTATGTGTGTATTTATCGCAGGTTTATAAGTGCCCGGTTAATGACAATAGGCTCGCCACCTTTTACATTGGGACCTAAACATAAACTGGCGAAATGTAAGTGCAAGTACCTTTGCGTACCCATTCGGGGATATAGGCGTGACTTTATGTTATGTTATGTAAAAATAAAGTGCGTCATGGAATTCCTCCGCATTGCATGTCTCTTGTGGAATCGTTCTCCCAAAATTGGCAGCATTGCCACGTTGTATTACATTGATAATTCTTGGTTAATTCCACGGAATAAAGGTACCATAATACTTTTCTATAGCTAATTATGGCGGGGCCTTCTCTTCGAGATGACCCCCGTCTGGTGTAGGGATCACGATGTCCCCATCTAGCCCTTGGGTATTTAAGTAGTCTGGTACAAATTTGATTAATCTCTAAACAGAATTCACAAAAGTTGTTACCTACCTATTGCATTGTATGCATTTTGTATCATTTAACACTAACTTGATTGTAATAACCTTCACCTACAAGATGCAGCCACCGTATCTAAGGTGACATTTGAAAGTATTTTTTTGACAAAACGTTAATAATTTGAAATGCAAATTTTGTAGAAATATTTGAAGGTTTACTGGTGATATTTCAAAATGTGAAAATACAATACTTTAAAATTTTAGGTTTAATATCTTTACGATTCGTTTTAATTTATTTAAATACCTTCTAAGACTGCTTCGTAGAAGACGGGTGTTCCCCGCTCGATATGCATGAATTTGACTATTTGCACTGGTCTGGTCGTGCCTCGGAGAGCACGGTCCCGGTTGCCATACGAACATCCCCGAAGTGGAAGACAGAGGTGCTAGCACCCACATTTCGCCGGTTTGTGTTTATTTCCCAATGTAATAGGTGGTGAGCCTATTGCCATTAACCGGGAACTTATAAACCTGCAATAAATACACATATAACTCCGATAAGCATCGAAAAGTCATTGGTGTGTGTCAGAGTAAAACTTAGGATCGAACCCGAGACCTCGTCTCAGCAGTCCATTACCCATACCATTAGGCTACCGCGGTACTTCCCTCTCCCTCTACCTATCCCTCGTAAAGTTACTCTAAACATTTAAACTGAAATGGAGTAATACAATATTTCATAAGTGCTGCTCCCATAACTCCTGGCTAATAAACCTCTATTACATAAATCTACGAATGAGGCCAGACCCGATTTCTCTTGTTAGACCTTTTGTCTCTCCTTACAATGACCTACAGTGCCCTTAGGACGCTAAAATGAACCTTATGTCCTTGTCAATAGGGTGGTGGTATTCTATTGTGTACGTCGAGACAATTTCGCCGTTATCTCTGCGCGGTGTGTAAGCGTAGAAAGTGTCCCATTGGTAGGGTGACCACGGTTTAGGTATTTTTAGTATTTTTGTTAAATGTGTACTAATTGGGCTGATGGCAGATGGGTAAGCATGAATTAGGAAAAATATAGGTTATTATAGCTGAAAAATGAATTTAATGAAAGAATAAGGTTGAAATTTGATTTGTTTGTTTTGTTGATCTCTATAATCTGAGTAACCTACTCTTGAAAAATATTTTTCTAGCTTATCTTATCACCATTCTAAGCTATCTAATGCTGATCGATTTTTCTAATATAACCTACTACCCCAGGGAGCAGAGCAGTAATCATATATGTCACCAATCTGGTGCATTCCCATATTTGAAAACTGATAAATTAAGGATATATGAGAGTACAACGGGTGTTCAAAGTATTTCACGGGCGAAACCAGGCAGTGCCAGCTAGTTATAAAAAGTAAAATTAAAAGGCGTTTATATACTTTTTATAGTATTTTTGTAACCAACGTACCTAATGTTGACATTGTCCCACATTTTTTTTATTATGTCAATGTGTTGTATTTGTGTACAATAACTAATTTCAATATTGTGCAATAAATTTCATGCAATTAATATAATGTTAATTTTTTTAATGATTACTGATTACATTATTAATACATAGATACATCCTGCTGTAATGAAATAATGTAGTCGTGGTATCATTAATATTTTTTTATTATAATAGTATGATATTTGAGTATTTATGTAATCTATGACTAATTTTGAATGAATGAATGAATGAAAAAGTTATTAACAAATTACATTGTTTCATTAATTATCATTGTTACATATTTAAAATGTTTATAATTAAGTTTTAAACAACAACTAGGTAATTTAATTATTAGTGGTATCGGGACATTTACCAAGTGTGAAGCCTCCTATATTTGAGTGATGCAAGTACATCTTCACAAAGGAACTAGAGTACTTTCGGTAATTCATATACTTCTAATAATAACGTTAACGACCATGATCGTTTAAATATCTATAAAGACAGTAATTTCTTTTATCTGGCCTTATCCATCTTTTATTTGTCTAAAATGTCATATTCAGATAATATCTGCTCATTCGTTGTAAATATCCATGTATTCTGGTGTACGGGGAACTACCAGAACGTGACCAGGAACAAGGCTAAGAATATTTTTTTATCCTTTTTATGAATTATAGATATAGAATATTAGCAACCGAAAATAATAATATTCCCTCTAACCCCTCCAACTAAACTCAATGGCTTGCGATAGGAGTGGCTTCAGATCAGTCGTGTATTTAATGGTCAGGATTCAACTCCTTTACCACTGATGATGATGTTATTGTAACTTGATTACGTTTAAAAAATATAATCATTAAGTGTATGCTAAAAATGCAAACGATAGCAAAAAATATGTTGTGACTCCTTCAAAGACTACAGAATGCAAAAAGTTTCCATTTTCATTATTAGTATTAGTTTCAATGTCATCGACTTGTTAAGGTCAAGGTCATTACAAGTAGAATATCGGTACTGGTTAGCAGTACCTACTGCCTACGGTGAATCACAAATACTTCTGAAGTGACGTAAGCTTCATAACCGGATCAACAATCGCCATTTTCGGAGATTGATGATAATTGCTCATATGACAAATTTTGGAACAAAAATAAAATGTGTTCTTTTTGTTTATTTTTTGTACAGTTTGATGTTAATCTTCGGGTTTTTCTTGTACTTATATAAAACCTTTTACAATGTGTTTAAAACCTTAATGTATAAATAGATATTGTTTGCGTTTGCTTAAGTTTTGAGTTTTTAGGTTAATTACTGTCTATACTGCTTATTACGTATTAAAGGGTTTAAAAAGTAATAAAATATGACATATCTAAGTAATATCTTCACATTAACAATCACTTAGAACAGTATAATTGCTTCAAGCACGATTAATTCTCATCTAGATAAAGAAATAACTTAGATTCTGTACGTGACATTATAAGGTCACTAGAAAATTGCATTACGTAAACACAAAACGATTTCTACAAAGAATCTAGAGACTGCGGCTTCGCATACGAGATATACTCTTCATATTTAGCAACTCAAAGGACCCTAATCTTAGAGTGCAAATGGCCTATCTGCTACAAATCGAAAACATAACATAGGTATATCAATGGAAAAAATAAAAAAGTGCTTGAACGATCGCGTCCCATCTCTAGCCTTATATATCCCCGGGATAAAAAATAACCTATGTGTTCAGACTAAAATTTATCTGTATGCTGAATTTCATCAAGATCCGTTCAGCTGTTTTTCATCATACATCCATTAAACCAAACTTTCGTATTTATAGAAAGGAGTAAAATTACATCAATGGTTTTTTAATGATGTAAAAATGCATAACAATCTTGAAGATTTATTGTAGTAGGTAAGTATTTATGAAGTACAGTTTTTATTGGTGCCTAATAGGAAGCATGTTGTAGATTATAGAACGTTTAAATGAAAGAATGTGTTGTAGGTAAGTACTTCCGAGAGGCCGGTCGCGCGAGGTAAAATACACGTACGTCCGTTGCGGTCGGCGTCACTGGCGGCACTGCGCTCTCGACCGCCCTCTCGCGTTTATTATAAAAACATATTAGGTAAATGCATCAAACAGCCTATAGGTACAATTGGAATATTGTAGGCACAACATTATTAATTGAAATATTAAGTGCGTCGCTTACACATGTCGAACGAGGAACCTACTAATGTTAGGAACAGCAAAAAAATATAATGGATGTCTGTCTGGTCGTCTGCTACTGCTGTTACTAAGGTGGCCTATTTAGTTGCGGTTTTCCCACTTCAAGAAATTAATAATGTACACAAGTAACATGACGTTTATTTCAGAAATATCCTTAATAGAATTTATTGTGTGAAATTAATGTTCCATATTAGCTATTAAGAATGTTTTGACATACATACATAACATAAACTCATGCCTATATCCCCGAAGGGGTGAGCAGAGGTGCTATCATCCACATTTCGTTAGTTTATGTTTATGTCCTAATGTAATAGGTGGCGAGCCTATTGCCATTAACCCGGCACTTCTAAACCTGCGATAAATACACATATAACTTCGAAAAGTCATTAGTGTGTGCCATGGTGAACCTGGGGTCGAACCCGAGACCTCGTCTCAGCAGTCCATTACCCATACCACTAGACTACCGCGGTTTTGAGTGTAAGATATTACTTTCACATAGGTCATTAGCGTACGTTTGAACTATGTTTTTGCGATTATGAACTCTTTGGTTCAAGTGTCAAGAAATTCTCAGGAATGAAATTGCTAAAATGACTATGGCGGCACCAATACATCGACACCTTTTTAGAAGGACCTCAGGTTCAATCGGCCTGAAATCCAGTCACAAGTGCGCACTGTGAAGATACGTAATTAAATTGAATATATGTATCTAATTATTAACCGACAATGGGTAAACGAGCTCATAAAAATGTTTCATACTTTGTGATTCAAATAATATACAAAACGAAATGAATGGACGTCTTTTAAATTACCCATCAGTGTCGAAAGGTAAGATGAAAATTATAGGAGCGTGGGTAACTATGATCAAGGTCTAGTATTGTGTATTTTATTCATCTGTTATTGCTGGGTATGTAGATGGGCCGTGTGATTTTCTTTTGGGAACAAAGCGTTGGTGTATTCGTAGTATTGACGACCAGCCTTCCCTCAGTTGCTTTTCATAAGTCAATATAATACAAAGACAAAGTAACGGTGATTGAAATGCTTTTTAAATGCTGAATGTTGCGTACTTATACATATTAGAATACCATTCGCATCTGATACGTCTTCACGCATAGTTCAACTATGATGAATTGGTGAAGACTGAAAATCGTGGTAATTATATCTCTAGATTCTATTCTGCTTCATCAACCTTTCCTAAACACACAAACATCCGAACAAGGAAATCGAACCGATGTTGTGAGTGCAAACGAAAATTTTGGAGACAATCGCAACACGCAATCAAACAAATAAACTTATTTCCCTTCCTTTCTATTCTAATTTTAAATTCACTGAAGTTATAGGGCTTATAGGTTTTTATGTTAACGTGAATTACCGTATTCAAAAGTGCTGTTCAATGTATACCTATTTATACCGTAATCGCGTTAATTCCCTTGACACTTTGCCTTTTAAATCGATGAGCAAATTACTACATGTTTTCAGCTTATTAACAGCATTGTTACAATATAATATTCATCTTATAATACTCTCATATTTTTGCTTTAAATACCTTGGCATTTGATCTCGAACTTATCCTTAACATTTGAAAATATTTATAGTAATAGGTATATATGAATCGTCTAATTCGATTACTTATCTATTCGATTAAATTTATTTAATAGAACGCTATTTTGTTTTTTGTGCATTTCAATTTGGTAATCATTAATTTTATTTTATTACAAAATGAAAGTAAGACTACTTGTCTTGTAAGTTGTATATATTTGCATCGTAAGCGCATTACTCAATACTACTGTTGACAAACAAAATCACCAAATTATCACGTCTTCTCACGCTTTCATTTGTAGCGGTTTTTTATATTAGTAATTTAGTGTTTGTATAACATCAGATATATCACTGGCATATTTTTTCTGTAGGACACAAGTAGGAGACTAAAGTGGAAGATCAGTTAGAACTATCTTAAGCTCACTATCCTCTTTTTAGTATGTCAGTGACATTATCCTAATATATATTTCTGTCAAATTTGGTTAATAAAAAAACGTTTCGCGGTTCATATTGCCTGTCACTTTCTCGCGTCTAGGTTTTGTGTTAAGATACCTACATAATATCACTCGCCTTGTTCCTCTAATAATAACTTTATGAACAAAACAGGACTGTCTCACTCTCCCCAACATCATGTACCCCCTACAAAACACAATGGCTCCCATTTCAGTGCGCCCGCGCAGTTCGCGTGTCACGTGTTCCGCGTTTGAATGGATAATTGATCGCGTGTTAACTAATAAGCCCACAGATCTGATCTGTGAAGTATTTGGGCCATATTGTACGGTCAATCTCTGTAACTGGTTCAATTGATTGGACTTGGTGTCGTAGCTTTCCTAACGTACCTATTTAGTATACACATCTTGGGGCATTGTGATGCTGTCATTTAAGTGCGCTTGAGTGGAATGACAAACGGGCCAAGATGCTTGTCAGTGATGTGGTAGTCGAGACAAAGTGTCAGAGGTGTTATGTGTGAGATTGATGGAAGGAGTATACACTCATATATAGGTTCATCTCTCAACACGTCATAGTATATTTGCAAAGAATTTGGAAGAAATTAGTTAGGGACCATTCATTTATTAAAGTAAATATCGTAAAGCGATGGGGCATGGGGGACTTAAGGGTGTGGGAGCAAAAATGCGCCAAGTTAAAGTTGTGCTTTGAAAAAGTGAAAATCCTATGTAAGTAAAGATAAATGATTAAAACCAAAGTTTAACAAAGTGTACACACCTGATTCATTCAGCTGTCACACAAAAGAAACTACATCGAAATCGGATCATCCGTAGGTATTAGCCGCGTTATGCTGTAGGGCGGAGGTACTTCCCCAGTCGGACTGCTCAATTAGGACGGCAGATACCTTCATGTCCTACCTCCATAATGATGATGAGGCCGTCAAGCTGAGCGCCACCATTGTAACAGTCTGTGTTTGTTATGGTGACCCTCTTTCCTGAGACTTTGCCTTCAGCTTACCATCAGGCGGGGTAAAGTCAAATTGACGTGCCCTAAATAAATAAAAATAAAATAAAACCGATTGTTCGTATCATTGTCGATAGATGGCTCCCACCATAGCTCAAAGTTGTATAGGAGAATTTCGAATGGTCAAGATATGGCTCCGTGGCTGTAAGGGAAAGACCGCGGGTTCGAGTCCCGGCGGGGCATTCACTTTTTCGATCTAAACTGATTTGCAACAGCATGCTAATTGCTTTCATTACTTAAAATTCTAGTAGCCACTGTAAATTCTTTGCGAAGATAATAAATTTAGTAAAACGTGACGTGCCCCATAATTCACTCTAGGTACGTCTCGTGTGCAATTAATAGTTTTATTACAATAGTTAGGTATTTGCCGGATAATAACTTCCACGTGAATGTACGGCACGAACGAAAATTTACAGTTCTAATCTAATTTCGGTAAGAATTTTTAAGACACGTGTTCCTCTGTGCGTAATATACCTACCTACATTAGGCGATTTAGCAGAATAGACAGATTAGTGTACCTACTTATATAAAATTTAAGTGTAGGTAAGTTAAGTACCTACCTACATAATATCTACGTATCTATACATATCGGCACGTTTTGTGGATTTATACTTATGTACCCCGTGCCTCAACGGCAGTCCAAAAACGCGTATTTGCGCGAATACAAAAAAAAATTGAGCACGTTTTGGGTCCACAATTCATGCCTTTACCTATACCTATACTTAATTCACGGTAGTTACCTACATAAATTCTACATTCAAAAGACTTAGTGTAGGCTTTAAATCCTTGTGTAAAAAACCAGGCCAGGTTTATCTACAAAGTCCAGAAAAGAAGTGTCCCTATTTCAACGCTATCCTCATTTAGGTTGTCCTATATTTTGTGAAAAGAAACAACCTAAAAACCTACTGTCGAAGGCTCGGCAGTAATACTTACCTTCGTCCGTCTATTCACGTTTAAAAAAACATTGACACAAGTCAAAGAAACTACCTACGTTATTTCACGTAAATCTTGCAGCATCGCAGAAGCAAGACTAGGTTAAATCTACCTACTTTATTACAGATCTAAAATCACACAACAAAATATTGGCTAATGACAAATTGAATCGTTTTGTAATCTCATTGTTATTATTACATAAGGAATACAGTATATCTTGATTTTATTGTATTTAGTACCAATAAAACATAATTTAACAAAACTATTAATAGTGTTTTGCAAAATATTAAAACGTAAATACTTTTAAAAACTGGTTATAGATTAAGAAATAATAAGTTATCGCTGAGCTGAGCTCTCGTGTCGTGTGGAAGTCGCCCGCCAAGCTCCCCGCGCGGGGCAGTGCTGTGCGCGCCGCGGAACGAAGTGGATGTGTCGTGTGTATCAACAGCGGCTATTTACGAAATAACCGATAGATTGTTACCACTTTTAGTTGTGCTATCGTTATTAAACATTAAATTTTCGTGTAAGTTCCTCATAATATACGTTTCACTGTGTAATATTACGTATATTTCAACCATTCGCATGTTTCGTAGTAAGATCTATGTAGCGTATAGTCGACAAAAAATCTAAAATATTTTTTCTTCCGCAGGTAAACGGGACACGTAAAATGGACCGCGGAACCGTCAGTGATGTGCTAGTGTTGTGAATAACGGTTAATAACAAGTTAATAGTGTTTGATAGCTATGATGTGAGACAGTTGTGGTGGTCAAACATGCCTTCTGACAGTGGTTCGGCGTGGTCGCCGCCCGCTTCTAATAGCGAGAGAAGGTTAAGCAACTCATCCGATGGAAGCGCCGGCAGCGGTTATTCTAAAGCAGTAAGTTCTATGTTTTAAACGTTATAATAGTTTTGCTCACGTGCTTATTACACAACCGTTTTCCAAAATATTGTGTAACGATTATTAAGAACGTTTTAGCGTTTAAACGTCGATTGTCATAACACTGAATGAATAGAAATTCCTACTCTAGATTCATATAAATAAGGTGATCTTTTATTCAACTCTTACAAAACTGATCCATAAATTATAGGCAGAGATAGCTACAGATTACATTGTAGGGGAGTTTGCGCAGGAAATGAATGGGGAGAAGATCATAAAAGATCTAAAATTAGTGACGTAAAAGCTCAAACTACTGATATAGTGACATCATAGGGCCCATTCCTTTTGATGGGGTGGTCTATTTTAAGTATAAAGCTGATTATTGCATCTTTCATTGCCATTCATAAGATGCAATTTCGTTGATACGATCTTAACTCTGCACTTAAACGTTGAGTAATCATTTAGGTCAGATTCTCCAGTGATTATTAAGTGTCTAGAAATATTGTAAGCTATTTTTTGTTGCCAGAAGTTATAACTCTGTCAGATAAGACGCAACATTACTGATAGTGTATCGGTATATCAGTAAACATTCGTGCAATCAAACAACGATGTTATTTTTATGGAAAGTTCTACACGAATTAGACAATGAAGCATGAGTTACATGTTGCATAAAACGTACACTTAATAACATAACTGTTTAATGTGAAACTATTCACACGAGTAGATATATTTCCCTTTCCACCCTCTCCTTTCCTACACGGGACAACACGTGCAATGCTTAGAAGTCACTGCTTATGCAGTATATTCCATCGGAACCAAGCGGTTCGGTGTCCTTAGCCGCACCATTAAGTATTGGAATGTATTGTACCTTCTTCCCAGTCCCAGGTACCTACTTGTGTTTGAAAAAGTATCTGATCAGGCCCTCTAGATGATCTGGCGCTCAGCTTGAGGGCCTCAATAGATGCTTCATCTCATCAGATGCATCATGTGGCCTCTTGTAACACTGGACGTGTTTGTAATGGTGACCCTCTTTCCTGAGACTTTGCCTTCATCTTATCGTCAGATCTGAAGTTAAATTGACGTGTCCTTAAAATATAAATATACCTACATAATTACTTGAAATATAAATCACCCATAACACTCAAGTATACGTTTACACCTATCTGCAAATAATGCTAGTTATGTACTAGTCTACTTCGCCTCATGGCTGAGAAATAGTTACGTTATCAGTTTTCGCTAATTACCTGCCTAACTATCGTACTTTAATCTAAATTTAAAACATTTAAAACGTGATAACTAGAAAGGCTGGTTTATTTTAGGTTTTGTTTATGGATAAATGGAGACGTTAACGGATGAAGAGGGCTTTAGGAACAGAGGTCGATCCAAAAAGGTCGATGAATTGTGTGAAAGATAATGGCTAGGTACGACTACTGAGGAAATGACATCTGATACGAATGTGTAGAGGAGAATGACATGTTACGCGGACCACACTGTTACCTACTTCTAAATTATAAGAACATTTTAGAAGTGACTTTGGTTATATTCAAATTAAATTCAATCATATTACATTTTTTATTTCTTTTCTTAATTCTTACTAGTGCACGTATCTTACAAGTAGATTTGTTTCAGAATTGGGTTCAACACGATCAATATCAGGCAGGATTCGAACTCCCAATTATGTGTCCCAAACATTGTATTCTATAGATAATTATGTTGTCCATAAGCCATTTCATACAAAAAATTACACAACATCTTTAAAAACTTTAGTAGTGGCAAAGTTCATTAATTAAATGGACTTGAATATACAAATTTCTACATTTCTTATGCTATATTCTCAGAATTAGAGGCCGTTTACCTCTACCCATTATTTAACATAGAAATCGACGCCGGTCTTCATAACCGACCATACATTTCACTATCACGCTATTCGAAGTAACAGGTGTCACAAAATATACTTATATTAAACAATATAGACTGGTTTTTGGAGTTGATTAGCGATATCGACCAACTAAACCAATATTTAAAATAACGTTTAGGCGATGCTAAATAAGCAGGCAGCGATGCGTTAAGAATAACTTTCACTGTCGTTCGTTATTCCGTGTAAATAGCTGTTATTTTTTCGTTATTTTATTTTAATCAATTTTATTTGTAATAATCCGTTATCCGTTCTCTTGTTACGCAGTATACTGTGGTATTTTCAGTAGGTATAGTTGTAATATTGAATCTTTGAAAATGTTTTTTAAACCTAAAACTATTCAAAAACCCAGTGAAGTAAGGACCTTTACATTTCCTACCGAGGGCGTTGTAGGAAGGGCCGTTCTCCATTTCATTTCCATCCGACAATTTAATATAACAACACATAACAAATTGCCTAGTTGACGGTAACACGATCATACCTAGATGGGATCGAAAATCATATTTGTCAAAATATTGGTGTCAATACCCCTCTACCTATCCCTTTTATAGGTGAGAATAAAATGTATAATGTGTGTAAAAATGATATTTGTTACTTAGTTTCAAGTTGGAGCCAGAAATTAGAACAAAACAAGTTATTACATCCGATCATCCGATCCGAAAACCGATCCGCTGTGAAACTGGTTACCGGTAATACTAGTAATTTGCGTTACTAATATTTAAAAAATCTTGAGACTGGGTTGTGTGAGGTTTTTGACCTAATATGTAAATAAAACCTAGAACCTGATTGAACTACCAACTATCGAGTACAAATCTAAACCGTTCAGAAATATATTATTCAAATAGCACGAAATTTAAAAAAAAAATTAAGCGTAGTGTGAAAAAGCATCTGATGAGGCCGTCAAGCTGAGCGCCACCATTGTAACACTGTACATGTTTGTAATGGTGACCCTCTTTCTGCTTTTCCTTCAGCTTACAGGCGAAATGAAGTTAAATTGACGAGCCCTAAATAAAAAGTGATTACCATGATCCTAGCCTCCTTACCCCTTCCCAGCTCTCCCCCTTTCCCTTCAGGGTGGGTAGCGCGTGTGTGACACCCTTAGTGTTGCACACGTTCATAGGCCACGGTGGCCGCTTTCCATCAGGTGGGCCGTGTGCTTGTCTGCCACCCACGTAGTATAAAAAAAAAACCATGACCTAGACCCACGGTAAGCATAGTTCAACTAGTTTGTGATATTATGTTCTAGAATGCGGATAAACGTACTTATACGTTTTTGTGTAAATAAGTATTAACATTTTATACATAGAAATATTCAGGCCAACGCAAATATTCATATTAATGCTTACAAATATTTGCACTGAGTGGAATCGAATCCGCATCTCCCGTGTAGCAGTCGCGTTCACTACCGCCACATCACAGAAGCTCTGTTTTCTTCATTTTATATATCTTATGAATATTACAGAATTATGATTTTATCGTGGGAATTGATTGATATAAAAACATTTTATTATGATCACAATAACTTTTGAATTCGGTAAGATTATTTTGTGAATCAATATGGCGATAAGATAAAGTTATTGTGTATTTTATCTATGATGAATAAGCTACCTGAAGATGGGGATGCACTGAGACCATTGGCGTGTAATGTAATGTAATAGTTCAGATTCGAGTATACCAACTACGCAAACAAGTCTTATTCTTCTTTTAAAATGTTTGAAAACGAATTTTCGATAGATTTCTCACTCAATAACTGCTTCCGAAGTTGATCTCTAGGTTTATATTTATGTCTGGTCGTAATGCAATGTGCCTTGCCTAGATTTTTTGCTTCACGCGACAAAACGTCGAGTAAGAAAAAATGTCACCTGCTATTCAGTACACCTGTTAAATAACAAATGTGGCTCTGGCGTAGACGTTACTATCAATATTCCAAGAACAGAAGACAGTTAAAGGACCCCTAATTTATTTTTATTTACTCTGAACCTAGGCTCCAAAGGCTCCCAAAGTGAAATCACACTGAGTGGTTGTATTGGTTGTATAAATCACAGTAATATCACAGTCTAACGATATTTTTTGTCATTTGACTAGTATTACATAATATGATGTAATATTGCATTACATTTATTAAACAAACTTAATGCTCTTGGTGTATTCTTAACCTTAGAGCAATATAATACTATTGAGCTGATGATGGTTGGTTATCGAAATAAGGATATGTGATTGGTTAGACATACAGATTAAGATATCTCCACTTGCCTATATACCCTTCAAGGGGTAGGCAGAGGTATGTTTCAGTTGTTCACTGTTGGACTTACCCAATGCAAGGAGGCTTTGACCTACTATTGATCGTACTAAATATAAATTCTGAAAAAATCGGTTGTGGTTAAGATGTTGGCTTTACGATCGAGAAATCACAGGTTGAAATTCTAGCCATTACATTATCCTTTTGAACCCACACTTGAAACAAGTAATTCAGTTGAGTTTTATATTTTTATTTTGATGTGTGGCAACACAATAACTATCAATTACTATTATCCAAATAAAACAGAAACGGTTTAGTCCAATAATAGAAAAACTAGTGAAATTTGTGACCTGACAGATTGAATAGCAGAACCGATGTCGCCAAATTCACACATACAACCGTTAATAATACGTTGCATTACTAGTAAACAATTTGTTTTGATTGGTCGTATTTCGTATCTTTAATGCCAAATTAGTTCAAATCACGGACTAAAAACGAAAACACACATTAACGGTTCAAAATAAAGATTACTTTGCTGTAGAAAAAAAAGTATTTATGACGTTTCATGATTTCAATCGAATAAGCTTGAAGGTTTACGAAAAAAAATTGATGTATGTCAGTTAATTTAAAACTTTAATGCAATAATAATAAGGTTCATATTGTCGAATTTGCCCTTCGTTGCTTTTCCATGATGGCGCAAAATGCAACTGGCTGTTTTTACGGGAATTTCAATAACTAGCAGTCTAGTTAAAAAAAAATGACCAGAAAAAAAATCCGCAAGTTAAATTGCATGACGTAATGTATCAACTCACTGCAATATTAATTATACTATGTACATCTAACGATGTTTAATCACATAATCGATTACTAGGAACGACCAGTCGAACAGGAATCGATTGGTTCGATTTCTCATAACGATTGAAAGTTATCGATTAAAACGCATCCAGAATTATGTGTTATATTAGTTTCCCACGATGACAAAAATGTTGTACTTAAAGCAAGTTTAGACTTTATGCAATAGGAAATACAGGTTAAAATTGCGTGTGTAATCAATCATTGATAGTAGTTAATTATTTATTTTAACTGCGTTGCAACTGTCTCCAATTTTCTTCCGTTGTCAAACTTGCTGTAAAGAAGTCATAGATTCTAACTGTTATGTAGTGCCCTACCGAAATTGATGGATTAACATCGCTAGAGTAATGGCCAGGATTCTAACGGCCGACTCCTTAACCACTATGCAACTGACACTCGTTATACATATTGTACTTATGTTGTATGCACCGTATTTGCTCATCGTGGAGCTTATTTTTATTGGCATATTCGCAAAAAAAAAGCTAATACGGAACACCCGTTTAATGAAACAAAAGTTACAATAAAGTGAATAAACCCAAACTTGACGAAGTTTATCGAAATAGTTGCTGAAGAGTTCAATTATTCAACTCCTGGCTTCAAAAACCTAAAAAAGTCTTCCAAGGTGACAAGATCTTCATAGCAAACTTCCCTAGATGTCACTGGTCTTGTAAACGTTTGTAAAATTCTGGTAAAATGTTTGTAAATAGCTTGTAAATCGATTGTAAAACCCTGGTAAATTATTCGTAAAAAACTTGTAAATCGTTTGTAAAACGTTTTCAAAAAGCTTGTTAAACGTTTGTAAAAACCTTGTTAAACGTTTGTAAAACGCTGGTAAAAAGCTTGTTAAACGTTTGTAAAAAGCTTGGAATACCATTTTTAAAAAGCTTGTAAATAACCGTCACACCTTAACCACAATCAACACATATTTTAACTTACCCACACATCAACACATCCAATTTTAATTTACAACCTGTGTAATTGAATTGTAATGAGTTCCATATACAAAGTCTTTAGTCATTCTGTAATGTAATGGATGTAATAATCACTGTTGAATAATTAGTGTTGATATTTCCGTGTTTGTATCAAAATGTTTGGCGAATATAATTGATAATAGTCGCCATCTAAGGAAAGGATATTACGTGTAAACTGCGGATGGGAGAAACAGAGGTGTTAGAGAAATTGTTAATTTAAATTGGTAGATTAGTTGAATTGAATGTGGCAACAACACTGTGGTATCCTGCTGTACCTATGTCATAAGAAAGTGACCGTGGGAATGATAGATTAGGAAATGTTTCGATCTATTACGGTAAAACCAATGGTTGAGTTACCAAGCAATTTTTTCGGCCATTTTAATGGTCTATGAGATATATTGCATCTGATTTTGACCTCTAATGAGCTCTTCCAATTAGTCTCACACCTTGCAGACCTCGGACCATCTCTTTCCAGATGACCCTCTTCGGGTGGAGGTAATTATGTAGGACTCGAACCGACTATGGGTCCTTGATTGCCGGAGGTGAGATTATACAAGACATATCTCTCGCACCCCTGGGGACATCTCTTTTGAGATGACCTAATCCCTAATTTGGGAACTATGGCGTCCCCATCTAGCCCCATGGTATGGGGAGACGCACTTTACGTTGCCGCCGCGGCCTGCTTCTGTGACAGGCAGCCCCACCCATCACCCCCATGGCCGTTGCCCCTGCCTATATACTGTATACCTTACCTTACATACTTAGTGTAACATCTACCCCTACATTTATGAGTCTAGGTGCTCATACGATCTTCTCAATTTGTCATTCGAGGGTTATTTTTTTTTTATCGTGCGCAAAATCCCCACGGATACCACCTCCATCAAAACCGATGGAGGTGATTATGTCGGACTCGAACCGACCAAAACGCACGCTTGTCCATGGGTCCTTGATTGCCGGAGGTGAGATTATACAAGGCATATCTGTCGCACCCCGGCAGACCCGGGGTCATTCGAGGGTTCTGCAGTCAAAGTATAAATGAATTCCAAACAAACTTGGCCTGCACCACGCGTGGGAAAGACCTAATTAAACACAGAAATAGATGCGCGAGATCTCGTCGTAGGTGTTGCGAGATGATTATATTAGGATGTGCTGCGTCTGGATGTACAATTAGATTCTACTGCTATTCTTGACCGACCTCGTGGCCGTAGTGAACGTGATTACTACGCAGGATGCGCGGGTTCGATTCCTGCTCATGGCAAAAATATTTGTGTGAACGAACGAATATGAATGTTTGCATTGGTCTGAGTATTTCTGTGTATTTACAAAAAATGTAAATCTATACTCCATTTGTTTGGGTACTTAAATAAAGGTAAACAATCTTGTGGCAACTTTTTATAAAAACACATGTTAAACAAATAAACTAGGCTAACTAACTGACTAACTAATGGTTCGACAGAGGTTTTTAGTCTTCAAAATGTGTTATTATGTAGAAAAGTATTTTTATACTGAGTTTTTGAACAAAACATATTAAAATACACGCTAGTTGTTTATGTTTTTTTAAGTACCTATACAAATGGACTATTATGTATATTTATCTGTATTCTAATCCATGCCACAAGCTAGTTAAGCTATACTTAACGTGAGTCTAGGTGATATAGTGTAGGTTGTTCTAGAATATTTATCACTATTGTTAGTATAATCATCGGCATATATCTATCCTACGCGTTTTTTGAATGTCTTTTGAGGATAGCACTGGACTATAACATTTTGATCGAATTGGGCAGTCTTAAAACTTACCTGAGAGACGACAATAGGTTCGACACCTATACCTGTTATGTGTGATGAAAAAAAGTTCGGATTGCACATTCGGGAATAAATCTGACTCGCATTTACCTATATTATATTGGTAGATAGTGAAAAATCTTCCACCACAATATTATTTTTAACAAACTCCTCACTATCATTCAATCAGTCAATTAGTATATCGCAGTCCACTGTTGGACATAGGCCGGAACTATGTCCTTCTATTCTTACAATACAATTATGATTTAATTATTCCTTTAATAAATCTGTATAACCCTGAAACATTAAGGTAAGTGACGTTTCAAATAAATATACATAATTGATAACACACTTATACTTATAGTGTGTTATCAATTATGTTTAGAAGTGAGCTCCACCAAGTGCCATCAATCAACAGTATAAATAATCAAATAAATATTTTTGGGGAGAATCGAAAACGGGGGCATCGCGACTATCCCAAAGGTTGAAACCAGGTGTTTTCCTCTATCCTTATTCTACGAAACAGGTAAGGTAAAAGTGAATGTTCTCTTCCTCGGGGATCCACGGCCAATCACGGCTACACAATGTGTCTGTTATTTATATTGCACCTGTCGCCCGGACGACGGTAGGGTTGTCACCTTTAATTAATATCATTTACATTTACACTAGCTTTACTATTGTATTAGGTTTGATATGTACCAGTAATGATAGTGTAAATGTTAGAAATAAATAAATAAAAATATTATAAATCCTACTAATATTAAAAGTGAAAGTTTGCGAAAATGCTGAATGAATTTAAGTACAGGGATAAATTACAGCGTTACTGGTATAATGCATAGGCTTTTTATCCTGGGAAAATATTCCCATGGGTTACGGGAATGGGATTAAGATTCTTAAAAAACCACAAAAATCAATAGCAAATCGTTTCTCAAACTACTTTTCACAGTGTACTGCTTTGTCGACTCTCAAGGTAACCAAAACGTTACAGTAATGCTTGCGTGAATTTAGGTTAAGTACTACTACTAATTTGTGTGTATTGTGTGAGTGTCTATGATGGCTACCATCAGAGGAACTTATGAGTTCTTTCGGTTAGAACCAATATCGGTAATCCAACACAGATTTGTATGTGGACGTAATTGGTGTAGTAACGTTAGACTCACTCTGAACTATCCTATTAAATGAAATAACACTTAAGAACATAATTTTAATAGAACATTTTTTTTATACTACTTAGGCATAGACAAGCACGCCGCCCACCTGATGGCAAGTGGTTACCGTGGCCTATGGGCGAGTGTAACACCAGAGGAATAACACTCGTGTCGCAACCCCTGTAAGAACAGAGACATTCTGTGTCGTCAGCGCAAAAGATGTAGGAGAGGCCTTTGGTTTTCCCACTGACATCGTTTACAGCTACATTCGCTAGGTAATATGTTAAGTCTGACAAAATAAAATCTGACAGATGCAAGTGACAGCCCTACGTCATTTGACATTTCGCAGCGCGGGCGCACCGGTCGGCCTTCGGCGTAATTCTGTAGTTCGATTCGTTCTAAAATGCTAAGGGTCATGACTTAGCAGCCATCTGGTGTTTGCTACCTTCAGACAGATATTTAGTACATATTTTAGTAAGCACGATAAGGCGTGATCTCTGTTGAGAAATACTTTCGATTACAGTTTAAGGTCAGAGCCATCTAGGTATAGAATGTTGGAATCACTGTTTACCGATAATAATCTTTGTATCTTCTAATATTTGTCTACTTGGACAGTGGTGTGGGTGATCGACTGCTGAGACGAGGCCTCGAGTTCGATCCCTGGTTTACCATGGCACACACCGATGACTTTTCGATGCTTTTCGAAGTTATGTGTGTATTTATCGCAGGTTTATAAGTGCCCGGTTAATTCCAATAGGCTCGCCTCCTATTACATTGGGCCCTAAACATGAACTTTACCTCTGCCTACCCCTTCGGAGATAAAGGCGTGTTTATGTTTATGTTATGTATGTTTTGGACATATTAATTAATTATAGTGTATTTAGCATTTGTTTTCTATGTGTACTGTTTCTTTCTTCCTACAGTCCCTTGGTCTTTTGAGCGGGGCGTGAAAAATCACCTGATAAGACCGTCAGGTTGAGGGCCAACATTGTAACATTGTATGAGTTTGTAATGGTGATCCTCTTTCCCGAAACTTTACCTACAGCTTGTCATCAGCCGAGATGAGGTCATATAGACGTGTCCTACATCTATATGACTTCACCTCGCCTGATTACATATAACTACTTACTTCCGATTATGTTTCGTTTTCTGTAACATTATTGTTTATAAACTCCACAAGTCAACACTTCCTCCTATTGAAAATATCGATAACACTGTTTGACCCGGTTATTGAACCCGGTACTTTAAGCACGGTAGCCATACTTACCTCTACTACTTCACCGAGTTTCAACATTAATTTCACTTACAACGTAAAAATACCACGAAACGATGTCACGAACGTGTTTGCAATGGCTAGTGACGTAACAACCGCTTTCCTTCCGACCGGTACATTGAAAATTGCTGTGCTGTTAAGTATGAGATTGCACGATAAGTATAGCACGAAAGGAACTATCGTAATACGTGACTAGCGTGAATTATGGTAATGTGTTAGGCACGATATACGTTACAAACAATTACATTAAGAACTTATTGGTTTGGCGACTCATTTCTATGTCGCACCATTAAGTCCTGGAATTCTCTACCAGTACACTTGCTTCCTTCATCCTATAGTCTCGGGTCCTTTGAGCGGAGCGTGGAAAAACAACTGTCGCGGCCTTCAGGGTGGGGACCGCTGTTGCAGGGACAACACTTGTAACGGCCACCATGTTTTGAGCTGTACCTTTGCTTGCCATCAGCCGAGGTGCAGTTAATTTGCGGACTTAAGTATAAAAAAATAAGAGTGTTTGTAGAAGAAGTATGTTTATGAGTCACTCACGATTTTCCTTTTTTTTTTAAAGAATATTAGTAACCGAAATTACTAATATTCCCCCTAACCCCTCTCTCTAAGCTAAATTGCTTGTGTTAGGAGTAGGTTCAGGTCGGTATTGTAATGCCCAAGATTCGAACCCGGTACCTCTCGACCGTAAGACCGACGCCTAAACTACCGACGCTATTTTGTACGTTTAGTGTAACTTTCATCATCATCAACCCAAACATAAAAATAACACTCCATTCAATAAAACACATATACTTAGTATAATTTTATTCCAAGTAGGTATTAAAACTAAATTGGAATGTGAATTGGTGCGTCAAGGCTAATACTGTCTGTTTTATTAATAAATTTATTAAAGGTTACAATAATAATATTACTAGTCAGAGCAACACTGTAAAACATGCCACACCTCAGCACTAAATATAAATACGTGTACAAGACACCAATTAATTCAATATTGTAAGGCAAATGTACAGAACTTAATTCCTAAAGGTGCGTCCAGATTTGTGAAATGAACAGCAGACCAGACACCAAGACATGACGTTGAGTGTGGACGTAACATCTTGTGGCACATGGTCACACAAACTAGAGGTGCAAAGGGGGCCTAGCCAAAATGCATTCGTTCCGAATCTACATTCGTCATCGCTCTGAAAATGTATGGGAGTGACATTTTGTTGTTGTCGAATGTCATGTGATCCGATTCCGACAACAGGAGAGAATCCTTTTCGGTGGACTCACGCGGATTCACTGCGTGAAAAATTCCCGTTTCCGCAGATGCCTTTATGCAAATAATCTGCAGGAAAGTCGTCTTCGCTGCTGCAACTGCGTTTTGCAGGCAACTCTTTGTCTGTCAAAGCAAATGTCTAAGTCAAAACTAGGCACTAGCAGGAGGAGATTCAATTAACTTCGATCATATTGTCAATACCAGTTCCCACGCTCTGACGAAATACACCTGCGCGTCATTGAGCGTGGGTTTTCGCACGTTATCTGAAGCTGGCCTTCTGTAAAAAATTATTGTCTCTTGATAGCAGTGCATATAACTAGATAGATCCCTAAAATATCTTCGATCTGATTTTTCTAGTTTAGGGTGTATCAATATAACATCACTTTGCCTTATGGTGAACTAAATGTGAATTCGGAGGATTCTGAGCATAAATGAACCTCACTATGATGAGTCTACAGACCTATTCAGATGCTTTTCCACACCTCGCTTATAGGACCCGAGATTGTAATTGTAAGAAGATAGAATTACTTGTGTGCTTAACATTCCATCATCAAGTAGACTTATTTTGCCGATTGCATCCGTGGCCAAGGTTAACTCGGAGCTCAGGGTCTGCCTTCCTACTTTTCCTCCTTCACTTTACAGGATCTTATGCGTCCACGGTGCCCCTTTTGCCAGGATCCGGCAGTGTGCTTAGTGTTTATGTTGCAGCAAAGAAAATAAGTGATCGCACATATAAGTTCCAAATTCAGAGATAACGAACTGAACACATTCCATTCAAAATAAAATAATTGCACATATAATTATTTGCCTATAGTCAACACAATCACAAACAGACATTGTAATTATACATTGTGAAAGCACCAATAATAAACGACAATCATTTCCGTACCAGATACCGAAACCGGGTGACCAGTACCGATACCGAATCGATCAGGAAGTGGCTCTGTACTGTCGCACTTGGCCTTAATAAAACCGGTTGTACCGCTGGGGTACAGTAGTGGTTGTATTACTATTGTTATAAGATTTAGAATATTATCTATATATGTAAAGCTGACCCGCGCGACTTCGTCTGCGTCACCCCGTTTTTGCAACATTTTTCATTCCTACTCCACACCTGTTAGTCGTAGCATGATGTTATATACATATAAACCTTCCTCTTTAACCATTCTATCTATTGAAACAAACCGCATCAAAATCCCTTGCGCAGTTCTAAAGATTTAAGCATACAAAGGGACAAGAAAAATAGGGACAGAAAACGCGACTTTATTTTAATACTATGTAGTGATGAAACTGGCTGTATGGTTCCTGCTGCAGTAGACTATTCTATTCGCTTCTCTTCGACCAATGAAGTCGATGAGGCATGTCTACATTAACTATCAGCGTTTACCTTCGTCTAAGAGAAGCAAAGAGATATATCTACTAGATATATCCGCTATGCTGAGCCGTCTGGTTTGTTTTTAAACTTGGTTGTCAAATTGACTTTGCCACTTCGCCTGATGGTGACCAAGGGTGCAGTCTGAAGCATGGTGGCCGCCGTTACAGGAATTCTCCCTAAAACAGCGATCCCTACCTTGACGGCCTCGACGATTGTGTTCCACGCCCCCTTTAAAGGATTCAAGACTGTATGAGAACAGAAAAAAGTCATCTTTTTGTTCTTCACTTCTATTCGTGGGGTATTTGGGGGTCTTACTAAGATTACCGGAGCCCAATTAACGCCACCTGCTGAATAGCACACGAGACTTCCACGCACGCTGCTGCTAACTCCTCAACGATAGCAAACTTGCACCAGAAGCTTCTTCATCATTCAACAGATAAACCGGCTTGTAGATGAGATCAACTTAGACCCTATAGATTGTGAAGAGGGTTCCCATACACCTACAACTAGTATTTGAATACTATTTAATTCTTCTCGATAGCCTCGGTAGCTTATTGGTTAAGGAGTTGGCCATACGAGAGGCAGGACCTGGTTTCAATTCATTCAGTGAACCCACTCCAGCAAGTCATTGAGCTTAACTGGAAGGGTTAGAGGGAATATTAGTAACTAGCTATTACCCGCGGATCCTCCCGCATGGACTTTAATATTGTTTCCGCTGCTCCATAAAACCCTTCTGTAGAGTTCAAGGAACAAATAAAAAAGAATTACCTATTCGAATTGGTCCAGCCGGCCATCTTAGAATTTTGCGATTCATTAAAAAAAATAGTAATCTCAGTTCCGCACTATTGCATTATTTATTGCCAACGATAATGTAACTAAGCTAATACAAAGACCAGTGATTTAAGTAATCGGTATTACACGGCGACACCTGCGTAAGCGCATGCGTGGGAGTTCTATACAATGCGCTCACTTAATGTTAATTATATGACTTGGCCTCTAAGGCGCGACTGTTAAGCAGTTGCCTTATATGCTTGTAATCTTTGTATCGTTGCAATCAGACTTGAAGGTTCTGGGAGAACCTTTGCCGGGAACAGTCATGATGAGTAATCGCTACATGACCTTCTCGACTTTTTACTGGCGGAGGTAGAAAGACAATTCGTAAGAGCTTCACAACACCTAGATTAAAGACTTTTATAACACTTAGGTGGCAGACAAGCACAAGGGCCACTTAATCGATAGTGGTTACCGTAGCCTATGGACGTATACAACACCAGAGGCGTCACACTCATAGAGGGGACCATGTAGAGGGGGGGGGGAAGAGGGAGTAAAAGTTAAGTCTTTTTGTGCTGTCAGTGCAGAAGACAAAGCAAAGTTTTTTTCTGTTTTGTCTGATAACACAAACCCTCTACTGAACTCTGATTATCATTCACCGACGGGAACACAACACAAGATTATTATTAGCCGAGTTGTAGGGCGGAGGTACTTTCCCAATCAAACTGCTCAATTAGGACTGGGGATACCGTCATATCCTATTCGGAAACTTATCTAATAATCCAAATATCCTTATAGATTGATTTATTTAAGCGTTTACGGGCCAGTTTCTTAAACGTACATTTCTCACTAACTTCTTAGTAGTATCGTGATCGTGTTATTTCAATTTGAATGACTTTCACTATTTAGCACCAGGTGCCCGATTCACTACAATTACGTGCAAAAACATGGTGAAAACTAACACAAAACAATTTCATCAAAGTGTGTTATGTATAACGCAACTCATATACAATGAGATTTAAATAAATATCATAAATGTAAAGACAATCCATTGATTTAAAGACGAGATGCACAAGCTGCTAGTCGCGTAATGTTACTACAATAGACTCAAACACTTGAATAAAAGTTTAATAGAATATAAATAAAAAAGTAACGTGACATTTCTAGGAGTAAAACTGTTCTTTGTGGGTTTCGTTAAAAAAGTTAAAGTTAACGAATATATATATATATATACATATTTTTTTTATTTATTTATGGCACGTCAATTTGACTTCACCTCGCCTGATGTTAAGCTGAAGGCAAAGTCTCATGAAAGAGGGTCACCATTACAAACACGTTCAGTGCTACAATGGTGGCGCTCAGCTTGACGGCCTCATCAGATGCTTTTTCACGCCCCGCTGTAGGAAGAAGGAAACACGTGCGCCGGCAAAATGGATATAATAATGACAAAAATATGCCAAACAAAAATTAAATTACTTGAGTTAATTATTTTGAATCAGCGATACTCTTTTTGAAGTGAATGTACGATTTATATATAATCACTAAAACGTAAGTTTGGCAGTTTCAAATTCACGCGTTCAAGAAACGGTGCGTTACAGAATTTAGCCCCTGACTTAGTTGGCACCTTTTAGTACCAGTCAAATTCCTTTCCTTGTACAGTTCTTAAGTAAACTGATATTATCACGCCCCAGTAACATAGGTATGCATTGTTTGCTTAACAAATGTAGATAATCCTTGCTAAGTATAACATTTTACAGAGATAATGAAATTAGTTTAGTGCATAACGGGATTTCCCTTTTCTATTGAGAAACCGCCTGAATGGGGAATGACATGAGTCAATTAGCCTATTATGGTTCCATTGCTGGATGTATACCTCTCCCAATGTGCGCCATAGCACCCAATCCTACCTTCCAAGCTACCTTCTTCAGGTCGTCCGTCCATTTTACTGGGTCGTAGTAAACCTTCCCGTAGAGCGAAATCTATGCTCGGGCCCTCTCCGTGAGTAGAAGCGCTGCCATAAAACAAATTACTACACCACGATAGTAACTCAAAAATACCGTCGATACGACAAGAAGATTAGAATTTTCCATAACCATCTCCATTCTAGGACTCGAAGTTCCATGGAACAACTATGGCGGAACTAGTGAGTTCGAATAAGTTTTGTTTCATTTGTTCCATTATCTAAGTCCATGGAACTACTGAGAAAAAAATTCTCACTAGTTCCATGGAACTAATTGTTGGTGGAACTAGTGAGAATGATCCGATTGCTCCAGTGTCCATCGGGTTTCCAGCCTATTTTTTCTTTTTAAAAATATTAGCAACCGATATTATTAACATTACCTTGAACCCGCTCAGCTAAGCTTGTGTTTGTAGGTTCACGTCGTTAGTGTAATGGCCAGGATTTGAACCAGGGACCTTCGCACGACCGACTCCTTAGCCACTAAGCTATCATATAGCTTCGTATTATCATTTATTGTCGCCTATCATTACTCCAGATTACTTATTCTAAGTTTATATCTTGTATCTTGCAGCTGAAGTCTGTCCTACAGCTGGTGGAAGAGTGAAATTCTTGCTTAAGAGACTAAAATCATATCTGGGCCCTTATTGGGCTTGACCAACACATTTAGAGTTCCATCTTCCATGTTGATCAATTGAAAACCACATTCTACTCATGCTATGATTGCGTTTAAAACTCATTGTCAAGCAGAATAATGGGAATGAACTTCCGTCTTTCGTACTTGAGAGGAACCAACAATACTCCTCGGTTTCTATTCGATAACCACAAGGCTACTAAAAACTAAAATGATTTGCTATTCAACCACAATAGACAGAGATAACCTGTACAAGGTCACGTAAAGAAAAAAGTAATAAAACTTGTCTATGCGTACGTGATTCTACTTGGGATAGATTTCAATTTCATTTCGCGGTTGATAGTGCTGTCGAAGTGATATTGGAACTCGATTGAAGTGATTTGATCGTCTCTACACTATCTACTATAAAAATGAATTTAGTCTCGTTAAAACTCGAGAACGTCTGGACCGATTTGGCTAAATATGGTCTTGAATTATTTGTGGAAGTCCAGAGGAGGTACGGGTTTAAAAGGTGAATAATTACGAAAATGCTCGACAGCGGGAACGGGATCAGAAGTTCACGCGGGCGGAGCCGCGGGCAACAGCTAGTGATATTATAAAGAGAAAATATTTCTTTTTTAGTTTGTACGTTTGTAACGAATAGGCTCCGAAACTGCGGTGTGCGTTTTAGTCGGTTCGAGTCCGACATAACTTCCCCAACCGGCTCCGGCGGGGAAGGTATGCGTGGGGATTTTTCCCTCGATAAAAAAGGCGCTGGCGTTCGTGGATTGTTTTGATACAATCTATGATAAGTGAATTTGACCACATCGATCACAATAGCACCTCATAATTATCTCAAACGACAGCCCAAAGAGTGGTATAGAGCGATTTTCGATCATTTTGGGCTTATAACTCGTACCATACTTTTAGAAAATACAGCAATATTCTGCCGTAGCCGGCAAAGCGTCAAATGTTTGCCACTTTAGTAACATTATTTGTGTCTTTAATGGTGACCCTCACACCTAAGACCTTATCTTACCATCAAGCGAAGTGAAATCAGGCGTGACAGGTTACATTAAAATTTCACATATATCTTACACGGTATCTTGTTTATTGACCCGGGCATCAAACATAGGAACTGTGAGCAGCTAATTACCTCGGCTAGACACCGCTCGCAGTGCAAACACATTAAATCACAACTGCAAACAGCAGCCTAGTCCAATGACCTGGGGCATTATTCTGAATGACATCAAACTGGTTGCTTGAAAATACGGCAGATTTCAGTTGGTTAATATGAAAGATGAAACTAGGGGAAAACTAGACCAACTTAAATGTGTTGGCTATTACGAACGTGTGTAGTTACGATACAGTTTGTGATGCTCTGGATGAACGGGTACATGCTTGTATGATATGACTACCTCCGTGGCGTGGTGGTACGCGACTACTACGCAGGAGGCGCGGGTTCGATCCCCGTTCAGTGCAAATATTTATTTTGTGCATGAAAATTTGGTCTGGGTGTTTGTGCGTACCTACATATATTATGTAGGTATGTATTTACAAAAAATAATTCTAAATATGTTTATCCCCATTCTAGAACCTATAACACAAGCTAGTTAAGCGTACTATGTGTCTAGGTGGCGTTGTGTAGATTGTCCTATAGATCATCATCCTCAGTCACGGGTAACAGTTTTTTCTGACTAATCAAATTTTATGAAGTCAGAAAACAAATACAAGTAATTATAAATCAAACTACACATTGAATCAGATGACGATAATTAATGATTCATAGCATAAATAGCGAACTATTCTTCAATAAAATGTAAACTAGTTAATGATTTAATAAAGATAATGATAACTACAGTGTCATTATGTTTTCTTAGTCAATAAGTGCAGTTGACACGAGATAGCTGGAGACAAAGGAGTTGCGTATGTTTTGCAATCGTGAGATCATCGCGGCCATCTTAGTTTTGCTTGCGGTTTTAGTAAACACGCTATTCAGCTTAGTTGTCATTTGATAAGAATGGCATAGCTGGATTTTCATCTGACCCTTTTTTATACAATTTAGGTGGGAGACAAATACATGGTCCACCTGAGGGAAAGTGGTTACCGTGGCCTGTGGACGTTTGCAACACTAGGGGCGTAACACTCGTGCTGACAACCCTCTAGAGGGGGAGGGGGGAGGGAGAGGAATGAATGTTAAGAGAGGTTCAAAGAAAGTGGTTTTTCTAAGTAACAAGTAGTAAGGTAAGGGTAATTATTAGACGGTTCTTATAGGGTGTGACGAGTGTGACCGGGGGTAGCAGTAGCACACGTCCAGAGGCGACAGTAACTAGTTCCCATCAGGTGGATTATGTGCTTGTCAGCTACCTGAGTGATGTAAAATAAGAGTCTGAACTCCTGAGGTTTCGGAAAAGCTGACATACCAATTAAACCATGCATTTCGGGTATGGAGTGCAAAATTTGGAGGGAAGTGGAAAATCGCTCCAAGAATGATAATTTAATCCATTAGCTACCGCTGTTCACAGCTGGACATATACTTCTCACAGTATTGGGAAGCCTTGACCTACTTTTTGCACGCTGGCCATACGGTTTGGTACAGGGTTTTATTTCAAGTTGTCGCTTCTTACACCCCTCGAATGATATAGTTACCCGAGTCTAAAAAAGTAAAGTTATCCGGCATTAAATGTGACCACAGGTTTTAGTGATGCGACGTCACAAACCCCTTTGTTACAATGTTACAACGGTTATTTCTCCATCGTAACAAATTAAAACTTAGTTTCGACTGACTCACGGCTAAATGAGACAAATTAAGTGAATTACTGGACAAAGCGATGCAGTGAAGAAGAAAATTAGTTCATTTAGCAATATCTACGGGTGCGTTGTTTGTGTTGTACCAATTCAGTGCAATATACAGTTATTATGTTGCACAGATGCTAAATAACTTGGAAACGTCTTTAGTTAGAGAAAGAAATTGTACATATATAGTTAAAACAAGGTTATGATGTATTTTGATCTAGTTCCCATAACCCTTGGGAACCTATACCTGGGACAAAATACCCCTATGTGTTATTCCACACTCTAATCTATTTTTGTACCAAATTGCAGCGAGATTTGTTCAGCCTTTACAGTGGAATTGTGTTACAAACATTCAAACATCTTCACAAACAATAACATTTGTAACATTAGTAGAAAACTAATAGGAAAGTGGACCCAAAATAGCTACTAGAATGTGAGTGTTGTCTAAATACATCTATGCATATTCCTTCGGAGATATTCCAGTGTACAGTTGTGTTTTCATAAAAAAAGTCGTTGTCTAAATCTAAATAACTAGTTACACGCAACGAAATCTTCTTTAACGTTGTCGATGTGCAATAACCTCACATATTTTAAATATAGAATGTATGAAAAAAAATTCGAATAGTGTAGAACCTGCACCATTTAAATACAATAAAATCGAACAGCTGCTCTTAGCCGAAAATACTTCACAAGAGGATACCAACAATACTTCAACTGCAAAAGGTTTTAAGCGTCATCAAAAATCACTGGGTTGTAAAGTTTTTATTTATAGTGCAGTTTGGACTCTTTTCAGTATTGAAAACTTTAATGTCCCTTAGGACATTTTGGCTATCGATATTCCAGGTAGTCCTTCGAAAATTGTGCAGTTATGCGTAACACTTATACGCAAATCTCGTTTCATTGTTTTTTTTTGTGCTGAATCAGCTGTTTACCTTTTACTGGAATCGCCAAAACGAATAATAGACGATTGAAGTGAAGTACACTTATCAAGTCTTTAAATCATAATAATATATAATACTCGTTCATACTTTTCCCTTCAAACTATCTTCCCAGTCATTTTTAATTTTGTGGGAGAACGCAGGCCTGGTGACAGGTGTAGTCGCCTGTCACTCTAGCAGAAGCAGATTCTGTTGGAGGTGGTATCCGGATCCGGCGGATTTAGTGCACAAAAAAAAAACAAAAACGTCATACTTTAATAAATATGCGCATTGGAATAGAACACACATCCTCCTTATTACATCATCATTCTCTGAACCTTTTCCTAACTCAGTTGGGGTCGGCATTCCAGTCTAACTGTGATGCGGCTGATCCGCATCACAGTTAGACTGGAATACATAAAAAAAGCAATAAATATACCTACATTTTGAGTACATACTATGTTTCTGAACTACTACACGCAATGTAACTTTTAAACTATCGCGGCGTTTACTCATAGTGTTTATAAGTATCGGAACTTCACGCGATATATTTTCAAGTCAAGTCGTGACCACGGGTGCTGCAACGCACCCGAAACGTCGACAAAAGTAAGTGTTCGAAAATATATCGCGTGAAGTCCCGTTACTTATAAATATTACTACACGCAACTACACGTAACTATACATAAACAGATAAAATCGTGACATTAATAAATAGACAATAGTTTTCTGTCTACATAATTCTACTTAGTCAATTACCTCACGCGTGTACATCACAATCGATTCAGGTTGCATCACAATCGATTGCACCTTGTCAATGTCGATAATCGATACGACAATCTTCGTCATCTGTACGTGACGATCCACCCTACGATCTGAAGGCAGTTGTGAACGTGACTGGTTGTGCATTGAGACGTGCGGTAACTTGTCCATAGTGACATCACTATCGCAAGTATTTATCATGAAGCGAACTGGATTAATAACCTATATGGGGTTAGAGCGGTGGTCATTACCCATTTGCCCATCGACTATGGGCCCAAGTGAAACTGGCCAGCTGGTAGGTATATTTGTTGATTAATGGAGGAGACATTGGTTTTTCGATGCTTTTCGAAGTTGTGTATATAATTATTGTTTCTTTAAAAAAAAATTATATGTTTTATTTTTTGTCAATGTGGGTGCTAGCACCTCTGCCTACCCCTTCGGGGATATATGCCTGAGTTTATGTTATGTTATGGAGACATCGGTGTTTGAGATTTTGCTGGTTGAGAACGTCACACAGAATTTACACACATGAAAAAACCAATTCAACAAAGAGATCATGCCTCATTATTACTAGCATAGGTAGACCCACAGACTCCTTCATTACCGTTACCGAATTTAAAATTTCAATGGCAGTAACTTATGACTTTTTTCTTTTTTTTTTCTAACCTTTTTTTGTCAAAGTTGCTAATGGTTTCAATAAAAAAAAACATTTCTGTATGAAATGTTTTCGTTCCTCTAAGGTTAACTTTATAATTACCTACATTAAGTTACGTAACTAACAGTAGTTCAATGAGTTTTGATTCAAACAGATTTATATGTGGAAACTCATCCATCTGTGGTATTTTACCAATAACGAACTACATCAAACGCCAACGTGTGAACCCCGTTTGCGGAGCGCGCCAACATCCTTTGAAGTGTGCACGAAAAACCAACACTTATGGCCACTGGTTGTCGGCCAGTGTTGGTCGCCAACACCAACCAAATATATAAGTAGTAGCAAGTAGGCTACACGTTTGTTGTGGACATAAAATGTGCTAAAAGCGAACGAAAAAAGTTTTAGACTATTTTTTGAGGATTGCCACCGGGTACAGTGGTGTTGGATGAGCTCAAATGTACTAATCTTAGTATATAAAAACGCAATCGCGTGACTAGATCAGTACCGATAGGTATACCTTGCGATGGACTCATTTTTAAGGTTCCGTAGCCCTATGGCAAATACAGAACCATTATTGATTCGTCATGTCTGTCTGTCTGTCAGTCCGTATGTAACAGCCACTTTTCTCCGAAAATCTAAGGCCTATCTATTGAAACTTGGTAAATAGACGTATTCCGAGAACCGCATTAAGAATTTCACACAAAAATAGAAAAAAACAATAATTTGAACACATAACCGATAATGAATTTAAACGATCTACTAATCGACTAATTAGTTCTTTTTAATGCGTCATAAACAGCCATTTTCGCCTTTCTTTCAATTAACTCAAAAATTATAAGGCAAATCGGCCGATCGAAGCTGCTTATGTTACTTGCTGCAAAGGAATCCTTCATGGGCGAGCCCGACTCGCACTTGGCCGCTGAATGTCTCTAACCGCAGTAGTTCGGTTGCTAGTCCGGTTGACCGGACTACTGCAACTCAAGAGTCCGGTTGTCAAACGGCATCGAACCATTACCTGTAAGTAGTGAGTTTTTTTATATACTAACACACTCTCGCTTACGGTTACGACAGCGACTACTAATAAATTTTATTTCTATTATTTTTGTCTTTATCGTGGGACTTGACAACTTGTTTACCGATCGTAACTCAATTATTAATACAATGAAACATTTCTCACGTCCTTGAGATGCAAACACATTCCTCTATACGTCCATTGGATCTACATACAAAGCAATCGCAATCATATCACGACAAATCGTGGACTCTGATTGCCCTGAGGCGATAATGCTCAAAGCTTACCACCTTAAGCTTACAACTCTTAAATTAGTAATATTATTTCAATTTTACTGTACTTCCATAGTTATATTCTTACTTAGACCGTTGTCGTTCATCGAAATTCTTAATAATTAAACATGTAATTGTATGCACTACAGTAAGAGATACTGTTTAATCCGTTTTATAACCATATAACACTAGTATCCTGTGTATAATTTTTTTGTGTTATATCGTACGCAAAATCCCCACGGATACCACCTCCGCCAAAACCGGTGAAAGTGATTATGTTGGAATGTGCGATTATACAAGACATATCTCTCGCACTCCAGCAGACCCAGCGACATCTCTTTGACCTAATGTTGGGACCATGGTGTCCCCACCTAGCCCCTGGATGGGGCGGAACTTTGCGCGGTCGCCGTGGCCTGCTTCTGCTAGAGTGACAGGCGGCTCCACCCGTCACCCCCAGGCCCGCGATCATGGAGGACGGAGGTCATTCTGGGACCTCCGACGTCCGAGTCGCCTCCGCTCATTGCGAGTATCCTGTGTATCCTGACCGACTGTGCTCATCGAAGCAAAGTAAAATTGAAATGTTATAACTATTAAGAGATAAAGCCCTTGATTTTAAAAGTAAACACTGTGTATGATTACATGAAGCTAAAATTAACTTTTTGATTGATTAATTAATCAGACAATAGATTAAAATGATGAGTTAATAGTAGCTTATTGTGATGTCAAATGGGAATAGGGACGTAACCTCGGTTTTGTTTGGTAATGATTTGTGAATTTTGTTTGGTAATGTATTTTTATATTAGTTTAGTGGGTTTTATTTTCAAATCAGTGATGTTTAGAAATTGGAATTAGGATTGGAAATACATAATTGAGTTAGGTTAGAATATACTTGAGTACCTTTATCTTGGTAATAAGTCCTTTTAGTTACGGGTGCGTGTTATTTCACGATTTCAGTTTTCTTACCGTCGCTACATCTTGCACACTAAGGGGTGAGTTTGACTGGGAAAATACCTCTCTTCTCCTGGAAAAGGTATTTAGATAGCAGTTTATTGCTGCATGCGTAAATACGGAAGTTTCTGTCGTGAACAGTTGTCTTATAGTAGTAGTATTATTTCTTGCATATCCCATCTAACTACTCATCATCTCCTTGCAATTCTCCCAATTGATTGTGGTCAGCGCAACATGTCTTTTCCCCCACAGATTCCTGTTAGATAACATTTCCTCTGTCACTTCTTTCTTTGGCATATTATCTTCTTACACACAAGATCCACATATTTTTGCCTAACGACTTTTATAGTTTGGACCACTTTTAAAACATTTATTTATTTATTTCATACATACTCTGTCCTAACAGCTAAAGCCAATGCGACAGAGTAGCAACACAATAATTATACTAACAATTTCACTTAAATGCCTCATGCTTCAAAATCAAAATAATAAATCTCACACACTATTAATGATTAAAAATTAAAAACAATTATCATTTCGGAATAATTCATGCACATTCATATCATAGGAAATGACTGACATTTCTTCTCAAAGGATGGTAATTCCCCGACAGTCGTACATTTCTCAATTTTTCTTTTTCTGGTGCCACCAAAGCATAAAATGCCATAATATTTGCGACTATTAGCCGCAAATGCCTACGTGCTGTATCCGCATTATTTACCGCATTCCCAGACATAATACTAGTAGTGACACGTGAGTTATGTTCTGTTACGACAACATGTCATACTCAACGTATATGTATGTTTACTGCTTCAATGGCAGAAACTGACTGAAGTGTCTCCAATTCTGTGTTATCTCCGTTATTGGTGTTAGTTCATTGAAATTTTACATGTACTTAGTAAAATCAGCGAACGCAATTTTATTCTGTACATAGAACCTTAAACGAACGTGTGTGCAATGGTGACCAACTTTCCTGAGACTTTGCCTTCAGCTTACCATCAGACGAGGTGAAGTCAAATTGATGAACCGTAAATGAAATAATACTCTATTCTACTAATTAACCACAGCCACACGATTGAGATTACAAAAAATGCCATGGAATTTTTGGTTGTATTTATATAGATCTAAAGTTCAAAATTAAATGAGAAAGAGTTTATTACCACGTTTCATTCGCTCTATACAACGCCAATTATTTTGTACTTTAATTGTGTAAAGGTAGAGTTTAAAAACGTACACTGGACTTTTACAATCTCAATGCCTTCATATGAAAATTTGTAAAATCAAGGCTCAGATGCCTGTTGCACGAGTAACTCGCTAATAAATCAAAATGACCACGTGTTCCAACTCGCAGAATATCAGTTGTCATCACAAATATTAGTTAGATACCACTTCCACCACACCTCACCCCAAAAAGAGCCACCCAGTTACCACAAGGAGGTATTCTAGGCCCAATTGAAAAGTAAAAAGAAAAAACTACACAAAAGTTATATAACGTATCATATCGCAACTTCAACGTAACAAAACTTTCAAATGAATAATGGCACAGTAAATAAACAGAATAATTAATTTTCATAGGCGTTATATAAAAACATTTTATATTGTTTGCAGCAGCGGTATCAATGAAATCTCAATGAATGCAAAAAAAGTCTTGCGAATGGGCTGTGAAAATATTTAAATTAACAATCTTGAAAATGTAAAACATTATACAATTTTGTGATACAATGCTAAATGTTTCCATAATTATAACTCCCTGAATCGTGAGTTGCAGAATATTCCACCTAGAACCAAGTTTTTCAGTGAAACGCATCATTAACGTCTTGGGAAACCTTACTAGCTCATGTGTTTCCTTCTTCCTACAGTCCCGGGTCCTTTAAGCGGGGCGTGAAAAAGCATCTGATGAGGTTGCATTGTTACAGTGGTTGTAAAAGGTAAACACCTTTTCCTACTTCTAATGAAACAGGGTTACCATTACGTTTGTAATGGTAACCCTGTTTCATTAGATTTCGCCTTCAGCTTACCATCATGCTAGGTGATGTCGAATAGTCGTTGCTATTGAAAAATCTATATTCCATGGAATTATATATATAGATAACCTTTTTTTTTTTTGAAAAATCTATATTCCATGGAATTATATTTATAGATAACCTGAGAATCTTCGAGTCGGAACGAATAGGTTATTTTGTCAATGTGTTTCATCGTAAGTATACCTTGTCATCATTGGTTAGTTCGCTTGTGATACATATCAAATGGGAGCCTAAAACTGTGTTATGAACCATAGGTACCTTTACATGTACGAAGCGCCATACAATTAATTCCTTATTCACGCCAATCTTTTTTTTTCAAAAAGTGTGCAATCTCTTATGCACTTTATTACCAACTCGATATAACTCTGAACAGACGCTTAAAAGAAATGATTAATGATACTGGTTTTTGTGTGTTTTATGTCAAGGTGATATTTGGGATGCATTATTTGCGTGTAAAGTTTAATGGTGTGTCTGAATTTGAGATAGAGATCTTGACAGAACATGATGTATACAAGAAATTCGCATGAGATTACTACAGCATTATAAATTAATTTGTTGAAATTATTTGAAGTTTTTTGTCCAATGGCTTCATCCACTCACTCTCTGGGTCCATTCCCAACTCAGTTGGGGTCGGCTTTCTAGTTTAACTAAGATGCGGCTGAACCTCGAAATTTTCCATGAAGGGAAAGAAAGGACTAATTGTGATGTTGTTGCTCAGGTGACGAGGACTTACGGTGTGCGTGTGGAATTGCTCCACAAACACACTTGCTGGTGTGTACTGCCCATTAACTGTACACTGTAGGAGCTTTTGATCGCCTTCCATGCAATCTAAGTAACAACACACTTAAATAATAGAAGTGCCATCGATTTACTAAAACATGAAGAAATTGATTATCATATAATGTGTAGTATCCTACCTTTTTCCATATTATGAATTATTTTTAATAAAAGACGTACATTACGCTGTGCTCTTGCTACCGCTGAAATACCAGCCATTTCTGAATGTATTGGACTGGAGTGTGACGATGTTAAGTAACCGGATACAATGTCGTTGCTGTCTTGGAAGATAGGTAGACCTTTGGTGAGCGACACAACGCATCTTCAAGGACAGCAGGCTGTTTAACACTTATGTTTTGAGCCTATTGAAACAATACATACCTATTCAAGGTCAAAGAATACATATTGAAATCTGTTTCCACCAATATACTAATAGAAAATCCTGACTCACACCTCACTTCCTGTAGTTAAAGATTTTGAGCCTGTTTTAAAGCCTGCCGATTTCGAGTGCTTCTGCGCCGCCATTTTTTCGAGACACCGCCATCAATTTGATAATGTATCTGCAAGAGGAATGCAGATACAAAATGTTTTATCATCCATCAATGATAATGCAAAGATACGCCCACAATTTTGCCACTGCTGGGTATGTATGTACAGTGTTGATGGCATATCATCTATTAAATTTTGTTTGTCCAGTATAATGGCTTCTTACTTGCGTTTTTGAGCCGATATTTTACGGTGGTGAATTTCCATTCTGTATTCAAAAGGTGAAACTAATCGCTTTGGAAAATTAGTTTTGTATTGAGCAGTACGCAAATATTTGCGTATCCTTGTAGCATCAAAGCATTTGGTATGCCAGTACATCTTTATTGGCGTCTTGGTTCATTTACTGCCGGAGGTAAGATTGACACAGGCATGTGCTTCGCGCCCAGGCTTATTGTAACCGTAGGACTATGTGGAAAATCACACACCGTGGAAAAGAGTCTTCAGAAGAGCACATGAGTAAGCTATTGAAAGGAATATAAAGTTTTAAGGACATGAAACTAATAACTGAAAATAATAATAATCTTTATTGACCAATAAATGAAAACTACACTGTAGGTTACAACAATATCTTTATGCATTTGATTTTTTTTCTATGTGTTCATATAATATATACACGAAAACTTCCTAAAAACATCGCCTCGCTCGTCCTCAGTGGCTAACCACCTTAACTACATATTCTAGTTTCAATGAAAACAAATTCCCGAAGTTATAACTAGGCATAACAGATCTGTATCACGTCGACATTGAAGCAAGGTCGTTGGCAGACACCGTGAACAAAAAGGTTAATGTTATAAGATAATCTTGGTACTGTTTATTGAAATGTTGGTACTTGTGGACCAGAGGCATGATTCTGCTAATTCATAAGGCGGTTTGAATTCAATTTCGATTTCAACTCAAACAAATGTCTAAAACGGTCATCATTCTCTGAACCTTTTCCCAACTCAGTTGGGGTCGATTTTCCAGACTAACTGTGATGCAGCTGAACGTCGATATTTTCCGTGAATCGACTGCCTGACCTCCACAACCAATGGTCCAATGGCGATATCGAAGTTGCAAGTAAACTGGTTGGACTTTTTAGGGCTCCAACTACCCGTAACGACTGTCATAGATGTTTGTATGGCAACCGGGACCGACGGCTTAACGTGCTCTCCGAGGCACGACCAGACCAGTGCAAACAGCCATATTCATGCATACAACTTTTTGCACTGAGCGGGGATCGAACCTCGCCCTATGCGTAGCATTCGCGTGCACTATCGCCACGGTGACTTTTCGTTACTTTTAAGAAAGAAAATTGGTATCGTGATTATTTTTAACATTAGATCGAGGCAAAATTATTCAGAGAATTGTCCCTCTTTCCATTGAAATTGAAGGCGTGAAAAAAAGCATCTAATGAGGCCATCACCATTGTAACACTGTACGTGTTTGTAATGGTGAACCTCTTGCCTTCCGCTGATGATAAGATGAACGTGTGGTGAAGTCAATTCGTGATGCCCTATATGACAAAATGGATTTTGACAGTCAATGGAATCGAAATAGAATCGTTATAAATTAGCAGAATAAGACCTCTGGTCTCTGAGGTCCATTGTGCAGATATTGAGACAGTTTTTTGTTAACGCTAAAACAGATCAGTTTATTGTTTTTTTGTAACCTTTGTGACTTGCAAAAGGTGAGGGGACCAGAACGGTATGAGTTGCTAAATAATTATTACACGACTGCAAAAAAAGGGTGTGTAATATTTTCAAGGTGAGTCAACTTATTTTGGGTTAGTCACGTCAGATGTGATACCTTCTTTATTGCCCCCAAGTTTCTGCCGCTGCTGGTAGACTTCCTTCAGCTTACCATCAGGCGCGGTGAAGTCAAATTGACGTGTCCTAAAAAAAAGGACAGTTTCAGTTGCGACCGAGGTTAACGGGAGGATGATGATGATGACTCCCAAGTGTCATTTACTCACAGCCTTCGTCGTATCTATGTCTTCTATTATTGCATGTCACAAATATCTAAATACCTTTTTATTAGCATAATTCTTATATTTAAACGGAATCACAATGCCTAATTATAAAACTAACAACGAACAGTCAATCTACATCTCATTGGTGCTCAATTAGGGTTGTCAGTTATAGATTTACCTAGCAACCATAGCTTTGATATAATCTATGGTTGGTGGATTTACACACGGGGTAAAACGTTGCACCTTTTGCTATTCTCAAAAGAAAGTCTTAAAATTCCTTAGTAGCTCACGTGTTTCCTTCTTCCTACAGTCCCGGGTCCTTTAAGCGGGGCGTGAAAAAGCATCTGATGAGACCATCAAGCTGAGCGCCACTAGTTTGTAATGTTGACCCTCTTTCCTGAGTTTTTGCTTTCCACTTACCATCAGACGAGGTGAAGTCAAATTGACGAGTCGTAGAAAAAAAAAGACCAAAACCGCTTTTTGACCACATTTTGGGTCCATAACTGTTACAAATACCTAGAAAAAAATGATAACCGGTGTCGTATAAAAAAAGTTAGTATAGCTTAACTAGCTTGATGTAAGTGGTTACCATGGCCTATGGATGTTTAAACACCATAGGCTGCGGCCAACCAAAAACGAACACTGTAGAAGGGAGAGTTAGGGAAAGAGAGAGGGGGAGTGAAGGTTAAAATGATTTCTGAGTTGTCAATGTACAAGACCCAACAGAGTTTCATACTATAACATAGCAGTATAGCAGTATCGGTGTTGTCAGACCCAACAGGGTTTCATACTATAATACAGCAGTCTTCCTACTGACACTACAAAACATTTCCAGTGAGCTCTGGATACCCAACTCACCCGACTATTTCCTAGTAAGCGTTTTCAATATTATTTAACACGTGTGACAACCCTAACACCAATTTAGGGAATCCTAACTACATCTATTACTTGGCCTCAAGGGCGATAATAAAGTGCCTGTTGACGACAATACGCTTAAACGACGTGAATATGCATAGTTTGACAAACAATGGTGTCGTGACGGTCGAAGGTAGGCAATTACGTTTTTGTGCATTCATACAAATGCATAGCTTTGTTTGGCAGGTAGTGTTTATTATTTGTGCATCTGTGTGCATGGCTATTTTTTTTATTATTGTTTATTTTTAATAAATATCTCGTTAGTAACGTCAAAGTTTATTTTGTCAATATTTTACCCGGAATTACTCACTAGTTGTGCCTCACAGTGTCGCTTGTGCTCAGTTGCATTTCTTGACTCTTAAGGGCCATAGCGTGATGTTATGTTTGTTTACTCACGCGGCCCTCCTGATGGAAAGTGGTTACCGTGGCCGATGGACGTTTGCAACATCAAGGGCGTCACATTAGTGTTGTCGACCATATAGAGAAGAAAGGGGATGGGGAGAGGGGAGAAGGTTAAGATATTCTCTGTGCCGTCAGTGCACCTTTATTTATTTATTGTTTACCTTATCTAAATACTGGCCTATCAAATGCTAAAAGATTTAAGTCAATCGCAATTTAAGCACATTTTTTTTATTTATGGCATGTCAATTTGACTTCACCTCGCCTGATGTTAAGCTGAAGGCAAAGTCTCATGAAAGAGGGTCACCATTGCAAACACGTACAGTGCTACAATGCTGGCGCTCAGCTTGACGGCCTCATCAGATGCTTTTTCACGCCCCGCTTAAAGGACCAGGGACTGTAGGAAGAAGGAAACACGTGCGCCGGCAAGGAATTCCACGACTTAATGGTGCGGCAGAGAAAAGACTCACCGAACCGCTTGGTTCTTGATGGAATATTCAAACAGAATTGTCACAAACATATTTATAGATTATTCTCTGATAAGTTTCAAGTTCTAGTTGTTCAGACATCTGTCTTCCCAGTCCAGGATGGAACCAATTAGTCCAATTGTCATCGGCGGCCTTCATCAAACATCACGCAAACTACAATTGACTTTCTTTCTGATGTTAATTACAGTTGCGTGTTCTGTAATTATGTTTTTTTAAAGAATATTAGCAACCGAAATCACTAATATTCCACGTAACCATTGAGTTTAGCTAGAGGAACTTACTTACGAGTTTACTCAATGGATGGTGTTAGGAGAGGGTTCTCGTCAGTAGTGTAATGGCTAGAATTCAAATCCGTGATCTCTCGATCGTATGGCCGACTTATCAACCATTAAGCAACTGACGCTTAAATGTGGCTGGTTAATATTTGTATACAACATAAAATGTTTTAAGACAGCTATACTATATATTTATTGACACAAAATCAGTTTAGACCACAGCGTATTCATAGTGGACTGGCTGATGCCTGTGATTCCGCCTGTGTGGAATTCCGTGCTCGTTATTCCTCATTCCATTTTTCTATAAACCAAAATCAGTTAAATCGACCCAGTCGTTCTCGAGTTTTAGCGAGACCAACAAACAGCAATTGATAATTATAATAGAAATGTTTTCATTTATGTACACTAAATTCAAAATCATTTATTCTGTATATTATGTATACCAATAACCGGTACTTACAAAACGTAGTAAAAATATATTATAGGTCAGTTTAGCAAATGGACCACACAGGTTCGAAACGCGATCACGGCCTGAGAAGACTTCGACAAAAAACAGTCAAGATGCAATAATTTACTTGAGTAGCAACTGAGTGAACAGCTCATTTCCAGGCTTGTTTATCATCCAAATAATCTTTTTTTTTTTTTTTTTTTTTATCTATGGCACGTCAATTTGACTTCACCTCGCCTGATGTTAAGCTGAAGGCAAAGTCCCATGAAAGAGGGTCACCATTGCAAACACGTTCAGTGCTACAATGGTGGCGCTCAGCTTGACGGCCTCATCAGATCTTGAATTCACTGAGCTGTATAGTATATTCTTGAAGCTCAACCCCTTATATGAACAGAGATATGTGTGTTAATGATCCCAATCAATATTTCCTTAATTCAATTTGTACCAACATCATCCAATTAGGCACAAGAAACTTTCGTACAAATTCCGTTACAACAATGGCCACAAAAACTGTTGTCCGGTAAAAGTAACCGTACGAGAGTGAAATACCGGGCCCTGGGCCCGCCCCAATTGTGGCCATATCGAGCACTAGGCCGGCTGGACTGGTCGCATACCACTTTTACCAAACCATTCATGCGCGTGCGCATTTAGGGGTCGGTAATAAGTGCGTGGGAACATATCGTACTTTACAAGAATGAGTTAAATACTTGAGATGTTGGGGTTTTGATTACGAAATATGGTATATAAAGTACCTTAAAATAATGGGCGGACTAAGGTATAACACAGAGCTAACTAGACCGAATATTGTACTTAATACAATAATGATTCATTTTTATATTTTATTGTTATATTATTGTACTAGCTGCTACCCGTGACTTCGCCCGAGTGGACTTCTGATTCTGTTCTTGCTACTCCATAAAATCCTTCCTTTGAGTTCAAGGAATAAATGATACAAAATTACTTGAACTGTTATTTTTATTTATATAGATTATACGTACATTATCTATTAGTTATATGAACATATAATATGCTCGGGCCTATGTAGCGACGCTGCCGTCAAACAAATTACTACACCACGATGGCAACTCAAAAATACCGTCGATTAGACAGATGATTAATAGTTACTTTTGAACCAAATGTACCCAATGTGTTTGCGTCATTGATTAAAAAAGACTGACCCACTTTCGCAATTAATAATTTAAATTACTTTTCATTATCTAAAAAATAATAATCTATAACAATAAAAAATACACTTTAATGAACGTTAACCCCAAAGGTGAAGGACACATCTATCTATTTTGCTCAAAAGGTTAGATTCATTAAAAATAACAATATTAGATAGCCTTTATTTGTACGGAACCGGAGAAATAATTACAACCTCATTACTCTACGCTAGACATTAACTTAGGGGCCACTCATAACATATGTTACACAACATGTTACATTTTGGTATCCCCATTGGTCAAGCTAACTATATTTGTACGCGTGTGTGTGTGTGTGTGGAGGGACGTAGTAAGCCTTCCCGAAGAGCGAAACCTATGGTCGGGCCCTCTCCGTGAGTAGCAGCGCTGCCGTGAAACAAGTTACTTACGTGAAATAAGTTACCTCTTAACCCTGATCACAGTAAGCTACAACACCTCGCGCATAATTCTAAACGTATTTTATGAACAGCCCCTTACAAGCGAATTAATTAATTGTTCGTTCTTAAACTGTCTATAAACCTTTAGTTTCATTAGGCGAACGATAAATGACGGACTTTTTGCTAACTGTATAAGGTCGCTGCGTGTTAGCAGTTGATTGACCGCAAGCTTTCGTGACGGCCGCTGTTTGTCCTATAATCCTAGTTCCTGTTCTGTTTCTACTTTATTGAAGTCTACTTGTACTTGAGATGTATAATTGAACTGTTTATGATTTTTTGACATGGTAATTACAAGTACGTCCGTGATTGTGGCGTTCTTAACTACTTATATTCAATATCGGTAACTAGGGAATATAAATAAAGATGTTAATTAAAACACGTTAATTATATTAATATGGTAAGTAATCTAACAGTTTGTAATTTTGTTCGTTAATCAGTCAAATACGGCAAGAAGGATTTCGCCAAATGATTATTCTCTCTGAAAATGATCCTTGAGTATTTATATTTAATATAAAAATTAATCGTGTTATAATCTTGAAATCCAAGGAAGTTTTTTATGGAGCTGTGGGAACGGGATCAGAAGTCCACGCGTGCGGAGTCCCGGGCAACAGCTACTTCAAAATAAAATAAAATAGTTTTTTTAACTATTGAATTTGGCGCTTTTGTATATGACGCGTTCGGTCACTCGAAATTCAAAATCATTCAAAATGGCAATGTTACAGAGAAAGCGGAATCTCTCTAATTAATCTCTTCCAGATATCTCTTTTATGGCTAATAACCGTGAATGAATAAACATAAAACACCAAAGATTGGGTCACCATTTCACTCGAACCAATGAACAAATATTTGTTTAGTTAACGCGGAGCCCTTTGCGTGAAAGTCTATGGCAAGATTGACGAGACAATTTAGTTGTGGTTTTCGATCGCAATTTGATGGTTGATTTAAGATCAAATAATTTATCATTTAAGGATTCGTGCCATATTAGATTGGTTTATTGGTCTTATTACAGCTTAATTAATAATTGTTATATGACAAAAAACTACCAAAAAGGAAATGGTTTCCACCAAGTTACTTTTTTCCATCTGTTTGTAGAATAACTATTTTTTTTAGTAGACTGCCAATGATCAATGAAATCGTTCTATTCGGACTCAAGTTTTACTTGTTGCAAATCATCGTTTAAGTTCTAATAGCACGTCAAAATAGCAATCAAGTAAACTGAGAAAGAATACAAGTATCAACACTTCATTTCACCCGAAGAATGCTTTAGAGGCGACTAAAAGAACAATTCGCGGACGATATATCTGCGAGAGATGGAAAATCCAACCCGTATGACCAGCATGGGAACAATAGTCCAAAGCCTCTCGATATTTAGAGAGGCTTATGTCCATCAGTGGACTGTGATTTATTGAAAATAAACCATCAATTTATTGAAAGACAAAAAAATGCAAGTATCTAATCCGCAAAAAAAAAGTTGTGTTACACCTGTGTTGAAATGCAAATGCCTCGTGAGAACACGCCCTAAATCCTATCACAGATACAACAATAATCGTTTATTGTTAACAATGTAAATATATACCGTTTAAATGGTAAGGTCAGTATTTACAAGTAATCGTATCGAACTCACTACAATTGTATCACGGCATGGTCCGTGTCGATTTCCTTTGAGGCCATTTGGTCACGGTGCAGTGAAGAACTTGTTGACCTCATTTGTGTACCAGGTAGAAGAAAATTCTATTTTAGTACCTTTAGATGGGTAACTAAATCATCTGATACGTGTGTCATTATAATTCGATCGCGATTAGTTGATCATAACTTTTACGAAAACTAAACTATTGAAATAGGCGTTATATTTGGGTAGGCTACCTACCACTCACCCACAGTTAAACAATCTAAACAATACCAATAGTAAAGTATTACCAATTGTCATAGAAGGAAATGCCAAACCGCACCCCTCAAAGCAAGTAAAAAAACTTTTAAGATAGGTATATGGTTTCGTATGTGCGAAAAACAAACCTTACATGTGTTTCGTCTCTTTTCGCCGCTACAGTGACTGTTGCGGTCCTGAAGAAGTCTTTTATAAATATTAAATAAATAAATAAATATTCTAGGACAATCTACACAACGCCACCTAGACCCATGGTAAGCATAGCTTAACTAGCTTGTGTTACGGGTTCTAGAATGCGGATAAACATACTTAAATCTATTTTTTTTTTGTAAATACATACATATTATACATAGAAACACCCAGACCAATGCAGATATTCATGTTTCATGCACACAAATATTTGCACTGAGCGGGAATCGAACCCGCACTTCCTGCGTAGCAGTCGCGTTCACTACCGCCACGCCACAGATCATCATATCTTTTCTGTTAAAGCCTGTAATGGTCCTGACTATGACAAACATGTATTCAGTACCACATACGAGCCCCATTCCACGGTGCGTAGTCCACACTGACGTGTACACGTCTATATGAAATATGTAGTGTTCAAATCCGAAAAAGGAGCCTGTAGTATTATGCACTCAGAATGAATAATAATAGATAATTGTATAGTACAGTATCAACTCATATATTTCTGGTGTACGCATTAGCAGTAATAAGTACTTTTTGTTTCTTTTTTATCTTTATCGTTAAAAAAAGAAGTAAAGCGATATAATATTGCTAATGCATTCATCTCATTGAGTGTGTTTTGCCTTTTTCGATGAATATAATATTGTTTTTCTTTACAACACCGAAATAAAAACAAATGACTCACAGTGTTATTATCTTTTAGGAGTTAGGACCGAGCCGAACTTTTCCAGATAAGAAAAAATGCTAAAAAAAATACAAAAGACTTATTATTATTTGTTTGATATACGTATACTTATATACTGCGATATTCATTCTTTAGAATTCACTTATATTTTTCCATCAGGCGAAGTAAAATCAATACTTTTTTTAAAGAATATTAGCAGCTAAACTTATTGGCTTGCGTTAGCAATGGGTTCACGTTCCGGGGTCTCTCGATCGTAAGGAAGACTCCTTAGTCACTAAGTAACAATCGCTTAAAGTACATAAAGAGGTGGCTTCATAGTGCAACAATTACTGCTAGTAAAACCTCACAATTTCTTAGACACAGTATTATTAACCAACTGCATTGCAAAAATAAGTAGGGCAGCTAAAGCTCACTGAAGAGGTTTTGTGTTCGCAGTGGAAAGACCGAGAAACTTTTCTTTGTCTTCTGCACTGACAGCACAGAGACTCTCTTAACCTTTTATCCTCCCCCTCCCCCCTACCCCACTGTTCTCTATATGATCGGCAGGACGAATATGACGCCCCTGGTGTTGCAAACGTTCATAGACCACGGTAACACTACTTTCCTTCAGGTCGACTGCATGCTTGTCTGCCACGTACGTAGTGTTAAGAGATTTCCGCTATGTAACGTCTACTTCAATGTCTTAACCTACAGGTGACATAGTGATCAAACACTAACATTTTGAAATAAAGGGTTACAAAATAAAACTTGTCACCCGTGATCTACAAAATAGATTCCAATTGAAACACTCCATATTAACACTTAATCCACCGCACCACGGCGCCAATCAGGCCATCTGTTCAAACACCACGCATTTACCATAATCCCTTGACCCCGTAAACCAATTTACATCAACTGGTTACCGAATAGTACTCGTTTTTGTGTAGTGCTCAGCAGTTGTACTAACATCACAGAATAGATAATAGAACTTTTTTTATTTTTTATTTATGGCACGTCAATTTAGCTTCACCTCGCCTGATGTTAAGCTGAAGGCAAAGTCTCATGAAAGAGGGTCACCAGTGCAAACACATTCATTGCTACAATGGTGGCGCTCAGCTTGACGGCCTCATCAGATGCTTTTTCACGCCCCGCTTAAAGGACTCGGGACTGTAGGAAGAAGGAAACACGTGCGCCGGCAAGGAATTCCAGGACGTAATTGTACCTACATATTCATATATTTACTTATACCTGTCTATTTCCTATTCTATTTCTTATTTCACGGTATACTGTATCTGTTGCATGCGTCTGCATTTTTTCGTCTCGTATGCAGTCGGTTACGCAATCATACCTTTACGAAAAAGTGTTTCTTTTAACTGTCAATGTAGATTACACTCTCTATCTCTTAACCATCGATATTAACATATTACAGTCATAAAAAATGAAATAGTTATCAGACATTCATGATTTATATGTTGAATGGACTCTCTGCGGTGGTTTGCCCCAAGCGACTACAATATGGGGTTCTTCTAGAAGGGCATTAGAAAGTTTCTACAGTTGCAAACGTCCATAGACCAAGATGACTGCTTACCATCAGGTGGGCTGTGTGCTAGTCTGCCACCTAAGTGGTATAAAAAAACATTCCATTTTCCAGCGTGTCCCCACATCTAATTGTTGACACGCCACGTGTTATCATCATCAGCGCAGACTTTCTCCCCCCAAGGTCGTGCGACGGGCTGTATGGACATTGTTCATTGTCTATTGTTGTCATGGGAACTTACCATCAACGCTTGATGAAGCGATCATATCTATTTGCCAGTTGGTTATCGCAGGAAATTATGTGGAAAATGCAGTTTCTCGAATCTACTGTGTGGAAGTTTTGTTGCATTATTTTTAACTGACTTCCAAAAAGCAGGAGGTTCTCAATTCGATTGGTATTTTTAATGGTTTTAATGGTTATTTTTAGTCGTAATATATGATTCTTCCTAACTAATTGTAATCGTAAATGTAATGTAAAATATTTTTCCACCTATACATTGTGTTCGGGGCATGAAAAAGCATCTGATGAGGTTGTCAAGCTGAGCGCCACCATTATAACACTTTACGTGTTTGTTGACACCTCTTTCCTGAGACTTTGCCTTCAGCTTACCATCAGGCGACGGAAAGTCAAATTGAAGTGACATAAACATGTAAAAAAAATATTGTACAAAAGAAAGTAGCAACTAAAACATTACATGAGATGTAGTAATCTATGTTATGTAATATGCATATATAAAAATAGTCTAGCAGTTTTCACTGATTAATATACATAATGTTAAAATAGCTAGCGCCGTAATAAATATTAGAACGGAATATGTTAATATATCTATCAGCGCGTATCTCTTGAATTCCTTATTAAAACTTGATCGCAGATGGACCGATATCCTTGGAGTCTATGGAGAAAGTTTGTATTATTTTGATATCTAATAAATCCTCGAGGGATTAGGAATAATCCCTGTCGCTATAATCCCGGCTGTGAAAGTGTATGACAAGCTGTCATGTAATAATACAGTCAACTACAAAAGTTGATTAACACCGACTACAAACACTATTTACAAAGATTTTGTTACGATTTACGAATGCACTACATTTTTTTTGTCGTACAGAAAAACCCAATGAATACACGAACTAGATAAGCACAGGTCTTTCTTTTGTTTAGAGCACGTCAATAAGACTTCACCTCGCCTGTTAGGAACATAAAGGCAAAGTTTCTTGAATGGAATCTCAAATACGGTCATTAACAATTTTATTAATGTGGTAATGAAATTCGTCTTCACGCTCCGGTTAAAGGATCCAGAGCTGTAGGAAGTCCGTAACTTGTAAATTGTGTCAGAGCATATAATATCTCATATTCTATGAGTGATATAGGACTACAGTAAAGAAAAAAGAATTTCTTCAGCCATTTTTGTCATCGACTGTACCGTAGATAGAAGTGGGTCGTAGAAACAGTTACTCAAATGCCATAGAACCGTCACTGACATTTGGTGCACGTTGTGAATTGCTATGAGCTCGTTTTTTACCTTTAGTGCGCATGCGCGTATGTCATGTGTGTATGAGTTTTCCCTTTGACGTGTGATGACATTTGAAGAAAGTTTATGATGTATGTATACATCACACATGTATAAACAATTACGACCTGTCAAGCTTAGCAATGATACAATTAGATTTCCTGTTCTTTAATTATTTTTCGCTTTATATTTTTTTATTGTACACTAAGAATTTTGTATCAATACAATTTTATACCTTACTTATAATGAACTAATTATTGAAATAAAATTAAAACTAAAATGAAAAATAAAACAACAAAAAAGAGACTTAAATTAAAAAGCGTTAGAATTCCGCCGCATCGCATGCCTCTAGTGGTAAGGTTCCCAGAAGATAATAAAGTTCCCATTTTTCTATAGATTCAATATCGGCAAAATTATTAAACAAGAAAAAAAGTACAGCCGTTGTCGTATACCACTTTAACAAAACAGTATTCTAGCAAAAGTGTCATACGACCCATGAAGTTATATTTAGAGGAACGAAGTGTGCGAGTGACATATATCTTTACACAAAACCTAGGTGTGAGAAAGTGACAGAGTATATGAACTGTGAAACATTCTTTTTATAAACCAAAGTTGATAACTTTGACAGAAATATATATTGCAGTGACGTTGTTTCCACACAAGTCACAGCCATTGAGATTTTAAATTCGGAAGGCGGTCATGAAGTAGTCTGTCGGTCTTACCCACTTAACTTTGCGAACGTGATTTTTTAGTAGTCAGATTTTAGTTTTTATACCATAATATTTATTATACATACAAGACAGCCTCCGTGGCGTGGTCGCAGAATGACCTCCGTCCCCCATGAGCGCGGGCCTGGGGGTGACGGGTGGAGCCGCCTGTCACCCTAGCAGAAGCAGGCCACGGCGATGGCACACAATGCCACACCATACCCAGGGGCTAGATGGGGACACCATGGTCCCCACATTTGGGTAAGAGGGTCATCTCAACAGAGATGTCCCCGGGTCTGCCGGGGTGCGAGAGATATGTCTTGTATAATCTCACCTCCGGCAATTGAGGACCCATGGACGGCGTGCGTTTTGGTCGGTTCGAGTCCGACATAATCAGCTCCAACGGTTTTGGTGGAGGTGGTATCCGTGGGGATTTTGCGCAGGATAAAAAAAAAAAAAAAAAAAGCCTCCGTGGCGTGGCGGTTGCACAACCGCGATTGGGCGCGGGTTCGAACCCCGCTCAGTGCAAAAAGTTGTATGCATGAATATGGCTGTTTACACTGGTCTGGTCGTGCCTCGGAGAGCACGTTAAGCCGTCGGTACCGGTTGCCATACAAACACATATGGCAGTCGTTACGGGTAGGTGAAGCCTTCAAAAGTCCAACCAGTCTAACTTGGAACTTTAATATCGCCATTGGTCATTGGACCATTGGTTGTGGAGGTCAGAATGCAGTCACTTCACGCAAAATATCGAAATTCAGCCGCATCACATTTAGACTGGAAAGCCGACCCCAACTCAGTTGGGAAAAGGTTCAGAGAATGATGAATACTTACTATATACATAATAATATACTAAGTGTACGGTTCATAACTTTTTGCGATACCAATTTTATATTTCATACAGGCAGCATGTTACTAAGAAGTCATTGATGCAAACACACCAATAAAATCAGATATTTATATATTGAGGTATTGCGCAACACATGCAACCAGTCAAACAATCAAACAATCTTTTCCATTACCGAAGTACAAAGAAAGCATTGATAAGCCAGTCGAAAGGTGGTTCCTAGCGGTGTGTGAGCTCATTCATAACAAAACCGAGGTATATTTGATAAGCGAAGTGATTAATTGTACCAGATGTGGCGTTCGTGATAATATGGTAAGCTAGCTTGTAGTGCAGGCTTTGTGTGTTTTTGAGTGGGGTATTAAGATGGCGCCTGGCGAATGAGAAAGGTTTGTTTTGGGTCTGTGATTCGAGAGGTCACGGTATCGAATATTGGATAAGACAAGCTTCGCTGGAGGCGTTTGAGGGTATATTAATAATTTCGATTGCTAATATTATTTGAAAAAAAAAAAAAATACAAAAAGTGGCCGCCGAATTGTAAAAAAAAAAATCAAAATCCACTCCAATTAAATTAAATTATTTGTGTAAAGAATGAATTCACATTTGTGTAGTGTTATGAACTGCTATAATAAGTCAAATTTTAACAGAAACGGTTTAATTGTCTGCCGAATCATTTATGTACGAGTATATCATCATGCTCAACATTATTGACGACTTATGTAGCAAACTAACACACGTCCCACTGAATTTATACTCATACTACCGATGTCCCTGTAGGAACTTTGTGCTAATATCCTTCTAGTATTCTAAAACATTGGTTACCTAGGATTCTATAACGTTGTCTCGGCATATCATCGCCTTTATCAACTTTCCCTAAGAAACTTTCACTGACTGTAATATTATCATAGCACTTCCCACATAACCAAAATCAATTGGCACGCATTTATGCGAATGTAACATAGGCCCTTCTTACATTAGGCAGCTAAAGCGAAACTACAGTTTCGTGAACTTGAAAATCGGCCTGATAGACTACTTGATCTCTTGAGGGGTGGACACACGGAAACAACTGGCGTGGCTAACGTGGCTCTGGTAAACTTTCTTGAAAAACTCAACATAACATGGAAGTCACGCCTCATTATATTAAGTTTACTATATTTATTAGGCACTTACGAGAAAATTACAGCTTGACTACTGCAAAAACGATTTTAAGAAGTTGAACTTAAATTTCGAGCTATCCTCAGAATCCGCCATCTTGCTACTACTTTTTGAGAGCTGTTGATTGGTTGTTGAGATGTCAAACTCCTGTTGCGGCAACTGGAGATTCGTATGAGTTGGCAAATATAAAAAGAAATTATATTGTAATAACATGAGTTACTTTCCATCTTAGATAATTATGTTGAGTTCGCCTAACGATGAATGCGTTCCGCCATTCTCGGTAATATCATAGAATTATGAATGACATGGCTGTTCTTACGTCACTGTATGAATGATTTACTGCTTTAAAATGAGTGTGCAGCTATAAGTTTTTATATTATGTTATATATTTATCAATGCGTTAATCGTGGTAGCATCCGAGGTTCCTTCGTAGTACGGACTCCATGACCAATCATGCCATGAGCAATGGCAATGAGACTATATTATAATGTCCCTCACCAAAGTTTGCACTTTGATTTCCGAGGACTGTTTGTTGTTTTGTTTGGCATGTCTGCATTTCTTGGAGGCCGTTTGAACACCAATAAGAAAAGTGGTTTTGTCAAGATTTTGTCTCCAAATAAATGAGAGCAAAAGTAGAATGGTAAGCTGTTGGGATTCGTGTTATAGAAACTTTTATCTTATATTATGACATAACGTAACATAATATCACGCCTATATCCCCGAACGAGTAGTCAGAGGCCACCCACATTTCGCCAGTTTATGTTTAGATCCCAATATAATAGGTGGCTATTGCCATTACCGGGCACTTATAAACCTGCGAAATCGAAAAGTCAGTGGTGTGTGTTATGGTAAAACCTGGAATTGAACCCGAGACCTCGTCCTGCAGTCCATTACCCATACGACTAGGCTACCAGTAGTAAATTGATTTTATAGACTTATTCTGTACTTTGTCCACGAGGTCATTGACCTATCATACAATTCACACGTAATGTGTACAAAACTTAGTAGCAAAGCTAAACATATCAACGTAAACAGTAGAATGCAGTTTATATAAAATCTTACGCGCTATCGTGGCAATCAACTCCGCCGGCTGTCTGACCGATAGCGGGGTCATTGACCCTACTCCCACGGAGTGCAAATGGTAGTAGACTTGCAGTGGTACAATTCTGTGCTGTACTTGAGATTGACGTTCAAAATGAAGTTATTGATTTCGGTATCTATGTGAATGTACACGTGTAGGTATATATATTGATATTCATTTATCTTCGCCTCTATTCTAGTGTAACTACAAAACTTAGTTGTGGAAGTCAGATGGCAGTTTAATCACGGAAAATATTTAGGTTCAGTCGCATCTTAGGCTAGAATGCTGGCCCAACCGACTATAACCCAACGATAATAATTTGTCTTCGCCTCTATTATATCTTAAAGTGTAGGCAGAGGTGATGTCAAAATGAGGTACGGGCTTCTAATTTTTTACTAATATTTAAAAAAAGCGTACTTCGACGAGATTTTTTTACGTGTGAAACATCCCCTCGAATACAAAGACTGTTGGGAAGGTAATGTCTGACTCGAAGCAACTGAATCGCACGCTATTTTTCTAATCTTTTTATACATGGCAAGAGTCAATTATTGCCAATGACCGAAATGCTTTGGAGATTCGTGAGTTTTAAGTAGAGATTACGATAATTTTGAAAAGATAATTCAACTGGATTCTTGAGAAACCGTTGGATGTGACACCCGTTGACGTATTGTTATTACCTTGAAACAAAACAAACAACAATTAATGCAATATAATAAAAAAATGCCATCATGAAAAACAAGAAAAAAGAAGGGCATTAGATGGTTTCTACAGGGTAGGCAGCACGTGTGTGACGCCCCTGGTGTTGCAAACGTCCATAGACCACGGTGACCGCTTCCCATCAGGTGGGCCGTGTGCTTGTCTGCCATCGTAATATATAAAAAAATCATGAAATGACATCAAAGTAGCGAAAAAGAATTAGTAATCAAACGTCCACAGATACAATATGTTATTTGTTAGTGTATCAATTTAATTATTTCGACTGACAACACAGTTGATCTACTGTTCTACTCTGCATTGTGTAACACTTACTGCAATACGGACATAACAAATATTATCCGTTATTATTACGAGAAAAGATCACCTTTTTATTACGTTTTAAATTTATATTATAAGTATTATGACGTGTCGAAGGTGTTGCAACTTGTGACACTAATACCGCGGATTACGTTCGCTTTGTTAAAATACCTACCTACTTAGGTATTGTTGATATATGTAAGCGCGATGCAGAAATTACTGCATTATCGGTTTGAGAAATACGGTAGAAATGAGAATAACGGCATTATTTTTGTACATTCCGCCGCACCATTAAGACCTGGAATTCCTTGCCGGCGCACGTGTTTCCTTCTTCCTACAGTCCCGGGACCTTAAACGGGGCGTGAAAAAGCATCTGATGAGGCCACCATTGTAGCACTGAACGTTTTTGCAATGGTGACCCTCTTTCATGAGACTTTGCCTTCAGCTTAACATCAGGCGAGGTGAAGTCAAATTGACGTGCCATAAAAAAAATATTGCAATTGAATTGAAAACGATATGGTGTAGTACTGAATATGATGCTGTTCTTAGAGCTAAACTATAAAGGTATAACCATATAGAGGAATACCAGTAGTTTTTAATTAAAACTAATCAAATTTATTTTTTGTTACAGGTAAGTTAATAGCTGTTTTAAATAAGTCAAGTATCACAGTAATGTTTTTGGTAAGATGTACAATAAGATTATACACAGTATGTATTTATACTGCGGTAGCCTAGTGGTATGGGTAATGGACTGCTTAGACGAGGTCTCGGGTTCGATCCCAGGTTTTACCATGGCACACACCAATGACTGCGATGCGTTTCGAAGTTATGTGTGTATTTATCGCAGGTTTATAAGTGCCCGGTTAATGGCAATAGGCTCGCCACCTATTACATTGGGACCTAAAATATAAACTGGCGAAAAGTGTGTGCTAGCACCTCTGCCTACCCCTTCGGGGATATAGGCGTGAGGTTATGTTATGTTATTTATGATGTATAATGTTGTCTTTTGTATGTAAGGGGACAAGTAACAATGTTCTTAGGTGAATGTTTTTCTCAGAGTTGTGATGTCCCTAGACACCCCCCGTTCAGTTGATCGTGCCGAACTATCCCCACTAGACTACACCAAGAACCATTATGAATTTATTTATTTATATTTTGACATGTGACTTCGCCTTCAGCTTACCATCAGGCGAGGTAAAATCAAAAATCCATATATAAGCCATAAAATGAAAAAGACCCACTGGTCCCATTCATACTGCTACCACCACCACCCACCTCTGCCGACTATGCACTTGGTAATCAAAGAATGTAATCCTACCGAGATTTGATTACTATTTATGGTAAATTTTCACTACCAGTAAAGCCTTTAATAAACTGAAACCTTTAATTTTAGAGCATATTTTCGGTGGAATCACCTCGGATCCCGGAGTTCTTAAGTGGCTTTTATGGGAGCACCTGCTGTCTGTCATATACTATCCGCCGGCCTGGTCTTGCCCCTCCAATCACCCATAACTAAACTATTATTATCACCACTTATCATAGCGCTATAAAAATAATAATCACATATTAAAAAACAGGTACTTTCCCATGCATCGAACTTTGACACCTGAGATAGCGAGGTCGAGAGTGTAATATGGCACAGGCATGCGCGTGCGCAGCCTACGCGATGTGACAACGTTACGTAACCATATTATTATGTAGTTAGAAAAATTATGGTGTTAGTGACCCTGGCTGTTGGGTTTTTAGATGATTTTTTTAAAACTATTTTTAAAATCGATCGCGGTACCCTAGTGGTATGGGTAATGGACTGCTGAGACGAGGTCTCGAGTTCGATCCAAGGATTACCATGGCACACACCAATGACTTTTCGAAGTTATGTGTGTATTTATCGCAGGTTTATAAGTGCCCGGTTAATGGCAATAGGATCGCCACATTGGGACCTAAACATAAACTGGCGAAATGTGGGTGCTAGCACCTCTGCCTACCCCTTCGGGGATAAAGGCGTGAGTTTATGTTATGTTATGTTATAAAATCGAGCAGTCCAACTGGGAAAGTACTATCACAGAATACCGTGACTAATAATCAGCGTTTTTTCGTGGTCCTACTAATTTGTCCTACTAAATGGTTACTCGCTGCTAGAAATACAACGAAGTTTCTAGCGGTGAGTAGGGTAGCAAGAGTTCACTGGAGAGGTTTGTGGTCAGTGGGAAGACTGAGGGTTTAGTTGATACTGCTATGTGATGATATGAAACTTTAAATGATAAAAAAGCTTTGTCTTTTGCACTGACAGCACCGAACTTCTCTTAATCTTCCACCTCCCCTCTACAGGGTCGGCAGCACAAGTGTGACGTCCCTGTTGTTATCTATAGGCCATGGTAACCACTTTCCCTCAAGTAGTCCGTGTGCTTCCACTTAAGTGCTAGATGTATAAAAAAACAACACCAGATACCATGTGTTTTGCCACTTTTCAGAAAATGAAAGATATTCTAAGCCGCGATATAGATGTAGGCGATACCCGGCGGAAATCTGTTAAAATATATATTGGGGAGGGAGGGGGACCCACTCGCCCACGGTTCAACAATCCAACGATGACAATAGCAAATTATTACTAATTATCATAGAATAGAATGACAAACCGCCCCCATCAAAGCAAGTAAAAGACTTCCTACCCGAGGGGAGATGTTGTGTTCTATGTGCAATATTCCGCAAGTGCGAAGGACAAACCTCGACACGTGTTTCGCCTCTACACGAGGCATCTTCAGGAGCGCTTTCAAGCGATTGATTCGCTATTGTTATCGTTGGATTGTTGAACGGTGGGTAAGTGGTGGGTCCCCCTCCCTCCCCAATATATACTCTTTTGTATTTTAAGCCCTCCAAGTGTTAAATCTACGAGAACACCTAAATTGTATGAAGCATAATTCCGACTTCACATATACAATTTGCTCCGTACTCTAATAATTATTATATTAGAAAATGTCAACTCACTTCCGCATGCAATTCACCACACTCCACATAGTGAGGTAAATATATGGTGTTCAACTAATAGTTTATTTTCTTTATTTCACATAATAATCATGCGCGGTAATAACTGATATTAGCATGCAGTGAGAGTTGTACGTGTGTTCTGCGCAGGAGTGGTAGCGCGATGCGTGCACACGTTTGTGAGATGGATTTGTGTGGAATGTGTGATTTGACATGGCAATTCAAATTGCTTGCTTGCTACCTGTGTGATGTGTTAAAGCCACGCGGTCGACTAGCTGTCATAGGTCGCGGGTTGGAATTCAACTGACTTGCATTTAATTAAGCATCAAGGATGCATGCAAATAGTAGCAGCTACTAAGCTTTTACTCTATGGCCTGATTCAGTGACAACGATTGCAAAACGTGTGATTTCAATTCAATTGCATAGTAAACGTTCGATATTACACATGATCTATCAAAACTGTTTCATAAGATACATTCGTTTTCAATTAGATTCTACGCCCTACAGAATAGCTCGGCTAATAGTAACCTTGTGTTGTCTTTTCGACGGTGAGTAGGGTAGCCAGAGCTCAATGAAGACGTTGAGATGTCAGTGGGAAGACCAAGGGCTTAGTCTATGCGCTGTTTATGAAACCTTGCTTTGTCTTCTGCGCTGACAGCACAAATACTCTCTCCCCCTCGTCCCTCCCCTCTTCATGGTCGACAGCACGAGTGTGACGTGAGTTGCAAACGTCTATAGACCACGGTAACCACTTTTTATCAGGTAGACCGTGTACATGTCTACCACATAAGTGATCTAAAAAAAAGATTTTGAAAATTTACTTTTATAAGTTTTAAAATCACCCATTTTACTGAAAGAGTTTTAGGGTAGGTATGTCAATCGACCATATACCTAAATATATTTTTCTATCTTGATGCATCAGAAGCTTCCTGCGTAACCTGTTGCATAAACCTACCAATGTCGGGTTCTTATGATCTCAACGATTTAATCATTGTACATATCAACTAGGTCGACCCCAATTGACCTGCCCACTTAAATTTGCCGTATGGACTTGATGTGTCATTCACTCAGTATTCATTCCTTCGTGCCCAAACCACTTCAATATTATTTCAATTCTTGTCACTTCATTGTTTTAATATTATGAGAATTAATTCCTGTTTTGTTGAAATCAGAACCTATACTGACTCCTGTTATCTGACTTCATTGGTACTGGCCGTAAATGGCTTCATGAGACCTCTTTATGTATACCTATCGGCACAGATCTTGGACCTAAAACAATGCCCTGGTATATGAGGATTGTTTTGATTATAATCTATGAATGGTAGATTTGAGCTTGTCCACTACGATCACCACCATTGAACCCCGAGCTATCCTCAAAAGACAACTGCGCGTGTAGAGCGCATTTTAAGCACATTTTGGGACCATAATTCGACTTCCATACCAGACGGGCCACATCACCGCACAAAAATCCTCCTTCTGTACATTTTGTGTGGGAAACGGATTCCGTTTCGCCACGCGTTTTGTCGATCCAGATACAACTAAGTTTCATGCGCTTGGTAAGCGGTCTACTATCCCGGCCGGAATGGTAGGGTAGACTCTATCGTACAAAGAAGACACACTTGTGTTTATACTACGTAAATTATTCAACTCAGTTCTTAGGTCACACTTACAACTTATTACATATACCACAGATCTAAATAAAACCATAGAATATGTAATCACCAAATTCGCATTCGTCTCAGCGTTTACTACATAACTGTTGATTTGTATTAAAGCCACGTGCACACTGTGAACACTACATACACTACATTTGACTAGGGTTGTCACAAACGTGCTTTGATCTTGTAGACATACTATTGAAGTTTATGTTTATATCATCAAATCGACGAAATGTCGCATGATGGCAAGCTAGGGCGCAAACCTATGAATAATGGCTGCTATTGCAGATGCTAAGTGCAACGTATACCTACATGTGCGTCCAGATTTGTGACATGACCAGCGAACAGGACAGCGTGGCATTAAGACATGACTGATTGGTTGTTGAGATGCGGTAACTCGAGTTTTGTTTAAGTTGCCGAATGGAAAAAGGGCTAAGTCTTTATAAAAATCAGGCAGAAAAGTTTCCCAGTGTAGCCTTAATTAATATTTTAAAGGCAATTAGACAGAAATAAGTTTATAAACATCTTCTTAATGTATCGTTAAAGCGATTAAGTCCATTTAGGGGTACCGCCCGTTAACTAAAAATAACTCCGTTCACAAAGTCGGGAAGTAGTAATACCAGCTTTAAATAGTAACACTCGACTTTACAGTGATTATATTTATTACCTTGTAATAAAAACTTTATGGTATGAGAACAGTTTTTCAGAAATCTATTTGAAAGCTGTTTATACTGTGTAAATGTAGATTGGTGGGTCCAAGTTTGTTTCAGTCTTCAAATTATATACACAGTACTTTGTTCGATTTTCGTTGAGGTTATCAAAGAAGCTAGCTGATCTATAAATGGAAGTAAGAAAGGGACAATTCTGACTATGAATATAAATAAAAAAGTCCGCCCTAAAGATATTTTTAAGATCCGGCTCTCTATTCCGGATAACATCAGTCTTCAGACAGATGTGAATCCGCTTGTATATTATGTACACATTTCTTAAGTATTATTACCATGAATTAGCGTTTGGTGATGTATTTAGTCATAAGTTTTCAACAGAAACCCAGCCTAAAACTAAATGATTGTCAATCGGTTATAAATAGTTCGCAGTATTTGCGGCGACACAGCGACAGCTGCGGACGACTTCCTCGAGTACCAATCACTTGTGCGTCCCTCTTTTTTTTAATTGTGCGAATGCTCTTGACTGGATGCTTCCCGCCGGAGCTGGTTGGAGAGGTTATGTCGTACTCGGACCGACAAAAACGCATGCCGTCTTGGAGTCTTTCCGGAGGTTAGATAGTAGCCAACATATCCCTCGCACTCCGGCAGACACAGGGCCATCGACAGGGTATTTGAGTGTAGGGACCACGGTGATTCATTTGATCCCCAGTTATGGGGAGTTACACTTTACTCCACTTCTTTCTGCTTCTGCTGAGATGACAGGAGACTCCACCCGTCACACCCACGCCCACCCTCATATAAGACTCACTGAACATTGACAACCCTAGATATATACATACAAGGTGATTGCGTGAATAAACTTTAACAACACAATCACGAAATTTGTGAAAGTCCTTCGCGTAGCGGGATTGGAATAGTTCAGTTATCGTGTGTACCGCGGTTTAGGTCGGACCTCCCTATTGTCAAGGACTATTGACATTAAATGTAGAAGAGGCTTTATAATTACTTCAGTTTAGTGTGCAGTTTTTGTATATTTTTGGTAAGTTTCTTTAGATATTCTTGTCCTTATTCCCATGAATTGATTACACCTTATGTGAACAGAGAAAGAATACCCCCAACCCGTCTCATCAGAAGGCAGCGGTCAAAGGTGACAAATGGAAGAATACAATATCACTGCGAAAGAAGGAAAACTTGAAATAATACCAACCTGTCTGACCGGTGTGGAAACAGAAGGCCATAGCCGCCCAACATTAGGAGAGGCCTATGTCCACCCGGAGCTGCGATGGACTGATTGCTTGATTGACCAGAAGATTAGGACCACCATTCCAGATACTGAGAAGCCCAAAATGATGGACATAGCGGTTCCTACCTAGACAGATGCTTTTACACGCAGACGAACTGCTCAATTGGGACGGGGATACCGTCATATTATTTATCCTACCACCATAAATAACGCAGTTTAGTTTTAATAAATCTCGGTTATTATCATTTGTAAAATCTGATATTAGTCTCGGGTTGTATCAGCTCTCGAAGGAAGAAGGACATAATCTTTACTAATATAACATTTATATGCCTCATAGTCGCTGAAACAATGACGTATTTACCAGAAAAAAAAAACAGCCTCAGTACCTCAGTAGGATATAATTACAATCTAGTTGGACCGGTTGTTCATTGCGTTGAAATGTTTACAAAAACCAAAACAATAGCATTTTCATTTGAAACTGGAATTCAATTGTTATTCTACAAATAATAAGTACCTAACTTGTTTTTAGTTATTCAAGGAACTACGATATCTTATTTTTATCTCAATCATACTAGTAGCCTAGTGGTATGGGTAATGGACTACTGAGACAAGGTCTCGGGTTCGATCCCAGGTTTTACCATGGCACACACCAATGCTCGCCACCTATTAAATTGGGACCTAAACATAAACTGGCGAAATGTAGGTGCTAGCACCCCTGCCTACCCTTTCGGGGATATTGGCGTGAGTTTATGTTATGTTATATTACTAAATCGATTTCAGAATAGATCAACTATTTCAAGAGGCAGTTACAATACAAGGCGCCATCTTCGCACGCGATTCGCTTATAAATAAATCGTACCTATAAATAAATTCTATGAAAATCGTATATAAAATTAATGTACCATCACGTTTGCTGGTTAAGTTTAAATAGTGGTAATTTAAATCAAAGTCAATGCTACTAACACCAGACTAGTAATAAAACGACTGTATGAGTAACACGCACAGAGCACGCGATTGGCCTTACGAATCAATTAACCACTTGTTTCCATAGTTAAAATAATGCATTAATTAATAAACATTACTTTCCCCTCTCTCGGGTGCTTGGAAAACTGCGAAAGTTAGTTGTGTGCGCGGGCGCAGTAACCGCGCAGACATCGCAACCGGTACATGATACATAACGTTATTTTAACATGATCAATTTTTAAATGATCGATATTTTAAAAATAGAACGAGCGTGACAAACGACAGTGTCGAACAGTGAACTAAGTCTGGTTCTAAATTTAAACTGCATACCAAACCGAAATATAGAACGCCCAACGGATTGCATGTTCTAAATTTAAACCGCCGAATGCAGCTGCCAGTGTGAACTTTGTCACGGGATTCCGGCTTCTTAAGTAAGTTTAAGGTTTGGAACGATCTTAAGCTATGATTACATTGCATGTTAGTCCCAAAATAATCACCAAAAAAAAACAAACAAAAGTGAAAACAAATTCTTGTGGGGTATTTTTGTTCTACGTGAGATGTAGTCGCAGCTTATTAGCGCCAAACGATGTTAAATTCGTGATCTTTGTTCGATCATTGTTTTAATAATTGCCATTGATAGAGAAAGCTGTCAGCGTTTGTCGTCAGTTCGTTGATAAATATTTTCTAACATTTCTACACTTTCACTACTAGTAGTACGGCTATACACGTTGTGCGAGTATCAAGTTTTATTTCATAAAATCGTTGTTATGCAATACTCGTGTTCGCTGCGTGTTTATTATGTTTTTTTAGTAGTCATCACTGCTTAAAACCTCAAGTTGAATGACGACGTGTAAACACGTTTGAAATATTGAGTCCGGACTCGTGGTCACACCAGGCTATCATACCAGTGTGACTATCAGGAATGTATATACAGAGGGCCTCAAAAGTTCCTGGACACCCTAAGATCTATAATTCTTTGACAGTTTAAATCAAATTAACCAAAAGTAACATGGATAGTGTTAATAAAATATAGCTGATCTATGTCTTGTCCCTTTATAAGAAAATAGGTAAACTCATGTAAGTAGTATTCTAAACATAATTACATTAATAAGTAGATCTATTACAGCCTCCGTGGCGTAGCGGTAGTGCACGCGACTGCTACGCACGGGGCGTGGGTTCGATCCCCGCTCAGTGCAAAAAGTTGTATGCATGAATATGGCTGTTTGCAATGGAATGGTCGTGCCTCGGAGAGCACGTCAAGCCGTCGGTTCCGGTTGCCATACAAACATCTATGGCAGTCGTTACGGGTAGTTGGAGCCCTTAAAAGTCCGACCAGACTAACTTGGAACTTCGATTAGTCGTTAGACCATGGTTGTGGAGGTCAGATGGCAGTCGCTTCACGGAAAATATCGAAGGTCAGCCGTATCACAGTTAGACTGAAAAGCTGAGCCCAACTGAGTTGGGAAAAAGGTTCAGAGAATGAAGTAGATCTATTATCCAGTATCTTCTAAGACTAGTAGTTGTGTAGTGACATCACTTTATAGCTTTTTGTATTCGACACGGCCGCTACTACTGCGCCACTGAAGTAGACATAAAAATATAAGAAACATTACAACAATTACATAATAGTATTTTATACAATCGTCACGCTTGGCGCGATGCGGAATAAGCAGTGTTACAGCATTGTAGTTAAAATTATAAAATATGACTGTGGCACATATTTTTCATAACTACTAGGGTAGCAAATAAGCACACAGTGGTCGTCATCATTCTCTTTTTACCTTTTCCCAACTCAGTTGGGGTCGGCTTTTCATTCTAACTGCGTGGCGGCTGAACTTCGATATTTTCCGTGAAGCGACTACCATTTGACCTCTACAACCAATGGTCCAATGACCAATGGCGATATCGAAGTTCCAAGTTGGACTGGTTGGACTTTTAAAGGCTCCAACTACCCGTAACGTCTGCCATAGATGTTTGTATGGCAACCGGGACCGACGGCTTATATCTATATATTTTATTACATATATTTTTTTCAAAATGCGTTTTCAGCAGAATAATACATACTACTATTATAAAACCTATATTATTATTTGCATTATTTGGATGATAAACAAGCCATTTAAATAGCTGTTCACTCAATTTGCTACTCAAGTAAAATACTGTATCTACACTTGGTTAAAAATTCGAGAAAAATTACTGTTCTGGCTTAGTAACGCATTTCGAAGGCTAAAAACCAGTATTTAACCACTAGTTAATGAGTTAGTTAGTCTAGTTTATTTATTTAACATGTGTTTTTTGCCACAAGATTGTTTACCTCTATTTAAGTACCTTAATAAATGGGGTAAGTTTTAGGAGGGTTACTTTTAGGAAATGCTGGCAGGGCCTCTGTACAGTAAGCTTCAGAGAAAAGGAACACCCCTTCTTGTCAATAATCATAATAATTATGAAGGGAGGTTCATTTTCTCTGAAGCTTACTTTGAGAAAGAACTTAACTTACATGTCTCTAATTGGCGTTTGGCGTACATTGAAATTTCATAAAACTATACATCAATACTACTATACATACGTTTAATTGCATGACACAAGTTTCATCCCGCGCACGCTCAAGCTGTGGAATGAGCTCCCTGCCGTGGTTTTCCCAGGCGACTACAATATGGGGTTCTTCAAGAAGGGCATTAGAAGGTTTCTACAGGGTAGGCAGCACGTGTGTGACGCCTCTGGTGTTGCAAACGTCCATAGGCCACGGTGACCGCTTTCCATCAGGTGGGCCGTGCGCTTGTCTGCCGCCTAAGTGGTACTGGACTTGCATGTGCTGAACTAATTTTATATTATAAATTGTAGTATAAGGGCGTATAATATACATAAACATAATATAAATAAACTATATAAGTTTAATGTTTGCATGCCATAAAATGGTAAATGTGATGCACAAAACTATTGTACCAACACCTGTATAACCACATTTAAGCAAATAAATGAATATGAATATGAATATGAATATGAATAAAAAAATAAAAAAAACAATAATGTACAGTAGAACTCAAAAGTGCAGTAGCAATCCTACGCAACTATAGCGTCAACATTCTAACGCTACTTGTTACCTTTTTCTTTTAAGACAATTCACGCACACATGTAAATTGTTCTTCTGTAGGAATATTATACATTATTTCGCTACAAACATCTACGTAGGCCGTGGCCGAATGGTTCTGGCATAAGGATTACTAAATTGTAAGGTTGTTGGTTCAAATCCTACGATCAATCAAAACACTTTTTGTGTTTTATTTATAAATTAACAACAGGTTGATGAATAAAATATGATTCTAAAGTAGAATTTATTATTAGTTAAACTTTAGCAAAGATCAACATAAAATGTAAAAAGTATGAAGGTAGATTTGAAATAAAATGGAATAATTACTGACTTAGAGAAAATAAAATGACGTTGTTGGTTTTTAGTTGCTTGTTTTGTGCTTGTTATTGTCGTGAATCGATTCAATATTAATTTTAACATGCCTACAAGTTATATAAGAATGGAAGTCAATGCTAATATTGTGGCTTTATATATGAATGGATTAAATATAAGTGAAATAGCAAATGAAACTGGCATATCCGTAAGTATAATAATATACCATTTTATTTTTAAATTATACTAGCTGTCGTCCGCGACAACGCTCGCGTGGATATCGATTATCGCGACCAAACATAGCCTATGTGTTATTCTGTGGTATATAAGCTATATTACTGTAAAGTTTCATTAAAATCTATTCTATCTATTTGCTTACATTAATGTAAAAACGTTCTTTTTAGAGAAGTACTGTGAGCCGCTGGGATAAGAGGTTTGAGGACGAGAAGGCCGGAAGGTTTGAAGAAGTAGAAGGCCACCGCTGATTAACCACGACCAGCGGTGCTATATGGTAGCAGAGTATGAAACCAATGGTTTCATACCAACACGACGATTTGCCAATGAGTTTGAAACATCATTGAGGACTGCTCGCCGCGTACTCCATGCCGAAGGCCTGCATCACCGGACGCCAGCAATAAAACAGTTTTTAACGGAACACGGAACAGCAGAAGTTATGTGGACTTTTTAGATAATATAATGTTACAGTGCGTAGTGCTTTTCGTCATAGATCGCGAATGGCTTAGAGAACATGCAGAGGTCAACGTTATTTCTTGGCCAGTACGATCCCATGATTCAAACCCGTTAGAAAATATATGCGGTAATGGTAAAAAGATTTATAACGTCCTAAATTATTAAAGCAACATTGCATGCAAATATGTGACAATTTACGTAGGACAGATATTTATCAGAATGTTGTGGGGTCCATGCGCCGACGTCTACTCTGCGGTATTGAGAACAATGGAGGTCATACAAAATATTAATAATTATTAGCACAAAAACTATTATTAACTAATTATTCATATTTTGCCCGCCTACTATCATTCTCTCTAAGCCTATTCCCAACTCAGTTGGGGTCGGCATTCTAGTCTAACTAAGATGCGGCTGAGCTTCAATATTTTCTGTGAAGCGACTGCCATCGGACCTCCACAACCAAATTGGCGATATCGAAATTCTACAATACTAATTATACTTAATTGGATGTTTGTAAAAAAGTACTACTAGTCTTGTTGTTCTAAATATCAAAACTGTAAAAAATAATACTTTGGTTACATAACTTACAAGTAAGTAAACTATACCTACTTAATGATCTTTCTATGTATTACAAAAAATAAATTCAATAACCCAGTTAAGTAAGAAGAAGTAGTTTTTGTGAATTTGGTGAAAAGGGGACGTGCTGGCTATAGGACAAGTCAGTTTAAGATTGTAAGATTGAGGTTAAGTTTCAATCCTCTTTTCCTTGCGAAAACGAATACTTAAGCTATAAACCTCAATAAAATTTACATTGAGTAGGCAGGTAGATAGTAATAAAGATGAAATATATTTAGTTACTTATCAAACATTTTGTATCATTTATTTTCATAACCCGATAATTTTAATCACATAAATAACAATTAATGCCAACTTCATGCAAAAATAATTTATAATTATTCAAAATTAAATATTTGACATAAATATAAAAAAATTATTATCAGTTGGAATCGAACCACTAACATCTCTAATCATTCCGTTCCGATAGTGTCATGCATTAGCCACTTAGCTATCCGTTGACTCACTATGCCTGTTGAATTACTGTATTAGTATCTAATGACTCACAGCAGGTTTAAAGAATAACACAGTTATGAAAACGGACATATTAGGTATTATTATGATTAGTCTATCTTCTATCTTTGTCTAGTAGGCATTTTATATATATTGTTGTACTCTTCTTCGCTATAATATGCATTTCGCACACAAGTAAAAACTACGCGCGACGGTCGCACGGTAAATCATTTTGAGCCTTGATGTGCTACTGCACTTCTGAGCTCTGACTGTACATGCATACTGTTGGTATATCTATTTATAAATAAATAAAAGATAATTAAACATACATAAACAAAATGCACACGATAGACGGCAATTGAACGTCTATTGATCAGATTAAAAAAAATCACAATATGCGGAAACTAATAGGTTACGTTTTTGCGAAGGTTTTTGCCTACCTCTATCGGATCCATAAGCGTGATTATACGAGTATATTAAGCCATATTATCATGCATTAACATAAAACGCAAACCGCCGCTAAACCAGCACCGTTGGGTACATCAATCTGATGACATAATCAAAATTATTACAACGGAAGTGAGAATACACTTATTATATTGTATGAGAGGAAAATGCTTGTTTCATACAAAAACTAGTTCAATCAGCGCTGCGGTAGAAAGTACAGTAACGTCACATCGTCACACCGACCAAAGAAATCGAATGGGCGTCCATTCTCGTGAGCGGTTTATTAGAACGTTTGTGGACGTCGTGATCCGACATTACCGCACGTAACATCTGTAATAATATTAGATTTTTTAATCTAGTGTTTTTTTTTTATAAATTCACGGTTAAAGCAGTAGCCTCGTGGTATGGGTAATGGACTGCTGAGACAAGGTCTCGGGTTCGATCCTAGGTCCCATACACCAATGACCCACATCTAGCCCCCGGATATGGGGAGACGCACTTCGAATTAGGGTGGTACTGAGTATCTAACATACATAACGAAACCTCAGGGCCCCGGGTTCGCTGTCGCGGTGCAACACCTAATGAGTCTTTCCTTTGCCGCACCATTAAGTCTTGGAATTCCTTAGCAGGTCACGTGTTATCTTGTTCCTACAGTCCTGAGTCCTTTAAGCGGGGCGTGAAAAAGCATCTGATGAGGCAGTCAAGCTAGCTGAGTGCCATAACACTGTTCGTGAGACTATGCCTTCAGTTTACAATCAGGCGAGGTGAAGTCAAATTGATGTGTCCTTGTTAAAAAAACTTTTTCTTTTTTATAGTTTATCTAGCTGACCCGCGCGACTTCGTCTGCATCACCCCGTTTTTGCAACATTTTTCATTCCTGCTCCGCACCTGTTACTCGTAGCATGATGTTATATACACATAAACCTTCCTCTTTAACCATTCTATTTATTGAAACAAACCCCATCAAAATCCGTTGCGTAGTTCTGAAGATTTAAGCATACAAAGGGACAAGAAAAATAGGGACAGAAAACGCGACTTTATTTTATACTACCTATGTAGTGATTTTTTTACCAATTTTACTTATTGTAGAAGTTTCTGACCTCCTAATCCCCGGAGAAAAGTCTGCATTAAAATCGTCTAGTAAGTGAGGTAGTCTTGGTCCCCGAAGGGTGGTGTACAAACCTTATCCACCCTCTTTCCTTTATCTCATCCCCTCTGTATCCTTCCTCATCTCTGCGGGCAATGAACTTATATCTTCAAGATAAAAATACGTAAATACTTACCCGTTTCTCCTAATCATTACATTCAGTCGAAAGATTGTCTGCAAGAGATTGCATTCTGTAAAAACAGCTGATTGTACCACAGCAAAAAAGGTATTATCTAATAGTTATAGGTACCTACTTTATTTCTGATGTTCAATGTAAAATCCATTCCAAGAAACAAAATTAGTTTTCATTTTATTTTATTATATTACGCCTGTATCTCCGAAGGGGTAGGCAGAGATGCTAGCACCCACATTTCGCCAGTTTATATTTAGGTCCCAATGTAATAGGTGGCGAGCCTATTGCCATTAACCGGGCACATATAAACCTGCGATAAATACACACATAACTTCGAAAAGCATCGCAGTCATTGGTGTGTGCCATGGTAAACCTGGGATCGAACCCGAGACATCGTCTCAGCAGTCCATTACCCATACCACTAGGCTAACGCAGTTTTCATACCAAAAGCAAATCACAGATGATGCACAGATTATAACACCATTGTAATACTGTAATGATGACCCTCTTTCCTGAGACTTTGCCTTCAGCTTCCCATCAGGCGAAATGAAGTCAAATTGACGTGCCATAAATAAAAAAAATTCTCGACCACAGACTCGTTTTTAACATCCGTCAGTTTTACCAGATCTTTGAACAATATTTAATATCAAACTATTGAATTAACTAAAACTACTATACAAACAAAACGATCAAACAGTTATTCGTCAATTATATTTGCGGTATATATTCTGTTTCCATAGCACAAAACTTAGTTATTAAATGTGGTCATTGAGGCACACTATTATATCCACACGAAATTATATAAATGTAGGTCCTCTTTTGAGGCACGATGAGGTAGAGATGTTGATAACAAGTGACGTTATATAAAAATGAGGTAGAAATGTTATCTCAATATTAACGCGTTATATAACAGAAGTCTACCGGGTTAAACGGGATGAATTAACAAAGGTTGAATAAATAAAATGGTCATACAATTTCTGCAGAAAACTATTTCAATATCTTTGTTCAATATGTTAATTTAAATAAAATGTCTGATTGGGTCAATATAAATAGTAAAAATAAATCAAATGACCAATTAATTTCTATTCAACCTGAATGTATTCATCCCGTTTCATGAAAGGTATTTTTGGTTTCATTCTCACAAGTTGATTAGTGCATTTATTCTGTTGCACTGGTATTAGCGCTAATGTATGCTAATTGGCTTTTCTGTTTTCTCATCTACCCCTTTTTAATACGGAATCATTTGGTTGTCACTCATACCTATCATTTCCGTGGTTTCACTCTTGACTCAATGCTATGAGTACCCATCATCATCAGGTGGTATGACTTTATCGAAACAGCAGTTCGAGCATGGGCAACATGACAGAAATGGACTGAAGAGGCACGGCAGTAAAAACACCAGCAGGCATTCCACCATGATTGTTCTTTATGTATTTCTTGTGACGGTGATTGTTTTTCTTGTAGTGGTGATAGATTTTCTTGCGACGGTGATTGTTTTTCTTGTAGTGGTGATTGTTTTTCTTGTGACGGTGATTGGTTTTCTTATATTGGTGATTGTTCTTAGTGAGGTAGTCTTGGTTAACTTGGTGTTTCTTCCTGGTTTTCGGAGGTCTACCAGAAAAAAAGTAGCAAGCTTCCTGCCATGGAGTTCTGATGGTGAGGAGTCATGTGCTAAGTCATGGCGATTGGTTTGGTTTACATTTTATTTTATGTATTTTTAGTTAGTTTTTGTTATACGGCTTTTGATGATGATTGACTGACAGGCCAGTGACAGTGACAATAATTTTACTTTTTTTGGTTCACACTTGTCTATAAAAAGCAGGAAAAGCAAAAAGGTTTTAAGCAGTGTTGTAAGCATGAATGTTTTGATTATGTTATGAAAATCAATCAATGAATTTAAATCAATTTTGTTGTTCATAAACGATATACTCGTTTTTTACAACCTACATACATAGGTTTACGCCTTGTTCCTTATGGGGTAAGCAGAGGTGTATTAAAGCACACATTTCACAAATCATTATATTCAGTCCCACGTAATAGGGGGTATTGCCGTATTTCGGACACTGTTGTTGACTCAAGCCATTCGAGGCTGAGTCTGGGCTGTATTTATCTGTCTGATGTTGAACAACCCCATCCCTTAATCGTCTAGTACGACACCGCAAGGAAAGAGATGGGGTGGCCCAAATTCTATTCAGACGAAATAACTTGTTTGGGGTTTAATTTCGATCCGGGCTGTGTAAATCCGATTCAACTTATCTTTCCAAATATACGAGTCCTAGAACTCAGTTAAAATACCAAGACGTTTAGTATTACAATAAAAGTGATTCACTTACATACAGCTGTTATTTCGGAAATGGCTGACATTTTTTTCGGTCTAAAATTGTAAATACTAGACTGTTTTTATAACACTCATCGGGATATTCTATTCATCATGTTGAGTTTTGAGTATACAATATTTCCTCACTGTTACAAGAGCCATAATCATGATTATTTACTGGAGAAACTGCCTTGGACTGCATGTTTGATGCAGTGTTTCTCATCTTTACCCGTTTACATTATGCACAGTAAATATGATACCTTTAATCTGTGAAGCCAAAATGACGATCTCATTTCCATAAGGACCTCACTCATCATCAGCCCGCGGCAGTCCACTGCTGGACATAGGCCACTCCCATGTCAAGCTACTTAGCCCGGTCTTCGGCTGCTGCTGTTCTCTGTTCTCCTCCACTCCCCACCAGCCACTCTGCGTATATCGTCGCTCCATCTAGTCTCAGGGCGCCCCACACTTCGTTTGCCGGTTCGCGGTCTTCTCGGGACTCGTCTTCCCCAACGGTTATCAGTCCGACGGCAGATACGGCCAGCCCACTGCCACTTCAGCTTGCTAATACCTTGAGCCATGTCGATAACTCACTATTCCTCTTCTATAATATATCAACGTCAGGGGGGACTCCTTATGTTTGCCAGCTCAATAACTTGATCAATACTTACTTATGTACTTACACTTCACCTACTTGTTTTCATGGAGTTATTTGTTATTTGGCAGATTGTATCGTTCTGATCGCGGTAGCCTAGTGGTATAGTTAATGGACTGCTGAGACGAGGTGTGGGGTTCGATCCCAGGTTTTACTCCCTGCTGTGGTTTGTTCAAGAAGGGCATTAAAAAGTTTCTACATGGTTGGCAGTACGAATGTGTCGCCTCTTGTGTTGCAAACGTCCATAGGCCACTTTGACCACTTTCCATCAGGTGGGCCGTGTGCTTGTCTACCATTTAAGTGGTATACAAAAATCTTGAAAGAAATTTGTAATTTAAGTACTTTGATGCGTTATTACCCAACACGAGAATAGAACCACCGGTGAAAGTTATCATTATCAAAGATTGTCACAAGATAATTCGTCGTCAATATTATATCAATGAGGCGCGGTATCATCGCCTCTACAATTATATATAATCAGTACCATATCAGATATATTAAATAGTATCTATCACACCCATTTTGATGATGTAACCAAAATTAAAAAGTTGTTTATTAAAAAAACAGACTTGTATGCTGTTTTGATTCCAATTATTTTTATACCACTTAAGTGGTAGATAAGAACACGGCCCGCTTGATAGAAAGTGGTTTTGACCTTTGGAAATATGCAACACAGGGACGTCACACTTGTGTTACCGATCATTTAAAGGGGAAAGGGGAAGGGTGAAGGTTCATAGTTTATGCGCTGTCAGTGCAGAAGACAAAGCATGGTTTCTCGGTGTTCCCACTGACAACACAAAAACTCTCCAGTGAGCTCTGATTATTACCCTACTCACCGCCAGAAATACAATAGAAGTTTATTACAAGCATTAGTCGTGGTTATCTGTATAGCGGAGGTACTTCACCAGTCGAACTGCTCAGTTAAGATATCAATGTCATATCCTACCTCCAATTGACGGATTTTTTCTATTTTTTTTTATTTGTCATTTCTCTTCTCTTCCAGACAACAGACAGCGCGGACTTCTTGGCGACCCGGCCGCACACAGCCGCGGTACTGCCAGGCAAGCCGGCTGCGAATCCACTCCAGTTCATCAAAGTAGGCCCCGCAGACCTTGGCAGCAGGGCACGGGAACAGCTGCGGAGGGCCGAGCTCGCGAAGCGCACAGACCCCGCTCGTATAGAGCGGCAAGAAGATTGGCAGTCGGTGAGTCCATTCTACATCTTATTATTCTAATGTCTTTTACACTGACATACCTACATCCATATGTTCACCATGTTACGTAAAATTTTTAGTAGTGGAATTCATCAAATCAAATTTGAAATATTCTCCTCTTAATTGAATTTAAATGCGTTCTCATCTACATCTGTGAAATCTTACACAAGAGTGGATTTCACATTAGGAACCCATTTTTATCCTCTTGCGCGAAATTACCAAGGATACCAATCCCACCGGTCGGATATATGTCGGACTCGGACCGACTATAACGCTCGCCGTCTTCGGGTCTTTAGTTGCCGGAGTCCTCTTTTTCGAGATAACCCCCTTCGGGTATAGGGACCACAGTGTCCCCGTCTAGCCCCCGGGTAAGGCACTTTTGCACCACGGCCTGCTTCTGCTAGGGTGACAGATGGCTCCACCCGTCACCCCCAGGCCCGACATTAGGTACCCTATCCTTCCGTCACCTTGCACTATACCTATAGAAAGAGGTGGAGTAGACCTTGTATTCTAATTCATTAAGAATGTTTCTGCAATAATTTTTGTGCACACAAAGCCACCTATAACACAGTAATGTCTGCATATTACATAAATGATAGTGAAATGCTACTTCTCGGCGAATTAAAATTCATAAATTACTAATGTTTTCCATACCAAATCGATTAAGTATACTCAAAGTGTGGGAATTTATTAGTTACTAGCCTATACCAGTGGCGCCATCTACGTAGAATACTGATCCCGATACAGATATCAGCAGAAACCTTTACCCGGGAAATGTAGCTTTTTCCAATCCTCTAGAAGCTATTAGGTACTGTAATATAAAACAAAGTCGCTTCTCGTTGTCTGTCCATCCTTATATATGCTTCAATCAATCAATTAGCCTATCGCAGTCAACTGCTGGACATAGGCCTCTACCAAAGTTGAGAGGCTTTGGCCTATTGCTTCCATGTTGACCCGACGGAAAACTCGAAACACCCATTTCGTCTGGCTAGCGTGGAAACAGTAGGTCAAAGCCTATCGCGATAGGCCTTCTGATTGATTGACTTTTTTATACCACTTATGTGGCAGACAAGCACGCGGTTACAAACAAGTGGTTACCGTGGCCAATGGACGTCTGCAACACCAGGGGCGTCACATTCTTGCTGCCTACCATATAGAGAAAGGGAGCGGAGAAGGTTGAGAGTCTTTGTGCTGTCAGTGAAGAAAACAAAGAAGGATTTCTCGGTCTTTCCACTGACAACCAAAACTCTCTAGTTCTGGCTACCCTAGTCTAGAAGCGGAGCCCGGGCTCCGAGGTCAGGGCCTCGAATGTGACCGAGATTAATGCAATAATAAAGATGAATACTAGTCTAGAAATAATATGACTACAAGGAATGTAAAAAACAACACTCCAAATAAACATAGGAAAATCCTTTTGTCAACGAAGCCTTCACTTAAGCAGATAAGAGCATCTGACATACTTTAGCTATCAGGCTGAATTAAATCTTGGTATATTTTTTTAAGCGTATTATGATATCTTGTCTCATTGAATGAGGGACTCGTGGTTAAGCCAATCCATCTGTGAAAGAGTCTAGGGCAGGCAGCACGAGTGTAGCGCCCCTGGTGTTGCAAACGTCCATCGGCCACTGTGACCGTGTGCTGCCACCTAAATGGTATAAAAAAAGAAAACCAAACCAGTTTTGATAGTAAGGTTAATTAGTACCTAGTTACCTCCGACCATGGTTACTGTCGAGACATACTACACAGTTGAAACAAAAAAATATTTTTAATGAAATTGAAAATGAAAAAAAAACCGCGGTAGCCTAGTGGTATGGGTAATGGACTGCTGAGACGAGGTCTCGGGTTCGATCCAAGGTTTACCATGGCACACACCAATGACTGCGATGCTTTTCGAAGTTATGTGTGTATTTATCGCAGGTTTACAAGTGCCCGGTTAATGGCAATAGGCTCGCCACCTATTACATTGGGACCTAAATATAAACTGGCGAAATGTGGGTGCTAGCTCCTCTGCCTACCCCTTCGGGGATATAGGCGTGATATTATAAAAAAAAATTGAAAGCAAGTAGTAGGTACTGCAATCTTTTTTAATCTTTCTTTTTATTGCAATCTGTCTAGGCGACATTCAAGAATACTTATGTGAAGATAGATGGTAGTATACTGCATTTATATCGGGAATAGTGAATGTTCCGACGGTGTTTAAAGAAATTAATATTTTAACAGTTGCCTCACAATATATTTACGACAACGCCTTATATGTAAGGAAGAACCTAGACCTCTTCCAAAAAAAATCAGACTTTCACAACTTGAATACGCGAAATAAAAATAAACTGGCGATACCGAAACTAAGGCTTCATAAAGTCAGTAATTCGTTTGTGGGCAAATGTATAAAAATATATAATAAAATTCCTCAGGATTTGGCTGACCTGCCACTTGATAAGTTTAAAATAGAATTGAAAAGATTTTTAATTAAAAAAAGCTATTATAAAGTAGACGAATATCTTGATGATAAAAATGCGTGGTCATAATAATCTCTTGCTCTTGCACCCAGTTATTATAAATAAACAACTAAATATTAAAAAGAATAACGATAATCTACCTGAGTTTCTTGCTGGTCTCTTCTCAGGAGATTTAACTACCGAACCAGCGAAAGAATCATTTTCTAATGATTTATTTACTAAGTATCCTAATTTATTATGAATTATAATATTTTTGACAAATGTAGGTACATAATTATTGTAAAACTTTGACATTCATAAGTGCTCTTTATGTGCCTAAACTGAATAAATGAAATTGATTCTTTGATTCTTTGATTCTTGACTCGAACCCGCGATATTTCCCGCGTCTGAAGTATTCGAAATTCTCCTGAAACAACATTTTGGAGCAATGATGGGAGCCATCTATCGACAATCATACGAACTATCGTTTACAATAAGATAATTTCAAATGCTTCAGATGCGGTTCCGTGGCTCAGCGGTTAGGGCATTCCGTCTGTAAGGGAAATATCGCGGATTTGAGTCCCGCCGGAACATTCAGATTTTCCGATCTAAATCTCAAAAAAAATCAACCCTTCACAGCCGACGCGTTCAAAATATGGATGTTTTCCCGTCTGGAGGTGCAATTTCTCCTAATGGACATTAATTACCCGGCTTCCAACGAAAGAAAGCGCAGAAACAGGGTTAATTGATGCTATCATACATTTTTCCGCAAAATAACTAAAGTAAGTAGCTCTTGGTGAATCAAACGCCATTGCTCGATAAGGTGTTTATTGCATAGGCTAGGTGTAGACTGTAGCCTCAATAAAGTGTTGATTGACACAGATAGGTGTAAGAAACTATGTGGGGAAAAAACGTACATTATTAATTATTGTGAACTGGCACATTACTCATTAGAGCCTATGGACCATGATTTAGCATGTGCATATTCCGCAAATTGCACCAAATCTATATATATAAAAATGAAACCCGTTTTCCGTTGTCACGACATAACATGAAAACGGCTTGACCGATTTGGCTAATTTTGTTCTTGAATTATTCGTGGAAGTCCAGACAAGGTTTAAAAGGTGAACAAAGAGCAGCGGGAACGGGATCAGAAGTCCACGCGGGTGGAGCCGCGGGCAACAGCTAGTTATAGATAAAATGGAGCCCAGGTTTTAAATTACAAAGTTTATATTGCAACCGGGACTATCGATGTGGTAATGATTACTATTTACTTTCAAAGCCTTGTGCTGTTTTTACAAAACTCATTTTTACCTACACATAATAAAAGTCACGGCTCTATGTCTTCAAAAGGGTGTGTAGAGGTCTATTAACACCCACTAAACATTTCCTAATGATCGCTCGCAAATTTATCACGGCGAACGAGACTCGGTAATCGAACCGAGAAATCTATAATTTGCTAAATGACGGTCCTAAGTTTGAGTCCTGCCTACAATTGAACGATTACATCAGCGGTATACTCATGTTCTAAATATTATATATAATATTATTTATATTGACGACCTCCGTGGCGTAGCGGTAGTGAACGCGACTGCTACGCAGGAGGCGCGGGTTCGATTCCCGCTCAGTGCAAATATTTGTGTACTTGAATTTGAATATTTGCATTGGTCTGGGTGTTTCTATATATAATATGTATGTATTTACAAAAAAAAATGTATCTATGTATGTTTATCCGCATTCTAGAACCCGTAACACAAGCTAGCTAAACTATGCTTACCATGGGTCTAGGTGACGTTGTGTAGAATGTCCTAGAATATTTATTTATTTATTTATTTATTTTTATATTACAACAATATGTAGGTAGTTGTTTTTATATACAAATCAACTGTGCATCTTTATTCGCGTAGATCTCATCATCCACTACTACCTCGGGCACCATCCCCGCCTGATCCGGTGTATATGGCATCAGCTAGCAGTAATAATTAAAAAAACAAACAAATACTTAATATTTATTTGTCTAGAAATAGTGTAGGAAGCTATTATACTTTTTTTTTATATACTATCACGCCTATATCCCCGAAGGGGTAGGCAGAGGTGCTAGCACCCACATTTCGCCAGTGTATATTTAGGTCCCAATGTAATAGGTGGCGAGCCTATTGCCATCAACCGGGCACTTATAAACCTGCGATAAATACACACATAATTTCGACACACATAGTATCGCAGTCATTGGTGTGTGCCATGGTAAACATGGGATCGAACCCGAGACCTCGTCTCAGCAGTCCACCACCCATACCACTAGGCTACCGCGCTATTATACTATTAAGCTAAATATATTGGGGGAAGGAGGGAGAACCCACCACTCATCCACAGTTTGACCCCGATGATAGCAATAGCAAAATATCGTTAATGCCATAGGCCACCGTAACCACTTACCATTAGGTGAGCCGCGTGCTTATCTGCGACCTAAGTTGTATTAAAAAAAAATAGAAATACCAAATACGAGTAGCACCCATAAAAGCAAGTAAAAAGACTTCATACCGGAACATATATGATTTAGCATGTGCATATGCCGCAAATTGTGTTAAACAAACCTTGACACGTGCTTCGTCTCCACACAAGACATCTTCAGGACCAACTCTCATATTGAGGGAGGAAGGGAACTCACCACTCTACCACCACACTAGGATTTTGTCGACTCCCCGCGTACAAAGTCGCAGACAACAGTAGCCTTAGCACGAAATACTATCGAATTCGTTATGTAAAGGTATCGACAGAACGGAGCATTGCGATTGGCGGGCTACACACGCACACAGGTTCACAAGAGGCAGATAATTCGCGAAGTACATAATACCGATGTACGAAATACCTAAGTTCAAAATATCAAAACTGGGATTGTACCCAAAGTTCAAAATCCCGAAAATTTGAGCTTTGAATGCTTTTCTGTAGAAGGTTATAAAAAAAGAACTCCGCTCCCGTCTTAGCCTTCTAATCTAATATAGCCGAGGCAAAAACCTTATGGGGGCAGGGTAAACACCGATAGCAATAGTAAAATATAACTACTTAGTAATTGTCATAGAAAGAAATCGCAAACCGCACCCCTCAAAGCAAGTAAAAAGGCAATATTATGATTTAATCTCTTAAACCTTAATAACATTACCACTCGATTCAATGAAAAAAAGGCATTTTTGCGTAACCCGCCGGAATATAAAAGGCCCTTAAACCAACCTAAAATTGTTTTTTTTTTTTTTTTTTTTTTTTTTTTTTTTTTTTTTTTTTTTTTATTATTATAGTATCACGCCTATATCCCCGAAGGGGTAGGCAGAGGTGCTAGCACCCACATTTCGCCAGTTTTTATATTTAGGTCCCAATGTAATAGGTGGCGAGCCTATTGCCATTAACCGGGCACTTATAAACCTGCGATAAATACACACATAACTTCGAAAAGCATCGCAGTCATTGGTGTGTGCCATAGTAAACCTGGGATCGAACCCGAGACCTCGTCTCAGCAGTCCATTACCCATACCACTAGGCTACCGCGGCTTTACCTAAAATTGTCAGGTCTCCTTAACTCTTAAGTATAGATATCTTATCTGATTGACGGACGAGCCTCGAACGCAAGCACTCCTCTCGGTGGAGGCCCCACCCCAGGCCCTGAAGTGATAAAGGCCAATGAAAATGATGATCATGATGAGATGATTCCCTCGAGCCATTGCAGATGCGTAGAGATGTTGCGTCCCTGGCAGTATTTTACCGTCTCTACCATGGTGAATGTTCTGATGAGCTCTTCCAATTAATCCCACCCTCCCCTTTCCTACACAGGACAACGCGTGCAGGGCTTAGATGTCACTCGCATACGGTACAGAGTATTCCATCAAGAACCAAGCGGTTCAGTGAGTCTTGCCGGCGCACGTGTTTCCTTCTTCCTACAGTCCCGGGTCCCTTAAGCGGAGCGTGCAAAAGGCATCTGATGAGGCCGTCAAGCTGAACGCCACCATTGTAGCACTGAACATGTTTGCAATGGTGACCCTCTTTCATGAAACTTTGCCTTCAGCTTAACATCAGGCGAGGTGAAGTCAAATAGACGTGCCATAAAAAAAAACCTTTAGTTATAAAAAGTATAAGATAAGAACGTAATTTAAACCTGGTTAGTATCATATTACAAAATAAAACATCGCGATCTCTGTTTACCGTCACACAAAGGGCTGCGCCCGCGCCGCCGGAAGCTGCCGACAGAAGCATGCGCGTCACTTCCGGCCGCCATGGCGCGGCGACAGTGTTGCCAGTTTTGTTATTGTTACGTACCGATTGAGGTAATTGGCTTGAAGGTATTTTTGAAAAATTTCTTAGTAATTATGAGTTTAACTACCAGAGATGAGTGCGCCAAATATTTATCTTATTTTTTGTGGTGGAATAACTTGATGTTATGAAGTTAAAGTGAAGTGAAAATAGCCAAGATTTAGTAGCTTTACTAGGTTTTAGAACCTCGTTTATTCCCGTCCGATTGAACCGGCTCGAAGGATCATTTTTTATGTTCGATAGGCTTGCGTTTGACCTCTATCTCACCTGTTGGTAAGTGATGATTTGGTCGAAGTTGGAGCACGATTTCAGTCCATCGATATTTATGTAACAGTATTTATTTTTTATTTACTCATCGTCTTTAGATTATTACCCTCACGTGCACATGACACATCCTTTACTATTCGCTTACAGTTTACCTTGAATAATATAAATAACTTCTTTTACTGATATAAATACTAATAAATTTGATTATACCTCGAGGCACATATGTTGGACCCAAGTCACGAGAGAAAACGATACCTTTTTTATTTAGGGCACGTCCATTTTACTTCACCTCGCCTGATTGTAAGCTGAAGGCAAAGTCTCCGGACAGGGGTCACCATTACAAACACGTACAGTGTTACAATGGTGGCGCTCAGCCTGACCACCTCATCTATTTCCACATCTATTTCACGCCCCGTTTAAAGGACCTGGGACTGTAGGGAGAAGGAAACACGTTAGCTGGTAGGGAATTCCAAGACTTAATGGTGCGCAGAAGAACGAGCAAAGCTAGGCCTATATTCGGGTCGTATTGATATAAATAATTATTGATTGGTAGATTTGAACTTGTACATACACTCCGTGCTATCCTCAACAAACTAAAAAACACGTACCTACTGCGCGCATAGAGCGCATTTTGAGCACATTTTCGGTCCAAGTGCTGTTAATATTCTTTTTAAAAAAAACTATTCACTCCTTAGCGGATATATAGGCGGGAATATGTAAAGAAATGTCGCCATCCGCAGGATGTGTTGCATATCTTTCAACGACATTCACTGACGAGTTATCAAAACATGCCGAGTGCATACCGATCAGTATAGCAACTCTCGAAAGAATTCAAAACAAAAAGAGAATTCACATTCACCGGTTTTTAAACTTTTTAACGTATTCAACCGTTAGGTTGGCAGTTGTGTTAAACGGGAATCGATGCGGGCTCGCGAAAAAAACGTGTGACGGTCACCCCAATTAAGGTGTGAAAATTATACAGAAAAGGCGGGAGGAAAACGTTGGAAGGCAAAATAATGAATGCACAATAAATCTTATCAAATAACTTATTACTGCTTGAAAATATCAGTAAGGTATACATCGAAGATTTCATGTCAGGTAACAAAACTCGACAAAAATCAAAATACTGTAATTAAAATTGTCAACAATAGTTATAGAATTGGTATAACAGTAATATATTACGAATACAATGTTAAAAAGCATAAATCACGTCGATTTTTTCTTGAAATGGAGGCTATCCTTTTTTTATCCCACTAAGGTGGCGCTAAAGCACACGACCTATCTGATGAAAAGCGATCACCGTGGCCTATGGACGTTTGCAACACCAGGGGCGTTAAACTTGTGCTGCTTACCCTGTAGAAACCTTTTAATGCCCTTCTTGTAGGAATATATATTGTAGTCACTTGGGAAAACCACGTCAAGGCCACCTTACCTCGTGCATTTTTTGTGGAAGGTATGATTGCACAAGAGTGAATGTCCTTGCGTCGTATTGAAACGCGTCGTCTGCTGCACACCTCTTCAGTTGTCGTATGTCGTCTATGGAATCAATATGGTGTTCTTCTAAAAGGGCATTAGAAGGTTTCTACAGGGTAGACACGCACAATGGTCCAAAAAGGGAGGTTTGGTGCAGACAAAGGAGTCCAAGGGTCCTACTAGACACCACGAGCGTAACGACCTTCGTGTTGCAAACCATATGCTATTGTGCCACTTAAAGGAATTAAAAAAATCATACCTTAATTCATTCCTTACGCACATTGTCTCATGTGTTTATATTACACCACTCGACGGGAACCCGCTTAACGCAGCGGACGACCGTATTGCGATCATTCAGAAGATTAACCGAGATTAGCCATCGTTAAGCTGCCAAGACCTGCGCAATCGTACTGCGATTTTAAAAAATATCTACGTTTCCTACCGCTCAATAATAGGTCTATTAAGTTGTATAACGTGTATGGTCTAAAGCACAAGCTTGGGCTTTTGCTAACATAGGAATAAATAACTTAATTTGTAGTAGGTTTTTTATTGGCTGTCAATAAATAAAAGCTAAGTTTAACGTTTGAATAATAACACACCTATGGGTAAATTATGATGTGTGATGATGCACATTGCACCTAGAGGCAACTTGTTTTATTTTTAATTTTTCTTATTTAGGGCACATCAATTCAATTTACCTCGGCTGATGGAAACCTGAAGGCAAAGTTCACTCTTTGCATCTATTGTTTATATGTATAGACATCCCGGGACCTATCCGAATATTCTAATGCCATAAAAATCGGTTGAACTTTTTATAACGAGTTCAATGACAATTACACCCGGTAAACACTTGCCATCAGATATTATTAGTGCGTGTTTACTATCTAAGCAAACGATCGATATCCGAGTATGTTGAAGTAATTAATTAGGTTATTAGCTACGCATGCGAATCCAGGGTTCCTAGTTATTAAAACTCGTTGGATATTCGCAACATACTGACTTTATTTAGAATAGACACGTCATACATTCATTGGTTGGTTTTTAACTTACTCACTAGATGGCGTCAGTAGTCTCTAAAGCAGAGGTGACTTAATTATTAATTTTGATATATTTGTACATACTAACACCCCCACTTATCAAAATAAACTAAACATTATCCCCTTACAATACCTAACATATTCATGAACTTGTAATGCTTTACATGACACAAACCCTTAGTCATGATGTCAGCAGGCATTTCCTCAGTAGGAGTGTATTTAATTTTAATTAGCTTATCATTAATAACATTTCTCACATAATGATAACGCACATCTATGTGTTTTGACCTGTTATGACACTGTTGACTAGATGCCAATTTCATGGCACTTTGATTATCACAATACAAATCAATTACATGTAATTGGCCAGTAATCTCATGGATTAAATTTCTTAAATAAACAGCCTCTCTAGAAGCTTCAGACATAGCTGTGTACTCAGCTTCAGTACTAGACAAACTAACTGCCTTCTGTTTACGGCTTTGCCAGGAAATTGCTGACCCCGACATCATAAAACAAAATCCAGTATAGGATTTTCTGTCTATGGCATCAGATGCCCAATCACTGTCTACAAAACCTTGTAAATCCATGTCATTACTGGTATACTTTAAACAATAATTCTTAGTACATTGTAAGTATCTCAATATTCTTTTAGCATAACTGTAACTATTTATATTATAACAAGAATTAAATTGGCTTAGATAGCTTACAGCATAGGCAATGTCTGGTCTTGTTAGTACTGCCAGATACATTAAACTGCCAATGAGTTTTTGGTAAGGAATATTAGGTAAACATTCTGTAGATTTTTCTATATTCAGTTTTGGTTCAATAGGAGTACTTTGAGATTTACAATCAGACATCTGGAATTTTTCAACTAATTGTTCAATATACTGAGTTTGATCAATAGTAATAACATTTTTATCTTTATTTACATTAATTCTCATTCCCAGATATTGTCGGACAGGACCCAAATCCTTTAACTTGAACTCAGAAGCTAATACATTTTTCAATTTTTCAGTTTCATTGTCATTATTTGAAAAAATCAAAAAATCATCTACATACAACCCAATAAACATTTTTATATTTCCTTTAGTTTTTGCAAACAAACAGGGTTCATGTTGACTGTTATTAAAACCTAATTTACAAAGACATTCCTGTACTCTTTGGTACCATGCTAGGGATGACTGTTTCAGACCGTAAATAGCCCGTTTTAATCTTAACACCTTTCCCCCACTTTTGTTTGCAAAACCTTCAGGGATAGACATATATATTTTTTCTTTTAAAACACCATTTAGAAAAGCTGTAGTTACATCTAAGTGTGTTACACTCATTCTGATTTTAACACTAAGAGCAAACAATAATCTAAGAGTGGAATGACGAATTACAGGCGCAAAAGTACTAGTATAGTCTATACCTGGCTTTTGCGTAAAGCCTTTGGCTACTAGCCTTGCCCGGTACCGCACATTATTGTCCACATCATACTTTTTCACAAACACCCAACGACACTTCACTACAGACACATCCCTTGGCGTTTTGACGAGTTCCCATGCATTGTTGTCCTCGAACGACTGCAACTCATCAGCCATGGCACGTCTCCACTGCTCCTTCTCCGGCCCCTCGAGAGCCTTAGACATTGAGATCTCCTCTGACGCTGGAAAAGTACTGGATACGCATAAGTTGCTATAACCATACCGCTCAGGCTGTTTTCTTTGACGTTTCGTTGTCCCGGAAATCTCTGGCTCTGGAACTGATGTTGTCTGAACCTGCGGTAACTGCACCTCACCTGGTAATTGTTCATGGAATGTGTCTTCACCGTCAGTGTATACTGAAGAATCTGCAGAGCTGTCACTTTCATCCTCTACTGGAACACAGGATACCGCCACTGAACTTTTGCTCTCCTCCTCCACGCTGACTTCTGGTGTCTCCCTTCTGTGTTGTCCTGTCTCATCATCTGCTATCCATATTGCCTCTTCATTGGTTGCAATGTCACCTGTCTCGCCTTCCATCACAATGACATCTCTGCTGGTGATGATGTTATTCTTGCTAGGATTATACAACCTATACCCTTTCACATCATCTCCATATCCAACTAAGATGTGCTGTGTAGCCTTCGTGTCCCATTTGAGACGCTTCTCCTTGGGAACATGTACCATTACCTTACTTCCAAACAATTTAATGTGACTTAAGTCTGGTTTTGACCCATGCCACAGTTCATAAGGGGTCTTTGGTACTCCTGAAACAATGGATCTGTTCTTCAAATAAACAGCTGTACTGGCTGCTTCAGCCCAAAAACTCTTGCCCAATTTTGCATCATATAATAGACATTTGCCTTTTTCAACGACTGTGCGATTGGCCCTTTCACAGACCCCATTTTGTTCAGGTGTGTAACTATTGGTTTTCTGGTGAATAATACCACATTCCTTTAAATAATTCTCAAATTCTTTGCTGCAGTATTCAAGTCCATTATCTGTGTGAAGTATCTTTATTTTCCGCCCTTGTTGGTTTTCTGCCATAGATTGAAATTCTTTAAATTTGCTCAAAGCTTCATTTTTCTGTTTAAGAAAATAAATGAAAGTCATCCGACTATAATCATCCACACATAGCATGAAATATCTGCTACCATTTAGTGATTTTACCTCCATTGGTCCACACAAATCACTGTGTATCCGATGGCATGTCTCAGCGCTTCGTTTGCCAACATGAGAGAATGGCAACCTCATCTGCTTTCCCTCACAACAAGTTGCACACTCTGCCTTAGTTATGTCAAACGAACCATCATATGTTAGACCGTCAACAATACCATTTCTCATTTTGTTCATGTCTTGACTGTTGATATGAGCTAGTCTCCTGTGCCATAATCGACCGGTAACTGCGGGTGCTGCCAGCATGTAACTCGGCGACTGCAACCGCAACTTGTAAACACCATCAGTTAAATCCGCTATCGCGACTAAGGCATCATTTCTGTCATAAATATAACATTGCTTCTGTTCAAATACGACATTGTTGCCATTCCTGATTAGCTCACTGACTGATAATAGGTTTGTTGTCAAACTAGGCACGCATAGCACGTTCTTAACAGTTATGTGACATTTCAAATCCGAAACGATTTCCACATCTCCAGAACAATCAACCGACACCTTTGATTCATTAGCAACAACGATTTCTGGTAAACACGGCGTTAAGTTCATGTTTTTAATCCAATCTTTGTTTGCTGTCATGTGCGTACTCGCACCACTGTCGACGTACCATTCAGTTTTGTTAAACTTTCCATTGATAAATACAACGTTAAAAACACATTTATTCGCTGTTTTCTTCAATAATGGGCAACCACTTCTATAATGTCCAATATTTTTACATTTATAACAAACAATTTCTTTGTTTATTGAATCCGTAACTGACATTGTTTTCTTATTTGAGTTTGACGTTGGCGTATATGCACCGCCATTTTTCTTAGGCTTAGTTTTGCCAGAGTAATATTTATTTCTCGCAACGAATGCAGCGCCACTAACTTCAGACTCCTTACTAACTTCCATGTCAAGCAACTTTGACTTGATGACGTCAGCTGTTATCGGAATTCCCGAATGTTCTATAGCCATTATCATCGGAGAATAACGATCAGACAAACCTGCTAATAATAATGATCCCACCCATTCGTCGGTTATTGTAAATCCTGTGCCATTTAACCTTTGAGCTGTTTCGACGATTTGTGTCACATAAGTAGCCATGGAGTCACAATTATCCAATCTTATGGAAATTAAATGTCGAAGCAAGGTTATCTTTCTTGAGAAACCGGAGTCGTCAAACATGGTCTTCAACTTAGTCCATAATGCCGCTGAACTTTCCGTATTTCTTATATGCACGTACAAAGCTGGATCAATTGTCAATATTAACTTTGCCTTCGTTTTTGCATCTTCCGCTGGTTTAATTTCGGAACCGGTCTGTGGTTTGATGTACTTGTCCATTCCATCTAAGACCAGTAAGCTTTCAGCCGCAAAACACCACTCATCATAATTCTCCCTGCCTTTCAGTTTCGGCACACTAGCGATGTAGTTTGAGCTCATGTTTCCGCGAGTCAACAAGCACAATTCATCTATTTTAAACTTAAAATAACTGATAAATGCAGGTGAAGCCCATAACCTATTAAAACTCGTTGGATATTCGCAACATACTGACTTTATTTAGAATAGACACGTCATACATTCATTGGTTGGTTTTTAACTTACTCACTAGATGGCGTCAGTAGTCTCTAAAGCAGAGGTGACTTAATTATTAATTTTGATATATTTGTACATACTAACTCTAGTATTATTTACATAAACATGAACATTGCATTATCAATTATTAGCTGTTGCCCGCGGCTCCGCCCATGTGGGTGTCGGTTATCGCAATCAAACATAGTCTATGTCCTTTAGTAAGATCTAATTTACTCCTGAACCTAATTTCACCATGGTTAAGGCGTGAATGCGTAACAGACAGACAGACAGAGTTACTCTCGCATTTAGTATGAATTTTAATCCGCTCATTTTTATATCTTGTGCCACACAAAATAGCAAGGCTTTGGTCTAAGTGGCGACAGGCGAAATTGCAAAAAACATGCATTTGCTACATTCGACATTGATTGTAGGTACCTCTACTTGCAACTATTCGCCCATAGAACGTGGCGTTAGAATTGTTTAGATACAATCTTAGTTGCGAAGATTTTACATAATACTGATGTTGGCTTCCCTCTTTATACTGTCGGCAGTTTACGAGATTTTAAAATGAAACCATTTTTAACAGACAGAGGCTGCTGATAAGCACCAGGTGACAATTTAGTAACTTTACGTTTTCAAAACTAATAGATAGATTGAAGTTTTTAATCTGATGCTAATTTATTATATAATTATGAGGGCGGTAGTGCACGCTACTGCTACGCACGGGTCGCGGGTTCGATTCCCGCTCAGTGCAAAAAGTTATATGCATGAATATGATTATTTGCACTGGTCTGGTCGTGCCTCGGAGAGCTCGTTAAGCCGTCGGTCCCGGGCCCCATATAAACATCTATAGCAGTCGTTACGGGTAGTTGGAGCCCTCAAAAGTACAACCAGTCTAACTTGGAACTTCGATATCGCAATTGGTCATTGAACCATTGGTTGTGGAGGTCTGATGGTGTGGTGATGATGAATGGTGATGCCAATTCTTTGAGCGAGGAAAAGGCCAGCCCTATGGTCACGGGATGCGTCGATAATTCGCTTTGCTATTTGACCTGCTGCTGCTAGGGTCACAGGCGACTCCGCCAGTCACCCCCAGGCCGCGCTCATCAAGGACACACTTTAATTTTTCGGTCTTCTTTGAGCCATAGAGTACTCGTACTATTATTTATACCGGAAATGCAGCAGCATATTCAAGGTATTCAAAATTCCCCTTGCTTCAACTGGTAAGTGAACCCACTATCTGAAGGAACATATGTATGATAACCAAACATATGTTTAATAAAAAAAAAGTATAATTTGGTCAAGGCCTGTTCTTATCTAACAAGGTCCCTGTTAAGTAATAAAAACTCTTGACCCCTCCATATTTTTATACTAATATCGTTATCGGCGGCATATATATCTAGACCTCAATCACGGTACAAAATATACTCTACTAGCTGACCCGTGCAACTTCGTCTACGTCACCCCGTTTTTGCAATATTTTACACTTCTGTGAGGTGCAGGTGTGAAGGCTAAGAAAATGTCTGTGCTGTCGTGTAGAAAACAAAGCGACTTAGCGTCACATTGAAGATATATACCGGAAACTATACTGTCATACTATTAAATTTTCTTTAGTGTACAATCTGAGGCAGAACTAACACTAGGTCACTCTTATCGCCAGTTAAAACTAATAATTATTCTGTTTATGAAGTAGGACATAGTGCGTCATTCAATAACTTCATGTAGATGTAACCCTTAAGGTTATCTAGACTTCTAAATAGACTCTATATACTATTACTACTAAAAATATTGGAAATGAATCATGTCTGTACATTGTAGACCAGGGTTGTCCAAATTAGATGGAACCCAGGGCTAAAAATATTCAAAAAAGTAAAATACAGGTACAATAGGTATGATACCTGTATATATTTCATTAATTTGTCTTTTACAATTCTGTCAATATAAACCTCAATGTAGTAGTATTTATGATTTTAGATTGACATGGTCATTTACACATTCACTATTAAATTCATCGGGATATTTACCATGTTAAATATCCATGTTAAACATGGTAAATATCCCGATGAATTCAATAGTGAATGTGTAAATAATATTAATGTGTAAGTAGTATTTAAACTAAAACTTCGTCGCAAGAAAAATAATTTATTACAGTATTTAAACAAAGAAGATAAAAAATGTTTTTGCGGGCCGTAACAATTAAACCACGGGCCGTATGGCCGTATATTATGGTTTATTGCAGCTAACCTGCATAAACTATTTCATATTATGCGGTCCCACTCAAACTAAGGATTAACATTTATCTGGTATTGGTAGGATATGCGATGTATTTTTGACACTATGGAATGATTATTGTTAAGTTAACCATTCTGAATAAAACAATGTTTTGTTTGCCTATTTGATCGCGATGAATGCAAATGCTCGTAAACGGATTTTGAAGTGATTTTTAATAGAAAGATAGGTAATCGTCAAATTAGAAATGTTACGTTGGTTTAATAGCCATTGGTTGAATATAAGGTATTCAAAAATTCGATGATAATACCACGCGGGCCAAGCCGCGTCCATTATCTAGTATTAATATAAAATCTTAATTATAATAACAATTTAGTTAACTAGTTCCAATATCTAATCGACTATACAGTTATATATTTCAGTTGCGTTTATAACGTGTGTAAGAATAAGCAGTTATTTAAATTTATTGAAAATTTATTGAACAGTTTCGGTAATGGATAAAATATTTGGATTGCGTGATCGCATGCGCAATGTAAGTTTTGGAAACTTGATGATGTGATGTTCCCGCTTTTGTTAAGCTTTTTTTAAATATTTAATACTTACAGATATTCGTATTTATTAAGTGTTAGGCGGAGATTATAGTGGTTAGCACAGACAGAGATGAATAGTACTCGCATATTCTCTGGTTCGAAATAAACTACATTCATACATATGCTCACGCCCGTAATCCCTAAAGAGGTAGGTAGAGGTATTAACCACATTTCGCCACCCATGATTTTCGGTCCCACTTAATTGGGGGCGAATGTATTGCCGGCAATAGGGCTCTTTGTAAAAAAAATGGGTATGCCGAAAATAAATTCCTTACCAAAAATGTTGCAGCTAAATATATTAGAAAAAAAAATAACCCAATTCCTTGCTATGCGGTGTAAATCGCAACTGAACTTACGTGCTTAGCCGCACATTTAACCTCTTGGAGAGTATTAAACGAACATTAATTCCTACTGTTATATTGTTGACAGAACTTGGACAATTGGAAGTCGTCTCGGCGGAAGCGTGTGGAGCACATCATCGAGCGGTGCGTGGAGGTGCGGCGCATGGAGCACGAGCCCTGCCAGACCCGGGGCAAGTCCAAGACCTTCAACGAGATGCTGGAAGAACGGTAAGTGGTCCTTAAATACAGGTTTTTAAGTGAAGAAGTATATTATTTATTGACATAGTATTTTAACATAACATAGCATAACATAAACTCTCGCCTATATCCCCGAAGGGGTAGGCAGAGGTGCTAGCACCTACATTTCACCAGTTTATGTTTAGGTCCCAATGTAATAGGCACTTATAAACCTGTGATAAATACACACATAACTTCGAAAAGCATCGAAAAGTAATTGGTGTGTGCGATGGTAAAACCTGGAATCGAACTCGAGACCTCGTCTCAGCAGTCCATTACCCATACCACTAGGCTACCGCCTTCATTTAGTATTTAAGGTGACATGTAAATTAATAGAACAAGTATTGGCATTTTAATTTGGAAGCGCGTTAAGCCATCGGTCCCGGTTGCCATACGAACATCTATGGTAGTCGTTACTTGTAGTTAGAGTCCTCAAAAATCCGACTAGCCTAACTACAAAACTTCGATATCGCCAATTTTGTGGAGGTCCAATGGCAGTCGTTTCACGGAAAATATATAAGTTCAGCCGCATCTTAGTTAGACTAGAGAGCCGACCCCAACTGAGTCGGGAATAGGCTCAGAGAACGATGATTGACATTTTAATTTGGAACTATCGAGAATTCCCGATTATCCATAAAAAAAGAATAAAGTATGTTATAATATAGCTTGCGATTACAATATAAATCTTCGAGTAACAACGAATTTCTGAAATTGCAGTAAAAACCAAAAGTAATAGCACGTTATAGCCCGAACTTTTTGCCATTAGTATATGTTTTTTGCTCCTCTGACTACATACAGAAGTTTTTTAAATATTTGCACTAATATAAAATTGAAGAGAAGAGTATCAATGCTAGCTCAATAAAATCAAGCTCTGAAACTACAAATGGAAAAAATTACTTCAACTGGAGCGACTGCTATCAGACTTTCCAATCCCCAGTCTAATTATCGCAATAAAGACGAATAAAACGACACCATAAAAATCAAAGTGACGAACTATAAGAAAGACACATAACCCTTCTTTATCTGTGCAGTTGGTTAAAAAGTCAATACGAAAGGTTCTCACGCGCATCATCAGTTATTACAAATATTCGTGTCAAATTAACCGTACTTATTACATTGCGTCATTTCAGATTAATACACCTATAGATCATTACTCAACAATGTACAATGAAATCATCTGCTCGATCAAAGCTTCGGACACACTTGCTTGAATTCCGTTTGTGTTAATAGCGGGTTTTGAGACCTAGATATGGTAACAATTTATATATCTTGCGAAATAATGGCACGTTGTCTTCGGGTCTTTAGTTGCAGGTAACATAGCAGTCAACATATCCCTCTCATCCTGAGTTACAAATAGCTTGAATGAAAGCGACTGCTGTCTGACTTCTCATACTACATATAGGTGTATCAGACAGCAGTCGCTCTCATGCATTTTGAATTCACTTGGCTCCGAAAAGATAGATTTGGAACTCTGGGTGCTTGGAATATGTTGACTACTATCTTACCTCCGGCAATTAAGACCCAAAGCCGGCGTGCATTTTAGTCGTTATTTCACACAATAAAAAAAGGATGGATTCCAACTATGAATATAAATTTAAACTGCGTTCTTTTTTTGGCATACACGTGAAAAAAGCTTCTAAAACGCATTTTCACTGTTGAAAGCCAGCTTTAGTAGGTAATATTTTTGCAAGTCGTTTTGGCAAGTGTGGACGTATCTTTATATTCGGTAACGCCCTTGAATTTTCCAATTACGAGTATAAAAGATTGTTTTTAGAAAAATTGGCATTGTTAAATTGCAGAAATAATATATCTGATTCGGCGTGCTTATAGGTCATTTTACCATACATTAGGAATGGCATTTAATGGCAACATTATTAATAATTACTTTAAGGACATTGGGCTATTATTATCTGCCGACCAAGGCGCTGTTCTAAGGTGTGAATTATACAGAAAAATCATACTTTTACTTATAAATTGTAATATTTCTCTTGGGGTGTGACGTTGCGGTAGTGAACGCTACTGCTAAGCAGGAGGCGGGGGTCGATCCCCGCTCAGTGCAAATATTTGTATATATGAATATGACTATTTGCACTGGTCTAGTGGTCATACGCACATTCATGGCAGTCATTATAGATAGTTGGAGCCGTAAATACTTCAACTACTGGTCTAACTGCAGTACTTCGATATCGCCTATACCTATAGGTTGTGGAGGCCATATGGAAGTCGCTTCACGGAAAATATCTAAGTTTAGCAGCAACACAGTCAGACTGGAATAAAGCGGACCTCAGACTTCGAAGACAGCTTCAAATGCCTCATATGTCTTGCCCATTTGCTGTGTACTCCCCCCCAAATGTTACTTTAGTGTGTACGCCTATGACAAAAAGATGGCCCTTCGTTTGTTTTCTTGGAACAAAATAATTTCGTTCTAAAGATATCTTTAAGTATGTTATTAAATTGTTAAACCTATTTTATTAAATCAACAATGTTTTCTACATCAAACACCTTTTGTTTTAAACTTTTTTTTCTTAACAAGGCCGTTAAACGTTGCCGTAAAAACACTGGCCACTAGCTAGTTCTATAAAAATAAAACATATTTGGTAACGATGCATTTTCAATGTAATTTAAACTGTATCTTCTGTTCTCAAAGTCTATTTTTGAAAACTTAATTTTAATGTGAAGTAACATCCATTGATATTTAAACTTTGTTTTTATGGCATTAAAGTTTCTTTTTTGTAATTGTAGAATTAAAACACCAGTATTCACTACAACTATGTTCTTAAAAAGTTATTCTTAGATATAAAATATAACAAAGAAATATCAACCTTGCAGCACATGAATTAAAGTATATTTTTCTCGAATGTTTCAATCACATGTGGTAGTTGTATACTGCGGTGGTAGTAAGCTTATCGATTCGCAATGCTTGTAATGTAATATCGATGTCATTGACTCGATACAGTGTGGTATTGCTCGCGTTAAGCTTTGCACACACTGCCTTTGATTTTATCATGATATCAGTAAATACAGTATAATAATATTAATATATACACTTATATTTACCACGCGCAGTGTGAATAGATATAATTCATATAGCCTTAGCCTTAGTTGCACGATCTTACTTTGACCGTGACAAAGCTGGTTGACCGGTACGGTCAGGTATAAAACTTCATAGCCTTGGTTGTAACTATGACCAGCCACGCTCAAACGTCAAATTCTGTCAAAAACAGAGCTACAAAATCATGGAAAACAAAAATAAGTGGAAGCGGCATGTAGTCGGTACACGCGTGTCATTGGTTGGCGTATTTATGCTACGAAGGATAAATTCGATAATATGAACGTTTTTTGATAAGAATACGTCTAAACTTTTTCGTAAATATTCAAGCTTTTCAATTCAAAGTATGAAATGCCATAAATACTTTTTTCACTACGGCAGCTCAAACAAGTAAGTTTTACTGCATAACAACAGTGTGCAAAATGCGATTTCGCCCACTGCGTGAGACAAAGTAACTTTTTAATATATATTTTTTATTTTTTCTATAAACAGTGCCAACCATAGATTTTAAAAAGAATTGTTCCGCGATGAACTTTCCAACTACATAATCTGTCCTTGGCCGTCCTTTAGAAAGTTCTTTAAAATATGAAGGTTCAATTTCGAAATTCTAAATTTGAAAGGTATTTGTAAAACGAATAACCATGTTTTTTATTTAAATTATTTAATATTTTAATGTATTATAACATAACATAAACTCACGCCTATATCCCGGAAAGGGTAGGCCAAAAAAACAATTATTTACTAGTAGAGCACGGTATTATTAACGGTTATGTGTGTGAGTTTTACGACATCGGTTCCGCTACTGCAGCTATCGCGTCGCACTTCTACTAGTTTTTCTGTTCTGTGTACTAACCATAGAGTTAACCAAACCATTACTATCAAACTGTTAAATTTGACGGTGACCGTTGTTTTTGACCATGACCATGACAGATAGTTCGTGCAACTAAGCCTTAGTTGCACGATCTTACTTTGACCGTGACAAAGCCGTTGACCGTGGTCAACGTACCGGTCAGGTATAAAACGTCATAGCCTTGGTTGTAACTATGACCAGCCACGCTCAAACGTCAAATTCTGTCAAAAACAGAGCTACAAAAATCATGGAAAACAAAAATAAGTGGAAGCGGCATGTAGTCGGTGCACGCGTGTCATTGGTTGACGTATTTATGCTACGAAGGATAAATTCGATAATATGAACGTTTTTGATAAGAATACGTCTAAACTTTTTCGTAAATATTCAAGCTTTTTCAATTCAAAGTATGAAATGCCATAAACACTTTTTTCACTACGGCAGTTCAAACAAGTAAGTTTTACTGCATAACAACAGTGTGCAAAATGCGATTTTGCCCACTGCGTGAGACAAAGTAACTTTTTGATATATATTTTTAATTTTTTCTATAAATAGTGCCAACCAAAGATTTTAAAAAGAATTGTTCCGCGATGAACTTTCCAACTATATAATCTGCACTCTATTCCTTGGCCGTCCTTTAGAAAGTTCTTTAAAATATGAAGGTCCAATTTCGAAATTCTAAATTTGAAAGGTATTTGTAAAACGAATAACCATGTTTTTTATTTAAATTATTTAATATTTTAATGTATTATAACATAACATAAACTCACGCCTATATCCCGGAAAGGGTAGGCAAAAAAAACAATTATTTACTAGTAGAGCACGGTATTATTAACGGTTATGTGTGTGAGTTTGGCGACATCGGTTCCGCTACTGCAGCTATCGCGTCGCAGTTCTACTAGTTTTTCTGTTCTGTGTACTAAACATAGAGTTAACCAAACCATTTCTATCAAACTGTTAAATTTGACGGTGACCGTGACTTTGACGATGACCATGACAGATAGTTCGTGCAACTAAGCCATAGGTACACAAATATTTACGCTCAGTAGAAATTGATTTCAGTACAGCAGCTGAACATACCATCGCCATATTACTTTAGAAAAATTGTATTTTTCTGTTTATATTACCAATAACACTCCTCGTTTTTCGTCGGGGGTTAGCTATAAAAGTAGCCACTATGTAAATAGCTTCAGGAATCTTAAATGTTACCAGCTCTAACCCACAAATGTAATAACTGTTTGCCGGTTTCTTTAAAGTTTTATTAATACACTTAACAGATTATAATATACCATATCTGGAGTAGACATAAACATATTACACTCCTAAAAATATATTATACACATACAAACGGCGTCTTTGTAGCCGACCTCATTGCTAAATATGGTACCGAACTAACGCTACTTTATACATATGTTACGAGCTAGTGGACAAAAACCTTTACAAGTATGAGAACGTAACGTTTATCAGATGTAGTTTACACCTGTATCCAGGTCAGACGTAAATGAATTGTTTTCGGTTCTGTTTCCAATTGATTCAACGGGCGTATTTTATTTAACTCTATCAAATATCTTTACAGCTGTTGTAATAATAGATTTATGATTTAGTTTAGAGTGTGGGAATTTTGGTTTATGTGTAGTGGGCACGCACCTTAGTTTTTAGATCGAGGGTACAAATTCATTCACGAGAATCCGTGAGAGTATTATAACAAACAATTGCAAACAATAGACAATTCTTTTTTTTTCACTTTTTAAGTGTACTATTTGTTTTGTCAGAAAGTTAGATTTTAGAATTATTTCTAAACTCTGAATCTCAGTATGAGTAAGGTATATGAATGAATAAGTACCAAATTTTACCGACTATGTATGTAAATAGGGTAATCTTATTGACTTTTACCGAATACGTTTCCAAAATCTAGGCTGACTGCTATCCCCAAAAATAAATAAGTATGTTTATCCGCATTCTAGAACCCATAACACAAGCTAGTTAATCTTACCCTGGCGTTATGTAGATTGTCCTAGAGTATTTATTTTATTAATGGACTATTTTCTATTTTCTATGCATTTACATACTTCAAGTTAAAGACATCTGTCATTTATGTCCACACCCAAGAGCGAATAACAGCTCTGGTATCTTTATCTATATACAATTATGTAAAATATCAAAAGAAACCCTATTAATATTTCATTTGTAATCCGACACTTCATTACAAATTCAATCTCACTGTCCCCAAAGGAAATCAACGCTGGTGTGACGACAGATCGGTGTCAGTTTCACGTCCGTCTCGGTCGGCGGACGCTGCAGGACTGATCGAGTTTCATGCGCATGCGCGGCCATTCGGTTTTTAGAACGTTGATAATATTCAAATATCACTTGTAATTCTTTTTATCGTCAATTTTATGAAATAGTACCTAATTGGTGAATCGGAGTTAATACGATTTTCTGAAACGGTTACTCAAATAAATATTGAAAAAAAAATCGTTATCACTATATTTTCAAACTGAACAAAACCGCACGACTGTCTCTAGCTATCATCTCCCATATCCCTCCCACTCTCTTACCCAGGGCCTTCGAAGAACCTCTCGGGATCAATTATTATGTTATGGCATAAGTTGACAAGAGTCCAACCGTTGATATTAATTGATAGTTTGATTGATTCTAACTGACCTAAATAACGAAGCGAAGATGTATTACATCTTTCGGTTACAACAAAATTATAATTAAAGTGGACGCAAACAAAATAATTGTGTCACGATTACAATGATGTAATCATTCATGTAATCGTAATACTGAATCAATTATTTAGTGATCGAATTTCAAAATGAATAGACGATATGATTTTCTGTTTCCGTTCTACGCACTTGTGACTGGTACACACCAGGTAACGGAACGTAAACCATTATTTCATTCGAATGCTGATCTCGGTTACTGCGAACGCTAATCGCGATCTGTATCAAGACCATTACATTAATATTATTGGCGTAAATTGACCCACAGACTCCTTTATTACCGCGTTACCGAATTCAAAATGTCAGTGGCAGTGTCTTGTATCTTTTAGTACCTATAGAAATATTGACGTCAGTGCATTATATTTCTGTCAAAGTCGCTTTCTCGCGCCTAAGTTTTGTGTAAAGATACACGTACCTATATCACTCGCACACTTTGTTATTCTAAGTTTACAAAAAAAAAAGTCAACTAATGCAAACAGTATCCTAAACTTATTTACAATATTAAGTAGATCTATTATTCAGGAGCTTCTATGACTAGTACTTATGTAGTGGCATCAGTTCATACAATTTTAGTTTCAAATTGTTCAGCAATTTTTGGAGCCCACTGTACGTTCTCGTTCTTATAGTGTGTACTCAGCATTATATTATTCATTTTGACAGCTTAATTATGTTATTATCTGATTTGTAATTTTGTTGAGTGCTGACAGTTGATGCTCGGTACGGATATACTTATTTATATAAGAAGTACATACATACTTACTGTGACCTGGTTTCGTTCGGAAATTGGCATCTATTAACCTTAAGGCGGACATAAAATTCGTCTATCAGTACGTCAATATACGAATAAATATTTTTGAAAGGTAAACAATTGATTCAATTGTCCAAATGTCAGCCATGTTTTTTTCTATACTTTGTAAAATATAGCATGGGTCCTATGACAGATGTCAAAATGAGGTTCATAGGGATGTCCGAAATTCGATGAAAATATCGATACTACCAGCTATTATTGATGCATGTTACATATAATTAGGTTTAGTTTAATTGTATGTATGTATTTAATTGTAATGAGAACGGAATATACTTAGCATACAAGGCGTCGTCACTCGTACTGATGAGAATGAGTGGAGTGGATCAGTGGAAGTTCATATCAAACAAGATGTTGGCGCGTGTATCTTATGCCTATATCATGGCCCAAGAGCCAAACGCGGCGTGTCTTCTTAAAAAATCCAAAAACAGATTCAGGGCGTTGCGCTGATGGATTGAATGTAGAATTTTATTTACTCAATATTATTTAGGATCAAGTATATTGAAATATAAACATTATTATGATATTAAAATACCTTAGCAATAAGATTAAATTCTAATTTTTTTTTCTTATATTAATTTTAATTTCAAATTAAGCTTTATTCAAAATATGGATAGTTCATATTATGTGGTCACGATGCTTCATCGCCCATCACTAATAAGGTCGGTATGCCCATAAAGTATGACATTGACAGCTACTACATTCAATAATAGAAAATTCAAAACTTCATGTGCGGGCTTTCACTGACAGCTGTCATAGGACCCAAGCTACATTTTACAAAGTATAGTACATCAATGTGGATATGCCTTTCAACTGGAATTGTCTTATCATCAATCGCACAGTATCGACTTAAGTGAGAGCATACCCGGTAAGCGCCCTAAAACAACGCAAATATTTCCCTTAGAACGAGAATCAAAACCGTAAAAATTGATCTCCGCCACTCAATTTAAAAAAAAATTGCAGCCGGCATTGCTATATTCCCTTTAACCCTTGCAGCTGATTTTGTTAGGAGTGAGTTCACATCGGTAGTGTAATGGCCAGGATCCAAATCCGTCCAGATCCGATCGCCTCTCGATCGTAAAGCCGTTTTTCATTCCTTAAACACAAAGCTACTGATTGAATGTGTTGTTTGATTACAAAATGTAGCTGATCGCATATTTAGTGTTGGTTTTGAATACGAGAGGATGTTTGCACTGGTTCTGCGTACAGCTGTGACGTGGATTAACGGAATTCAGGAATTAGTGATACTACTTGGAACGTTCTACAGATACATGCTCCAAATGCCAGCATAATTTTACGTTGGTGAGACACTGGAACGCGAGACTGTCATTAAAAAATATAAGCATTCGTTTTAAGACGGGTAATATTTGAATATGGAATTCTTTTGATTAAAAAAGGAATAAAATTATAACAAAAGGTACATATTACGTGGGTTCTACAGAATGTTTATTTAATAAACATGTTTAATATTGTATAATAATAATTAGTTGATAGCAAATGCGGTCAAGTTAAACTTCAATGAGTTTTCTATGATAACACACTTAACTTGTTCTTTACAACAACATTTTAATTACCTAAAAAACTTCTTGAAATTTTTTATCCGATATAGGGCGATTCTACTATCGGTTTCAATTCAGGGTCTGATTCTGTAACGCCATATTTTCAAACCGCGGTATTGCAATCTATTTATATAGTAAGAAAAAAATAATTTAACAGAATAATAAGATATAATGTGATTGTTCAAACAAAACAAACCTATGCTTTAGTGAGATTAAAATACTTCAGAATTACTCATAGTTCCATTGCTTGTTTCTATTAGATTACGATATTTAATTTTTAAAATTATTCGTAAGTTTTGACACATGTTTCAAAAACCTAATTTACAGAATCAGGCCATCAAGTTTCATTACTACTTACCTGATCGAAACAAAAAAATAGGGCTAAACAAAAATGGTGTAAGGGCAACAAACAATCAATTCACATTCGTCACTGTCAGTGATAATGACGTCATGATTACTTCAAAAAAGTATCAACAAAAGTGGAAAATGGTGCAGTTGATAATTGTACCTCGGCCCTGACCCACTGAGCTGTCGTTACCTCACTGCATCGGTAATTGTCGGCGATATAACCATTTGCAATTATACTTACCTCCATTATACAGATGTACGTAATGAATGCCACTGTAAGGCTAGGGCGACCAACTATTCGATTAGAAATTATAGAACAAATATTTATTCAATTTGACTTGATGGTGAGCTGAAGGCAAAGTCTCAGGAAAGAGGGTAACCATTACAAACGCGTACAGTGTTATAATGGTGGCATTCAACTTGACGGCCTTATCAGATACTTTTTCATGAGCCGCTTAGAGGACCCGGGACTGTAGGAAGAAGGAAACATGTGAGCTTGTTAAGTACGGAATTTTAACGAGACGGGCGGCAAATCAGTGTGCCAGTAGATTTATGTATCAAAGGAAGGCTTCATCCCCGGGATTGCCAAATAGTATCACTTCTGATGAGGATATCTTTTGTATCTGGAAGATAGTAGTTTGCAGTAGTTACTATCTATATTGTGATTTTATTGGTATTTTATCCTGTCTAACAACTTACATATACACTTATACCCTGGCTACGTGGTTAAATCAGCCATGATTATTAGTCACCTCTATGAGCTGTGCGAACGTGCGTACTTCAAGAATGACGAAGCAAAAATGGACGAGTCATTAAGTTATTTAAAGGTCTTTAATCTAATCGAAGTGAAATTATGCAAACAAATATAAGACAATGATTAAAGTACTAATAAATTTCATAACAATATGTAAATATTGCTGAAAAAATTTAATAAATAATGGTAATGCGACTTGCATTATATTAGTTTACAACAAAGTACAACAAAAATGCCACCTGAAGTGCCTGAATAGATTTTGAAATTAGGTAAAGCTAAAAGTAAAACTGAAAATCGATCGATATTTTTATCCTTTACAGGCGTTACACTCATAACTTTTTTTTCTTATCAGTTGACTCGCTATTGAAAAATTCATCATTATGCAGGCTAGACACGGGATAATGTGCACAATTGTTGAATTCATACATAACATGCTAACTTAACCACTCAAATCTTTTGAAAAAATGTTTTTGACGTCTGTACATTTCACACTTGTGATTGTCAGTTTATATCGTCACAACTAAGAGACCGCAGCATCACGTAACGAGATAGGCATTTCCTTTTTTATTCACACCACGACCACATCCTTGGTTTACAAATGTTTTTAGGGTTCCTCAACATTACAGAAATACTCAACTTGCTTTTTTCTGTATAATTTACGAACGATTTGCAATTTGTGATGCTTTTTGTGACTGATTTGAAAGTTATCAGTTAAAAAAACCTTAAGCATATAAATGGATTAGAAGTATGTAATTAGTAGTATAAAGCCGACTGTGGTGTTTCTAACCATATCACATGCTTTTATTGTTGAACTTGTTCGATAATCGTAGTCAATATTAACTTGAAAGTTGAAAGGTTTCACAATTTTTTCCCAAAAATATTTGCAACCAGTGTTACTTATAATGATGTGGGGTTTCTAAAGATAAAAATCAATTCAGGCATTTAAGAATTCTATTAAATAAACTCATACATACATAAACCATAAAAACATCAGCACACCGTCATTAAATAATCGCGTAAAAATATTTAACTCACAATATCACTCAAAACCAAGAGTATAAAATGAAATCTATACATATCAATACACCCGTGAGAACACGCTTAACATCTTAAACAAGCACACAACAAATTTGACAAACAAACAACCAAAATCACGTACGTAAAGCAATCACACGGGTCCGGGCTCGGACTGTCCGCCGCCCGTCACAGCCGAGTGGCCACCCTACGAGCTGTAGCCAGTGTTGCCACAATTGGGTCGGACCCGCTTTTGTATCGCTTACATACAACTGATGTAATGTGAAATGAAAACCTTATTATTGTAAATTTATTTATAGGTATATATTTATTTCTTGAGATTTTGTACAAATGTTGCACAGACTCTGTCGTGGTAATAATGAACGCGACTGCTACCCAGGAGGCGCGGTTTCGATCGATCACGGTTTGTATTGTATGAATATCTGCAATGAACTGGACCTACCTCGGAGAACACGTTAAGCCGTCGGTCCCGGTTGTCATACGAACATCTAACGCAGTCGTTACGGGTAGTTGTATTGCAGTAAACCGTCAAATAACTGGTCTAACTACAGTACTTCGATATCACCTTCACCTAAACCTTGTGGAGGCTAGATGGCAGTCGCTTCACGGCAAATATCGAAACGTAGCCCCAACGCAGTTAGACTTTTATTTTATTTTTATTTAGGTATGGCACGTCACTTTGACTTCACCTAGCCTGATGTTAAGGTGAAGACAAAGTCTCATGAAAGAGGGTCACCATTGCTAACACGTTCAGTGCTACAATGGTGGCGCTCAGCTTGATGGCCTCATCAGATGCTTTTCACGCCCCGCTTCAAGGACCCGGGACTGTAGGAAGTTAGACTGAATAAAGCTGGTACATCTTCCGATACGACCGGTATTTAAACAAGAATGTTGATGATTTAGTACAAATATAGTTTATTACAAAAAGTGCTAACGATAATATCATTTTTTAAAAAGAAAAGTAACTTTTTCATCATAAAATTGGCGAATCACAAATTCCAGATCTAAACCAGGTTAAATACCCATGAAATTCATTGCATTCTAAATGAATATTAAAATAAATACCAGTAAGTACAAAACGAAGCGAAAACTGTTGCAACTATAACCAATTATTTTGTCCACGTTTCAAAACCAACTCTATTACGTCAGCACAAAGATAGTAATCGCCTGTCATACCCTTCAATCTAAATAGATCACGACAATTTAGTCTTGATCTCTTTTGTCATATAATAGCTTACGCTTATTAGACCAAGTTATGTTGGTTACATCTGTATAGAATGTGGCAATTTTGTCTTGGTCTGTCGCGTAATATAATGTAATATTAGGATACAGATCGGTTTAAATTGGTGGTATGAGTGATTGAAACATCACGATAGCATAATCCGTGTCATCAGAGACACGACAGCTATCAATTTAGCAATGTTTCATCGTTTTAGGAAATACATTTAGTTGGCACATACTAGATATATATAATGTATAGTTACTCGTGTATATTTCCGGAGGGGCAGGCAGATGTATAACTGTTTTTAATTTATACGTAAAATATTTTTTAGCCTTCTGTTATGGGGAGTACCTACCTACTAATTCATCGGGCACTTTTTTAAACTACGTACCGTCACGTACATACGAAACGAAAATAAAATACAATAAAATTTTGCCTTTAATAATTGAAACTTTATAAAACCGCGGCAGCCTAGTAGTATGGGTAATGGACTGCTGAGACAAGGTCTCGGGTTGTATCCTAGGTTTTACCATGGCACTCACCAATGACTTTTCGATACTTTTCGAAGTTATGTGTGTATTTATCGCAGGTTTATAAGTGCCCGGTTAATGGCAATACGCTCGTCACCTATCACATTGGGACCTAAACATAAACTGGCGAAATGTGGGTGCTAGCACTTCTGCCTACCCCTTCGGGGATATATACGTGAGTTTATATTATGTTATATCTTAGCTGCGACGTATGATATTAATTTACCATATTTATTGAACAAATCTTATACAATGAAGTAAGTTATTCTTTTAAACAGTAACATCAACATAGCAAATCTTAACGAAGCTGAATTCAAATGAATAGCCAGTAAATATTGGCTTACAAAACGAGACCATTTACGAGTCAGGATGGACAGACAGACAGACAGACAGACAGGCAGACAGACAGACAGACAGGCAGACAGACTGATGGTCTTTATACCGCCAATCGTCCGTCGAACTTTCTAGAAAACAATTAGGGTGTTTATTTGTTTCGAATCAGAACGCTTTACTTTTCCGTGAGATTCTGGATAATTTAGTTAATGTAAGTTCTGAGAAACTTGGTTGAAAGTAAATATGCTAAGCTAAGCTATGTAACTTTACGTTCTGAGAAATTCTGTTCTTGGTATACATAATCTTGCAATTACTGACCGTACTTATATAATAATATTAATTAACATTTAGTTATTTAAATTTATTTTTATTTTTGTATGTATATTATAATTATTAGTATATTTTTGTATATACATATTTTGTATATCTAGTATGTTTATAAAATTAACCTGTACACTCGTAATCCAAAACGAATGTACCAATCTTAAATAAATTTCAATAAAATTCTCGTGTTAATGTTTATGTGGAATATCCTCTGAAACGGCTTGATCGATTCCTATTTATTAATCATCAGTCGTTTTTTAATTATTATTCATCATTAACTTATTCATCATTAACAATAGCGCCTGCAATGATGGATATAGAAGAGATTATAAATAAATAAGTAAATACATAAATAAATAAACACAAATAAATATATAAAGATGTAAATAAATGAATAAAAGGATAAATAAATGAACGAATGAATAAATAAAAACAAATGCATAAATAAATGAATGAATGAATAAATAAATGAACAAACAAATAAATACATAAATGATTGAATGGATAAGTGAATGAATGAATAAATAAATAAATGTACAAACAAATAAATAAATATTAACAGAACTAAACAGAACATTACTCCCCAATAGACTGTTCCACAGCGTCCGTTAGAACTAAATAATTTTATGCAAAAATGTTATCTCCGCACTTCGCGTACACTTTCTAGACAAGCACTATGATTACGGTCGGCTCCGCTCGGGGGTAAGCAGTGTACATAATTGTGCCGAGACACTTTCACGAGTGCAATACCCTTGTTTCAGTTCATTGAAGTGATTTAGTGTCGATTGTACGATATGGAAGTTTCTAGAAAAGCTGAGATACAACTGTTTACTTTTGCTTGGGGCTAAAAAGGTTATAGAACTATTGGAGTAATTTCAAAATATCCTAGAATACGCTCTGGCTTTTTATCGCAATATCCCCACGGACCTCCCACCGAAACCGGTGGAGGTGATTAAGTCGGACTGGAACCGACCAAAACACACTGGACGCATCTAACCATTTAAAGAAATAAGAAGACCGTTAGAACAATAATGGTCTTCTCATAAAGTTAACTTTAGACGATCTCAGTGTGCGAGTGACATACGTATCTTTACACAAAACCTAGGCGTGAGAAAGTGACAGATTATTTTTTTTCAACTGGCACGTTAATTTGACTTCACCTCGCCTGATGGTACGCTGAAGGCAAAGTCTCAGGAAAGAGGATCACCTTTTTTTAAAAAAAGAATATTAGCAACCGAAGTTACTAATATTCCCTCCAACCTCTCCAGCTAAGCCCAATGGCTTGTGTTAGGAGTGGGTTCACGTCGGTAGCGTAGGTAATGGCCAGGATTCGAACCCGGGACCTCTCGATCGTAAGGCTGACTCCTTAACCAGGCTACCGACGCGTAACACGTACAGTACTACAATGGTAGTGCTCAGTTTGACGGCCTCATCAGATGCTTTTTCACGCCCCGCTTAAAGGGCCGTGAAACTGTTTTTTCTTAAACCAATCTGATAACTTTAACAGAATTATTGCAATGACATTTTAAATTCAATTACGCGGTAATGAAGGAGTCTATAGATCTATTTACGATAGTAATATTAATGTCTATGGGTCTTATTCTAATAAATCATAACCTTATAGGTTCTATTGATTGTGTATTACATGAACAGCCTACGTGTTGCTGTAACTTAGGAATGTGCGTAAGCGCTTTATGGTTTCTACTTACTGGCTAGTTCTTGCGAGACTGACATCATGTAAGTTAGTTATGATGCCTGGCCTTATTGGGTAAGCCCTACTTCTTATTGGCCAGGTACCATGGCACACACCAATAAATTTCGATGCTTTTCGAAGTTATGTGTGTATTTATCGCAGGTTTATAAGTGCCCGGTCAATGGCAGTAGGCTCGCCACCTATTACATTGGGAGCTAAACATACACTGGCGAAATGTGGGTGCGCCTCTGCCTACCCTTTTGGGGATATAGGCGTGAGTTTATGTTATGTTATGCCTACTTTTTATTTAGAGTTCATTGTGGTTCCAATGAAGGCGAAAAACGTTTACAGGATGTACAGATAACAGTAGTCTTACATTTCGGTGACATCTTGGATTGAAATACATATCCGGTTGGGTAGGTTATGTCGGACTCGAACCGACTAAAACGCACGCCGTCTTTGGGTCTTCAGTTGCCGGAGGTGAGGTAAAGGCTAACATATCCCTCGCACCCCGGCAGACCCGGGGCCTTCTCTTCGAGATGATCCCCGTCGGGTGTAGGGACCACGGTGTTCCCATCTAGCCCCCGGGTATGGGTAGGAGCATTTTGCACCACCACCGCGAGTAAGACCCTGACACTCAGATGGTTCTAATCATTAAGTTATGCAATAGAGGAACAACGTGTGCGAGTGACATATGTATCTTTACACAAAACCTAGGTGTGAGAAAGTGATACATTATTATAAACCGCGTAACGCTTTTTTATAATCCAAGATGTTAACTTCGATAGAGATATATATGTAGTGACTTCAAGTTCTCGACACTAAAAGTCAAAATTCACTGCCACTGACATTTTAAATTCGGTTACGCGGTGATAAAGGAGTCTGTAGATCTATTGACGCTAGTAATTTTAATTTCTATAGTTCTGATATAATCTCCGTATGATTGGTGGATTTGCATTCGGCCATATAGCACCCCGTGCCATCCTCTTGTGTATGTAACCCGCCAATCATAACGTTTACATTACCAATTCCATAGCTTTCCGTCCTAGGGTACTGTAGCACTAGCATGAACTCCTATCGAATTCGTAATGTGAAGGTTTCGAGAGAACGGAGCATTGTGATTGGCAGTCTGCCTCTTGTGAACCTGTGTGCGTGTGTAGGCCACCAATCGCAATGCTCCGTTCTGTCGATACCTTTACAATACGAATTCGATAGTATTTCGTGCTAAGGCTACTGTACCCAAACATTCGCTCCGCGTGCTTATAATAACTTACTACTTACTCACAAATGTTGTCATACGAAAGTTGTACAAAACCACCTTTTCAAGCTCGGAGCGAACAGTTAAATGGTCGCTACCGATCGGTAGCAAATACTCATTATTACTCATTTAGTGTCGGTCGGCTAGCACGCAAATATTATTTATTTTACTTGGAACGCGGTACTTACGTGGTAATAATTGTCCGTTCACTACACTACTATGTAATCAGGAGTTACGTTAGTCTATAAGAAATCACGACACTAATACAAAAAAGTTGTTAGAACTAATAGATTGGTATTTTTACATAAATCACGACTGTTTCTCATAGGAGGCATAGGGGTAGGCAGAGGATCACGAATCTCTATTTACTACTCTCGCTTCATTCACTCTCATTGCCTTTTTCATGCATGCTCGTCGGTTTAGAGTACTCCTGGTATTTATACATATCTTCAATTAGCCTATCGCAGTCCACTACTGGACGTAGTCATCTTCCAATGCTAAGAGGTTTTGGCTTACTGTTTCCAGGCGTGCCAGACGGGTTGGTACATGGTTTTATTACGAGTTATCCTTCTCTCAATGATAACGTCTGCGAATTTTTCCGCTTGTCGCCTCTTACTTCACTTCATGGATACGATTTAAACATATATGTATTACTTTTGGATGTACTTATAGATCACCAAGTTCTTTGGGCACGATAGACATGAAAAAGCCTACAGCAACGAAACAGTAACCCAAAACCTCCCAACATTAGGAGAAGCTCTGCGAATGGCTAATTGTTTGATTGAGAATATTTACACTCAGAGGGAAGTGACCTCGCAACCTCTAACATAACTACTACCACACACACACAAACAATTAAGTTAAGAAGTATTGTCAAAATAGACGCTAATACATTACCTTCAAAATGGTGACTAAAAGCATACCTATTTACGCACTGCGTAGGCGCATGTGTGTCGATTGATTGATTACCTGACAGATGACGCCATGTTCCCTCATGTTTGGTAATATTTCAACAAGTTAAACACTAGTGTTTTTGTTTAGTCTTCATTATAGTGGGCTTGATGAAAGAATGTTTGTATGTACAGCCGCCATTTTGAATGAACAATAGGGTGTTTGTTTATAAAAATGACGATGTGTTTCTGGTTTACACGTGTCGTTTAGATAAACTTTTAAACAAAAGCGTTGTATGTTCCAAAGATGTTCTTGGACCTCACACATCATAACCATTTAGCCTTGAGTATACTTATTTTTATCGTGCAATCGTGCAGAAAATTCCCACGACTATCACCAGTAATCACCACCGCCGAAACCGGTGGATGAGGTTGTCTTTGATTGCCGGGTAATATGTAGGGAGTCAAAAATGCGCACCCGAAATAGAACATACCCCAATAGGGCGCGCATCTCCCAAGATTCGGCCCGTTATAACCAAGATGGTTGATAGGGATATGGGAAGATGGTGGGAACACGGTGCCGGATAATACAAGACATCTCTCGCACCCCGGCAGACCCGGGGTCATCTCTTCTCAGACGGCCCTCTTCCCTGGTATGGGAACCACTGTGTTTCCATCTAGTACCCGGATACGAGGAGCTGCATTATACGCTACCGACGCCGTCGCAACCTGCTTCTGCTAGGGTGACAGACGGCTCCACCCTTCACCCCTAGGGCCCCGTCCGAGTCCAATGGCCGAACCGCCTCCGCTGACCTTAAGTAGATAAATAAATCTAATAACAAATCTAGGAAAATCTACACAAAGCCACCTAGACCCATGGTAAGCATAGCTTAACTAGCTTGTGTTATAGGTTTTTGAATGCGGATAAACATACATAGAAACACCAAGATCAATGCAACAATTCGTATTCATGTACACAAAATCTTTTGAAGAGAGCAGGCATCGAACCCGCGCCTCCTTCATAGCAGTACCACCACACTACATAGTCGAATACCAATAACACTAAATTATTAAGTACATTAAGTAGTAAATACGTGCGTTTCAATTAATGACTTCAGCCATTTTATAAGTTGATACTTAAGCACTAAGTATCTGCTTTAAGAGTTAAGTGCTCGTCATTAATAAAGATTGAAAACTTTGTTACTGCTACGTGGGCGCAGTGGTAATGACTGTTTCCTTGAGGTCCTAGATTAGATTCTCGAGTTTGAAAAAATGTACTAGTTTTTATTAGAATTGTCAATGTAACTGGATAGTTCGGAACTACAGTTAAGAGAAATAATTACCCCAATTGAGAAGGCTATCTCTCCTCAAACGTAGGGGTCAGGTTAGGGTCGACCCCACAAAGGATCTAACAGGGATGAAGTATCCGTAATAGCTCCAGAGCACGCACCCCATTGTTTTATTTAATCCACGTCAGTTAGAATTCACCTAGCCTGATGGTAAGCAGAAATCAAAGTCTCAAGAAAGAGGGTCACCATTACAAACATGTACAGTGTTACAATAGTGGTGCTCCGCTTGACGGCCTCATCAGCCAGAGAGGTCGTTAATTATACCTATAGTATGAAGTATGTAACTACAGTAAGCTTTATTACGAAATACCTCACGTGGGCATAGCGCCATCAGTGTAATGCCCGTGGGCGAGTTTGACTGCTCGCACCTTTGTGTTGTCGTCGTAAAGATATTATTGTTTGTGTTTTATGTGTTACGATTTTATTTCAATGTCTGTTAGTCAGATCAGCATTTTTATTTTTACTTATAAATCACTAGGTAACACGTTTCGTACAATTTCAATTCAACATGGCACGACCCACTTACCAATGTACAGTGTCAAGAACGAAGCAGTTCGATTAGTATTTCTTTTGCAGCCTTATTCCTTAACAGCTCTCTATTATAAGTACATATACAAAATACTAGCTGACCCGCGCAACTTCGTCTGCGTCACTCCGTTTTTGCAACATTTTTCAAGCCTGCTCAGCACCTGTTGGTCGTAGTATGATGTTATATACATATAAACCTTCCTCTTTAACCATTCTATCTACAAAACAAACTGCATGAAAATCCGTTGTGTAGATTTAAAGATGATTCGCGCATCTTCGTCTGCGACACCCCGTTTTTGCAACATTTTTCATTCCTGCTCCGCACCTGTTGGTCGTAGCATGATGTTATAATACATACAAACCTTCTTCTTTAACCATTATATCTATTAAATAAACCGCATCAAAATCCGTTGCGTACTTTACAAAATTTAAGCATACAAAGGGACATACGGACATGAAAAATAGGGACAGAGAACGCGACGTAGTGATTAGTCGACTCAGCGTCATTATGTGAGCAGACACCAGTTGCGAAGAGTCAAAAGACAGGTCGTAAACCGATACCCTGGAATCCATTGTTATTATGCGAGTGGTGTTATGTTAGAACTGGTAGGTACGCGTCATGCTCACACAAATACGTCATCAGTGCCCTTAGCATGAAAAACTATCGAATTCGTAATGTTGGTATCGAGAGCACGGAGCATTGCGATTGGCGGGCTTCACACGCACACAGATTCACAGTAGGCAGACTGCCAATCGCAATACCGTCGCGCCCTGCCTCCCTCAAATATTGTCTTCAAAATCGATCTCATGTACACATAAACATAAACTCACGCCTATATCCCTGAAGGGGTAGGCAGAGGTGCTAGAACCCACATTTCGCCAGTTTATGATTAGGTCCCAATGTAATAGGTGGCGAAGCCTATTGCCATTAACCGTGCACTTATAAACCTGCGTTAAATACACACATAACTTCGAAAAGCATCGATAAGTCATTGGTGTGTACCACGGTAAATCCTGGGATCGAACCCGAGACCTTGTCTCAGCAGTCCATAACCCATACCACTAGGCTACCGCGGTTTTTATCATCTGATCTGATGTAGAACAGTAGTAATAAACTTCTAAACTATTAATACATCCTACAAAAGGTTATCTGCTGAAGATAGCTCTCCGCTAAAAACTCAGTATAGACCTATAAGTATTATTTAATTAGACATCATGGCTGTACAGTAAAATAAAGAGATATCTGTCCGCAGTGTCCACGCTTCCAAGGCAGCAATGTCTTATCTAGGAGAGATGCATTCTTAGATACATGTGTGCCCTATTACATGTTAGACTAAAAAAGTTATGAATAATGTAAGTGCCGTTATCGAGATGCAACGACCAAACGAGTCGAACACATTTGCGTTAAGGTCTGCTCACATTAGACTGGGTCAGTTGACGCGCGATCGGTGCGGTTGCAGTTTGGCATGCGGTCGGTAGGGTTGGCGAGTACCTTAATTTAATTCAATGAAACCTGTACAAATGTAATCTGAAGAATGTTATATTTGTATCACTTGCAGAAAGTTTTCATCTGTCCAGTTTTTTATATATCACCTAGGTGGCAAATAAGCACACTGTCCAACTGATGAAAAGTGGTTACCACGGTATATGGACGTCTGACTCGAACTAACTAAAACGCACGCCATCTTTGGGTCTTTCATTGCCATAGGTGAGTTAGTAACGAACATATCTCTCGCACCCCTGCACACACGGGGCCCTCCCTTTCGAGATGACCCCCTTTAGGAGTCTACTAATCATCTGCAAATCGGTTTTTCACTCTGATGCATGCCCTCTCAAGGTTGGAAGATCAATAAATAACAACCCATAAATGAATCTTGCAAGGAGTCGTCTTATCTTTTGTTCGTGCTTATTCTAATAATATTTCCGTTGGAAGTGCCAACCCTAAAAACCTAAGCCCTATTTCAATACACAGCATTGCACAAGCCGTCGTTTCAGTGCCCTTAGCACGAAATACCATCGAATTCTTAATTTAAAGGTATCGACAGAACGGAGCATTGCGATTGGCGGGTTACACTAGCACACAGGTTCACAAGAGACAAATTGCCAATCGCAAAGCCCAGATCTCTGGATACCTTTGCATTACGAATTCGATAGCTTTTCGTGCTCAGGGAAATGGTCTCTTATTGGAAGACCATGTCGTCTGTGCTTCTTGCCGTACCACTTTGCTTTAGTGCTAAATAATTCCCATCTAAGTGCCAACCCTAAGCACCCAAGTCCTAGTGCAATAGCAGTGTGTTACTGGAAGACCGTGACAAAAACATTAGCTTCCCATAACTCCACAGGTACCGGTCTGCAACCAATTACAGGCTTGAGGCGCGGCTCGAAAGCTAATGTCTCTTCAGATATGGACGGCTGTACATCACGCTAACGTAGCGTTGGTTGAAAAGTAGGGCTCGGAAAAAATATTTCGCTAGTCCTATATGCGGTAATGTTGATATTCGATGTTGATTTCCACTTAGGCGCTAATAATTATTTCAGGGAGTTCTGTGTTGAAGTTATCAGCATTTTATTTGCTAATCAAGAATGTTATTGGCCGGAGGTAATACCGTAAAGGAATTTCTCCCAAAACACACGAGATCAATCACCTGAATTAAAAAATCATTCATTCTGTTTAGACCATCAAACCGAACAAAACGTCAAAACTAAAATGTTATACGTTAGTTTAGCAAATGACCATCGGTTTGAATCGCCACCCCAGCCTGAGAAGACTCGAGCAAGAAACTCAGTTAGCTTTTCTTTTTTTTTTGGTCTATCTACAAATATTTACTTAGTCTAGATACAGTAATTTGAGGAATCAGCAAGTTGAGTGAACAAGTCATTTCCAACCTTATTTTTTATTTAAATTATCTTAGACTAGCTGACCCACACAACTTCGTCTGCGTCACCCCGTTATTGTAACATTTTTCTTTCCTGCTCCGCACTTGTTGGTCGTAGCATTATGTTATAAACGTATACATATAAACCTTTCTCTTTAACCATTATATCTATTTAAAAAAACACATCAAAATCCGTTGCGAAGTTTAAAATATTTAAGCGTACAAAGGGATATATTATGTAGTGATTTTATACTAGCCTTTCTGACACAAGTTCCTTTTAATTACATTATTTAATTTATTTATGGGTGAATCCCTAGTTTCATTCGGGAGCTTGTTATAAAAGCGTATACAGTTACCCTGGAAATAATGACAAAGTTTTTGGAGTCTACTATCACAGACTACAAGATTGTTATTGTGTATCCTGTATTCTTATTCTTATTTCCTCGTTTATCTTTCAAGCCGATCACTAACATCTATCTCATCTCTAGATATTTCAAAAACTATCCTCTACGACTCGTATAATGGTATAAAGTTCTCACAACGCAGTGAGTATTACGACATCGTTAGGTATGTGTACAATGCTTACAATACATTTGAGACATGCGCACATTTAACGTGCGGTCTCATTGTAGGATGGGTAGGGCATTTACAAAAAAAATCTTATATGAAATAAGATTTTTTATCTGACAGTCCTAAGAGTAGTGGGGTGTAGTGGTCTCCATTACAACATACTTCATACAGGTGTTTCATTAAGTAACGCTTTTGATAGTTAAGATCAATACTACATTTGCAACGAAATTCCATAGTCCACAGGCCCTTTGAGAAAAAATCCTTTAAACCGATTTCTTTAAAGGAAAGATCAATTCGGACGTTGACAATCTTCTATGTTTGTACGCGTCTAGCTCCTTCACCTGCTAATTTTTTTTTTGTTCAAAAGAAGTGTATTTCTAGATGGTCCCGTTTCTTTTTAATAATCAGTTTCTCATCACAATTGTAGCGTACAGGGTTGTTCTTCTACAATAGGTTGATTGAGGGTACTGTTCTCTTATGTAGGCTATACGTAGCGTGTATTAACACATGTGATGTGACGACTTCCAGCATCTTCCCAGCAACTTCACCGAGATCATTTGCTAATGAACGTAAAATTGAAGGTTATTCTTTACATTGCGATAGAAGATCAGTAGCACTAGCATGAAGTCCTATCGAATTCGTAATGTAAAGGTTTCGAGAGAACGGAGCACTGTGATTGGCAGTCTGCCTCTTGTGAACCTGTGTGCGTGTGTAGCCCGCCAATCGCAATGCTCTGTTCTGTCGATACCTTTCCATTACGAATTCGATAGTATTTCGTGCTAAGGCTACAGACGGCAGTTGCTTTCGTTTTCAAATCATAGAGCTAAATGGTAGCAAGCTTTGAATGTGACCGGAACAGCGATCGGACGACTCCTATAACTTGTATACTCTCCTTTTTAAAACCGCTAACACTGACTCCACGAATACATCAACGTGCGCGAGATTTTCATGCAAAAATCCACGAGCACATCAGTACGGTCGTGCGCTTGCGCAGCGTCACGTGCCCCCCCCCCTCCCTCCCCCCGCCTCCACAGTCGTTACATTTTATGGACAACGTGTCCCACCGTTGGCTAATTGAAGGTATTTGCATATTATCGCTATTTCAACCGAGGTTTTCGTAAGGCTTTTGTAGAAAAACAATCTACATTGTTTTGTTGGGAAAAACTTTGATTATACGGTAGTTTTTATGCAATACGTGAGATTGACAATTATTAGTAGTTTGGGAGATTTTCCTCGCACTTAGGTGTAAAAGAATCAAAGAGTTGCATTAGTCGTTTTAGAAAGCAAATATAATATTTTTTAAGGAAACTGCTCACGGCCCACCTGATGAAAAGTAGTTGCCGTGAATGTAAGCAACACGAGGCGTGTAGAACTGTAAAAACCTAATGTCCTTCTTGAAGAAACTCATATTGCAAGCACTTGGAAAAACCGAAGCAGAGAGTTCATTCCACAGCTTGTGACGTCCTTGGGATTATTTTTTCATTCGTACCTCACTGTGTGTATTGTTACCTACCAATGATTTTTATTAAGCTATTTTTCTATGTAGGATCCCCCACCCCCTCTCTTAAATACTATCATTGCCCCACCGACGGCCCATAGTAACTGGTAACCATTAATATCGAACCGGCAAAAACATCCTTTCTAAATTAGTAGACATTAGAATATGCATCTAAGGCTACGCATTCTCACCAACTAGCCTTTTTTTACCATAGCAACACCGAACTAAATCGATTCGTGATTCCGCGCACGCGCGGCGTGATGCGCAGGATTCGATTCCTGTGAAAATTACCCCTACACGTTCCCATGTGTAAGAGTGCTTTAGTGGAAAATATTCTCGTAATGGACTTGTGTTATGAGGTGCTTTGCTAAGTTTCACATTTCTGTGGGAACTTCATTTTATAAGTTTAATATCGCAGTATTGTCTAATAAGATTTTATTGTGTGTAGCTTCTAGTGTCTTGCATCTAATGCCTCGTTCAAGCTAAGTGCTATTAAGTTATTCTGTAAAGACGTATTCAACGGTATTATGGACGTTCAAAAAGTGTCCTGCTAAGGTTAATAGTTCCGGCGGCTACCAAAAATTTGATTTTTGTAAAATAAATTATACTACTCATCCTGCTCTTCAGGGTATGTATAGTCGGTGATACCCTATTGTCATCAAATCAATACTTGATGCATAATAAAAAAATCCCAATAATAAATTACCTAAGTTTCACATTAAAACGTTTTTTTGATTGTGTGCAAAATCGCCACAGATACCGCTTCCGCCAAAACCGGTGGAGGTGATTATGTCAGACTCGAACCGACTAAAACGCACGCCGTCTATGGGTCTTTGATTGCCGGAGGTAAGATAGTACAAGACATATCTTTCGCAACCCGGCAGACCCGGAGACTTTCTTGAGATGATTCCCTTCCCCTAATGTGGGAACCATGGTCCTAGCCTCTAGAGTTTGACATCGAATCTGATCTCTCCTACTCACCTGTCACGCAACCACTACACAATCGACATAGTTAATATATATACACGTATGTTAAATAACAGTATTTATCTAAATATTCTTCAAGTAATTTAATTATGTGACGTAACATTTTAAATTACATTCGCGTTGTGAGTTCAAACCCCGGGTCATGTAATTGTTTGACCTCTGGTATTTTTAGCTGAACAGTTAGTGCGTGATATGGTTGACAGAAAGTGGGGGATAGGTTCCAGTATGTATTCCATATGTATTCTGACACCTGACGTTTATGTTTCAACGATTTTCAATACATAACTATGTTTTTGTCTCAAATTAAAAATATATAGGTAGCCTAGTGGTATGGGTAATGGACTGCTGTGTGTATTTATCGCAGGTTTATAAGTGCCCGGTTAATGGCAATAGGCTGTTCACCTATTACATTGGAACCTAAATATAAACTGGCGGAATGTGGGTGCTAGCATCTCTGCCTACCCCTACGGGGATATAGGCGTGATATTATAAAAAAAAAGAATAAAAATATTTATTCTGTATAGACTTTTACACACTACTTCTGTATACCAATAAACCCACTGAACACAGACCGCCTCCAGCTGGTCGATTTGGAGTTCGATGGGGAGGTCTATGTTCAGCAATGGACGTCCTATGGCTGAAATGATGATGATGAGACCATTAAATGCTACTTACAAAACGTCAAAATAAAACATATAGCCCACTGAGTTACTTGGCGATTCTCAGGTTGAGGCAGCGTTCCGAGCCAGTGGTCCATTCAGTACAGTTAGTCTTGAATATTTCTGTAAATGACGTATAGTTTATCCAGAATAAATGGTTGTTGACTTAGACCAGTACATTAAATCGCGATTCACTTCTACTCACATATCTTATGATGTGAAGTTGGTTTTTCCCTAGCCTTCCAACGATAGTTCAAAGCCTTATTTCTCCGCTGCAAGACCTTACAAGTATAATAATGAGAGTAATTAAGATGTTAGGTTAGATAGCGAGAGAGATCTGTCTCGCACGAGCACGTACGGACGTGCAATGCATCTCAATCTGTGTCTTAAACGAGACGGACACGCGCAGAACAACGTGCTTCACTATTATATAACTATAGCATCATTATGGAGCACAAAGGTCATTTAGAAGGTAAGAGAAATAACGAAAGCAGTGGTCATGGAGAGACCTCTGAAACCATGAGTACTGAAAAGCTGGTTTTGAAGATTTTGAAGCTGATTTTGAACCTCCATAGTTACATGATTGCCATCTGACCCCCACAACCTATTGACGATATCGAAATATTGTAGTTGGACCCCTTTTTCAGACGGCAGCATGACGGCACTCTCTCGTCAAATCAATATAAATCAAGTAATGGATTCATAGTATAGTGAACGTCGGGCTCCAAAGTGCGTTGAATGCTGCAATTCCAGCATTATCTACCTATCTATCTAGAAGTTCAAGTTATCTATCTATCTATCCAGAATTCTCTGAGGCAACAGAGGGAGGGAGACAACAGATAAACTGAGAACTTGGTTGGCCAAAGAAGATCTGTTTATCTGCATCTAGATAGCATAACACGTATTAGATTAATCAACTTGAAAACCTCAGTAAACAATTATTATTTCAAATTTACTTCCATAGTGTAATTCGGGCCGTCAGGATACACAGGATACTAGTTAAAATGAGTCAAAAAGTATATCTTACTGTAGTGGATACAGTTATGTGTTTAATGTGTTGGAATTTACACTCCTCTTACAAGATACAGTACACAAATATCGATGGGCGACAACAGTCCGAGTCCGAATTACACTATGAAAGCAAAGTAAGATTGAAATAACATTACTTTTAAGAGGTACTGGTAAGACGTAGAACTGTTGGCAATTCCGAAATTTACGACGACTCTCAGTAATATTAAGCGGATGTAATCATGTAATATAGTATTAATACTTAGATCATTTTATTATATTATCAAAGTGTGCATTTTTGGTACTTTCTATTCAAATGCACGGATGCCGGCGAAAGTGACCGATCAGTTTTCACTTTTCATATGTTATATCATCTTCGATAATGTGATATGTGAGTGTTAACTTGCGTAAGCGCCTCACCTTGACGAAAACCGGTTTTCGTCATGTTAGTTTTTCTTTTATCGATGTATTTGTATATATTATATAGGTATATTTCACGGAGAAGGTCAAGTTTTGGGAAATTGATTATAGATGGCCGTGAAAGTGGTGATGTTAAGTATAACCCGCCTTGCCGCATAAGAACCGGTATACCATGGCGTGTTCTTGGGATATTTTGGTTCCTTATTGGATAATAAATTCTTTGTTTTATTACTTTTTATGCATAATGTTTATTTTAAATCAAATTACATGCAAATATTCGGTATTATCCAGTTAAGTGACGATCACTTCTTTAAGAGCATCGTTATTCACATAATATGCTTTTCTTTTCAATAAATACTAGTCCTCTTCATTTCAGCTTATCCTAGATAATCATTATTGTCATTACGTAAGTCCCGATCACATCCGAGACCCTCAACTCGCAGTCTAGGGTTCCCTTTCTAGCTGTTGCTTCTCCACTTTACAAGATTAGGCATCTATGGTAGTGAGACCATTGGCACGATGTCTTTTTCCATAAAGCCAAGCTTCTTGGATCTTCCTCTTCTACTGGGACACGGCGGTGACGCCATTTTATTATTCTTTACTGTCCATCCTAAGGTTGCCTGGAAGAGATCGCCTCTAGCGATAAGGTCGCCCAGTATATACAATTATTCACGTATGTAATTATATCTTTATATTTTTATGTCCAATAAAGAGTTATCTATCTATATATCAATCGTGAAAGTCACAGAAATTAAATGAATAAGACATCTACCTGAACACGCATAGGCTATGCGTGTGCGAACTATTTCGGTATAGCTCGCCATTTTTTTAATGTCGCCTGTATGATAACTATAAAATATAAAATTTACTACTATAATAATATAACTGACTAACAAAACTAAAAATATTTATTTCGCGATATAAATATTTGTTCCGTGTAGCTTGTCCGTCCATACATAGAATTCATTGATATTATATCTTTTCATAAACAACTTTAATTTGGATTTATTCATAACTATGTAAGTATTCAATATATTATAGTCTTGTCATAGAGGAAATGAATATGTACACTCAACGATGTTTATTCGAGGAAGCGCTATATAGCAAAATCTTGAGCACCGACATGTCGAGTGTCAAAAATACTAGCGTCAAATTAACGTCGTTGAAAGGCTGTCCACCCTGTCACTTTACGTCACATCACTAATCTAATAAATCGTAACAAAAAATGTGAAACTTTTGCTGTCGAATCTCGACACAGTACTTAGAAATTATGTTTAAATAAAACGACTTGAATAAAATGACGTAATTTTATAACATTAAGACGGTAATCAAGAATAATGCCTACACGATGGTAAGCGGTTACCGTGGGTAATGAATGTTTGCAAAATCATTGGTTTCACTTTTCGTTACCATCTGCGTAGTGTAAAATTGAGACTGTTAAGACTGGAATGATAAAAATAACCTCAAACCGAAATGAGACCCGCTCCTCTTTTAAGAACCGAAATTTCCGCTTCCTGGAAGCCAATTAACACTAAACGAAAGGTCAGTACTTTCTCTAACGACCCTTTTTTATCGTGCGCTAAATCCCCACGGATACCACCTCCACCAGTACCGGTGGAGATGATTATATCGAACCGACCAAAACGCACGCCGTCCATTGGTCCTTGATTGCCGGAGCTGAGATTATACAAGACATATCTCTCGCACCCCGGCAGACCCTCTCCAAAGAGAATACAATACTAACCCTCCGACCCTGCATATTCGTACTAAGAAAACTATAGCTGCATCTCCTGTAAAAGCTATGATGTCTTGCTAAAACAAGTCGGTGCAAACAGGTCACACCTGTACATTATTCATAACACAAGTGTTCATAATGACACAGCACCTGCAGATTCAGGTCTACATTCCGTCAGCACAGTGACTAAAGTACCGGCTGCTTAGGCCACAACAAATATTGACCGAGACATGACACTTAGTTCTGAGAATCGTTAGTTAATAAGGTGTTACGTTTATGTTCATTAATCATTATGAATCTGTACGGACAGAATATAATAGTTAACAGCTATTCATGTTGTGCGACGCAAGTAGGTTTACCGATGCCCTAAAAAACTATTTACGCCGCATAGCAAGGAATCGGGTCACGTTTCTTTTTTTCCGAATTTTTTAGCTGCATACCCAATAAAAAAAATGAACTTATCTTTTATTACTGTATTCTCTAGTCCACTCTCACAACGAAAGAGAGACAATTTCTCGCACATCAACTTAAGAAAAATCCTAAACTTTCCAAAAGAGCGTCTAAAGTCTTGTGGGCCCAAAGCCCCTGATCTCTCGACCCCTAGACCCCTAATCAAAGATTTATTTGTTTCCTCTCGACCCTTAAACCTATCTCGTCCACTCTCAACCCCTAATTCAATAATTATCTAAAATTAATATTTTGGTACCTACTCTCGTTATAGCGTTCGTAGTTCATGCAATGTTCTCTAATATTCAATATTTTCTCCTCTCTTCCAGCGCGGGTCGCAGAAGGCGGAACCCCTTGGCTCTGTACACAGAGGACGATGGCCACGATCTGAGCGACTTGGGTATCGGCACCTCCAGCACTAAGAGCAGTCTCAGCGAAGACTGCGATACGCATAGCTTAGCAGTAAGTATAAAATACCTTTTTATTTATTTATTAGATTTATTTATTATATTTATTACATTTATTAGACTTATCAAATTTATTAGATTATTTGAATTATTAGATTTATTAAATTTATTAAATTTATTATATTTACTATATTTATTGTATTATATTATAGGTTAGTTTATGTTGAGAGGGTAGGCAAAAGAGAGCCTCTGCTTTCTGCGGCTGCTACCGCTAGAAACGATTCAAGGTTGTGCTGTTGCATAGTGTTGATTTAATACGGTTGTCTGCATGGTGGAAGTTACTTGATGGGAGATCATAATTTTGCACGATAGACAATTCAGAGGTTTCAAGAGGTTTCACCAATTAGCCTGCTACATTTAAATTATATTGTGACTGTTGGTCGTCTTTCATTATAAAACCTATAAAAAGGATATCTACTGCCTTCTTTTAATTATTAAAGTAACTGCAGATACACCCTACTATTACTAAAAGAATATTAAATTAATATTGACTCTCTTTAATTTCAGAGCGACGGTATCGATCTGGATAAAAATCATTCAGACGTGGACAACATGTCGAACTGCGACATAAACCGCAAGCTTGGCTCCAGCGCCAACGAATACGACACCTGCACGACTACTACGATAAGTTCTCCAGAGCCCGAGGAGTACACTTACGAAGGCGCCATCGAGGGCTACAAGTCACGCATCATATCACAGACGAACAGCAACATCATCAAAACTGTTGTCAATAACAATTTCAAAGAGAAATCTCCAGAGAAAAACGGAGATCTAAACAGAATCAGAACTAACGTAAGCAACAAAATAGAAGAGAAAGTTTCCTCATTCCAACAAGAAAGGGCTAACGATGCCAAAAATAATAATAATAAGAAAGACTTACCCAAAGTCGATATTCACAAAAGGAGAGAACAGTTTGAAAGGGAAAATTCACAAGAACCACAAACGAATAAACCAAAATTGCCTGAAATTGTGAACAAAAAATCTATTAAAGAAAGACTGTCTAGCTTAGAAAAGTTTTCAGAAGATTCAAATGTGCAGAAATCTACAGGTGATCTGTCCAAGTTACCTAGTGAAGTCAGACCGTTAAAAGAACGCTTATCTTCACTTGAAAAGGTAAAGGCCGCAGAACCTGAAAAAATGAAAAGACTTTCAAATGGAGATTTAAATAATGCAAGATCATTGAAAGAACGTCTTTTTAGTTTGAAGTCACAGACATCTGAAGAAGAAGTCAAACTGACTAAAACTGAAGTGAAAGATGTTTCTATGAGCCTAAAAGAGCGTCTTTCCTGTCTCGATGCTGCAAAAAACAAAGAGGTGCCAAAAATATCTGTAGATGACGAAATATCTTACAACAAAGATACCGAGACCAATATTCAAGAAACTAAAGATAACCTGATGGATAGTTCTTTAAAATCCAGCTTGTCTGGAATCGAAAGCCAAATGCAGAGCTTCTGTCGTTCTTTAGACAGCTTGGATATAAATGGTCAGTCGTCTCCTACTTTTGATAGAGTTCAGTCTTTGGAAGATTTCGATTGCGCTGAAATGCAGAACAATACTGTGCCAAGTGATATTGAAACTGAAGACAGCGGAATACACACAGCTAGAGACTCGTGTGCTCCTGCAGATGATATTGCCGATTTAACTCAAGTCGCATCTCCAATTGGAGAACCTGCAATTGAAGTATCTGAGTATGAGTCATCCAATGAAGATGGATCTCCCAAGGATGATATTGAATCAAAGATCGAAGAAATCGACAAGCAAGAATCTGTTCATATTATCCAAGATGTAATTATGGAAGAAACTGAGGACCAAGATCTTAAAACGGATGATGATAGTGCCAGCAACTACTTAGAAGCTGTCTCTCAACCTGAAGATTTAAGCATCACAGAAGTTACTGAAATACAGCTAGATAAAGATGATGAAGACACTCTTAAAAGTTTGGAAAACCAGGACACCAGTGTAAGTTTGAATGAGCCTGTTTCTACTGCATCGGAAAGCGACACAGTGGTGTTCGAGGGGAAGATGACTATACATCTCAACCTTGACGAGATCCGCAACAATATGAACGCCGGTGCTGGGAATACTAACATCGTTAGCTCTACTAACAGCATGCCTATGGTAACTGTCTCAAATATCACCACTATCACTAACATATCACCTAAAAATTCTGTTAGATCGCTAAAAAGTAATGATGTAGCTGATTTTTCTTATTCTTCAGACTGTTCTCTTATAGATAATATAAGTAATAATATACAAAATCCTGCTAAAATTACAGCTAACGGTGGAGAAGCGGTAAGTACGCAGGACGAAAATCCATTTTGGGAGAAACGTACTAAACGTAGAATAGAACCAAATAGACGCAAGACTATATTGTTTATTAACAATAAAGTTACAACGAAAACTTTACCTAATACTGTCACTCATGAGAAGGCTTAGCTTAATACTGAACCATCGTAATCAGCCATCTTGAACTTTGAAATTATAGTCAACTGTGTTTTTCAAATAAATAAAACATAAACACAGAAATATTCCCGTTTAAATAGACTTGGGGTATGCAATAGTAGATTTATTGTCTGTATAATTGTCTAATATAATATAATAAAATATATATAACTAAATAATATTGCATGTATATTTGATGGAAATAGATGTATGACAGTAATGAAAACATTTTAGCCCCGTACATTCAAATTAGACTTTATGTTGTTCGTTTTAAGGTATGATTCCGAAGCCGACCGCAGACCAAAGCGGCAGATACAGCGTACCTGGACATAAATATGAATGTGATAATATTGCTTATTGTTTTAATTCTTTGAAGCTTCTCAATAGTGTATTTATTACTATGAGAGTTTAACAAGTAAACCGATTGCACAAATTATTCATAAAAATAAAAGATTGTCAGTCTCGCAATCCGTACATTTGTCTTTATCTACACATTTTCACATTTCTTCACATAAATTACTTGTTAAACATCGATATGAGAAGTAAGGAATCAAAACAATAAACAATAATATCATATTCAAGTTTGTTTCACGGTACGCTGTAACATACTGTATACGTCTGCAGTTGTAGTATGCGGTCGGCTACATAATCATATCTTTACGTTTAACTAGCCCCACAGTTACCATGTTAACAAGGCTAGTAGTCAACTAAAATAGTACGGATTAGTATTACTAATACAGCCCCGCATCTAATTTAAGAACCCCGACAAAACTCATGCACCACAAAATAAATACATATAGCTAAGAAATAAATTGCGGAGTTTAGCAGAAAAAAGTCTGGCCGTAAAGACTTAGCCTCGGTTGCACGATTTTATTTTAATATTAACAGTGCAGTTAAAGTACCGGTCAGGTATAAAACAGGTTGCACCATTTGACAATTGTTATAATTACGTCATAACTTGACGCCAACTGTAACCGGCCACGCTCAAACGTCAAATTATATCAAGAAGATAACTTAGCTACTTAATACTCTGGTGCAACACATTTAGCCAAACCGTACCTAAGAATCAATGTTATTGTTACCTACTGTTAAATTTGATGGAAACCTTAAGTTTAACAGGTAGGCGGTGCAACCAAGCCTTAGTGTTTTTCTAAACGTAGATATTTTATACATCAACACATTTTTAATGAATATATATCAAATTTATATGGTAGACAAATCGTCTTTTGGACAACTATCTAAGTCAAAACACGCTAGTGAAATGAACAAATAGAAGATCATTTCGATTTTCAATAGATGTATAGTAGACGGGTACTTAATCATAAATGTGATTAATATAATCTGTTTGCATGGGCCTAAATCATTCATATTCTATCTTTTAAGACATCTATTTCTATGATAAATTCATGATTAGTCGTAGTAATAGTTCATGACGTCAAACTTAACGTCACAGTATAAAGGGTGTTTCCTTTTTGTGTAAATTTAGAGCATAACAGTTAAGAATATTTGACTAGTTATGAACCTTGGACCGTGGTTACTTTGGTTGATTAACTTAAACTATGATTACGAGGCAGTCTTGGAAGTTTCCGTACTGTCTTGAGGTAACCTCCTGAAAAACAGTAAGATGATGATTATGGTATTCACACGGGTTTCGTACCCCAATAAAACGCGTTACGTGTTGACTGGTCCGTCACAGTCACAGTTCTGACATTTATAGGGCATATAGCTGTCATGAAAAATGACGATTTATCAAGAAAACGCATCGTCCCCGTGCCAAAGCGCCCTTAGGAGGCCGGAGGTCATTCGACGGCATCCGACGCCTGAGTCGCCTTCACAAGTCTTTTCTGGATTATTTGGCACGCAACTCACTAACGCTGAGCCAGAGAACTTACACCCCCTAAGGCTGCCACGAGGACTCGCCTTAACGTTTCCCATGCCGTGTATAACTCCTCATGAGTCTTCGCATTACAATAATGGCATTCGGGCGATGACTCCTTCCGAATCCGACACAGGTAATCCCCCAAGCATCCGTTAACAGAGATTATCTGCGTCAGAGGTCCCCATGAGGCCTCTCTAGGCAGTCCTCCATGACGGATATTACCGCCGCTATCACGGCGTCTCGTATAGTACACGAAAAAGAACAGCCTATATACTATGACGTTAGTCGGGCGACCACAGCCTCTTGAACGTTTATCTAGAATATATAATTATTTGATAGGTGACGTAAAAAGTCGTATCTTAAATATTCTAAATATATTCGCATAAGTAAATCATGTTAGTATAAGATAGCTAGTATCTATCCCATACAGAGCCCCATAAACCTTTTTCGTTATCAGATTGTTCAATGTTTGCTAAATATGACCTACTTCTGAAGTAAAGCCGCGTTATAAAATTATTTACAAGTTTTACTAAAAGTTTAAAAATCATTATGTTTAGATCATTAAACGGAATTTACAAAATCTTAAAATTGAAAGTATCCTAAACGTTAGCATATTAAAAAAAAATAAACATACATAATCAATCTCGTTGCAAATCAATATTGTCCATATCATTCTCATATATTGCAGTTGCAAAGCTAGATGAGGATCATTATGGATTGAAAGTATTGAATTTGGAGGGAGATTGGACTTGTATGTTTTGAGAATAACTGGGCACTATTAGGATTCGTATGTTAAACCGTACCGGTAAAAGAAAAGTAGATATTTACGGCTAAATTAAATGTAATTAACAATGCATTTAGTGGAGTTTGTTATCTAATTTGGGCTTGTAAGTCTCGTGGCATCACTTTGGATTTATATTGGCTTGAGCTCACAAGGTATTAAATGCGATTTCCGGGTCGGACAGTGTTGTTTTTAGTTAGACAAAATATTCGAAATAAATCCAATAGTTTAACATAATAGGCTTGTACTTAATAAGTTTGGAACGGACAGTAAAGCATTATGTAGTTTAACATAAGGTTTTTATAACAACATAGTTACATCCACCCTTTCCCTGAAGGCTCTTGATAATATATATAGAAAAAATATAACATTAATACCTTATGTACACGAAACCATAAACTGTATAAAAAAAATTGTCTATACTTTAGAAAAAGTATAAAGTCAATTAATATAGGTATAACTTAATTTAAACGCAAAAAATATTAGTAATACCTTATATATTTAATACGAATATCAAAATGGTGGCCGACTCATATCCAATATAAAATTTCTTGCATTGTTTGTGATCAATTGATCTCACCCAAATATCACTAATATCATACTGTGTTTACTGTAGACCCATCTTTTAATATAAATAACTTCTCCATTCGTGCTAAACCACACAATTCCTAGCACTCAGCCAAATGTAGGCGTTCTGCACACGAAAAATCATAAAAATCATCAATTAGAATGTACGTATTGCTGTTAAAATATATCATAGAATATTTTAATACTGATTCATCAATCATTTGGACCAAGATCATATACATTAAAACATGTAATAGTGTGCAACAGCCCTTAGACATACAGGGTTACGCAGTAGTTTCATAAAATGTATGTATAGACATATTAATATACATGTAGACTAGTTTCACACTTATATATCCATATATTAAACGTGATATTGTAAAATTCATTATATCAAAATACATGTTGCCATTGTTATTTGTATGACTTTTATTTATGTATCACTATATAAATTATACCTCATATCCCAAAACACACAATGAAAATTAAATTCATTTTTATATCATGTAATATTATGTAACTATTATTTTATACATAAAAAATGTGATCCATTTTATGTATTTCATTTTTATCATTTGTTTATACTGGATAATATGATACTTAAAAGTTTTTAAATCAAAGACAGTAGTTGTAAAATCAGTTGGTTCTTATCTTCTATAAGAATACATACAGCGCTTATCTCTTTGACATCTGAGTTAGTCTGATAGGTAGCGCCTCGCGGAGAAGGCGCAAGCTCATAGCTAAGACAATATATATTATGGTGATGGGTGGTTAAGGTAAGACATTAATATTATCGCTTCATTTTCATTTGCGATTAACACCTCACTTCGCATGTAGTTTGTGCACTCTATTTTGGTGATAAATATTTTGATTTTGTTGATTTCTTTAATTTTTTTATAGTCTTACTGGGTTTTTTCTCAAATTCTAATGGTCAAGCAAAACTATTCTATAAAAAAATGTCTGAACTTATTTCAATATGTTTTGTTTTTTGATTAATTTGAAATTGATAGCTTCTTTTTTATTAATAATTTTGTGTTAATTTTCTTGTAGTGTAGTAGTTTCGTTGGTTCAAGTTGTTAATATCGTCATAATTCTTACAGTACCTAGTGATGTAATACACAACTATAATGATGTCATTGTTTACAACTATGAAATCATTCTTCTCATTCGTTCAATTGTTTACTAGTTTTTTAATTTATAATTTGAATGGTTCAATAGTGAGACAATATTCTAAAAAATATAATATGATTTTGAAAATTTCTAGAAGTTTTGTTGGAATCCGACAAACTTTATTTGAAATAATTAAATACCAACGGAACATTTGCACTGCAATTGTGATTTGTTATACCTATCTATGTTCTTAAAAGCAATTGTAAAAGCTAATATATCAATCTACAGGTCCTCGATGCTTTAGAACTGGCGTTCAAAGAACTTGATTCAGAAGACAGCGCAGCTATGGAGGATAATGAGACCTCCAAGAAAGTGGAAGAAGAAGTAGACTTCGTGAACAAGAAGATAACTGTAACTCCTCTGTACGAGAATATAGACATGTTCTATCAAAGCACTGACGAGACCTTCCCTCTGGATATGAACACCAATGTGTTGGAGCCTCCGAAGGAGAAACCTCCTCCACCTCCGACTGAGGATGGACCTGAAGATGAACTGCTTGGAAATGTGAGTTTTTTAAAATCTTTTTTCTGTTTTTTTTTTATAATATCACGCCTATATCCCCGAAGGGGTAGGCAGAGGTGCTAGCACCTACATTTCGCCAGTTTATATTTAGGTCCCAATGTAATAGGTGGCGAGCCTATTGCCATTAACCGGGCACTTATAAACCTGCGATAAATACACACGTAACTTCGAAAAGATTTTCCTGGTTTTTACGTATTAATTAGTATCTTCCACCTGGTCGCTGCTACACCTTATTTTACCACCCATATATTACTTCTTTTCTTCTTGTCAATCCTCTCGAAGCCCCGGCTGACTATACCGGCCGGGAAAATATCGAAGTTCAGCCACATCTTAGACTAGAAAGCCGACTCCAACTGAATTGGAAATAGGCTCAGAGAATGATTCTTTAGCCGTGTGTACCTTATCAAGATTTTTTTTTATTTAGGACTCGTCAATTTGACTTCACCCCGCCTGATGGTAAGCTCAAGGCAAAGTCTCAGGAACGAGGGTCACCATTACAAACATGTAAAGTAGTTACAAGTTGTGTTGATCACATGGCTGTACAATGATTATAATTCTATTGTTAATGTCAAGTAATAAATTCAAGGTCATTTCTTAACAATTAACACAGTAAATAGATTAGCAAGCAATTAGATGAGTCTGCAGTAAAAACTATCTTAGCCATGTTAGCGAGATAACATGTTACGAGAAACGATTGCATATAATAGGTACATTATAATGTACCTATGTTTATTTACAATGTTAATAACTGTGTAGGTATTCTAAATAGACTACGCAGTGTTGGTTCCATCTCATTCCATTGTTATTACCCGACTGCGCGACGCGACGCGAGGGTATTGTGTTTATCAGTCTATGTATGTATGTATGTATGTATGTATGTATGTATGTTTGTTTCTATGTGGCGCTCTAGAGACCAAACGCATGGGCCGATTTTGATCATTCTTACGTCAATCGATTCGTCTTAACCTTGCGAGTGTCACTAAAGACATGACAGTAACCAAAATTCACCACAGCGACAACCAGACGCCATATTGTCAAAATGAAAAAAAAAAAGTTGATGAACTATGTCAAGTGGGGTGTCGTTGAATAGGTATTTTAAAATCATATTTAGGTTTCTTTTACCATTTTTCATTTTGAATAATATTTTAGGATATATAACGATTTAAAGTTGTTTAACAAAACATTTATTCTCACTAATTTCCTTACTTATTGATTTAAGTTTATATTTCAAGTATAAACAAAACAAAAATATTTTTGATAACAAAAGTATAAAATAAAAAAATAATTTAAAGAAAAACAAAAAACCCGACTGCGCAATCTAAAAAGAAATAAACAAGCCCAATAGTTGAAAATTCATACAATACTTACAGTCGGGGCCCAATCAAATTTTACCAATCAAATTTTCCCAAGGGGCCCCGACTGTGAGTATTGTATGAATTTTCAACTATTGGGATTGTTTATTTCTTTTTAGATTATCAATCATATTGATTCTTTTATTATCTTGAACAATCATTTTTATATTTCAACAAATTAACGCAAAACAAAATAAAATTGTATGTTATGTATGTATGTGAACCGCCAGCATATCTAATTGCTTTTCAAAATTTTCCGTACATTTGATTGGGCGGGTTTATCAAAACACAATGTTTAAAAATTACTGTAACGTCATTCATTGTGACCTATATGACCTATAGTTCGTATGGTTGTCGGTAGATCTGAATCATCAGGAGAATTTCGAATGATTCAGACGAGGTTATGTGACTTAGCGGTCAGAGCGGTCCCCCTGTAGGGAAAAGATCGCGGGTTCCCAATCCCGTCGAAAAAAACAAATTTTCAATACAAAAACTGTATGTTAGTCCTTGCTCTTGAATCATTTTATCTATGTAGAAAACCACATCATAATAGTTAGAGTCAAAGTCGATCCTAACCAACATGAAATAGGCAAAGCGCACGGCACACTTGCCGGGAAACGAGTTATATATTCTTTTACGTTTTTTTAATGATTTTTTAACATAATTCCAGGGCAACTTCAAACACACAAGCTCAGCCCGCCGCATCAAAAAAGAGATCCGCAACAAACGCACCAGTTTCCTCGGAATCGAAGGTCAGGTGGACGACTCCTACTTAGACGCAGATCTCACCCTCGCGCCACGGCCAGACATCACCTCCTTCCTCCAAGAAGAGACCAAGATTGAGAAGCTTCTGTATAAGAAGACACTGTCACATGACATGGACGCGAAGTTGAGAGACAGCAGGGACTCTGGCGTGGATGTAGACAGGGGTCCTTCAGCTGAGGCGTGGTATAAAGGGCATTCGTCTCCGGAAACCTCGAATCCTCATAGCAGACAAAATAGTGAGGTATGTAAAGATGTCTATCCTTTTTCTCGTACCATATGTTATTGAGGACTTGTTCCAAGGCGGCTGGATACAACGACATAGGGAACCCTGGTGCAAAGCAATTAAAACGACGACCTCCGTGGCGTGGCGGTAGTGAACGCGACTGCTACGCAGGAGGCGCGGGTTCGATTCCCGCTCGGTGCAAATATTTGTGTGCATGAATATTAATATCTTCATTGGTCTGGATGTTTCTATGTATAATATGTATGTATTTACAAAAAAAAATCTAAGTATGTTGATCCGCATTCTAGAACTCATAACACAAGCTAGTTAAGCTATGCTTACTATGGGTCTAGCTGGCGTTGTGTAGATTGCCCTAGAATATTTAAATTTAAAAGAACTTCTTACCGGAGCAGATATGATTTCGTATCAATATTCCGTGTAGAGGCGAAACACGTGTCGAGGTTTGTCCTTCGCACTTGCGGAATACTGCACATACGATATCATTATCTCTTTATTAATTGCTTCGAAGGGTGCGGTTTGGCATTCCTTTCTATGACGATTAGTAATATTTAACTATTGCTATCGTTGGGGTCTCTAAACTGTAGGTGAGCGAGGTAACTTCCCTTCTTCATATATTTTCTTATAATGAATTGCCGCTATGTAACGCCTGCTTCAATATCTGATCCAAATATTCTTTGATTACATCATTTTATCTTTACGGCATCGTCTAATTACGTTAGGAAACTAATTTTAGAAGCGGATGTGTACTTGATAGTGTATCTACTATCTGCTTACACGTAGATAGCCTTATGTTAGGTAATTAATATAAAAATGGTCAAGTTCAAAACAAACCTAACATGAACTAGCGATATCTTCGGAATGTGATTTTGTTATCTATAGTCGAGCAATTATATCGGCGGTTAGCGCAGTCATTCTTAATTAAACATTAGATAACGGTACGCGAAGCCCAGATTTTTGCGAGAGAATGCTTAATACGTTATGCCTAGTAGTAATTTTTTGTTAACATGTGCAGAAATTTTTTGAAAAGCAATTATTATGCTGACTGTTCAAATCAAATTTAGAAACGGGATTCCTAAGCTAAGCCACGAAGCCTCGTATGAATCATTCGAAGTTCGCGGTTAGGGAAAGATCGCGAGTTCGAATCCAGTCGAAGCATTCACTTTTTCCTATCTAAATTTGATTTGGACATACTTTAAGCCTGCATTAGAACCTTATTTGTTAGAGACTACAAAACACCTTCAGCTAGTTTGTTGTATTACGAAGCACTATGTTCTGTGGCCATAAGCAGGTCCGTAAAAATAAAGGTGGTCTGGAAGAGATCATTCAGCTATTTGTTTATGTAGAGCTCCCCAGATTTTTAAATCAAACAAATAATTAAATTCTGTCTTGGATGTTCATTTTTCTAATCTAATTCTATAGGAATAGTTTAGATACTAGGTATTTGTTGTAAAATTGCAATAAATTAGATAATCTTTTGATTCTTTTAAATGTTGACTTCTGCCAAGCTATATATAATTGCTTCTTCTCCAATTCCAGCCGTACACCCACGTAACAGTGACATCTGATGAAGAGGAACAGGCCAAGAAGCAAGAAGTCTTCTCTGCAAACCTGAACTCCAAGCTCACGGAGCTGACAGACGCACCTGCAGACAAGATCGAGAGCATCGACAAGAAGTTACAGCAGACACAGGTACTATGATTATGCTATGCAAGGGGAGCCGGGAGACAGCATTAAGTCGGGAAGTGCAAAATTAGATGAGATAGTGTCAAAGGAACTGTCACGAACGGAAAAGAACTGTACATACATACGCTCACGCCCGTAATCAGAGTAGGCAGAGGTGTATAAAACACCCACATTACGCCAACTATGATTTTTGGTGCCAATAGGGGGCGAGCCTATTGCCGCCAATCGGGCACTTTGTAAGAAATAGGTATGCTGAAAATAAATCACAAGGAAATTAATTACGTGCTTAGCCGCACAAACACTACCAATTATCATCTTGGAGAGTATCAGACGAGGAAAATAGAATTGTCGCTCTCATAAAAGCCTTAAAATCTATAAAAAAATTCAGTAACGTTTTCGTTACTAACGTACCATCATTCGAGAAGAAATCAAATTGACGTGTACTAAAAAAAATAATCATCGGCGTGCGAGTGTGTTGCATACTTCCATAGGCCAGTGTAACCACAATATTTAAAAAGAAAGTAATAAAAATACTTGACTTGAATTTAATGGATGAAATTAAATTGTAATTTAGTAATCAGAAAATAATGTTCATTTCCAAACTAGTCTATTATTAGTCTAATGATTTAGACTCAAATCAAAATTATGATATCAAACCCCTACCTGCATTCAGTCTTAGTGTCAGTTTTGTGGAAACATTTTTCCGTTGTTGCAAGTTTTACCAAAAGAAATGTAAAAATAATAATGCAATCATAAACAGTTTCAATTTCATGAATCTTGTGGAGTTATTTACAAATAAGGTACGTAATAATATACATCTAACTTTGCACTTTCAACAAACAATCCTCATTATTGTAATATCAACATATTTTGATTTGATACTATATTGTATGGTCATCTTGTAACTTAAATACCATCAATGTATTGCCAGAGGCAATTGAAACTAAACTGCAATGATTTAGACATGTTTTATTATAATTCACTAAATATTATTGATTTGTATTGATCATTTATTGCATATAAGAGTCTATCATTGTCAAGAAACGTAAGTACGTAAGGTTAGAAATTTGACAAGTTTAGAACCAGAATGCCTAAGAAATGCTCTCGGGTACGGTACATACAGTTTTTGTTTTCCATAGAAGTCTTCATAGAGAATGTACTAGCAGTAGATATGAAATTGAACTATAGTTTATTTGCTTCTCTGAACCATCTAGGGAACGATTCTACTAATTAGTCAACCATTTTAAAACCACTGAGATTAAAAAAACACCAATTAATTTTAGACACTACTGCTATATGGTTAAAGCCTTATATTAAATGGCATCTTGTAGAGCGAATGAAACTACGTAACGAACTCTTTTTTATTTATTTTCGAACTTTAAGACGATGTTGATAACGCTGAAAATTCAATGGTAGTTTTCATAATCTCAGTAATTTGTCAATGGTTAATAGTTTGTAGATTCGGGTGTCCTGGTGTACTAAAGATACTTAAGATTTATCTTCAGTGTTAAGAGGTGGTGGTATAATTGGTGTTGGTTCTCTTATACCAAAACAACACTATTTCGAAATAGCACAGTGTTGTGTCAAATCAAAATATTGGAAATAAACTTGTCTTCTTCATTTCACGTACAATGAAATGCTATATAGAAGCTATTTATTATATAAAATTCATTTAGGTACTTAAATTGTTTTCCTATTCTTATTTATAGTTACTTTTAGTGACTTTTTACATACTAAAACGATAGTACAAAACAAATTTATTTTGTATTGTAACAGTGTTTATGTTACATAACGAATTTTCATGTATAAAAGTCATTATATACGATTTTAGATCTCTTTATTGTATAATTATAAGGTAATTATGGGAAAGATATTGGTTACTTCTCGAATTATTCGCTTTGGTAATTAATAATTAATTAATTTAGCGATAAATCACAGTTAGTCGCTTTCGCTTCCATCATGACTCGGGCAATTATGAATGTTGCAATTAACTAATCATTTGCTGACTTTCATTAGCTCAATATAAATAATTTTTTTCGTGTAGTTTAATTTAAGTCTTACAAATTATGGTATGGTGGAATAATAGGTGGATATTTCAATGTATGTGTGCTTACCTTATCTGATTTGGGTAGGGAAATTAGTGTCTATTTGTCTCCATGGAACGCACGCCATAGGTTATTAGATCCTATCCTATCTTTGTATGTCCGTACCATTATAATAAATAATACTTATTGTAGGATTTAACATAGATTTTTATCTTTTAATTACTAAAATATCATTTTGAAACTGCTATATTTTTTTGTTTATTAATTTTTTACGCGAACCATGAACCATAACTGTAAAACGAACTATTAAATGTAATAATAAATGTTAAAGTTGTCTATTGTCTTTAAAAAATTACAAGTCCAACGACCTTACTCATCATTTCGGTATTTTTTTTAATTTTCACATAAGTGGTAGTAACTTCAAATCTTTGCAATTTTATCAAGTCAATGTGTGGAAGCGACCGCGTCTATACCGACTGTGCAATTTCAAAATCAACTAGGAGGTACATGCTAAAAAAAACATATCTATATCATGAAACATAGACTGTCCAAATATGTAATAAATAACCTTAGAAATGGCTCTTTTATCAGAAAAACATAGTAGGTACAGTGGGCTCCAAAATTTCCTGGACACCTTAAGATCTATAATCCTTTAACAGCTTAAGTATAATTTAACCAAAACATAACATAAACCCACGCCTGTATCCCCGAAGGGGTAGGCAGAGGTGCTAGCACCCACATTTCGCCAGTTTATGTTTAGGTCCCAAAGTCCCAATTTAACCAAAATTATTAAATATAGAATTAATAAAATAAAATAGATCGGTGTCTTGTTCCTTCATAAGAAAATAAGTAAACTCATGCAAGTAGTATTCTAAACTTAAATACATTATTAAGTGGCTATATTATCCAGTGACTTCTAAAACTAGTAGTTCTGTACTGGCATCTTTTTATCACATTATGTTTGTTTCAAATTGTCCAGAAACGTTTGTAGCCCACTGTATACAGCTGTTAAACAAAAAGAACTATAAGATAAATAAATAACATAAAATAAATCTAATTGCACACCTTCTAGATTTTGAAATTATCAGTTTTCATCTATGTATACCTTCTTATATCCTACTTATTGTACTGGCTATCTATCACTGCTGTTTTGGTAGCGGCTAGCACTGTATATGCTTCAAAAGCACTATAGCATGTAAGGTTGATTGTATGATAATATTATATTAATTAGTGTTTTGAATACCACATTGAGGTTGAATATTATTATCAGATATTACTTCTTTCGTTTATACATAGATTTGATTTCATTATCCATTATTATAAACTTAAGATAAGATTTTAGAAGGGAGATGATTTATATCAAATTTATACAGGAAAATGTTGCTGCTTCGACGGGATTTGAACTGTCGTCTGATGCATTTGAAATTCTAAATACGTATAATATATAGGTATAGGAGAATTTCCAATTCTTCAGACGTGACTTCGTGGCTTAGGGTCAGAGTTTTCCCCCTGTAAGGGAAAGATAGCGGGTTCGAATCCCGTCGAAGCATTAACTTTTTCCTATCTACATTTGATTTTGAATAGTTAGCATACTAATTAATTTAAAAAAAAATCATTTAAAAATGAATAATAAATAAAAAATTACAAATTATTATGCGTAACAATACGGCGATTAAAATATGTAAGTTCATTCAATTTAGTAAGTAATATAAATTATAAAAAATAATGTTAAATACTCGTAATCATCATAAGTTACTGTACAGCAAAAAGGTTTTTCATGGGTGACCACGAAAGCCTTGAAGGCATTAATTTATCGTGCCTTAAAGATGATTATTAAAAAATAAGATATTGTGGTATTTAAGACATATTTATATAATGCCGCCAGATTAACATAATTATGCTTATTAATGCTTAATTTTTATTTTAAAGTCTGTATCCACGCCTCTTTATATTCATAGTATAATAAGTGATTAGAACAATGCCTAATTAGTCTGAGAAGTAGTTTTGATTACGTAGTCATGTATATTACTTTATGCTTCATAATAAATATTATTTATTTTAAATACACTATTTGCCTTTCATTTCTTGCACTATTATATATATTTAGAATGCACGTTGCACCGTATATAAAAACTATATAAAGTTGCTTCACCGACTTTTTACATAAGAGTTGGTTGCATAGAATCGTAATATCTGTAGAATAATAGACAAAATAAAAAAAAAAAATTTTCAAATATTTTTATGTGCAATGTTTAAGTTATTAAACACATTCTGTTTCATATTACTCAATATAAACACACATTGGAACCATAATACTAATTTATTATAAATGAGTACAAAATAAATAAAATAATTATGTACAGTGAAAAATTTATTTAGTTACTAATTATTTTTGTTGAGAAGTCGCAAAGTCGTACGCACAGGTTCTCAACTTTCATTCATTCATTCATTTATCGTTCATTCTTATAAGTGTTATGGTTCCCACGAGTGGGCATTGTGATGTAAATAACATTGTGTGGCGTGGCGTGTCTTGCAGGCGTGCACTAACGAGGACTGGCCCGACGGGGCTTTTGACGATATCCACACCAAGGTGAATGACATTTTACACTTACGAACCTACATACGTATAAGAGAAATTTCTATTAAGTGATTCTTTAGTAAGTAGTCTAACGCGTGGAGTGACAGAAAACTATATAGTTTTAACTCGCATTGATAAAATGAAGTTTAAATTTTGTTTGGTAATGTAAATTAATAAAAAATATTTTACGATGTTATTAATAATTAATAACACACTTGTACTTCTCCACTGAATTTATTATTGTACCTAACCGGTTTCGCCTTGCGACATTCTCAAATGTTTACCTTAACAGTTTAAGTACAAGTGTGTTATCAATAATGTATAACAATAAGTTCCACCAAGTGCCATCAATCAATAGTACAAATAATACTTAACGATGTGAGAAAATGAATAGAAATTTCTTTTATAATTGTGAAATTCATTATTTAATATTTAAGCAATGTGATAGCTAATCCACGCTCGCTGGCTAAAGCTGCTCACTTCATGCTATTGTTACTAAATCTTTTTTAATACCTAACTAATTTAATTAATATTGCTTTTGTAAGGTCCTATAACGGGTGTTTAACTCTTGCTGCGAATATTGTTTTTTTTTCCTGTAAATATTGAAATGTATTATTTATATTAAAATGAATAATAACAGATGCGAATGAAAAAAGTGTGACCCTCAGACAAAGTCATACTGTCACGCTGATTCCGACCTACCGATTTTTCCTATAGTATTAATTAGTAATAATAAATTTCGGACTTAGCATTACGATCGAGAGGTTCTAGGTTCGAATTCTGGTCATTACACTACCGCTGTAAAGCTTAGCTGAAGCGGTTGGAAAGAATATTAATAATTGCAGTTGCTGTGATATTCTTTAAAAAAAAGTACCTACTTGAGAACAGGTTATTAAATTAACTAAACTTACATTACAAGAAAGGTACATTAGACCATAAAGTTATCTTTATTAGAGCAATTCCTTAGTGGAACAAAGTGTGCAAGTGACATACTGTACCTACGTTAACACAAAACCTAATCGTAAAAAAGTGACATAATTACGAACCGTAAACCGTTTTTATCAACCATTATCAACTTTGACAGAAATAAATATTGCAGTGACGTCAATGTTTCTACACTAAAAGTCACAAGTCACTGCCACTGACATTTTAAATGCGGTAACGCGGTAATGAAAGAGTCTGTGCGTCTATTTACACTAGTAGTATTAATATCTATACATTGAACATAATTTATTTGAATATTATAGGACCTTACAAACTATAATAACTTTTCAATCAACATCATATTTAAATATCTCAAATAATACAAACTTTAACAATAGGAGGTCCTACGCTTCGAAAGAGAGCTTCTCCAACTAGAGCAAGAAGAACTACGTCGTCAAAGAGAGAATCTCATTCGCGACCAAAACAGGATCATACAAAAATCAGTCCAAGACATCTCAACAATACCATCAACGCCTGAGAAACCTCCCTTGCACGCCAGACCGAAACTCATCAACCCGAATTACAGGCATTCGATGCCAAATTTAATACTTAATGAAAACTACGTCTCCATTCCCCCTGCTGTGCCTGAGAGGCAGATAGAGGGAGAAAGAATGGTAGACGAGAAAAGAAAACCTTTCGTCTCCGAGGAGCATATGCAGAGGCATTTCGGTGTGGAAGAAAGCAGGAGGGTCTTGTATGAGGGTAAGGATATGAGGAGGCAGCCTTTAAGAGTCCCTCAGCCAATATTGCCCCCGAAGCCAAAGAGTCGGGAGTCAATTGAGAGGGAAATTACTATGAGGTGAGTTTTTGCATACTTATACAGCACTAAATTAATTAATCTATACTATTACCACTGCCAGAAGGGTCGCTACCGGTGACCGAAAGGGTGATTAGCCCTTCCGTGTGTGAATTTCATCCAATTCCCCTATACCTATAACGACTGTCATAGATGTTTGTATGACAACCGGAACCGATGGTTAAATGTGCTCTCCGATGTACGGCGAGACAAATGCAAATAGTCATATTCATCCATATATATATTTGCACTGAGCGGGAATCGAACCCGCACCTCCTACATGATTCATACAAATCACACTGGGCCATATTTTATTTTTTAAGAATTTTTTTAATAATATCACGCCTATATCCCCGATGGGATAGGCAGAGGTACTAGCACCCACATTTCGCCAGTTTATATTTAGGTCCCAATGTGGTGGCGAGACTATTGCCATTAACCGGGCACTTATAAACCTGCGATAAATACACACATAACTTCGAAAAGCATCGAAGTCATTGGTGTGTGCTATGATAAACCTGGGATCGAACCCGAGACCTCGTCTCAGCAGTCTATTACCCATACCACTGGGCTACCGCGGTTTTTAAGAAAAATGTATCATATTAATGACTTCCCTTCAAGTTTTTAATCCCTATGGCAAATGATTCCAGGAGTAGCCGCGTCCCTTCAGCCGGGGAGTACGCCAACGTGCAGTTACGGCCCAAGGCCGTGGCCAACGGGAACGGGGCCAACTACCACCCCATGACTAGGCACACGCTGCAGGTAATTGTTATATTGTTATTACTATTTTGTCGAAGACACCAGAAACTTAATAATAACCTTGTGTTGTGTTTCCGGGGGTGGGTAGGGTAGCCAGCTCACTGGAGAGGTATAGTGTTGTTAGTGAGAAGACCGAGACACCCTGCTTTGTTTTCTGTACTGACATCACAGAGACTCTCTTACCTTCACACTTCTTATGTTTCCTCCCCCCCTCCCTTCTACATGGTCGGCAGCACCGCAAGCTCCTGGTGTTGCAAATGGCTATAGGCAATGGTAACAACTTTCCACCAGGTGGGTCGTATGCTTGTCAGCCACCTAAGTAGTATAAACAAAGATCTACCCTTCTTGTGTGGATCATTTCACTCTGTATACGCTTCAGTTTACTTACTTGTAATCTTGGTAGTTAGTGGCCTCAGTTTCAACCGGGAATATATAGGTAAAAAAAAACAATATAATATAGCCTATACGATCTCTATAATTAACCTATGATTCACAGAATAGGATTATAAAAAATCCTATAAACTGATAAGAACGCTAACTAAAGGTAAACAATCTTGTGATAACTTTTTGTAACGACACATATTAAACAAATAAACTAGGTTAACTAACTGACTAACTGGCAGTTCGATACCGGTTTTTAGTCTTTAACACGCGAATCATCATCATCATCCGTCTTCGTCTCGGTCGCATCCGAAGCTGCCATCTTGGAGCCCGGCGTCCACTTTGTTTCCAGTATAACTGCGTACGGATGACCCTCGATATTTTCCGTGAAGCGACTACCATCTGGCCTCCACAACCTATAGGCATAGGCGATATCGAAGAATTGCAGTTGGACCAGTTGTTGAACTCTCTAGGGATCCAACTACCCGTAACGATCGCCATAGATGTTTGTATGACAAACAGGACTGACGGCTTAACGTGCTCTCCGAGGCACGACCAGACCAATGCAAATAACCATATTCATGCATACAAATCTTTGCACTGAGCAGGGATCAAACCCGTGCCTCCTATGTAGCAGTCGCGTTCACCACCGCCACGCCACAGAGGCGTTCCATATAAAAATGTGTTTGTATAAAAGATTAATGTTCTCAAAATACCCAACAGTTCAATGAAATACTGAACTAAAATCTTAAATACATGGTAAAACATTGCAGGCTCTATCGGCGGCTCCGACTCCGAAGCTGATCTCGAACAGCGACTGGCTGCAGGCGCGCCAGGCCGCCAGGAAACCCGCCAACTATAACTATAACCAACATTGGCTTATACAGGTATAAACTTCAATGTAACATAACGTAATATTATAAAAAGGTCTACAGAAGCCAGAAGTTATATTGAAACTTCTATTTAAGACGGGTTTTGCAGTATCACTGCAGCACACCCTCCAGTAGCACTAGTATGAACTCCTATCGAATTCGTAATGTAAAGGTTTCGAGAGAACGGAGCATTGTGGTTGGCAGTCTGCCCCTTGTGAACCTATGTGCGTGTGTAGCGCGCCAATCGCAATGCTCCGTTCTGTCGATACCTTTACATTACGAATTTGTTAATATTTCGTGCTAAGGCTACAGCATAATCGCTGTAACTTCTGTAACGCTGTAAAATGCCCTTTTCCCAATTTCTCAAAATATGTGCACCACGGGATTACAGTCTTCGAGGAAAGGACATTACGAGAAAAGGACATTACGAGAAAAGGAGGTATGTGACGAGACCGTCCTGATCGTAGACAGATTCCGACAGGTTAATTTGGTTGAATGTTTCCAGGAAGCGGAGCAGCGCCGCATCGACGAGGCGCGGCGCACGCGCGACACGCGGGGCCTGCCGCACGCGCCGCACGCTGCGCCCGCGCAACTGCACGACCTGCGCGCGCTCAGCACCAGGTCTGTACGTCACACACTCTGAGCCACTCTCACTCAAGCCGTATACAGAAAGGTGGCAGCCAGCAGCGATCTACCCGCGCTCATCGGCGCCGGTATTCTAGTTACGGTTACATAAAACGTGCAAAAAAGAAGGACGAGCAATTTTATTTATGGTGGGTAAAATCCCTATGGATAAACCCCTGCCAGTGCAAGAAGTTAGGGACGTTATATTGAATTCGAACCGACAAAAATGCACGCTGTCTGGGTCTTTAGTTGCCGGAAGTGAGACCCGGGACCCTCTTTTTCGAAATGAACCCCTTCGGGTGTAGTGCCCGCGGTGTCACCTTCTTGCTCCGGATATGGGATGGTACACTTTGCGCTATCGCCGCATCCTGCTTTTCTGCTCGAGTGACAGACGATGTTGATTGATTGATGACATTGACATCTGACCTCCACAATCAATTGGCGATATTAAAATTCTATAATTAAACTAGTCTATATAGACTGCCATATTTCGCTCCCTTGTTAGTGCGATATAATTTAAAATTATCGTCATCCCAATTCTAATTCCGTGTCCTTAAAGTTTGGACAAGCCATATTTCGCTCTCATGCTTCTCCTTCACTAACAAATTGTCTTATCATGGCTTATGAACGCTTCACAATGACTGCCCCACCGAAAACGATTGGACATAACTGGAAGTACAATCACTGTACTAATATAATACTCTTTCTCAATTTCCAGCCAACAACAATTAAATAGTGACGTGAATCGGTCGGTGCGGACCGACCCTCGGGAAGAGAAGTTGCTCAGCGTCAGCGGACGGAAGAAGTGCTCGCACTGTGGAGAGGAACTCGGTAAGAGATGCACGTGACATAAATACATTTAAGTAAAGAGTCTCAGTCTAAAAGAATAACATACACGAAACTGAGCGAGTGAAACTGCGTAAAATAATGCCAGAGTTATAGTGCTATTTTCTTCGTGCTGTGAGTACGAACGAAAAAGCGCTATTTAGTATTACGATTGGCGGTTTCACACGCTAGTTAGCGCGTATTCACATAATTTTCTTACTTCCTATTTTCTCCTTTTCCGTATATTTTTTGCTTTCTCCATCTGCTCACTTCTCTATTGCCCCACTTTCTCCTCTTTTCCCTTTTTTTATAATGGGAAAACCCCACGGATACCCCCCGCCAGAGCCGATTGGGGAGGTTACGTCGGACTCGAACCGACTAACGTACGCCGTTGTTTGGTCCTTAATTGCCGGAGATGAGATAGTAACCAATATATCCCTCTTACCTCGGCAAACCCGGGGCCATCTCTTTCGAGATCCCCTTCAGGTGTAGGGACCACGATATCCCAGGCTAGCCCTTGGGTGTGACCAGTCACTCCGTTGTCCCCACTCCCCGTTTCCCATGTATACACCGCCGGTGCTCTGACGCTGTCGTTGCGTGCAGGTCGCGGCGCGGCGATGATCATCTCGTCGCTGTCGCTGTGCTACCACGTGTGGTGCTTCACGTGCGCCGTGTGCGGCGCCGCGCTGGGGGACGGCCGCGCCGGCGCCGACGTGCGCGTGCGCCAGCAGCGCCTGCACTGCCAGCACTGCTACTCCAGCGACGACGGCCGCAAGTACTCCGCCGTCTGAGTGCCACTCCGGCGACGACGGCCGCGAGTACTCCGCCGTCTGAGTGCCACTCCGGCGACGACGGCCGCGAGTACTCCGCCGTCTGAGTGCCACTCCGGCGACGACGGCCGCGAGTACTCCGCCGTCTGAGTGCCACTCCGGCGACGACGGCCGCGAGTACTCCGCCGTCTGAGTGCGCCACTGCCAGCACGCTGCTACTTCTCAGGAACTTCGTCAAAAAATTTGAACTTTTGTTGCTACGTTAGGTAAAATCAGTGTTAAAAATATTATTGAGAGATTTTTCGATCAAACGAAATAATTCATCACGAAAAATGTTAGTTAAAAAGTGTAATGAGTGATTAAGTTAAAGATACACATCACATGGACGAGAACCAAGTATGAATAATAATTTGAATATGTTTTCGAAATATGAACTAAGTAGTCATACATTTTATAGTAACTGTGTTTCTCTTTGAATAAACTTAATATATTATTGTACTACCTAATCAATTCATAAAGTAATAATAAGTAATGTTCTAAAATATGAACACATATATTGTGAATTTTGTAATATAAACACATAATTATATTAAATTTGGTGTGTCAAACTTATAATAAGTACCTACCTAATCATTATTTATTTTTATTAAGAAAATTGTGATGCATCCAACTTTTCACGGCCGTTATCATCTGAGTTGTCTGTTCATACCTCATTTTATTATGTCATTGCTCATATTCAACGCCATTATGTATGAAAAACTTCTGGCTGAACGACTCATGCCAACGCCCGTACCACAAATTCAAAACAGAACTATATTCTAAATTCAAATATTAATAGCCGCCATATTTTCTTAATTTAAATAAAACTTAAAATAAAAATGGCCAAATAATAACATTGAATAAAGTTATAAGACTTTATTATTGTCATTTGTATACACTCACCTAATATTTTTATGAAAAAAATACTAATTTTAAAGCGAAATGTTATGACATGAGCGCGATAGGCCCCTATCACGCTGTTTGTCGTGCATATGCGCTGAACAAAACGTCTTATGCAAGCGGCTCAGCGTTTCTGAGTCGGCTGCTGCACGCTTTTGATACTTCTCGCCACTTTAGAAAAAAAACAATGTAAATATCATGTTTCTATGAGTTACCTATGTATAAAATAATGTTTCATTGGCTTAAATACGTCGAAAGTGACTTTGTTACAGTAGCACTAGCATGAATTCCTAATTCGTAATGTAAAGGTTTTGAGAGAACGGAGCATTGTGATTGGCAGTCTTGTGAATCTGTGTGCGTGTGTAGCTCGCCAATCGCAATGCTCCGTTCTGTCGATACTTTTACATTACGAATTCGATAGTATTTCGTGCTAAGGCTACAGGATCTGCACACAGGACCAAAGAAATCAGTATACACCCTTACATGTAAAGGTGTGTACTTATTTCTTTGGCCATATGTCCTGTATTGATGTAACTCATTATAAGTGAAACGTATCCCGCTTTCCCCGACATTGTCACAGTATTATAAGTCAACTTTTTTTTCGGACTTTTATGTGCCATGTCATATTGATGTCTTGTCCCAACAAGTACACCACAGAGATAATTAAGATATACCATTGAATAAATATTTTGTACTAATAAATTGTAATTTCATGTATGAAAATGGAACTTTTGTAATATTTGTAAATAGATTTTAATTTATCTTTGTACGTTTTAATGGTTAGCTTTAATAGTTATTATTTTAGTTTAAAAAAGAAACATAATAATCCAAAAATGTGTACGGTTAAATTATTATCGTTGCTCTGATGCAAAATGGCTTAAGTACTATCATGGAATGTATCAACCTTAAATGCACTTTCTACACAATTCAAATACATTCAAATACAAATACATTCAAAAACTACAATATCTATGTATAAAATGTATATTTGTCCATATTTCTTAGCCTATGTTTATTTTGGCTATAAATAACACTGTGATTATGTCCCAAAATAGAAATATTTATTATTCAAATCAAAAAACATCGCCAATATATCTTTGTGACTCTAAACAGACATAATAGACGAATTCTACAGCTATTTATTCAGTGTCATTTTGTTATATCCCGACGTTTTGAATGCTTTTCAGTAACCATGGTCGTGGAGAGACTAAATTAATCTCACCTCCAATTATTTCAAAGCGTAAAGGTGAATCTTTGAGAATGCCGCTAGATAAAATCGGTTTGGTTAGTTACACTTGTACTTCTCCACTGTACATCAATACAATACATACAGTGGAGAAATACAAGTGTATTATCAATTAGGTGAATAGTATTTAAGCTATTTTGTGTATCTGTACTGTAAACTAAGTTGGTTTATTCCCTAACGTGGTAATAATCAATATTCTTATTATTTTTGATTAACATGCGTCGTGATTGCACTTATTCGTTGTAATTATGTTAACTATATTCATATTATGTACATTATCTATGTGTATAAGCTGCAAATTGTATAACATTAAATATTTGAATTATAAACAGGATTGTTTATTTTCTTCATTTGCTATCATCATGTCGCTCCCGGTTGCCTCAGAAGATTTCACCTCTGACCTAAGGTGCTGTATATTCCTTCTTCTCTTGATATTGGATCGTTTGACTTTTACGGGAGCGAGTTTTATCTGACAACCTTCACAAGAAAAAGGAATTCGCTAGGACGTCAGTCCTCAGGTATACCAGGTTTCTAATGAGGTTGGCTTGATCATCAGGTATACTAATGAGGTTGTTTTGACCTCTAAAATCTCTGTGGGACCCCAAACACCGTACTACTGGAACTCAATTCTAATGCAAGTCAACGTGTACCGTTCCTAGGCTAGTTTCTTTTCAAATTGTATGCGAAGTATATTGCAACACATATTGATGGATTCGTAATTTTATCTAAATTACGATTTGGCAGTATATTACTTCTGCTTGTGTGGATAAATAGAAATATGGTAGCGAAAACGAAAGTTAATCGGAATCTGAGAGTCATATCACAAATTTTTTAGAACAGTGCCATCTAGCGAAATAAAATTGAACTACTACGAAACATCCTGCCGATTCGTTTCACGGCGGTAATTAAACTCGATTATAATTAAATCCAAAATATATTATTTATTTTCTTTCGGAAGCTAGATAATGATAATGTTTAAATTAATAATAAGTAATGATTATTAGTTAATCAAGTCACTTACTTACAAAAATCTAACACCGTATTGATAAAGTATTTAAAAATAACACGCTCCAATTTACGTGCGTTCCAGATTAGGCACGGCGGGAAGAGCGATCATCCATCCTTGTTGCACATTGGTCAAATAGTTAGACGTGTGAAAGAGAGGTCGCTCTACAAAACCGTTTCCAACCTATAATTTCACTTTTTTCCGACGCACCGTGTCAAGTTCATTGGATATAATAAGTACCTACTGTTGTTTCATTTTAGCACATCGGGAAGAAAGGTGAGAATCCGACTTAAATCGAACTTGTATTGATTTTATAGAGCCTTCTTTATAGTACTTCAACTACACGAATCTTTCAACTTACAAGAGTTGACAGAAAATGCCTACAAAACACATGGGGCAAAAAAGGGTAGGTAGGTAGGTAGGTAGTTGATCTATATAATGCCAAACTTTTTCTGCCCGTAATCTCCGAAGGGGTAGGTAGAGGTGTACACTCTCATTTCGCAAACTATGATTTTCGGTCCCATGTACCTAATAAGGGGCGAACGTATTGCCGTCAAACGGGCACTTTGTAAGAAAATGGGTAGGTATGCTGAAAATAACTTCCTAACCGAAAGTGTTGCAGATTCCTTGCTATGCGGTGTAAATCGCAAGGAAATTTATTACGGGCTTACCCACACAAGCACTACCAATTAGCGTTTTGAAGAGTATCAAACATTTTAATTTAATTGTAACACTACTAGTATTTTATTTAGGTACTAAGCTGAAGGGTCTGTCTGTTGGTTTAACGTTTTCCTTCTTGATTCTCTTATCTTTGCTTCTTTTAATGTGTACACTTTCTTTCAACCGTCACTGTGGAGTAGACTGTAACCGATATGAAAGCTGACTCCTACTAACTCCCACAGAAGAATGGCGACATTTGATGCAGCACTACAGAAGACTACCAAACCAGTACATCAGCTACGGTCTCAGCTCTGGCTTACTTACCTGTTAGTACTTACTAGCAATTATTATTTTTTACTCTGGACAGTACTTAGGTATTATAACCACGTCAACCTTACCAAGTGTTGTCAATCAACAATTCGTCAGCTCTTGGGGAATTACCTTATTACTTTAAAAAGCTATGTATCACCTACTTATATAAATTAATAGCTGACCCGCGCAACTTTTTTCGTCAACCCGTTTTTGCATCATTTTTCACATCTGCTCCGCGCCAGTTGGTTGTATCATGATGTTATATATACGTATAAACCTTCCTCTTCAATTACTCTAAGTATCTATTAAAAAACCGCATCAAAATCCGTTGCGTAGTTTTAAAGATTAAAGCATACAAAGGGACATAAAGAAAGGACATAGGGATATAGGAACAGAGAACGCGACGTTGTTTTATACTATGTAGTAATATGTAGGTACTTAATACTGGCATACCATAGAATCTACCTTACCCTAAGCAACTAATGGTCTTAAACGGCCGTGCGGCTGATCAGTTCGAGTCAGACATAACCAATCTGGGGGGAAAGAGTGGGGATATCCGCTCGGGAAAAAAGTTACTTAATTCTGATGTGAAATGATCTCATTCTAAGGGTGTCGTAAGAGGCGGCTAACGGAAAAATATACAGACGACATCATTGCGAGAGAAGAAAAACTTGAAATAAATTCCTGTGGGTACCAACCTACAGGAATATATTGGTTGGCAGGTTGGTGGCCCGCCTGGCCAGCGGCGTGGAAACAGTAAGCCAAAGTCAATATTAAGAGAGGTCTATGTTTAGCAGTGAACTATGATAGACTATTAGGTAATTATTGAATCCTAATGTGAAAATCACACAGCAGTCACACCTGTAAAAGCCGGCAAAGTAGCAGGAAAACGTATCACGAATTTTAAAATGCAAGCTTTGAATGCAACTACGTTTGTTACTCATCAATATCTCGGTTGTGATGATAATGCTTAATCGCATTAGCGATGTCCAAGAACACCGCCAACATCACCTCGCACCGAGCGACCGCATCCTCCGACAGGGACCTCACGCGCATGATGGCATCCACGGTGGAACGCTGCAGACGGAAGCCATATTGGCTGTCGGCTAGGTCCGGCCCCACCCCAGAGAGGCACTAGACGAGGCGCTTTGCAATAACTCTTTCAAAGAATTTGCACACCTCATCGAGCAGCACTATGGGCCGATAGGCGGACGGCTATTCCGCCGGGCCTTTCGAATGAGGACTAGTTTCCCTGTTTTCCACACCTTTGGAAATTGGCACCGCTCCAGGCATGCACAGAGAAACCCTCTAAGTCGGGGCTCGAGAGCATCTGAACCCGCATCCCCTGCGTAGCAGCTGCGTTCATTACCGTCGCGTCACAGGCGATTAGATCCGAGATATGATTCGTAACATAACTGATTGTATTCGCATAAATGCATCCATTGTCTGTGTATCTGTATTGTTGTATTATAATTTAAAATTTGTTAAGCATTAAAAAAATAATGACATGCCAACATAGATGAATAGATACCTATTCTATAAATAGAAGAAATAAATTCTTTAGCCGTTGTAACAAAAGTGAATGTTATTTGTTTGATGGACAAAAAATATTAAATATTTAGCTATTGTACTTAAATGAATGTTATTTGTAAGTTATTTGAGCACAAATGAATGATATGTTTGTACTGAAATTGTACACACACGTAGATAATGTCTGAGAGTAATTATAAAACATAAGTTGTACTCGTCATTAACTGTAGCGTAGCAAAAAAACATTCGACGGAGGTCGCGTATTCGATTCCCGGTCAGCGTAAATATTTGTGGTACAGACATACATACATATACCTACATACATACATTTGCTCACGTCCGTAATCCCCGAAGGGGTAGGCAAAGGCACATTTCACCAACTATGATTTTCGGTCTCACGTAATAGAGGACGAGCCCTATGCCGCCAATCGAACACTTTGAAAAAAAATGGCTGTGCCGAAAATAAATTCCTAATCAAAATGTTGCAGCTAAATAGGTAAATTTGAAAAAAAAAAATTAACCCGAGCAAGGAATGCTATGCGGTGTAAATCGCAAGGAAATTAATAACGTTAAGCGCACAAGCACATCCGATTTTTTTTTACGGTATGTCAATTTGACTTCACCTCGCCTGATGTTAAGCTGAAGGCAAAGTCTCATGAAAGAGGGTCACCATTGCAAACACGTACAGTGCTACAATGGTGGCGCTCAGCTTGGAAAATATCAGACGTCAGACTATCAGTATTTGTGGTAATGATTATGAATATTTGTATTGATGTGGGTGTCTCCGTGCCTCGGAAAGCACGTTAAGCCTTTGGAAGAAGGAAACACGTGCGTGAGTAAATCTACAGCCTCTGGCGTCAAAATGATCCATACAGGTAGGTACATTGGGAGGTCATGACCCCGTTAAAATCGCCAATTCGTCTAGATACAAAATGTAATATGAACTGTCAATATGAATCATGCGCGATGGTCATAAAAATCATGTTCCCCGAATCGTCACAAGTCACAACTGACAATTGAATAATCTGTTTGTCTCTGCGGACTCGACATCTCGGCGATGCAGCTAATAATGGCAGGTTGGAACTACTTCACAGAATACTGAACTACTTCCATAAAAAGATTAACATAACATAAACTCACGCCGACATAAAATTCCAACGGACCCCGTGAGGGAACTGATACCCTGGGTCCGTTAGGAATATACTACGACGGCTAGCCCATTGCTTCTTCCTTGTTATTATTTGAGGTATAATGGCCGTATGATACTCTCCAAGACGTTAACTGGTAGTGCTTGTGCGGCTAAGCACGTAATTAATTTCCTTGCGATTTACACCGCATAGCAAGGAATTGGGTCAAAATGTTTTTTTTTTTTCAAATTTATTTAGCTGCTATATTTTTGGTTAGGAATTATTTTTATTACAAAGTGCCTAGCTGGCGGCAATAGGCTCGCCCCCTATTACGTGGGATCGAAAATCATAGTTGGCGAGGTGTGGGTGTTCGGTGCACCTGGCCACCCCTTCGAGGATTACGGGCGTGAGCATAATTATGTATGTATGCATGTGATAACAAATATAACACATATTTTCTGCTCTCCTCTGATCTGGAAAAGAGTCCTCCACTTCTGTCGGAAACTTCGAGACAACTCGAAATATGAACGGAAGACGTGGCATTTAGCTACTATGAAATTATTTCACTTAGCCTTAGGTAGCCTATTGTTTACTGTTACGTCAAGTCACGTTATCTATCGACTGCCTTGTTTTTGTGCGCGGAATCCCCACGGATACCAATCCCACCGGAGCCGGTGAGAGAGGTTATGTCGGACTCGAACCGACTTAAACGCACGCCGTCTTTGGGTCGCCAGAGGCGAGATAATAGCGAACATATCACTCGCACCCCGGCAGACCCGGGGCCTTCTCTTTCGAGATGACTCCCTTCGGGTGTAGGGACCACGGTGTCCCCGTCTAACCTTCGGGTATGGGGAGGCGCACTTTGCGCCGCCACCGCAACCTGCTTCTGCTACAGTGACAGGCGTCTCCACCCGTCAACCCCAGGCCTGTGCATGGAGTGGACTTCCGACGTCCGAGTCGCCTCCGCTCATCGCAGGCTGTGCGGTTCCGGAGTCTTCTCCGAACCCGTTCCGCCGTCTCCTTCTCGAGCATTACTGGCTCGCTGAAATAGACGGCGGCGTTTCTATCGACTGCCTGAAATTTCAGTCCGCAATTTCCAATCAACTTTTATATTCTAACGTACGAACTTCAATAATTAGCTTAGCTACTTCCTCGTGTATACTTGCTAGGACTTTGTACCCATTGTGGTGCTGTAGGCTGTGGGATTCCGCTGATCAATGTTCACGCCCATCTGCCATGCAGACACACTAACAATGTTGGCTATTGTGATGGGATCAGTGGTGCGGAAATCCGGTACTCAATTATTATTACCATTGTGTACAAATATTCTGAGAATTGTGGAAAACGTGATGTCATATATAATTACGTAACTAGTTTAGTAGAGTACCTAGTTTGATTTGGGAAGAATGGGAAGTCCCTTTTCTATACAGCGATTTCAACCAATGGATACATGGCACGGATCTAAGCATTGGGGTGGACAGGGGGACTATACAAGTGTCATGCACGCATGCACACAAATATTTGCACTGAGCGGGAATCGAACCCACGCCTCCTGCGTAGCAGTCGTGTTCACTCACTACCGACACGCCACGGAGGTCGTCAAAATCAAATTTACCTTGACATGTATCGGGGCGTGAAAAAACAACTGCCAAGGCCGTCAGGGTGGAGACCGCCGTTGCAGAGACGGCACCTGTAACGGCGACCACCATGTTCTGGACTGTGCCTTCGCTTACCATCAGGCGTGGTGCAGTCAATTTGACGACCTAAGCATAAAAAAATAACCAGACGATATCACTCTTGGACTTCGTACGATCTTGAACGCGCAATATAAGTGGAGGAAGAAAAGTCGTAAGTCGGACCTTGAGCTCCGAGTTCACCTTGGCCTCGAATGCAATCAGGAAAACACGGCACATGATGATTGGAGATGAGAGAACGAAAATTTGAAATAAAACCCTGTACCAATCCGTCTGGCCCACGTAGGCCAAAACTAGCCAACTTTGGAAGAGGCTTATGTCGAGCAATGGACTGTGATTGGTTAGGTAATTGATTTGAATAGGGGTGAATTACATAACATAAACTCACGCCTATATCCTCAAATGGGTCGGCAAAGGTGCTAGCACCCACATTTCGCCAGTTTATATTTAGGTCCCAATGTAATAAGTGGGCGAGCCATTAACCGGGCACTTTTAAACTTGCGATAAATACACACATAACTTCGAAAAGCATCGAAAAGTCATTGGTGTCTGCCATGGCAAAACCTGGGATTGAACCCGAGACCTCGTCTCAGCAGTCCATTACCCATACCACTAGGCTACCGATTACAAAACCAGTGATTTAAATCCGCTTTCCTTTTCTTTTGATAGGAGGGAGTCGAAGAGGTAGAGAAGGAGTAATTTTCATGATTTCGATTTATGTTGACTTTTACTAGAGCGACTGCTAGATTTATTTGCCACAATGAATGAATTAAATTTTGTAACAACTAGAACTAGGTCTTAGTAGTAGCCCCCTGTGGCATGGCGCTAGTAAACACGACTGCTACACAGGAGGCGCGGGTTTGATCCCCGCTCATCGCAAATATTTATGTGCATGGATATGAATATTAGCATTGGTCTGTCTGTTTGGGTTTATATAATATGTACCTATGTATTTACAAAAAAATATATCTAAGTATGTTTATCCGCACTCTACAACCCATAACAGAAGCTAGTTAAATTATGTTTACCATGGGTCAACATAATTTAACTAGCTTCTGTAGTTCGTAGATTATCTTAGAATATTTATTATTATTTCCTCTTTATTTCATTTACATACATATTCCTTATATTTTTAAATACATAAAAAAAACAAAATTATTATTATTATTATTACTGATTTGTAACCATTCTTTGTATAATTTGTTATAACTGTAGGAAACCACCTAAATGTAGCGATGTTTTGATTTATTACGTGGTAACATGCCACACATCCGCAGTTCCCAGGGTTAGAACTTAGAACCGTGAGAATTGAGTGCGAGTTCATTTCCAATCAACATACCGATGTAGTACAAGCTGTACAAGTACGTGTTCTGTTTTATGATTTTGATTTCAGCATTAATTAGGTAGAAAAGGACTTACGAGCGTGTATGGCTTCTTGGGCCACCTTAAACGAGATACTCGAACGGCGTGCGGTTAAAGTCGGTTCGAGTCCGATGTATAAGCGCCAATGGTTGGGCCAATGGCCGTAGTATCATTGGGGATTTCCCAACGAAAATAAAATGACTAAAGGAAACCTGAATCATCATTATCCACGCACTGAGACCATTGCAAATTAATATTAACATTACTTAAAAAGACCAAACTTAAATGATTTACGGTGGGAAAATTGTTTCGATTTTAAAATAAAGCTACATCTACACTAATATTATATTTTTGTGTGTGTAATTAATATACTCAAAAACAGCAGTGCCGATTTAAAAAATTCTCTCACCATTGGAAAGCATTATAATGACCCTTTTTTCATTTTCGTGCGCGCCACGTATACCAATACTACCGGAGCCGGTGATAGAGGTTATGTTTATGTCGGACTCGAACCGACTAAAACGCACGCCGTCTTTAGTTGCCGGAGGTGAGATAGTAGCAAACATATCCCTCGCACCCCAGCAGACTTGGGTCTCTCTTTTTCGAGATGACTCACTTCGGGTGTAGGGAGCAGTGTCCCCGTCTACCGTGGCCTATGGATGTCCGGAGACATCACACTCGTATTGCCACCATGTAGAGGGAAGGAGAGAGGGAGTGGGGTGTAGGTTATGAGAGTTTCTATGCTGCCAGTGTAGAAGATGATACAGGGTTTCATACCATCTCATAGCGGTATCAAGTTAAGCCCTCGTTCTTCCCACTGACAAAACAAAACCTCTTCAGTGAGCTCTGGCTACCCTATGTGAGTAACCTACCTATGTAAACACAACACAAGGTTATTATTAGATGCGGTATTCTGTAGGATGGGGGTACTTCCCCAGTAGGACTACTCAATTAGGACGGGGGATACCGTCATCTTTTTTTATTATCGTGCCCAATATCCCCTATCATACCACCTACTCCACCAAAGTCGGTGTAGGTAATTATGTTGTACTCGAAACGCATACCATCTATGGGTCTTTGATAGCCGGAGGTGAGATAATACAAGATAATAATAACGTGTTATATCTAATAGGTGCTTAATTTTTTATGCTAGAGTTAGTATACCTAACGAGCGAGATCTTAGGAGATGCTCCGATATCCACCGGTGTTCACTGCGAATGATATCACCGTGGAAAATGTTAGTAAATACACACATTTGCCTGGATCATTGTTGATAGACTGTAGGCGGGCTACACACTGAGCGATAGATCTGTCTATTCACCTGTGGCGTGGCGGTAGTGAACGCGACTGTTACCCAGGAAGCGCAAAGTACAAATACCTCGAAAAGCTAACCTCACCTATATCCTGGTGCACCTTGGATTTCCTGTCGGAGTTAGGAGGTTGGACGGCAGTCGCGGCAGGAACCAAAAAGATGAACTCTCAGGAGATACTCACCACGGGCTTCGGCATGAAAGTTTTTGACGCAACCACCGCTGAAAAGATCGATTTATATAGCACTGCCATCTTCACAGCTACCATTTAGCTGATGTTCAGCAAGTTTAGGTACTACTAAAGTAAAGGGACTTGGGTTTTGAGGTGCGGAGGTAGTAGAAAACCGTGTGTGCGGTGAGGTAAAAACCGGGACCGAAGATCATCATTTTAGCGTCGCGACGAAATGATCTTGAAAACGTTCAAACAGCAATCACTACCCTAATGGGTAATAAAGCCATACTATGGATAAAATTGTAGGAAATAGGCCCTGGGCTCCAACACGCAAGCTTCAGACAGATGCCACTGGAGCACACATTAATAAATAGTTAGGTACTACGTAAACCGGAGTCGGGTTTTCCTACTCCTGATTGAATTCTCATTGGCGCAAGAGCGACCGCCAGAGACGTCAGAGTCTATTAATCAACAGGTGGTTTTCCTATTCCGTGCTTGCACGTTTAGGGCCAAACCCGAAGCCAAATAAATCTTATTTTAATATAATGTTAATCGGTTACTTCAGACAAGTATCTACTTACGGCAAGTCATAATCACGAGCTGATAAAAACGTGACAATTTGAATAAAACAATCAGTCGGTACTTGTGTAAACTGCCTTATAACGTAAAGGTGCGCGCGATTCACGAACGGTCACAATTGGCACATAATAGCGCTTGGCGATCAGTGTTCGGCCGCCGCCCGCATGCCCACCACGCGACGTCTGCTGTCCGCGCGCTGGTTCCGAGCGCGCCGCCCCGCGCGGCACGACGAAGATGAACCGCCGGCTGCCCTGCGGCGCCCGCCGGCCCGCGGGACCGACGCCACCCAACCGCACCCACCCCTGGACGAGGAGTCCCTGGAGCGTGCCTACCCATCAATGGCACATCTTGAATATGTCAACGCAGGCTCTTCGCCACCGGCAGAGAGTGCACCTAATATGTATGACAGCTTCGAGGAGCCGCCACTCGACCTAACTGCGCACATTTGTGCGGACTCGTTACGTCAGAGTGCGCACGAGCAGATGCGCGCAGTCGGCGGACGTCTGCGATTACTGGACGAGCTGGAAACCGGGGTCATTACCGCCGAAACTGCCGGTACCACCTTCTCTGCTGCATCCGAAGCCGAAAAGAATGTGTGCCTGTTCTGGGGGGCGTACCTAAAACTCGCCAACTTGTTACCGCATCTCGTCGAGGCTGGAGCCGACCCTCTGTATTTCGACCCTCTTGGATTAACACCTTTACACGTTGCGGCCTTCAGTGGTTCAACAGAATGCGCCACTTTCCTGCTGTCCTGTGGTTGTGATCCCAATTATATGCCACGATGCTTCGCTCCACTTCATTGCGCCGCGTTCGGGAATTCAGTGCAAGTGGCTAATTTGCTAATAAGTCGCGGTGCATCCGTACATTCGGCTGTGAAATATGTTAATTGTGAAGGTGGCCTCTTGCATTGTGCTGTACGAGCCAGCTCTGTCGAATGTCTTAAACTTTTTATATCCCATGGCGTCGACGTCAATCAAATTGAGCCAGGTGGCACGAACGCGATACACCTTGCCGCCGATTTGGGAATGTTCCAGTGCCTCACTATACTACTGGAGACGCCAGGTGCGGATGCCAACGTGAGGACACGTGTAGGTGACAGAGAGTCTACTGCTCTGCACCTAGCTGCTGATGGTGGTTTCGTGGATTGCGTAGATTTTTTGTTGTCTAAAGGAGCTGACGCAAGTTTGAAAAACCATAGAGGTTTCACGGCCCTGCATCTAGCTGCTCGATCGGCTAGCTTAGAATGCGTCGAATCATTGCTTAGAAAAGGGAATGCTGAACCAAACGCTAATGATTTCGATATGAGAACACCTTTGCATGCCGCAATAGGCAAGTCTGACAGTGCATGTGATATAATCGAAACTTTGATAAGCTGGGGAGCAAATGTAAACCAGAAAGATGAGTATGGCTTTACCCCGCTGCACCTAGCCGCCCTTGACGGGCTGTCTGCGTGCGTAGAGACATTAATTTACCACGGTGCTGACGTAACTACGAGGTCTAAAAAAGGAAACTCGGCTCTTAATGTAATAGCTAGAAAAACGCCGGCGTCTCTTGCGATGGTAACTAGAAAATTGGATTGTGCGATCACGCTACGGCATACGCAAACAAGCAATAGAGAGGTTGAATTAGAACTAGACTTTCGGAGCATTCTGCATCACTGCTATCCACGTGAAATAAGTTATTTGAATACATTTGTTGATGAGGGACAAAAAGAGGTCTTGCTACATCCACTATGTTCAGCATTTCTACATATAAAATGGGAGAAAATACGAAAATACTATGTTGCACGGTTATTTCTAAGCTTCATTTTTGTACTATGCCTAACACTGTACGTGTTGACTGCATTGGCGCATAATTGCTACAATGGTAGTAAGGATATGGAGGAAACAATACAAGAACAAGAATTATGTCAAAAACAATCCATCCTTGGAGACTTGTTGAGGAAAAATCCTTTTGTTATTGAAATGCAATGGTGGGTGCTTGCAGGTATTACGATCTTTGAGATATTCAGAAAAGTGTATGGAATAGCTGGATATTCCACTGTGAAGCAGTATTTAATGCAGTCCGAGAATATTATTGAGTGGTTCGTAATCGTTAGCGTTTTCCTAATATCGTATATCTACACTAACATAACGTACACATGGCAGAATCACGTGGGAGCGTTTGCTGTACTTGCCGGTTGGACGAACCTTATGATGATGATCGGTCAACTACCAGTTTTTGGAACTTACGTCGCCATGTATCAAAAAGTGCAAAAAGAATTCGCGAAACTGCTAATGGCATATTCTTGTATCTTAATCGGATTTACAATAAGTTTCTGTGTAATATTTCCGGATTCGTCATCTTTTGCTAACCCTTTCATGGGTTTCATTACTGTTTTGACAATGATGATTGGCGAATTAAATTTGGATTTACTTCTCAATGAGCCAGATGGAAATGACCCACCTGTACTCTTAGAGTTCTCTGCACAAATCACTTACGTACTTTTTTTAATGTTTGTAACTGTAGTTCTAATGAATCTTCTCGTAGGTATAGCTGTTCATGATATACAAGGTCTGAGAAAAACTGCTGGTCTATCAAAACTTGTGCGTCAAACGAAGTTGATATCGTACATGGAGTTAGCCTTATTCAATGGGTATTTACCGAAATGTTTGTTAAAAATCTTACATTCCTCAGCTTTGGTGTCCCCTCAAGCTTATAGAGTGGTGTTGAGTGTTAAACCCTTAAACCCAAGCGAAAAGCGCCTCCCTCGAGATATAATGATGGCAGCTTACGATATTGCTAAAATGCGGAAGCAATACGGCCATACAATTTCATCAAGTGGATCTACTACAGGGGCGTATTCATGTTTCAAGAAATACGAGAATAATAACGACAGTGGTTACCGGGAGTACGGATACTCGTCAGGGCTAGGAAGTGTACAAGCTAGATTGGATGAAACTTCAGAAAACGTTAGACAGTTGACTCAGGAAGTAAGGGAATTAAAGAAACTGATAAACGCCCAACAGCTTGTGCTACAGCAAGCACTGTCCGGCGCGATGGACCGTTGATGATATAATGACAGCCGTTTACTTTCAATGCCACTGTATACAAGTCAATAAACTACAGTGTGTATTGTACGATATCGCTCGGTGTATTGGCGGACTTTAATTTCGAGTGGTGATTTTTTTTGCTGTTTTGTTGTACGTAGTTAATACCTCTGTTACACCGTAATAATATTTTTTTAGAGTAATTAATTATGATAATTATGAGTTTGTTTTCATGTTCGGTGTAATAAGGGTAGCAACATAGAGTTAGAGATGAGTTCATGTCTTTATTAATAGCGCAGTCGATGTATTTTAGGCGTTTATCTAAATTTTGTGGGCTGGTCCCTTCCATTGTTGGATTACGATTCGATATCTACCTACATATTTTTGTAAAAAATATTTGGATAAGATATATCTTTCGTGTACCTTATTATATATTTAGGTCTAACTGACCTCGCCTTATGATATTTATTTATTTTTAACTGTCTAAAAGATTACCTATAAAGTTTTGAGAGCAATTTTATTCTTTGCACTAAAACTTTTTTTACTTCCTGATCAGCGTATCCATATTATCCTTACATCCCGTAGCTACGACATTGATTTTTTTTGTTTTGGTAGGGCAGTCTTTTCATATTTATGAAATATATAAATTATGTTGATGAGACCAATGAGTGTCTAAAATGTTTTAGTAGGTACATAATTTAATAACAAACTGTAAAAATGAATGTAGTCTTCCAGTAATACATAATTGTAGTAAGGTTTGACGCTGAAAGCACTGGACACTGTGATTGTAGTATTACATTGTTAAGTATTATAGTTTCTTTTGTGATATTAATCGTCATTAAAATTATTTTTAAAATGACACTGCTGTTTCTATTTATCCTATTCTAACTCTTTTTTGTTATAAGTATTCGCGGCTGCTGTGTGCGTTGTAATAAAATTATGTTTACATTTGTACCTAATTTGTGCTAAAAAAGATTTGTTGCAGGGTTACGCTCGCCTGTCCCTATTTTTTTTTTAGAACTAGGGATGCGTAACCCTTAATAGTAATAATTACGAAATATATAACTACCATTTTGAAATACGCTTCACGGCTCTATTTTCCTGAAAAGCGTCCACATTTTACCAAACGGATACCTTTCAGCAGCGACCGCCTGGCTACGGGGATAACAAATGTCTGGCGATGCTGCCTCCGCTTGGTCACGGTAGGAGGGGTTGACCCAAGAAGTGCTGGCTTGGCGTCGTAGAGTATGACATACGTGCCATGCCGTGCGTGAGTATGAAAAAGCAGGAAAGAGAACCCCGGACTCTGAGGAGAAAGCTTTGGATGCGACCGGGACTAACGCAAGGATGATGATGGTCGTGTTCTGGGGGAGATGAACGATGGGACTATTTGAGGTGATACATTTTTAATAGTCTCTGTCGTAATCGAAATCGAACGCGTGAATACGTCATACTAAACCATTAGATTTTTTCAGTCACATCGCCTCTTTGCTTCTATAATGTGTTATCTCGAAAACTGTGATTTTACAGGAGAGTGATTTTAAACTTACAAAATAAAACTGTGACAAAACTAATAACTTTTTTACTGTCGATCTTTAATTTATTATTTGATATAGTAAATAAACTATCGGAATAGTTTTTAAAACCCTGGCAATTTGAAAGTTTAACATGAAATTAGCATCAATTTAAAAAAAGGGGAACATATATCACGTTTTTCTTGCAAATAGTGAGTATTATGAGTGTTACAACCTAAGTCGTTACGTTGTTGATGATATTACGTTTCTCATGACACTGAGTTTTGCCACAAACAATCATTGTTGAAATAAAAACTTTTGGTTTCGAAAATATTTTTTTATTAGAAAGAGGGATACTACAACCACACTTAATAATTAATTCTATAATAAAATTAAAAACCAAAAAAAATTAATACTTTAAATAATCACAATTTTTAGGCCTAATGAAAATCACTTTTGACTTTTACATTACAGCATATTTAGGTTAATATAAAATAGCTGGACCCGGGACCCGGTGGAGGTGTCATGGCCAGACATCTGTTACCCACGTAGCCGGGTGATCGCCGCTGAACATGGCCGTACCAGCGAAGGCTTAGCAAATATTTAAAATGCATTTTGTCTGCAATGTCATGGACATGGAGGCTGCCCCAGATTCGAGATGCGAATCCACCAGGGCGATGTCATCAGCATACATGAACACCCACGGGGGCTGCTCATATAAGTTTCTGATACTGTCCGACAGAGCGCATAAACACCACGCTGAACCAACTGAATCGCCAACTGAACAGCGGTCCGGACCGGAATTGTAGTTTCTCGGATAGTGTCAATATAGAATTCTGGAACCCGCAGTGCCCACCAGATCACCGCGTGAGGAACACAGTCGAAATCCTTCTGCATGTCTACAAACAGACAGTGCAGTAGCGTATTCTTCGTTCTGTATTTGTCCGCGACAATTCTGAGGGCAAAAACTGGGTCCATAGTTCCGTGACCAGAGCGAAACCCATATTGACACTCCGAGAGCGCACACTCATGTCGGATCCGGGAGTCTTTTATCCTCTCGTAGAGCTTCATGGTGTGTGACATTATCTTTATACCGCGGTAGCTCCCGCACTCCTGAATCGATCCCTTTCCTTTGAAGACCGGAGTAATGATACACAGTCTCCATTGGTTCGGAATCTTACCGGTTTGGAGTATGCGGTTATAGAGGTTTGTGAGGATGTACACACAACGGGGTCCCATCGCTTTCCAAGCTTCGATGGGAAGTCCATCCGGTCCGACAGCTTCCCGATTCTTGATGCGACGCAGAGCAGTCCGCACTTCGTCAGGCGTTATTGGTGGCACTAGTCCTTGGTTCGGAGGGAGATCCGTTGGCTGCACATCTTTATGCTGCTTGTTTAGCAGCTCATGGAAATATGAGCGCCATCTCTCCTTTACCGCAACATTATCGTATAGCAGCTTGCCATCAGGGTGTTTAATGCATATGGATATATCCTGTGCTGCTTTGACCCTGGAACGTGCCAACTTATAGATAAGCTTACGCCCCTCAGGTGATTCCAACTTATCACAGAGATATATGGTCTCGTCTGGCTCTGGCTACAGCTTTCTTAGTGGCGCGCTTTGCTTCATTGTACGCGTCGCGGTGTTAGGGAGACCTGGACACTTCTTACTTTTTAAAGAGGGCTTGACAATAGCATTATAAGTTTTAGCAATTTCAAACAAAATACAAAATTAAAAAAAAAATCTTAACTAACCAATATTGTAATACAAATGTAACGGACTAGACTTAGTCAAAACATGAATACAAAATAGTCCGTTGAAAATAAGTAATCAAATTAGAATAAATCTACTTTTAAGTTAAGACAAAATTACAAAATTAAAAATCAATTAAGATCTTACACAGCAATCAGAGATAGTCTTGGTATTATTTGATGCAAATATTAATAATCAGTTTTCATAGCAGCCTATATTTTTATAAAATCACCCCCGCTACGCTTAATGAAGAGTCGTTTTCTAAAAATACGTTTTATTATTTTAAATATTTGCTAAGATAAGTAGTTCTTTATTAAACTAAGATACGTCAAATACACCACAAAGTATAATATTCACATAATATAGTTACCTGCACTTGTCACTTGTCTCACATCTAGATTCCATCTGAAAAATTTAAGTACCAACGGCTATTACTTTTAGTATTTACAACGGACTATATTAGAATATTCCTAAATAAATACATTTGTTTTTGTTCAAAAACGAAACATCTATAATTATCCATCGCTTGAATTTTAATTTGGAAAAAGTTTCATCACCTACAACATTACATCTTAAGTTAACTCCAAATAAAACATTCATACTTTCGACAGCAATGTGACATGTACGATATATAACAATTAACATTCCACACTATTTTTTAGTATTAATGTGTCACATCCATATATCACATTATAAAATTTAAAATCATAATTGAATGAAGACTTATCTTTACAATCAAAACGTGATAAACACGTTATGTCACGTTTTCGTAGAAAATCAAGAGCTCCTTCCTCTGTAAGTGCGTAGTGGTTACTGTTATGTTACGTTCTCGCAAAAATCCTTGATGCAGTAAGAGCCAGTGCGATATTGTGATCTGACACAATGACGCTATCTCTTTCGCCCACAGATTCGCTATTTACCGCGTAAAAAATACCACGTTTTTTGAGAAAATAAAATCGATCACGTCGGTTTCAATTATCAAATAATAAAAAAAACGAAATTTCGGATATGTCACATTATAGAAGCAAAGAGGCGACATATTCTACAATATACTTACATTACAGGTAGGTACATATAAAAAACGGTATGTTTTGATAACACACTACTTGTACTTAAAAATAAGTTCCACCACGTGACATCAATCAACAGCATAAATAATAAAAAAAAATAAGCTAAATTGCTAATATTTCCCTTTACCCTTCCAGTATAGTTAAATTGCTACTGATCAGGATTCGAACCTGAAACCTCTCGATGGTATCTAAAGCTGACTCAAGTAGGTACTAAACTACAAACCTGCGGTGCTTCGAGTTGTTGACCATGATTGAAATGCTACTGAGAGATTTACAGAATGAATTGATTACAGATATTAATAACAAATACTACAATAAAAATAATATAAGTAAGAATACTACAAAAGACTCAGGAATCGAAACCACTTTTTTGGAGCATCAGCACTTAGTCGGAACGACAGTGTTACCATCTATTATTAACGTTTCAAATAAACAATCCTAAATGAGAGCCATAAAGGATCGGCATACTTCTTTAAATAATATTCCTATAATGTACTTGAATAATATAACGAAACGATTCGTATAGTCGACAAAAAATCTGACCAAGGAAACAAAACGCGTCAAAACAACAACAAAGTTTGACACTCGTTTGACGTTTCTCACCCATGCGCGGTAGCGCGGGCCGCCCTCCGAGCTCAAAGTAAACAGAGCGGGCGAAATCGATCAATAGCCTGAAGAGAACAGGAAACCTAGACTCAGGTCTTATCTCTTTCGCCCGGGTCATAGTTACCATTTATGGTATAAACCTACCTTTATTGATTGTGTACTATCGGTTTGTGAGTGAGATTCGGCGCTCAAATGCAGGGCAGTTTCAAGATTCAACTCATAAATATGGGGACACGGGCGGCGGCATGTAAGTTATATTTTAGTGAATATAAACTTTCCATCGATATTTATCACTGTGAACGCTTGCATGGACATTAACGCGTTTGTTTTTCAGAGTTTTATGAAGGAGCGTCGTTGATTAGTGCTTTATATGTGTCCTAATGGCTGAGACCGCGGGATAATGCAGACCGTTCTGTTCGACTCTCTGAGCTGGAAAGGTGAGCTCGTGCAATCGAGCGGTGTTATTCTTCGTTACGTTGTGGCACTTGTCTGATCCTGGCACGTTTTGCTTGCCCCTAATTTCTGGGGTTGCCATCTGTGTCTCCTAAACTAAAATTTTTTAGAAGTTTTCTTATACCCTACTTTTCTAGATCTTTTAGGCTTTTTATATAGGCTGATAGCCTTCTTTCACTTGGATACTGGATCTACCTGAATTAAAAGTAGTAAAAAATAGTGTTTTGTAAATACTAATAAGAAAGTATTTTGATCCTTAGCTTATTAGAAATTTTTCCCTCCATTTTTCAAATTGATATAGTTTTAAATATAACTCTCTCATTCATTAGTTGTAGCACTAAATAGAGTATGAATTAATAATTTTCAGCCAGTTTTTATGAATACTAATAAAAGTCTTGTCACTTTTAGATGAATAAAGCCTCTTCAATTCTAGCCTTTTTCAAAGTCCATGCCTATAATAATTTTAAACAATATTATTTACCAAGTAGTAAGTCAAATAAAAAAAAACACATTTTTAAAAATTCACAGTCTGTAATGTAGCTTCACCAATGAGATTTTATTTAAACTTGTGATACAAAGCCTCCTAACTTGAAGATGGTAACCCTGTCTCCTTCTAGGTTTTGTGTGCATATCCTCGTAGGTCTCTCGGTGTCTCCTGGCTGTCCCCTAGACCTCACCGATGTTTCTATTATTGTTATACCTGTTTAGTTCATGCTGTTGTACTTCAAGTGTGATCTACTGTTGTCTGAATGTTCTATGTATTCTGGATTCTGGTGATTTAAAAAAAAACTAAATGCTTTTTTTTTCTTATTAGTATTCCATATTTAAATATCACTAGAGGTCAGACTTTATATTGAACTATTTTGTTTATTCTTCATCATTATCATACAATTAGTTTTCAATGTTAAAATAAAAATATACTCAAGCGTTTCTCCTTTTGGGGTAGGCAGAGCAGGCATTATATTACAGCCCACCGTCTACTTAAACTGTTGCATATTTTCTAAGTTACTACTAACTTGTATAATGCCTCATTCAAAATATTAATTTGATTTAAACCAAATATCTCAGAATAACTTGAATAGTCATCCAACTAGCCATCAGTAGGTACCTTTATTCTAACAGGGGTAAGGATAAAAGGTGATCTTCTTTTATAATCTTCTCCTCCGGTGAAGACAGTCATTCCTCATTGCTTTTGGATATAGGTTTTTCTTCAATTAAGTCAGCCACAGCTACATATTATATGTTTTAAGAAGGACTCACTGATGTAAATTCCCCTATATACTTTTAAATTCAGTGAATGTCAAATATTCATTGATAAGCTTTAATTCGATTTTTAAAATTTGACTTGAAAACCAACCTATGTGCAAGTACTTAATAGCTCATTGTAGTAATTCGTATCTTTTTTTTGTAAAAAATATGTTGATTAAGATAGAAAAAAAATTACTGAATATTTTAAGGATTTGAATATGTGTACATATATTTACCCACCCTTAGGCAAAAACTGCGTCGTGACGTGGAGTTGCAGAGATCAGCACGCCATGCCATGCCACATTTTTATATCAATATAAGTGGTAGATGACACGGCCCACCTGATGTTAAGTGATTATCGTGGCTCTTGCTGCCGACCCTGAAAAACTTCGTATTGTAGTTGGTTAAGAATACCACAGTGGGGAGTTCATTCCACAGTATGAGCGTGCGTGGGATGAAGTTCCGTTCATATCGCGTGAAAGTTTGAATTACATCGTTCCTTTTCCTCTTTTATTGATCTTAAATACTCATCAATACCCAGTTATACGATCGCTTTGAATAGTTACCATCATTCTCTGAACCTTTTCCCAACTCAATTGGGGTCGGCTTTCCAGTCTAACTGTGATGCGGCTGAACTTCGATATTTTGCGAGAAGCGACTGCCATCTGACCTCCACAACCAATGGTCAAATGACCAATGGCGATATCGAAGTTCCAAGTTAGACTGGTTGGTCATTTGAAGGCTCTTACCTACTACCCGTAACGACTGCCATAGGTGTTTGTATGGCAACCGGGACCGACGGCTTAACATGGTCTCCGAGGCACGAACCAGACTAGTACAAACAGCCATATTCATGCATACAACTTTTTTGCACTGAGCGGGGATCGAACCCGCACCCCGTGCGTTGCAGACGCGTGCACTACCGCCAAGCCACGGGGCTGTCTGAATAGTTAGATAGTTCATTATTTATAGGAAGTCCGTTAAGTATTATCTTTGTGTATAAGTGAATTCGTAAATGACCATGTCAATCTAAAATCATACATTAAGTATATCTTGTTACACTTTAACTATGACTAATGCCTAGACCTCTTATTTTTACGAGTCTGCTATGAAAAAATAAACAAACATTAGGTACACCAGTGGTTCATTCCAACTCAAAATCATTATATCCAAGAATATAACTATTTGGTGGAATACTGTTTTATCTACACAATATTTGAACAAGGTCCTTTATACCTTTTTCATCCATATAACATATTTACCGAAAACATTTTTACGGAATATCAGATACTGTCACCTTAAATAAGTGTCATATTGGTCCATGCTTGTTTGCGAGGCGTGAATAAGTATCGGATCAGGCTGTCAAGCTGTTACATTAAGTATAAGTGTTTATAATGGTGTCCCTCTTTCCTGATTTTCTCAGGCGAGGTAAACACAAATTGACGTGTCCAATGTTTCCTTTTTTATTTTTTCCCTGCGTAAAATGCCCACGGATACCAATCGTAAGATTGATAACTAGAGATATTGGTATATTAGACGGGCTATCTTGGACTTGAACCGACTAAAACTCACGCTGTTTTTGGTTCTATAGTTGCCCGAGGTGAGATATTAGCAAACATATCCATCTCACCCCGGCAGACCCGGGGCCATCTCTTTCGAGATAATTCCTTATCAATGTTCGTTAGTAGATATTTTGAGATATACTCGTAAAATAACACGTATTTTACAATAATGTGGCAAGTATTGCGTCGAACACAATGATAAATTTAATCTTTCGCGAAACGACCCTAATGATTATTTTTGTGCAGACGATACACGTGTCGAAATTTTATGATTGAAATATTGCATAATGAGCTCATTATGAGGGGTTTGATTTATCTTCCCTTTGTGCGGAAACTCTTTGTGGGATTACACTTGGCTGTTGCCATCGTGGGGTCTACATACTGAGGGAGAGTGTATTTTTTTCTCTGAATTGCAATTGATGTTTCACGGATTACGGAGGAGGACGCGATGGTACCTCGCGGCCCGATTTTAAATTCCGGTGATGAGTAGGGAAGCTAGAGCTCACTAGATAATTTTTGTGCTGTCAGTGGAAAGACTAAATTGTCTCCTGCGGTGGGGACATTTTTTGTTTTAATTTTTGGGACACGTCAATTTGACTTCACCCCGCCTGATAGTAAACTGAAAGCTCAGGAAATGACCACGATTACAAACACGCAAAGTGTTACAATGGTGGCACTCAGCTTGAAGGCCTCATCAGATGCTTTTTCACGCCCCGCTTAATGAATCCGGGACTGTAGGGAGAAGGAAACACGTGAGTTGGTAAGGAATTCCAAGACTTAATGGTGCGGCAGAGGAAAAACTCACCGAACCGCTTGGTTCTTGATGGAATATTCCGCGGCGGATGCGGGTGAAATCTAATCTCTGCACGTGTTGTCCTGTGTAGGAAAGGAGAGGGTGGGATTAAATGGAAGAGCTCATCATAAAAGCTCTCTTAGCCTTCTCCACCCACCGCCTCTTCCAAAAGGGTACTAGAATGTTTATATAAGGAGCAAACGTTATAGGCTACGGTAACCACTTTCCATCAGGTCGGCCGTGTGCTTGTCTGCCACCTAAATGATAACTGTCTAAAAGAAAAAACTAGCTGTCCGCGACTCCGTTCGCATTGAATTCTGATTAAAGGAGACGGAAATCGGTGGGCCCAAAATGGAATGAGTTGAGATATGATCTAAAAAATCAGTCATATTTTTGTGTCTTAGAATATGAAAAATCACCTCAATTCTCAATCTGGAAGCGGAGAAATATGAGAAAATAGTTTTCGGTACATAGTTTATCGATTCAGTAATCGATTACACATTTGCAGTAAATAATTAACTCAAAGTAATTAAATGCACTATATATACTTACATGCAATATAGTGCATATAATTACAGTCATATTATTAAAACAAATATCAATTAATTACTGAAAAACCAATATTAAAGATTATCGATTTAATATCGATTCAAATCTCTCTTATAGTTTTAGGCTGTCACTGGCATGACAGTAAAAAAATAAAAATATAATAATAGCATTGACACTGACAGTTGCCGTTTTGTTTGCTCATTCGTTTCGTGTAGAGATGGGTTAGTACCGATATTCGTTGGTATTAGCTAATCTTAATATATTAGTTTCATGATATTATAATATCTTAACTAATATTTGAATATTAGTAATATTTTACCGACAACCAATCCTCAAATACCGCGGTGATCTATGATCGTATTAATATTGACATATTATTGCACTAATAAAATATAGGTCAATCTTCTTGCACTGAATAGACTGATTAGGTAGGTACCTATTATTATCGCTGAAGATATGAAAGATTGATATATTTTTAATAATGATTTTGATTTATGTATGATAGTAGGTACAGCATACTTTAACACATCGTGATTGAGGACTGGAATAATAATAATAACAAACATAGTTACAGTACCTACTTGAAGTCGGTGGCACATTTTTCTTATATTTTAAATACAGATATAGGTAGGTTAGGACCAGTTGTGTTTCTTTTTGTAAGTAAGTAAATTAGTTTCTAGTAGCTGTTGCCCTCGGCTTCCAATATAAGACTTGCTTGATACTTAGAATACAAGTTATGTCTGTGTATAAGAATAGTCTAACCAACATGGTTTGCGATGGCAAGTTTCAAATTATTGTTTATAAAAATGGTACCAAGTAATGAATATTTATTCTCAGTCAGCAACCAATCAGCAACGAAGTTAATACGATCCGAGCGAATACATCACACACTAATCCATTCCATAGACTAATATTCACCAATCGAAAACAGAATGATATTATACGACCATGTCAGATAGTAAACAAGATCTGAAATATTACTGATATCAGCAATATTACCATTCGGTCGGATTACTAATACCTGAATCTTGAAAGTAATCTTTTAACTAATATTAATATATTCACTTCATCTCTAGTTTCGTATTTTCCAATGCGTTTTGATTGCTTTCCCGATTATTTGTAATTTTTTACGACCACTGCTTTGTATTTTACGGATTCTGACCCTGCCTACCTTATACTACTTTGGACACCGAAGATCGCTCACACGTTTGACTTGATTTAATTTTGATTGTTATTTTGGATTTTACCGCCGGCTTGTGAATTGGATATTATTGAAACTATGGATTTCTGTGTGAATTGTGGGATATCCACTGGTCATTGCAATACACTGGGTAGACCACCCTTACACGATGAAACAATTCTGTCAGTGATCCGGCAATGGCTTGCACCTCAGTCTGTGAGTAAATATAACCTCATCTAACCAGCTACCATCCTGACAGGTGTAAAATACATACATATATATTTAGAAGGCCTATGGAGATTGTTTACAGTTATGGCAAAGAATTATTTATTTATCAAACAATGTTTTATTACCCTAATACGGAACAGTTAATTATGTATTGTTTAATGTAGCTGAAGATTAATAAAACTTATTTTATTAATATTTTAGTCGACGGCTCTCGTAGAAGAAGGGAGGCTATAGTAATGCGTTACTGGTACTGCAATTGTATTGTAGGGAAACGACCTATAGGCTGCTGCGCTCATATTCTAGACGACATTTTAATTATAATATAAGGCGAATAAAACACTATATTAAATGATTTTTTATTTTATTTTAGACATCCTTTTCCTATCTTTTCACCTGTTACCTACCTATAGCTTGAAGTTCTTATGATTTTTCAAACATTTTCTAGTAAATATAATAATTATGAGTGCAAAAGAACACATTTTGCACTTCAGGAATCAGCTGTTGGTTAAAGATTGTAACATAACGTCACTTTTACATAATCTCTTATATCTCTGTTCTCAGACTGACAAAATCCGCGGAATATTCAGTAAAAGGTTGATAATATATATAAGCTATTAATTGACACCACTTTCATCTTTTTACACCCTGGGCCCAAGATTGTATGAAATCATTTCAGTCTCCTTTCCGTAACCAATGGCAACTTAATTCAGAGGTACAGAGATGATCGCGACTGCTACACAGGGGACGTGGGTTCAATTCCCGCTCAGTGAAAATATTTATATGTATGAATATCGATATTTGTATTGGTCTGTCGTGTCTCGGAGAGCACGTCAAACCGTCGCCGCGTCGGTCCCGGTTGCCATACGAACATCTATAGTTCGACTAGCTTAAAAGTTATCGAATTTGTAATATAAACGTATCGATTCCATAAATTTTCTCTGAACTCGTTTTGGTAGCTGAATTTCCCACAATCATCAACATACATATTATGGCCGATAGGAGTCATTTCAAGAATGAAAATACGTGTAATCTCTGTCACTATACAAAAAGCACATCTCTTATCTGTCTACTAAAGCTTCAATGTTATTCTGTCTGCTTCTCTACTGCATAACCCCAAATAAGGCAGTGATCACAATAATGACCTAGCCAGCGTTTAAAGGTTAGATGGCTTACCCATTCAATGGATAACAAAAAAAAAACACGTTTAAACTTCTCAGTCGCCGGCGAATAAATAACGCAAATAGAAATGTATCTTCATCATAATCCATGATGACTTGACACGACCATTAGGCGGGGTGAAGTCAAATTGAGGTGTCCTAAAAAGAAGACACCACTACTGGTTCGAGCGAACACGTTAAAATAAGTCCATTTACGCGTGTCCTGTTTTTTGAAACGCGTAATGTAGAGCTCGTAATGACGCGCAGAAAAATGCGCTAATCTGAAATGAAACCGCCTTTGGAAGAACTTCAAGCGCTAGTACTATGCGTTATGACTTTCTTATTCTTTTAGTCTGATGTCTCCTGTCTTGCCGGCTTTGCCCTCACACCTGCACAGTCGCCGACCTGAATGAAGCGACGGAAGATGCAATTGGTGTTACCGTGTTTTGGGCTGGGCGTATCTAACTTTTTCATTGTTGCCACTGACACGAAGAAGTCTGATGTCTAATAGTAAACTGGTGGATAACTGTAATATGTGACTGATTGGGCAGTTAGGGGACGGAGACAAAGAGATTGATCGCGGAAATTGGCCGCCGTATCCACAATCAAGGCGGTGACTCCCGCTCCGGCTCGTTCCTGGGGCAAAGGATGGCCATTGCGATTTAACAAGGCAACGCGGCCAGCATCATGGGCACCTTTGCGCCGGGAACGATACGGGGTGGGTTATTTGACGCGACATAATCATTACTATGTTCGATGACTTTATGTTTAATTAAGTTAAAATAAAACGGTAATATAGGTGCATTCATTTACAAATTATTAAATGTTGGTTTTTTTATTTTTATTTATGGCACGTCAATATGACTTCACCTCGCCTGATGTTAAGCTGAAGGCAAAGTCTCATGAAAGAGGGTCACCAATGCAAACACATTCAGTGCTACAATGGTGGCGCTCAGCTTGACGGCCTCATCAGATGCTTTTTCACGCCCCGCTTAAAGGACCCGGGACTGTAGGAAGAAGGAAACACATGGTCAGGTCATTATTGTGTTCGTTTTCAATAGGCATTAACTTTATATGTTTTGTGTATACGGCGTGTAACCAAAGTACTGTGCCTACATGATTGTCGACAGTTACAGCGAAGATTCGCAGCCTGTACGACTTCCAGCTGCGACTGATGCACAACATACAGCCGCTGCCCTCCGGGACTGAAGTGGCCAACACCGTCAAGTACTTCTCGCAGACATTGCTCAGTGAGTAACATATAACATCTTTAGTTAGTTGTATTTAGTGCGCAAAATCCCCACGGATACCACCTCCGCCAAAACCGGTAGAGGTGATTATGTCGGACTCGAAACGACCAAAACGCACGCCGTCCATGGGTCCTTGATCGCTGGAGGTGAGATTATACAAGACATATCTCTCGCACCCCGGCAGACAGACGGCAGACAGTATTTGTGGGACTGGAATATTTGTACATAACATAAACTCACGCCTATATCCCCGAAGGTGTAAGCAGAGATGTTAGCACCCTCATTTTGCCAGTTTATGTTTAGGTTACAATTTAATAGGTGGCGAGCCTATTGCCATTGACCGGGCACTTATAAACTTGCGTTAAATACACACATAACTACGAAAAGCAACGAAAAGTCATTGGTGTGTGTCATGATAAAACGTGGGATCGAATCCGAGACCTCGTCTCAGCAGTTACCCATACCACTCATCTCTTAGCCTATAGTATCAACTAGGCTAATCTATCGAGAAAAATAGTATCCTAGCGCATGTAAGTACGATCCTTAACTTAATTACATTAATAAGTAGATCTATTATCCAGTAGCTTCTAAGACTTCATACAATATTTTTTTCAAATTATCCAGGAACTTTTGTAGGCTTTTTGCACTGAGCGGGGATCGATCCGACCGATCCCCCGTGCGTAGCAGTCGTGGTACGCGTGCTAATAATTGTTATTAAATTATCTAAATATCTTGTTATTTATAGGCGTCCTCAAAGATGTTCCTCGTTCCCCGCTGGAAATGATGAGAGATGCCGACAGCGATGCGGACCGAATGGCGCTGTACCCTAACCTGGACTACAAGGGGCTTTTCACCTCGATATCGCAGCTGGTGGATGCAGCCCCACATTTGCAGTACGGGATACAAGGTGAGTCATAGAATATTTATTTTCATAAATCCTTTCCACTGAAAAAGCGGACACAAGTGGCTTGAATTTGTTACTAGAAATAGTTGTATGAAGGTTCACGCGATGCCCTTCACCGCACCATTAATGTCTGTAATTCCTTACCAGGCACGTGTTTCCTTCTTCCTACAGTCCCGTGTCCTTTAAGCGGGGCGTGAAAAAGCATCTGATAAGGCCGTCAAGCTGAGTGCCACCATTGTAACACTTTACGTGTTTGTAATGTTGGCCCTCTTTTCTGTAACTTTACCTTCAGCTTACCATCAGGCGGGGTTAAGTCAAAATGACGGGTCCTAAATAAAAAAAATGTCCTTACCATTAGGCGAAGTGAAGTCCTATATAAAAAAAACATCTCGCTTTGCCTTCAAATGACTAGCCAATGATTGGGGTTGCTATTTCAGTGGAAATTTTGCCTAATTTTGTAGGATTAGATTTTCATGTTATAATGCTGGCGATTAGTGCAGTAGCGAAAATTCGGAAAATTTCGTACCTATAGTTTATTTTGTGCTGACAATATCTACGAAATAAAATTAACAATATTTACCTAATCAAATCGAGTTAATCGTGCGTCGAATAGTTAACTTTAACGTATTACAATAAGGTCCATTATTGTCTTTTCTTCGTTGCGTATAAACGTACATCAAGGACACGCGTACTTCAAACTGAAAAATCTGATGAGGTCGTCAAGCTGAGCGCCACCATTGTTACACAGTACGTGTTTGTAATAGCTACCCTCTTTCCTAAGACTTTGCTTTCAGCTTATTATCAGGCGAGGTGAAGTCAAATTGACGTACTCTGAATAAAGAAAAACTTCCACTTGTTTTAAAAATACGAATTTCACCTGTAAATATATATTATGTTCATATATACTTAGCTCATTTGATTCAATAGTATTTTTGAAATTTTTGTGACCTGTTTAGTGGGTACTTAGGTAGTAGGTATCCGAAATTACTAATATTCCCGTTAACCCCTGTAAAGCTAAATTCTTGTGGCAGAAGTGCGTTCACATAGGTATTTCTCACTCTACGATTTTAACGCGGGGCTTGATGTCGATTGTGATTTCGACAGCCACACATTCCACAGCTTCATAAAGTCGGAATTCGTTTGTAGAAAAATATATTTATAATGAAATTCCTCAGGATTTGACTGACCTGCCACTTAATAACTTGAAAATAGAAGTGAAAACATGTTTAATGGAAAAGTAGACAAATATCTTGATGATAAAAATGCATGGTCATACTAATCTCTTGCTCTTGCACCTATTTATTATAAATACCTAAACAAAACTACATATTGAAAAAAAAGAAAGCATAACGATAATCTCCCGCCGGACCACCAGTACCATTAGACTGTACCATTGATGGTACAAATGATAACAAAATATGTCGCTGGACCACCTGTACCATTACCCAGTATCTTTAATGGTGCAAGTGGTATTTACTGATTTATTCCACTAGTACAAATGTAAAACAATTTCATATAATCCTCCTTAGTGTTATTTTATATTGTTTTCAAAATGAAATAATGTTGGATAACCCAAAACTACCTATCTTAATAAAAAAAAACTCCTAAGTCAAACTCATCAACACAGTTTACATTCAATTATTTATCTCAGTTCATATTTATTTCGTTCGTTCGTAGGCCTTATTGTTTCAACAAAAATATTCTCCCCTCAATCTAGTCGGCAGCACGAATCATCATTCCCTGAACCTTTCCTAACTCAGTTGGGGTCGGCTTTCCAGCCTAACTGTGATGCGGCTGAACTTCGATATTTTCCGTGAAGCGACTGCCATCTGACCTCCACAACCAATGGTCTAAATGACCAATGGCGATATCGAAGTTCCAAGTTAGACTGGTGGGACTTTTGAGGGCTCCAACTACCCGTAACGACAGCCATAGATGTCTGTAAGGCAACCGGGACCGACGGCTTAACGTGCTCTCCGAGCCACGACCAGACCAGTGCAAACAGCCTTTTCATGCATACAACTTTTTGCCCTGAGCGGGGATTGAACCCGCGCCCCGTGCGTAGCACGAATGTGACTCCCTTACTTTGTTGCAAACGTCCATAGACCACAATAACCACTTTTCATCGGGTGGGGCTATGCTTGTCTGCTACCTAAGTGTTATAAAAGAATATTCAAACAACGAATCTCTATCGAGTAATTTTGCGCGGGCTCACGGCACGGGTCAGATGAATACAGTACATGTTATTGATCACGACATCAATAAGGGAAAACAGTATCCACTCTCTGTGTGTGTATGTGTGCGTGTGTGTCTATGTGTGCGTGTGTGTGTATGATGGAGCTGTATATGTATAGGTGAGGGAGTGAATAGGGGGGTATCCGGTTACTTATGCTTAAATAAATTTTTGCTTCCTCATATTATGGTACTCAGTTTAATGTCCTTATTCGTATAACATATTTTGCTCAAATAATTGGGTCGTGTCCCCAACTTTGCTCGCGATTAATATGCGATCGTATGAAAGTAGGTCTGAACGGTAGCGAAGCGTCCTAATTTTCGAAAAGGAATCCGTTTGAAAAATAAACTTCTCTCCATATAGGTTCTCATGCGACCTGATAAGCCGATAGGAATCTAGTTATAGGGACCTACCTAGTTTTGTCGTAGAATAGTACCTAAGTAGTATTATCTCTTTTACCTCCGACGAGACAGTACACCTGCTCATTAATGTAAAAATTAAGAAGAAGCTAAGCTCTGAAGCATGCTTTCGCCACGGTAATTTTATGTTTATTATTACCGTGCTTTCGCTTAGGGTTGCACATTAAACTCCAATCGTACCCATAGCAACCAAACCAGGAGGTGGGAAAGAATACGTCCGTGATACTTTGCAATGTATTTTTATGTTTATTTTAGTGTACAGTAAAGAATTAACAATAAATAAATAATATTAATAAATAAACATTCTATGGCAAATTATAGAAGTTGGAGCCGGAGGATGCAAAAAGAAACCAATTACTTATAAAATTAAAATATAATTCAATTAAAATTACATGGGAGTGATAATTGGTCGATGCTTGTACCAAGAATGATCTCTAAACTTAACTTAGTCATAAAATTGAATGCATATTGTTGCGACATATCGTGGCGTGATGTTCATGTCGTTCGATTTAGCGCGAAGCGTTGCCTAATTTTGCTGATTCGGCACCTTGCGGTTTCCATGCGCTGTAAAGGTTGGATGCATCGTCGCGGTGTAAGGGCTGTGATACATCGGCACGTAACATCTCCCCCCGAAGAACAGCAACTATTGGTTAGACGGAGTCGACAAAGTTGCTGATAGTCTTTTAGTGTCTATTTTCACTTCTTCCGGTTTAATGGGCTTTGTCTGAGCTGCTCCTGATGGCCTGGCATTGATAGTCCTCCTTCGATATATTACAGCAATGCTAAGTGCACATGCACTTAATAGTATGAGGTATACAGGTATAGTAGTATGGTAGATGCCCTCGTCGTTAATCCGTGAGTGCTTTGCTAACGGCTGTATTGAGAATTTTTGATAACTGTTGTGTAAATTTTCAAGGTTAATCGAGTTCAGCTGAATTGGTGATTCATCTTTCTTCGGTAGAGCGTTCAAATGTGTAGGTGACTGAATTATCTTCATAGTATGGCCTTTGAGGCGATTGTCAGAGTTAGATATCTTAAAATTCGGAGTTTTGATAAAACAGCCTTGTGGTATCGTAGCTAAGTAGCTTCCTTGAACAGTTTTGTATAATTCTTGTCCGCAGGATAGTTGGACTTTGGTTGGCATCGGAAAACTGAGGGTATATTGTTTTTCGTCTAACTGTTCTACTGCTTCTTTATTCAGGTTGACTGGTGTAAGTATACAGGAGCTGGCATTCTGCTGCGTTATTAGTTGTTGGATGCAATCTGGTTTCTCTTCAAGTTTATAGTTGACTTTTTCCTCGCAGAGGTACCATTTATTGATCTTCGGACATTCTGTCTCTATGTACATAGAATATGAACCCTGAATTGCTATATAAGGTGAGGAAGGTATAAGGGCTAGGTTATTACTATTAGGTACTATGGAAAGTTTAAATAAGGTGTAGGTGCTGGGTAAGGCAATCGGAAACTTTATGACTATAACTATTCTATTATCGCTATAATACGAACCTACTCTTAAAATATTATAGTACTCTCTCAGATCGATGTCAATGATCTCATCTGTAGAGTATAATCGTTTTAATTTGCTTAACATATTTTTAAGATTAATCAAGCTTACAGTAGAATGCATCGTACTTGATGCATGTATAAAGGCTAACGTTAGTTCTATCCTATGTAATTCATCCGATAACGTTTCGATGTTATCATTCAAGATGAATAGATACTGGGCTAAATGTGCATAGCTAATTAAGTCGGTTTCTCTAGTGTTATCCTGGTTTAGCAAGAAATTAATCTTAGTCTCCATGAGCTTTTGATTTTCATTTATCTTACTTAATATGTTAGAATAATGCGTCATCCATTCCTTAGTTAAGCTAACGTGATTTAACAATTCTGATTGGAGCTTATCCTCGTTTCCTTGTAAAGTTTGAATGGCATCGTTATATCTTATAGCATCTGTGTAATCCAGATTTCCCGAAATACTTTTTATTACTGAACCTAATCCGTCTATGAGACCACGTTTAGTGCGACTTGGTTCAAAACTTTCTAACTGTAAGGATATTGTATTCAATTTATTCGTGAGATAATTCATATGTGGCTCAAATAGTGAGGACGTTTTATTATTGATAAGAGGGCTAAGTTCATTTAACTGGAATTTTACTGTGTTCATTTTTGATTGAATGTCTTCGAGATTAATATAGAGTAGGAATGAATGGTAATGGGATGTAATTTTCGTTATTCCCAACTTGAAGGGTAGAAGTCCAGGGCCATTGTCAAGAGGATCAAGTAATATGTCCTCTGCTCGAATCAGATGGACCAGGAACACCAGTCGCAGTAGCGTCCTGCAACAAGTTTCCAGTATTAGGAGTTCGTTTCAGACGTGACTTAGCTACTGGACCGCGATTTCTCTTTGTATATATATGTATGGGTAGATTGGCTAGCACAGTGTCTTTCGTATAGCGTGGGGCGAGTTTTTGTCGGCTAGCTAAGGGGTTTTTAATGAAGACCTGTTGATCTGTCTCATAGTCCTTTTCAGGTTCCCTATCCTTATTTCTATTCTGTGTTAACTGAGTACGGTTATGTAAAGACGACTCGTTGATAATTTCGTATACTTTAATCATTTTATCTCTATGATCTTGTATATATTGTTGGAGTAAGTGCACGGATAAATCTACATCTAGGGGATCACGAGGATCAGTATGGCCTGTGATGATATCTAAAGGTCTGCATTTAGTAAAACTATGTATACTACTGTTATAAGCTAGTATAGCATAGGACATGAGGTTGGTTACTGGCTCGTGGGGTTTATTTAATTTGAGAAGCCTAAGGTGTTCTAACAGTGTACTGTGCAAACGCTCAATCATTCCATTATCATTAGGGCTATGCGCTAGTGTCTCATGATGCTGAATTTTGTGAACTCTTGAAAATTCTTTAAATAGCTGGTTGTTAAATTCAGTTCCTCTATCTGTGGTTATTGTCAAGGGAACACCGTGATGAGAACAGAATTTCAGAAGGCTTTGAACAACACTAACTGCGGTACCATCTCTAAGATGGTAGGCTTGTGTGTATTTGGAGAATGAATCTATGATTGTCAGGTATTTCTCATTCTCAGCTGTGAATAGGTCTAGATGAACAATTTCAAATGGTTTTGAGGGTGGTGGAACTATTGAAAATCTTTGCTGGACTGGGTTTCGATCATATTTGACCTGACCACATATATCACATTCATTTATGTACTTTGCTATATGATCCTTCATCTTAGGCCAATAGTATTTACGGGACAAAGCTAGATAGCACTCATTAATTCCACGATGGTTAGTTTTACCTTCGTGGTATTGTTGAATAATCTTTTGCTGGCGAAGGTACTCTTTAATATTATCTAGTTCGGTTTTTACTAGAACAAGATTCATGGCAGAGCTTTTAAACTTTTCTTGAATAATAGGTATAACTTTGTACATGGCTAATGCGGGATGAATTATAATACCGGTTTTTACCTTAGGATTTACGAATTCTTTAATTGAGTTCACTAAATCTTCCGCAAGGTTTTTTTCAGATAGTTGTATGGAAGTACGAATGTGAGTTTCAAATGGCTTAGAAACAGATGGGCGTTTCTTCACATCACCTACAACAGTGAAACAAATTTGTCTATTAAATCTATTTAAAGGGTCGTCCGACACCGGTATTTCTAGGATTGGATTTTCTTCGCAAGTGTGGGCTGTAATAGTTGTCGAATACCTAGAAGATTGTGGTTTATTGTATATATCTCCATCTTCACTAGGGGCTGTAATTGTTGTTGAATTTCTAGAAGAATGCGATTTATTGGACATATTTACTATTATAGAACTTACTTCTTCGTTATGAATTTCTATTCGTGATAGGGCATCAGCGTTTGTGTTGCTTTTTCCTTGCTTATAAATTACAGTGTAATTATATTCACTTAACTTAAGCCTCCATCGAGTTAGCCTCGAGTTAGGCTCTTTCAAATTCATCATCCACTGGAGTGGCTTATGATCTGTGATAATTTTGAATACTCGTCCAAAGAGATAGGGTCGAAAATATTTGGTTGCCCAGACAATTGCCAACAATTCCTTTTCTATAGTGCTGTAATTTATCTCGCTGCTGTTTAAAGTACGTGACGCATAAGCTATGGGCTTGTCAGATCCTATAGGACCTTGAGAAAGTACGGCTCCTAATGCTAAATTAGAGGCATCGGTAGTGAGTAAAAATTCTTTTTCAAAATTTGGGTATTGCAATATAGGATCATTGGTTAGTAGGGTCTTACATTTCTCGAAGCAGTATCTGTAAGTGGGTTCTTTGTGATTTATTTTTGCACCTTTTTTCAGACACTGAGTCATGGGCTTGGTTATTTTCGCGAAGTCAGGAATAAATTTACGATAGTAACCTAGAAGTCCGAGGAACCGTTTTATTTCTGTGGCTGTTTTAGGTATCGGAAAATTCTGTACTGCTTTAATTTTATCAGGATTCGGTTTAATACCGTCCTTGCTAATAATGTGACCAAGATATGCAGTTTCTAACTTCAAGAATTCTGACTTGTCCATTTGAATTTTAAAGTTGGACTCTCTGAGTCTTTTGAAGACCTTTTCGAGATTAACGATATGTTCCTGTAGTGAAGTCGAGAAAACTATGATGTCGTCTAAGTAGACCAAGCAAATAGAGTTTTGAAGGTCCCTGAGTACATTATCCATTACTCTTTGGAACGTGGACGGGGATCCTTTTAGTCCCATCGGCATGCGTAAGAATTCAAAATGCCCGTGTTCTACATTAAAGGCAGTTTTTGGAATGTCATTGGGGTTCATCTCTACTTGATAAAAGCCACTTGCTAAGTCAAGGGTTGTAAAATAGTTACAGTTTCCTAATTTATCTAAAACATCGGCTATGTTTGGAATGGGGTATTTATCATCTATGGTCTTTTCATTTAGTTTTCTGAAATCCACAACGATTCTCCATTTAACCTTGCCAGAGGCATCGGCTTTCTTAGGAACCACCCAAATGGGCGAGCTCCAGGCAGATTCGGAAGGTCGAATAATGCCTTGCTCCAGCATCTTGGTAATTTGACTTTGAACTTCCTGACGGTGTACAAACGGATAACGGTAAGTTTTGGTGTATACTGGGATTTCGTCTGTTGTACGTATATTATGCTTAATTTTATTAGTAAAAGTAAGTGGTTCTCCTTCTATATAGAATACATCTGCGTATTGTGAAACTAAAGAGGTTAAATTAATTCGTTCCTCTTTGTTCAAATGGTCTGTACGTAAACGTGATAGCACCTCCTTAATACGGAGCGATGACTGACTCATGCATCCGATATTGAATATTTCTGCTCTAACTGGTTCATTCATAGAAAATATCACATCGTTTGAAGTTGAATTGAAAACTTCTAGATAACCACGATTGTCTTTAAGTTTTGTTATACATTCGTTTATGTTACAATTCGAGATTACTTGCGAAGGAATTAATGCGTCGCCGCTAGTGATGTTAACTGGGACTCTTAGCAATTTAGAAGAATTTGCTGGAATAATGTCCTCAAACAAGTTAGTGTTTCGCGAGTTATATAAAACTATAGGAATAATTGCGTCCTTTGTAATTAATTTATTATTTTTAAGATCGATATTTGATTCCCATTTATTTAAGAGATCTAAACCGATAAGGCCATCGAAGAAATTATGAAAATTGTATATGAAAAACGTTAAATAATCTTGACTTTTAAGTTCCTGAAAACATGGTAAGTTAATAGAGTAATCGTTACGACTGGTTGCATGTACATTTGTGACCTCGAATGGATCATAATTCAAGGGTAAGTTCGAGTAATATCTTTTTACAGTTTCGGGGTTAATAAATGATTGGTTGGCCCCTGTATCAATAAGCAATTTCAACGGCGGGTTGGCGATTTGTATATAAGGTAAGTAGCGTTGGGTCTGTAAGTTGACTTCTATTTTGGTTCTTTTATACTCGTATCCTTCTGAAAATTTTCGTCCTTATGTGAATCCGTTTCAGTTGCAGGCGTCTTCTCTGCGGTCACATATACGTCAGAGTAAAGTATAGGCGGTTGAGGCTCGTTTATCTCATAATAGTAACTAGCATCAGCATCGGGATAATAATTATCATATTCATAAATGTAAGTTTCATAAGGCTCGTAGTTATTGTAATAATCGTAACAATCATTGAAATTAATCTCTCTAGCTTTAAAATAGTTAGGTGGCGAGGGATTTCTCTGGTTCTGCCAATCGTTACCACGGAAGGGCACTGGTTTCGCTACGAAATGTGATACACCACTCATTGGTTTTGGGGTATCACTCGGGTTGGGCCATCTAGTCTGTTGGAACCTAAATGAATTATTTTGTGGGTTATAGTTTGGAGGTCGGGCACTGAATATTTGCTGTGTGCGCGACGGACCTTGGAACTGGTGCGGTTGGTTTACATTAGGTCGCCATGGTAGAAAATGACGTTGGTGTGGTATAATCGGACCGGGTCGTGATGGACCAGGATTATTAAAGTTCAACGGTTTTGGTAAAGACATTGTTACAGGTTGAGGCGCGTGGGAACCAAACTTCATGGACTGGTTAGGTAGCGGGGGTAATTGCGGTCTTTTATCAGGTAAGCGTTCGTTTCGTTGCTGAAGGTAAAGGGTGTTCATTTCTTCGTGAACAAACTCTAAAGCCTTCTCTATTGTTTCAGGGCGCATGCACCTAATACGAGAACCTAGAGGGTCGCGGAGGCCCCTTACATAGGATTGGAGGGTTAACTTTTTGTAAAGCGCTCGTTTTGACTCTATAGTAGTAGAGACGGTCTCATGTAGGCTCACATACGTCATTATCGTGCCGAATAAATTTTGACACGTTTCGTAAAACTCTTGGGGTGTGGAGGAACCTTGGGACAAAATTGCCATGTCGTTATATAACGAGGTCTCATCGCGTTGATCTGCAAAATTATTTATTAGAGCACTACGAATGCCTGCCCAATTTGCAGGGATACCATTAGTGTTAATTAACCTGGCTGCGGGACCAGTTACTTTATTTAATATGCCATTCAATAATGCTAAATTTATGAACTCATTTCCCGGGTCCGAGGCCACGTAGGCTTCTACTAGTTGATCGCACAACCTAATGAATCTCGTGAGCACATTGGTATTCCCGTCAAAATCGGGTACCATGCGCAAAGCCTTAAATACCTCATCTATTCTAGACATAGTTACGGGTATATCGTCAATTTCTAAATTCCTATTGATATCTAATAAATCTAATCTAGAGTTTCTTACTAACCTATGGTTCCGTGATTGCCTGGGATGGAAAATCTTGGAAAATTAAATATAAATTACACATATAATAGGGAAGCACTTCAGGAACAATTCTAAAGTACTTACATGAACATGGTTTAATTGGTACTTTCTGCCGTATCGATGGCTGGATACACCTCAGCTCTGCTTCCGTAGATTCTGGATAAGTACTCGTCGTAGTGATAGAAACCACCCGGGTGGATCGCGTTTCGCGGATTCGAGGTTGAATCTATTAGCTACTGTTCGCGAACCGGCCCGCGAGTATCCTACACGACTGCGCCAATTATAGAAGTTGGAGCCGGAGGATGCAAAAAGAAACCAATTACTTATAAAATTAAAATATAATTCAATTAAAATTACATGGGAGTGATAATTGGTCGATGCTTGTACCAAGAATGATCTCTAAACTTAACTTAGTCATAAAATTGAATGCATATTGTTGCGACATATCGTGGCGTGATGTTCATGTCGTTCGATTTAGCGCGAAGCGTTGCCTAATTTTGCTGATTCGGCACCTTGCGGTTTCCATGCGCTGTAAAGGTTGGATGCATCGTCGCGGTGTAAGGGCTGTGATACATCGGCACGTAACAGGCAATTTACACAATACCACCTAGACCCATGGTAAGCATCAACTATGCTTGCTATAAACTAGCTTGTGTTTTGGTTTGTAGAATATGAATAAACATCCTTAGATTTTTTTTGTAAATGCATACCTACGTACGTAGTAACACTCAGAACAATGCAAATATTCATATTCATGCACACAAATATTTGTACTGAGCAGGAATCGAACCTCGCCTCCTGTATAGTAGTCGCGTTCACTACCGCCACTCCACAGAGGTCGTCAAATGATGAATAAAATTCAACGTAATGTTTTTTTTTTCAAAAAAAAAGGTAGCCATTTTCTTCTTCAGCGTGTTGGTAAAAAGTCATGCTGATTGTGTCATAAGTAAGTAGGTACTTCGTGATTACCTATACCGTATGTATTTCTTGTAAACTCAGAATACAGAAAAAGTAGGCTGGTAAGCTCACTAGACTGGAGATAAGAATAGCTCACTGGAGAGGTTTTGTGTTGTCAGTGGGAAGATAAAGAAACCTTTCTTTGTCTTTTGCACTGACAGCACAGATACTCTGCTAACCTTCCCCCTCCCCTTCCTCAATCTCCTCTATTCCCCTCTATATGGTTGGCAGCACAGATGTGACGCCCCTTATTTTTGCTCGAAATCCCCACGGATACCAATCCCATCGGAGCCGGTGAGAGAGATTATCTTGGACTCGAACAGACTAAAACGCACGTCGTTTTTGTGTCTTTAGTTACCGGATAATGTGATGCCCCTGGTGTGGCAAACGTCCATAGGCAACGGTGGCCACTTTCCATCAGGTGGATCGCGTGCTTATCTGCCACTAACCCTGTAAACAATCTTTTGAAAGATATATTCGATGCAAAATATTTTCAGATGTTCTGCATCCATCAAACGAACCGTCGAATGATCGAATCTAAATAATACTTTTGTATTTTTACAAAACAACACCATGTAGTTAATTCATCTGATCCGGAACAGATTGCCCGCACCCCGCACCCTTTGCAGCCCACTAATTAGTCCGCACGGATCTCTGTTGGGGTGGAACGAAAAAAATCACAAACGAATGAAAAGTGGCTCAACCTTACAAATCACTCCTAAGTCTTCTCTTTATTCGACACTTGTGAAGTAAGTTATTCATCTCGGAAACATGAAAGTCCTTGAGCTTTTGATCAAAGCATGTAAGACGCAAATAGAATTTTTTGATATAAAATATTAATTTCAATCTAAGGTTTCGTTTTGTTCCTTTAGTCGATAGCTTTTTTCTATAATAATAATAGGTCTTTACATATTAAATTGCCGATATTTTCTTACAGATTCATGAGTTCGTTATTCCTGTAATTTAATAGCTATTTCCATTATTTATATTTGGTTGAAAGTTGATTTCAAGATTTCACAACTCTGTATTAAATTTTGTTTTTACTGGTTCAAAAACAGTAGGCACTTCCTAAATGCTATCCATTTTGATGACAATACATTTCGTATTACTTTTGTACAGCTGTACTTTTTTTCAAAAATGGAATAAAAGTTGCTGTTTGCTTATTGTTTGCGTATTATTGTCGAACCCGCGCCTCCTGCGTAGCAGTCGCTCCACTGTGGCTGCATGTGGAAATTTGAGATGGATTATTTATCAATAAACATTAGAGGAATAATAAACTTCGTTCTCATAATAATAGTTTTTTTAGATATTATATAATTTTTTAGATATCATAATATATTAGCTTTGTGCTCAGAATGGTAAATCGATCACCAAATGTGTCGATTATCGAAATCGATATATAATTAAATAATGCCATTTTATTCTAATCTATTCGAATTTAATTACGAATTCCGATAGTATAACTCCGAAACGGTTCCAACAATACTACGCGCCTCCACTTCGATAAATTTGAAGGATAATGCTAATATTTTTTTTGTACGAGTAAGAACTTCGTATAACAAAATGTCGATATTACTAATCCAATAGGTAGATAATAAATGAATTGAGGCCGAAATGGCCAGAGAGCCCTTAAGCTATAATTACGAGAACAAAAGTTTATTTTGGCTGTAATATAACCCTTGTTATTGACACCGGATATCCCCTTAATTATCTTCTTGTAAATGAAATATTCTTACTCATGATGGTAAAACCGGTGCAGCACTTTTAAAATTCTTTCACCATTGTTGCTTGTGATAATTTTTTTCATGTACACGCCTGCCATAACTCGCATAGCAACCCACAAGGATATGTTTGGTATATGAATTCTTCAAAAGTGAATATGACAGGCTTATTTTAACTTCACTTTTATTCTATCATAACCTTAGAGCAGGAATAGCAAACCAATGGCATGCGTGCCAGTGATAATACGCAACACCATAATATGTTGGGCACACCACTATTAATTAAGTAGATGCGCCCTTGTCATACTTTGGATGCTAGAAAATGAGTTTTTGAGAAAGCTAAAGGAATGTGCACTGTGGGATATCGAGTGCTAAATAATCAAACAACAATATCTGTACCTTTTTTTTGATAATCAGTCCAGTAGTTTGTGTACAGATACTATGTAGAGTTGCTTTTGCATACAATATTAGAATGATCTCAAGTCCAAATATTATTTGATGGCACGTCGAGGGTTTCGATAATATTTTTTTAGAATAATGACACGTTGAAGCGTATAGTTTCGCACACTTTGTTCCTCTAAGCCCATACATATATTTACACAAAACCTGGTTTTGGTGGAGGTGGTATCGGTGGGGATTTTGCGCACGATAAAAAGAAAAAAAAAAAGGTGTGAGAAAGTGCCGAAGGGGGTGCTCGAAAGAGAGGGCCCCGGGTCTGCCGGGGTGCGAGGGATATGTTCGTTACTATCTCACCTCTGCCAACTAGAGACCCAAAGGCGGCGTGCGTTTTAGTCGGTTCGAGTTCGACATAAACTCTCTTAGCGACTCCGCTGGGATTGGTATCCGTGGGGATTACGCGATAATGAAATGATCATGTATGTAACATTTTAAATTGTTAAATTTGATTTGAGAATCTGCAAAACATGTCGTACGTTATTTGATTTGTAACACCATTGTAACATACCGTGTTCCGAGCAATAAATGATTGCTACTTACTACTTAAAGTGACAGAGTATATGAACAGTAAAACGTTTTTTTGTAAACCATTATTAACTTTGTCCGAAATAGATATTGCAATGACGTCAATGTCTCTTATTATACTCAAAGTTCAAGCGACTGAAATATTAAATTCGGCAACGCGGTAATGATGAGATTGTCTCTCTATTTACGTCAGTTATATAGGCTCGACCTACAATATTTAACTATAAATTTTCTCTTAATAGGAATAACACTACTAAATATGGTTCTTCGAGCACTGTCAATTGAATACACCCTGCTGAATGGTAAGAAGTTAAGGTGCAGTCTAGATGATAAGGCCACCATTGTAAATGTAGATAAACTCAAAATCAGTCACACGCTTTACGGTCTTCACAAATGCGATTTATATTTCACTCTACGATCTGAGATTGTCAGAAGTGGAAATAAGTGTTTTATTTTAAATTTTACTGCACCTCGCTTGATGATAAGCATGACTGCAGTCAAAGCAGTGTAGCCCCACCGCGATTGCCTCCACAGTTGCTTTTTTTACGCCCCGCTTGAAGGACACAAGACTATAGTAAGAAAGAAACTCTTGTGTTGACCAAGAATTCTAGGACTTAATGGTACGACATAGAAAAGAGTCACCGAGAGTGCAGGCAAATTATTTCACGTCTTTGCCGTTCGATACCTAAGAGCTTTCTTACGTATGGTATATTGTCGTGAATGGTTACTGTTCGGAATCAATGGTCACGGGGAGACGCTGGGGTGGTCTTGGTCTCGTAGTTTAAAGTGGAAGTTATCGCAAAGTAATCTAATTATGTTGAATAATTAACGTTAGTATTTCAACATAGTGGACTCCAAAACTTCCTAGACACCTTAAGATCTATAATCCTTTGACAGCCTAAGTGTAATTGTAACCAAAAGTAACATAGCGTTAACAAAATAAACAAGATATATGTCTTGTTTCTTTGTAAGAAAATAAATAAACTCAAGCAAATAGTAGCCTGAACAAAATTGCATTAATACGTAGATCCAGTAGCTTGTAAGACTAGCAGTGTAGTGGCATCACTTTATATAATTTTAGTTTCAAATTGGCTCAAATCAAAATAAAAATAAATCAAAATAAGTACAGTGAGCTCACTGTACTTATTTCCTTTGTCTTGGTTTAAACAAAACCTTCGCGTCAGTTCAAATAACTTCAAATACCACGACATAAATCGTTAAAATTGCGTTTTATGATCATTATTTCATTCTCGTTTATCTTTACACAAATTATTTGCGAGATTTGACTGTGATGCTACTTCAAGGTCACATTGCTCCCCTATAAATCACCCCTGTTTGTCGGCGAGCACCCTTCACAATATGTACACACTTTTATAACAGATTGATACGTTGATACACTCTTAATAGAGGGTTTACCAAATCCGGTTCTTTTTGTATAACATTGGAAGCTAGTATCTCTCCCGTTAGCTAATCTTACTGTGGATTTATTCGAAATTCAAAATTAAAAATCCTTTATTCTGTATCATCACTAACATAGTATAAAATAAAGTCGCGTTTTCTGTCCCTATTTTTCTTGTCCCTTTGTATGCTTAAATCTTTAGAACTACGCAACGGATTTTGATGCGGTTTGTTTCAATAGATAGAATGATTAAAGAAGAAGGTTTATATGTATATAACATCATGCTACGACTAACAGGTGCGGAGCAGGAATGAAAAATGTTGCAAAAACGGGGTGACGCAGACGAAGTCGCGCGGGTCAGCTAGTAGACTACTAAAAGGCACTTACATCTTCAAAACAAAAGTAATAAATATTAATAATATAATATAGGTTAGCTTAGCAAATGGACCACCGATTAGAAACGCGGCTTCAGCTTGAGAAATGTCCGGCGGTGATGGGCTTTTTTATGTAACCTTTATGTATTAGTCTAAATATAATTATTTACTTGAGTAGCAAGTTAAGTAATCAGCTCATTTCAACGCTTGTTTATCATCCAAATAATCTTGGATTTTATAATAGCCCTTTTGGCATAACTTCCATTTAGAGTGAGATCCCAGAGCAATCAGACATTACTTATTTTCACACGGATGAAACCTGAAGTTTTCAGTAGCGTCTCGTGTGCCTTGAATACCTACGCGCTTTGTGGGTCTTGCCGAGTGACTCCTGGGCAGGTACCAAATGAGAAAGGTAACTAAAAATAAGAATTATTTAACTTAAATTCACATGACTGATTTTTATATATATCATGTAGAATATTATTTGAAAGTAGGTAATATCATAAGTGTCAGACACTTTTGATGGACCAGAGCTTTTGTATCCATATCCATAAATTGTTTCTTTACTCTGGAACCAAATGGAATTTAAACAATAAGTGATTGTATAATTGTAGCTAAATAAATTTACTAACAATACACAAAAAATTAAAAGCATTCATCGAAAAATGAGCACGCTACAAGATTTTGAAATTTACCCGGTTCAATGTGAGACACCCTACCCTACCTAAAGATCATTTATTTTTTGGGTAGCTTAAAAGCGTCTGACAAAAGCTCTGGTCCATCAAAAGTGTCTGACACTTATGATATTACTTTAAAATAATATTCTACATGATATATATAAAAATCAGCCATGTGAATTTAAGTTAAATAATTCTTATTTTTAGTTACCTTTCTCATTTGGTACCTGCCCAGGTGACACTCGGCAAGTCCCACAAAGTGCGTAGGTATTCAAGGCACACGAGACGCTACTGAAAACTTCAGGTTTCATCCGTGTGCAAATAAGTAATGTCTGATTGCTCTGGGATCTTGGACCAATTTATAAAAATTTTAAATTTATATATAGTTAAATTTAGAATTTTACTAGAAGACGTAGTATACCTGCCCGAAAAGCGAAACCTATAATTGTGCCCTCTCCGTGAGTAGCGGCGCGGCCGTGAAACTAATTACTACACCACGATTACAACTCAAATATGCCGTCGATTCGACAGAACAAGAAGAACTAGGGGGTTTGTTAGAAAAGTGTAGGTATACAGTTCGTTTTTATAGAGTCCAGTAGCACAGACTGCAAGATTTAATTTGTTACTTCTGTACCAATTCTGGGCCAGTCTCACCGTATACAAATATGATGTTCTTATTTTCTTTTAATACTTGGTATGCATAGATAAAGTTGTGGTACATTCTAGAAGACACGGTTACCATTGCAGATCCTGTTGATCTATTTTTTTATTTTTATTTATGGCACGTCAATTTGACTTTACTTCGCCTGATGTTAAGCTGAAGGCAAAGTGTCATAAAAGAGGGTCACCATTGCAAACACGTGCAGTGCTACAATAGTGGCGCTCAGTTTGACGGCCTCATCAGCCCCGCTTAAAGGACCCGGGACTGTTCTCAAATCTCAAAATGTTTGTTCCTAATTGGATTAATTTATCCTGTCTTCATTGTATTGTTATGTATCGGGTACGGGGCGTGGCGGTAGCGCTACGCCACTACGTCAAAGGTCACGGGTTCATTGCAAATGTTTAGATAAAATATGTCTAATGAAGGATTACACTATCCGTGTGTCGACGGAAAAAGAATGTCACTATCATATCTCATCTGATGGGTGTCGTAAGAGGTGATATATGGAAAAAATCGAGAAAAAAGAGAGAGACGAGATCGAGATTCGAGGACTTGAAATAAAATCTTGTATCCACCCGGCTGACCAACTAGGAAATAGTCTCTCAACATTGGGAGAGGTTTATGTACAGTAGTGAATTACGATAAGTTAATTGATTGAATGAAAGATTTGATTTCTGTGTGCGCTTATGATGAACAAATAGTAGTAAGTCGTGGATATGTCGTATAGCCCCGTATTTCCCGCGTGAATGAAAGCGAACTCAGACTTTGTTTAAATTCCTCATAAATAACCTAGCCACAGGCTTTTGGCTAACTGCCAGCTTGTTGCCAACCCATATAGGGATTGTTTTCAAACAACAATTTCGACAGAAACGGTCATCTCGGGAGGCGTGTTTTTAATGTCTACATTTGCTACTTCAGTAGAAGAAACATTTAAAAGGGTTGGACAACACTGTTTTAGAAAGATTTGATTAAATTGCAATGTGAATTATCAGTACTCTTTAGGTGGAGAAATATGCAAATTAACGTACGCGTAATATTGTTACTATTGTACTTATAGTATACGATACGACTGGTTTGCTCGTATTCTATCTCTCGCAACTATAAGTTATTGAAGGTACTGATTAGGTGAGGCGTACTAGTGCGTCTTTAAAATGAAATTCATTAAGGGATGCGGTTTGGCATTACTTTCTATGACAATCGGTAATATTTTACTATTGCTATCGTTGGGATCGATAAAACGTAGGTGAGTGATAGCCCCCCCCCCCCCTCTTCCCTAAAATAAATTTCATATGACCTAATCACACATAACAAGTGACTTGATTGTTCATAATTTTTTACCGAAAACAACCCTGTGAAAGTACCCTATCAAGTAACAAATTAAGGTAATCACGTCCTCAAAGTATACCCCCTGCAAAGATGATTCGATACATTTCTTTCAATATAGTTAATTGAATATGTGTACCTTTGACTATATACAAGTATATAGACAGGCGGTCCGTTGGTAACAAACGCACAGTAGGTACGTACCTACTCGTACTTCTAACAAACTGCATCACAACAAACATCCCGCATTATATATGAGTAAGCTAAGATCAATTTTGTTCCAAAAACTGTCGATGTGTGCGATTTTTTTCACCTCTACTTGTTACTTATAAATGATTATAATTTGTTACTGACTTACTGGCAGCTTTCTAGTAACACATGTCCACAACGCTTCTTCAGAAAAATTGTTTCTGTATGTGTATACGGGTGTTCAACAGAATTCCTAAAGAGATTCGGGAACTGTCACTAAATCGCTTCGCATCTCGATTAAAAAAGTGGCTTATTGAGAAGGGATTCTACTCAATAATAGAATTTATGGCGCACACTACTTACAGATACAAAATATCTATGTAAATTAGTATACCTATCTACGAAACAAATAATTATTTGTGTAGGTAAAATATAGATGGAATATTGTAAGGTACTATTTTGTTTTGTTTATTTTTAATTGTATAATGTTTTTTTTAATTTCTGTTTTTAATAATATAATGTTTTTAATGTCTAAATAGTTCAGGTATGTTAATCGAGTCTGAATTTAATTCTTTTAAATATTTGCACACCGACACGGTGAAACATGCCGTACTTTTAGAAACACTGCCTTACGTCTACTGTAATACCATGTTTCTCGCAAATAAAGATTTATTATTATTTATTTATTAACTTACGATTGTAATATGGATGTTCTGCTTTTGAATAAATCAGTCTGTTCCGAACGGTTCCGAGGATTCAATAATCCTTTGTCTATGATTCGAGGAGTCTTAATACTTTTGTCATTTATTTAACGCTTTGGCGGCAAGTGGAATATTGTCTGTATTTGTAACTGAAAACTTCCGAACTCGTTAACCCATAAGCTAAAATTATTGTGTTAGGGAGTGGAGTTTACGTCACTAGTGTAATGACTAGAACTCGAACCTAGGACCTCTCAATCGTTAGGCCGGCTTCTTAACCACGAAGCTACTGTCGCTTAAGTATGGACAGTGTACTTTATTATTTTGATTTGAATACGCTCAAGCTGTGGAATGAACTCTTTGCTGTGGTTTTTCTATGCGACTACAATATAGCTTTTTTCAAGAATTAGTAGTTTTCTTCAGGGTGGTGGTCGGCAGCACGAGCGTAACGCCCCTTGTGCTGTAATCGTCCATAGGTCACAGTAATCACTTTTCATCAGATGAGCCGTGTGCTTAAAGGCCTTATTAGTACAAAAAAGTACTATCTGTAGGTATATGGCACGGCTTGCGGTTGAGCGTCTGTCTGTTAAGTTTTGGGTCCGCTCATTGAAAATATTTCTATGCTTTTCATCGGACTGAGTTCATAATGAGTACCTACCTTATATTAAAAAAAATTGTGAACTTCATCTATCCTATACTTATCGGCACAAATCTTGGACCTTAGTCGATAGTGAGACAAGGCTCTGGCGTACCTTGTATTGAAAAAAATATGTACTTCATCTATCCTATACCTCCATCATTCTCTAAACCTTTTCCCAACTCAGTTGGGGTCGGCTTTCCAGTCTAACTGTGATGCGGGTGAACTTTGACTGCCATCTGACCTCCACAACCAATGGCGATAGCAATAGAAGAGATAGATAGAAGTTCCAAGTTAGACTGGTTGGACTTTTGAGGGCGTGTGTAAAACGCATTTTGAACAAATTTTTCGTCATCAACTCGTGCCTATACAAAAATAAAATAATTGGGATCAGTTTACATAAATTATTTCACCCTCATCACTCAAGAACATAAATCTCGACTCGTACTTCATAACGCAAATATGGTGGAACAAAATGTCCGTATAAAGATATTATCGCCCACTTCGCCCCGTATACAGATGCAATCGCGGGACGTGGCGGGGTGACGTACGGCGCAGCGGGGCGCGCAACAGGTAATTTAATATTTGCTTCCCGCTCCCAATGCCGCCCAGGTACATTTACAGTGCCTAGATTTGTATTTATTGGGGTGTATGTCAGATCAATATTGCATCGTACCGGGCCGTTGCTAGGGGGTTGTACTCGCAACAACCCCCCCACTGAGCTCTGCCTAGGGCTCGGGATGGCGCCTATATGCCGTGGGGAGGCCATTCGTCTTCGTCATTCGGCGGCCAGCTATTACTTCACCCGCACGCATAGACTCTGTACAACTTTTTTTTGTTTGTTTAGTTTTTTTTTTGAAGTTTTAATAAGTGTTTTTGTTTTTGGAATTCGATTTGAATTAAGAATTTTAGAATTTAAATAGTGTTGTGTGGTGGTTCCAGGGAGGGTAAGTAAATGTTTTAAGGCGGTAATTTTGGAAGTGGAAATTTTTGAATGCGGAAATTTTTGAATGCGAATATTTTGTAAGCGGATTATTTAAAATTGTCTGTGTTCAAATTTATAGGTATTTTTGTTGTATATTCAAGAAGCAACCGGTCGAATTGGAGGTCGATGGGGGAGGCCTATGTTCAGCAGTGGACGTCTTGTGGCTGAAATGATGATGATGATGATGATTCAAGAAGCAGACGTTTTATTTAGGGAAGGAGGTCCGGCCAAATATTTTTTTTTGTAGATTCTGCGCTAGGCGTTAGTACCAAAAGCGAAAATATTTGTTTTGTATCATTATTATGTGCTTGCTTCTTTGACAGAGTTGAGATATTAGTATCTCTGAAAATAATGGATGCTTATGATTTAGTATTCCTGCTTGTTTTTTTTTGAATACTGCGAGCCTAATTACTGTCCAGGTTACTTGGCTGATGCTTAAACTTGAATACAAAGAGTACCTAGTGGAAAGATGTAGAAAGTTGAATTTACAAAATGGCCGCCATTTTGTTATGCGTAGGTGCACCTTGATCAGCTATTGGTACATTGAACATATCTGTGATTTTCTGTAACGAAGAAAGGACATAAACATTAAGTTATTCAGTGTCAACGGGCGCTTGTAACCCCTCCAAAGGGGAAATATGAGGAAAAATAAGAGATGGAAAAAAATACTTAGTACTTAGTTTGATAGTTGGTGAAGTGCGTAGCTGCTACGACTACTTCGGGTGCTAGCTACGCAGCAGGCGCGGGTTCAATACCAGCTCAGTGTAAATATTTGCATGGATGAATATGAATGTTTCCATTGTTCTGGGACTATGGGTCCGGGGAATTTCTATGTAGGTATAAAATGTATGTACCTATATCCGCATTCTAGAACCCAAAAAAAGCTAGCTTTAGGTTTTAGAAAATATAAAAATATTTCTTATGCGTATTTAAATGAACTCTCTTTTGTCTGTTCATTAGTATAATATTGTCTGTGATGATTAAAAAAATGGTATTTTTACGTTATCGTTAGAGAGAAAAAGTGTGAATATTTATTTATAAACTGAATATGTAATTAGAGAAACATTAAATGCTATTGTTTCAATATATTTTACAATCTCAAATAAGATATTGTAAAATATATTGAAACAATAGCAATTAATGTTTAATAACCGCGGTTGCCTAGTGGTTTGGGTAATGGACTGCTGAGACGAGGTTTCGGGTTTTACGATGGCACACACCAATGACTTTTCGAAGTTTTGTGTGTATTTATCGCAGATTTATAAGTGCCCGGTTAATGGCAATAGGCTCGCCACCTATTACATTGGGACCTAAACATAAACAGGCGAAATGTGGCTGCTAGCACCTCTGCTTACCCCTTCGGGGATATAGGCGTGAGTTTATATGTTATATTTATGTTTATTTAATGTAGTTTCTCCTCATTACAGAGCAACACTTTAGTTTGTAAAAAGAATAAAGTAAAAAAATAAGTAATATACCTATTACTCTCATATATGTATAGCATAGTAATCTTTTATAGTAGTAGGTACTTGCAATTCACGAGCGCACGTGTGCCTTTAATTGTACTCATAGTTTTTGTATACACACGCATTACGTTAGTGTGTGTGACTCTTTTAACCGTTTTTTCCCTGCTTGTTATTACTTTTGTCTTTTGCACTACAGCAAAGAAACTCTCTTAACATTCAACCCTGCCCCCCTTCTCCCCTCTCTCCTCACGCCCTGGGGTTGCAAACGTCCATATCCCACGGTACCAATTTCCATAAAGCGGTACGTATACTTGTATGCCACCTAAGTGGTATAAAAAACATAGGCACACTTCCACGCGTGTACCAACACGACATAAAATTATAACGGACCTCTGTAGGAAGGACCGCTTTGAAGCGAAATCTATTTTTTAGTATAGTTGAATAGTTTTTTTGTGGAGTAAATAGTTTTTACTCTATTTCAAAAAAGGAAAAAAGGTTCTCAATTCGATTGGTATTTTTTTACGCATGAACAACGATTTATTATTATCGGAGATTTATGATCCGATTTACGTGATTCTTTTTTAGTTCGATGCAATATAGTTGGCATTTGGTTTCATAAACATTTTCAGTAGTTTGTAGCTATTTATACAGACTGTTTTTCTTTAGGCCGGCACTGCCCCTGTACCATATTTTTTATTCAAATTCAATTTCATTTATTTGCTTAAATGTGGTTATACAGATGATAGGTACAATAGTTTTGTGCAGCACATTTACCATCTTATGGCATGCTAACATTAAATTTACACATCATTACGAATTTATTCTACCATCATTAAATTCAGCATATACAAGTCAAGTGAAATTCTAAAAAAATAGTCACAACCATGTCACAACAATATATTAAATTAATGGGAATGTCTAAACATGAAATATGAAGTCATTAAAATTTGTGAAGAATTATAACATGTTAATATATTGCGATAAATTAACACAATACACAATATTGTAAATGGGTTAGCTCAATAATGTGTTAAAAATACTCATAGTTTACCCTTACAATTTACGAATTTCTCTATTTAACTTCGATCGTCTATAGAATGAACCTACGTCTATTTTGATAACCGTGGCGTGGTAGCAGAGCGATCCACCGCGTAGCTCCGTCGCTACATAAAGCGTAGCAGGTTAGATTCTCAATCAGGACAAATTTTTATACATACATATGCTAACGCACGTAATCCCCGAAGGGGTAGGCAGAGGTGTATTAAACACCCACATTTTGCCAACTATGATTTTCGGTCCCACGTATAGGGGGCGAGCCTATTGCTGCATTGCAATCGTCTGATACTCTCCAAGACGTTAATTGGTAGTGCTTGTGCGGTTAACACATAATTAATTGCCTTGCGATTTACACCGCATAGCAAGGAATCGGGTCAAAAAAATATTTTTCCAAATTTATTTAACTGCTACATTTTTGGGTTAGAAATTTATTTACAGCATACTTACAAATTATTATATGTAAGATTACATTATAAAAACGTTAATCGTGATGGATTCTAAAGTGACAAAATCCACGGCGGTTAAAACACTAACACTTTGCAAACAACCCTAAAATAGGATTGTTCAATCGGCAACAAAGTGCTTTGATTTTATTGATTCCGGCACCATTCCACGGAGACTAATTCACTGATTCCGAATATTCATATAACTCAATATCGCCTTAGATGTCGCTTAAACCAAAAAGCATTTCACCCCTCGATTTATTTTGCTATATAAGTGTCATTCATTTATGTTAATCCAATTCTTGTCTTGCCAGATCGGTGTGCAAGTGTTATGTCAAATTATGTTAATCTGAACAATATTGACATTAAAATGCAAAACTAATTTCCATTAAAGCACACTTCATTTCTCATCTTCATGGGTCGTTGGGCCACGAAAATGAAATAATAAGTTGGGGATTGTCTTTTCATTTTCTCTATAGGGCGGTTAAAACCAGTGCGAGCCGATCGAGCGAGGGCAACCGCACAAAGGGTTTATAATTTGTTTAACTATCAACCTGGTGACAGACAAACAGACAGATAACGAGGACTATGTAATAGGGACTATGTACTTTTAGCCCTTCGAATTCGGAACCTTAAAAAAACTTCTGGTAGGTCTAGATGGAGAAGTATTAAAACTATATATCAGTAATAAACTTTGGATACAACTTCGAGTGTTTTTTTATCTAGGACACGTTAATTTGACTTCACCTCGCCTGATGGTGATAAAATTAACTTTCAGCACAGTCTCACGAAAGAGGGTGAACGTTACAAACACGTAGTGTTACAATGATGGCGCTCAGCTTGTCGGCCTCATTAGATGGTTTTTCTCGCCCCGCTTAAACTTTACTAGTTTAAAACTTTTTATAGCTCTGGTTTCGTCTGTTTCTTGAAGTTGGATGTGAAAATACCTTAGTACCTACCAGTGGTAAAGGGTGCGAGAGATATGTCTTCTATAATCTAACTTCCGGCAATCAAGGGCCCATGGACAGCGTGCGTTTTATTCGGTTCGACTCCGACATAATCATTTAAACCGGTTTGAGCGGAGGTGGTAGGTATCCGGGGGGATTTTGCGCATGATAAAAAAAAGTGGTGAAGGGTGAAAACTTTCAAAAGGGAAGCCGGTGGAAAGTATCCTACCTCTTAAAGAACGACCGTAGTATAAATTCAAGCTTACTACCTCGACTTTCCTTTGCAGAGGAAGCCGGCGGGAAACGGTTTAATTCCCGGTAGGTAGGAACCTCTCGCTACTCTTAGGTACTATATCTACTTAAGTAGGTACTCTGTCAACGTCGTGCTCTCATCCGTCGAGACTTTTCCGCGACTCGTTAGGGTCTACTTTCAGTCTAACTACGATGCGGCCGAATTTCGATATCTTCTATGAAACAATATTTATCAGATCTTAAAAATTTTCTTGCGATATTGAAGCTCTGTATTTGAATCAAATTGTTGTAATTTTTAGGTCATAACAAATATCACAAATGTTCGTATGACAAAACGGTACGGTCGTGGTCCCCAAAACAAGGAGGTGTTAAATGTGTTAAGAATGGACAATAGTCCCCCATCCTAAGAATGACGGTATTAGGTATGCACGGTTGAGTGCAAATACCTATTCGGTTACCTCTCAACCACTAGTCCTTCATTACGCTCAAAGAAATACATTGAAAAATATTAGTAAAGGAACTTTCCATAAAAAAAAGTAACAAAGGCATTACTTAAGCTTCTCTGCCTCGTGATATTTGGCCCATGATTTTCGTCAGAACCTGATTTATTTATAGAAAGCGACCACGTTTAAAGTGGCGGTCTCTACGACAGCGGAGGTTGGAGCGACAGCTTCATTTAGGGCCGTCACTCCTAATAAAATAATTGAGTATTATACGCATTACTTTCGCGGCCGCTTCCGCCTCATCTCCGCTGTCGTCGGGACCACGTCCTATCGGGAAAATATGCGAGAAATATCATGGAAAATTTCATAAACACGTGTATAGAAAGAAAATAATTTCGCCATTTTGCTTCGGAAAGTAATTGGCTACTTATTTTCCATAGTAACAAGTTATTATGAGGGCTCGTTTGTGATGAATCGATACATCACTGTTCAGTTATTGAGGGCCTGCCTACGCAGGTACACTTAACAAGTGGTTATTGAATCAGTCGACTACTTCATTTTACTGAGAGCGGTCGTCTACGACGGAATAGGTAAGATTTAATCTCTTTCTATTTTCGCGGATCTAATTATTGATTTTATGAACAATGTTAACAGTGATAATACGTTTTTATTTTGCACTTATTTTAGAAAATTTACACTTTATCATATAATGCCTTTGTGTCGGATTAATTTCAATACTTGTGTCTTGATCGCGATCGATTGGAAGTCACGCGCCTGTTATACAATTGAACATACGGTTCTGCGGTATCCTTTAATGAGTTTTGCACTGAATTTACATGGATTAATTGAATAATTTTTTCAATTTCTCGTTGCAATTGTTGACTTTTTCCAATTTAAAATTTCCTATTTTCGTTCGGAAATTTCCACGGATACTCTGCTTTCGGATAAGCTAGGGTAGTGTAGGGGGTCAATTTCTGCGGTATCCTTTAGTGAGTTTTGCACTGAAATTACATGGATTAATTGAATAATTTTTTCAACTTCTCGTTACAATTGTTGATGTTTTCCAATTTAAAATTTCCTATTTTCATTCGGAAATTTCCACGGATACTCTGCTTTCGGATAAGCTAGTGTAGTGTCGGGGGTCGTTTTCATTTTAATGTATGCAGTCAATATTTTTAAAACGTGGTAGCCTGGTCGTATGGCTAATGGACTGCTGAGATGAGGTCTCGGGTTCGATCCCAGGTTTTAGCATGGCACACACCAATGAGTTTTCGATGCTTTTCGAAGTTATGTATGTATTTATCGAAGTTTTATAAGTGCTCAGTTAATGGCAATAGCATCGCCACCTATACTGGCAAAATGTGGGTGATCGTACCTCTGCCCACCCCTTCGGGGATATAGGCGCGAGTTTATGGTTTTATGTACCTATGTCAATACTTCTCGCACACCACCTACACATGCTTTTGATATAAAAATATTTTGCGCCCCGCCTACGTTTCATTATCTATCGAGGCTGGGTTTGCAGATCACCCTATCGACACTGAAATTTGATTCGGAATCAGCATAGCTTATCTTGAAAATGTGGTCATTTTAATAAAGAATTTGTCATGAAATCAAGTAAAACGCACAGAAAGCAGATTAACTAAAAGATATCCTGCGCACGAGGAAGGCGGCTTTTGCGTTTACTTTTCAAAATGGCGTACGCTTCCCACGCCGCCGTATTTCAATCGATTCAGCCCCAGGCAGGACTGTTGCGGCCGTGGAAGTCACTTTCACGCATGCGTGCTCAGCACGCCGGCGTAGACACGCATGCGTGTTATTTTGTGACTAAGTGGTGTGCAAAAGTGAGGCAGTGAAAACGTTCACGTCGGGGAAACAACACCTGTCTAAGGTGAGCAATTTCGTTCCGTGGTTAGTTCATTTTGTAGCCTGTAGGTAGAGGAAATCGTGCTGTAGAGGTATGTTACTTCATGTTATTTTTGTAGCTTATTTCGTTATTAGGAGTTACTTTTCATTTTGATTGCAGTTGAATACAGGGCTCAGGCTGAGTAAATGTGAGGCAGTACCTATAGCCTAACTTTTAGTCAACTATAATTTTTACTTGATTCTCAATGATGTTCAAAATGGCGTCGCGCACGCCATTTTGATCACATGATGCGAACCCCGGGCGCGGTATCAGTGAGTAGCGACGCCGTCCCTCTTAGTTGCGTTTCGCGCATGCGCGTCCTGTCTTTGTTCGATTCTAATTCCCAGAAATCTATTTATAGTTTCAATGTTGGGCGCCGCCGATTTCTATAAAAAATGGAATAAGGGTACATACTTTTAAGCTAAGCTCAGCTGAACATGAAGACTATGTAGCAGCACATCATTTTGAATTCTTTTTGCACGCTGAAGTCACTGCCACGCATGCGCGCCGGACACACATGCGCCACCATAACCTAACCCCACATTCTCTTTGTTTGAAACTATTCTCCAGAGATCTGGTTATTAAATTGTGTATGTAGTCTCATTTTAAAATTAAAAAGGTTTTGTCATGAAAGAAACTAAAAAGCGGACAAAGCAGGTCAACAAAAAGATGTCACAGGTAGCGACGCCATCCCACTTAGTTGCGTTTTACGCATGCGCGTTCTCTCTTTTTGTTCGATTCTAGTTTCTAGAAATAAATATTTGTTCCAATGTTGGGTGCTGCCGATCTCTATGAAATATGGGATAAAGGATCTAATGGCAGTCATTCCACGGGATCTTGGAGAATTCGGGCCATGAAGCGTCACTATGCCACTGGAAGACGTGGAAATTGCGACTTGGACAACAAAGCGTAGGGCACGCCGTGATAGCGGCGGTAAAACCCATCATGAATCACTGACTAAAGAGGCCTCGCAGGGGCCTAGGTGATATCTGGGCATGGGTATTTCGGTTTAATTGTGCTTTAGCCTTTTTCAAAATGGCGTACGCGTCCCATGCCGTGATTCAATCGATTCAGCCCCGGGCAGGACTAGTGCGAATGCGTTAGCTTTCACGCGTGCGTGCTTCGCACGCTGGCGTAGATGCGCATGCGTGTTACGGTGTGACGCTACGTGGTGTGAAAAATGACTCAGTGAAAACCTTCACGTCGGGTAAACTACACCTGTCTAATGGTGAGTGATTACCGTATAGTATTTAATACTGACATTTCGTTCCGTTGTCAGTCCATTTTGTAGCCGGTAGAGTAAATCGTGCCGTGGAGGTATGTTACTTCGTGCAATTTTTGTAGCTTATTTTGATATTAGGAGTTACTTTGCATTTTGAATGCAGTAGGGTTCAGGGCTCAAGCTCAGTAAATGTGGAAGAGAGAGTAGTCTTAACTTTTAGTCAACTATTATTTGTATTTCATGCTCAATGGTGGTCAAAATGGCATCACGCACGCCATTTTGGACATGACGTGGATCCCGGACGCGTTATTAGTTTGTAGCGACGCCATCCCTCTTAGTTTTGAATTGCGCATGCGTGTCTTTTCTTTGTTCGATTCTAGTGCCCAGAAATCTATTTATAGTTCCAATGTTGGGCGCCGCCTTTCTCTTAAAAGGGGATAAGGGTAAATGCTTTTAAGCTACGCTCGGCTAAACAAGAAGATTATGTAGCAGCACGGAAACTGAAAAGCACACAAAGCTGATCAACAACAAGATGTCATGAGTAGCGACGCCATCCCACGTAGCTACGTTTTGCGCATGCGCGTCCTGTCTTTGTTCGATTCTGGTTTCCAGAATTTTTTGTAGCTTATTTAAACTATAATTAATTCTATTTTATGCTCAATTATGTTCAAAATGGTATCACGCATGCAATTTTGACCTACATGACGTGATTCCCGGGCGCGATATTAGTGTGTAGCGGTGCCATCCCACTTAGCTGCATTTTGCGCATGCGCGTCCTTTCTTTGTTCGATTCTAGTTCCCAGAAATCTATTTATAGGTCCAATGTTGTGCGCCACCGATCTCCATAAGATAAGAGATCAAATGGCAGTCATTTAATGGGATGTGGGAGAGTCTGGGCCGTGATTATTTCCTTTACGATTCAAAATGGCGTACGCGTCACACGCCGCGATTCAATCGATTCAGCCCCGGAAAGTACTGTTGTAGCCGTGGAAGTATCCTTCACGCAAGCGCGTGCTCTACACGCAAGCGTAGACACGCATGCGTGTTATGGTGTGACGCTACGTGGTGTGCAAAAATGAGGCAGTGAAAACGTTCACGTCGGGGAAACCACCTGTCTTATGGTGAGTGATTACCGTATAGTATCAATGCTGAAAATTTCGTTCCGTTGTTAGTCCATTTTTTAGGCTGTAGGTAGAGGAAATCGTACCGTAGGGGTATGTTACTTCATGGAATTTTTGTAGCCTATTTCGGTATTAGGAGTTACTTTTCATTTTGAATGCAGTAGGGTTCAGGCTCAGGCTCAGTAAATACGTATAGGAAAGAGAATAGTCTAATTTTTAGTCAAGTATACGAGTAATTTGTATTTGATTCTCGATGATGTTCCTGCCTGGGGCTGAATCGATTGAGTCACGGCGTGGGTCGCGCACGCCATTTTGACCTACATGACGTGGACCCCGGACGCAGTATCAGTGGATAGCGACGTCACCCTTCTTAGTTTACTTTGCGCATGCGCGTCTTTTCTTTGTTCGATTCTAGGGCCCAGAAACCTATTTATAGTTTCAAGGTTGGGCGCCGCCGATTTGTATAAAAAATGGAATAAGGGTACATAATTTTAAGCTAAGCTCAGCTGAACATGAAGAATAATGTAGCAGCACAGCATTTAAACTCTTTTTGCACGCTGAAGTCACTGCCACGCATGTGCGCCGGACACACATGCGCCGTCATAACCTAACCCCACATTCTCTTTGTTTGATACTATTCTCCAGAGATCTGCTTATTTAATTGTGTACGTAGTCTCATATTAAAATTAAAAAGGTTTTGTCATGAAAGAAACTAAAAAGTCAACAAAAAGATGTCACAGGTAGCGACGCCATCCCACTTAGTTGCGTTTTGCGCATGCGCGTTCTCTCTTTTTGTTCGATTCTAGTTTTTCGAAATATATTTATTGTTCCATTGTTGGGTGCTGCCGATCTCTATGAAATATGGGATAAAGGATCTAATGGCAGTCATTCCACGGCATCTTGGAGAATCCGGGCCGTGAAGCGTAGTGGGAAGACGTGGAAACTGCGACTTGGACAACAAAGCGTAGGGCACGCCTTGATAGTGGTGGTAAAACCCATCATGAATCACTGACTAAAGAGGCCTCGCCGGGGCCTAGGTGATATCAAAAGATTTCATGAGAATGTGGAAGGCGGCGATTTGCCTTTAGCCTTTTTCAAAATGGCGTATGCGTCCCACGCCGTGATTCAATCGATTCAGCCCCGGGCAGGACTAGTGCGAATGCGGAAGCTTTCACGCGTGCGTGCTTCGCACGCTGGCGTAGACGCGCATGCGTGTTACGGTGTGACGCTATGTAGTGTGAAAAATGACTCAGTGAAAACCTTCCCGTCGGGTAAACTACACCTGTCTAATGGTGAGTGATTATCGTATAGTATTTAATACTGACATTTCGTTCCGTTGTCAGTCCATTTTGTAGCCGGTAGAGGAAATCGTGCCGTGGAGGTATGTTACTTCGTGCAATTGTTGAGTTACTTTGCATTTTGATTGAATGCAGTAGGGTTCAGTGCTCAAGCTCAGTAAATGTGGGAGAGAGAGGAGTCTAACTGTTAGTCAATTATAATTTGTATTTCATACTCAATGGTGGTCAAAATGGTATCACGCACGCCATTTTGGACATGACGTGGACCCCGGACGCGTTATTAGTTTGTAGCGACGCCATACCACTTAGTTTTGCGCATGCGCGTCTTTTCTTTGTTCGATTCTAGTTCCCAGAAATCTATTTATAGTTCCAATGTTGGGCGCCGCCTATCTCTTAAAAGGGGATAAGGGTAAATGCTTTTAGGCTAAGCTCGACTAAACGAGAAGATTATGTAGCAGCACAGAAACTGAAAAGCACACAAAGCTGGTCAACAACAAGATGTCATGGGTAGCGACGCCATTCTACTTAGCTATGTTTCGCGCATGCGCGTCCTGTCTTTGTTCGATTCTGGTTTCCAGAAATCTTTTAATAGCTCCAATGTTGTGCGCCACCGATCTCCATAAGATAGGGTATAAGAGATCAAATGGCAGTCATTTCATGGGATCTGGGGGAGTCTGCGCCGTGATTATTTCCTTTACGATTCAAAATGGCGTACGCGTCCCACGCCGTGATTCAATCGATTCAGCCCCGGGCAAGAACATCATTGAGAATCAAATACAAATTACTCGTATACTTGACTAAAGATTAGACTATTCTCTCTCCTATATTTACTGAGCCTGAGCCTGAGCCTGTATTTCGGATTAATTGTGTCGCCGAGTGCCATTATTACACAAAGCAGGTCAATAAAAAGATTTCATGAGAATGGGGAAGACGGCGATTCCCTTTAGCCTTTTTCAAAATGGCGTACGCGTCTCACGCCGTGATTCAATCGATTAAGCCCCGGGCAGGACTAGTGTGAATGCGGAAGCTTTCACGCGTGCGTGCTTCGCACGCTGGCGTAGACGCGCGTGCGTGTTACGGTGTGACGCTACGTGGTGTGAAAAATGACTCAGTGAAAACCTTCACGTCGGTTAAACTACACCTGTCTAATGGTGAGTGATTACCGTATAGTATTTAATACTGACATTTCGTTCCGTTGTCAGTTCATTTTGTAGCCGGTAGAGGAAATCGTGCCGTGGAGGTATGTTACTTCATGCAGTATGCTTTTGAATGCAGTAGAGTTCAGGGCTCAAGCTCAGTAAATTAGGGAGAGAGAGTAGTCTAACTTTTAGTCATCTATAATTTGTAGTTCATGCTCAATGGTGGTCAAAATGGCATCGCGCACGCCATTTTGGACATGATGTGGACCCCGGACGCGGTATTAGTGGGTAGCGACGCCATCCTACTTAGTTTCGTTTAGTGCATGCGTGTCTTTTCTTTGTTCGATTCTAGTGCCCAGGAATCTATTTATAGTTCCAATGTTGGGTGGCGCCGATCTCTTAAAAGGGGATAAGAGTACATGCTTTTAAGCTAAGCTCGGCTAAACAAGAAGATTATGTAGCAGCACAGAAACTGAAAAGCTGGTCAACAACCAGATGTCATGGGTAGCGACGCCATCCTACTTAGCTACGTTTCGCGCATGCGCGTCCTGTCTGTTCGATTCTAGTCTTCAGAAATCTATTTATAGCTCCAATGTTGTGCGCCACCGATCTCCATAAGATAAGAGATCAAATGGTAGTCATTTCATGGGACCTGGGGGAGTCTGCGCCGTGATTATTTCCTTTACGATTCAAAATGGCGTACGCGTCCCACGCCGCGATTCAATCGATTCCGTCCCGGGAAGGACTGTTGTAGCCGTGGAAGTATCTTACACGCAAGCGCGTGCTCCACACGCAAGCGTAGACACGCATGCGTGTTACGGTGTGACGCTACGTGGTGTGCAAAAATGAGGCAGTGAAAACGTTCCCGTCGGGGAAACCACCTGTCTAATGGTGAGTGATTACCGTATAGTATCCAATGCTGACTATTTTGTCCCGTTGCTAGTCCATTTTTTAGCCTGTAGGTAGAGGAAATCGTGCCGTAGAGGTATTTAACTTCGTGCAATTTTTGTAACTTATGTCGTTATTAGGAGTTACTTTGCATTTTGAATGCAGTAGGGTTCAGGCTCAGGCTCAGTAAAGGTGGGAGAGGGTCTAACTTTTAGTCAAGTATACGAGTAATTTGTATTTGATTCTCAATGATGTTCCTGCCTGGGGCTGAATCGATTGAGCCACGGCGTGGTTCGCGCACGCCATTTTGACCTACATGACGTGGACCCCGGACGCGGTATCAGTGGATAGCGACGCCATCCTACTTAGTTCTGTTTTGCGCATGCGCGTCTTTTCTTTGTTCGATTCTAGTGCCCAGAAATCTATTTATAGTTCCAATGTTGGGCACCGTCTATCTCTTAAAAGGTGATAAGGGTACATGCTTTTAAGCTAAGCTCGGCTAAACAAGAAGATTATGTAGCAGCACAGAAACTGAAAAGAACACAAAGCTTAACAAGATGTCATGAGTAGCGACGCCATTCCACTTAGCTACGTTTCGCGCATGCGCGTTCTGTCTCTGTTCGATTCTAGTTTCCAGAAATCTATTTATAGCTCTGATGTTGAGCGCCACCGATCTCCATAAGATAGGGGATGAGAGATCAAATGGCAGTCATTTCATGGGACCTGGGGGAGTCTGCGCCGTGATTATTGCCCAGACATCTTTTTATTTACTTGTGTCTGTTCATTTAAAAAGAGTTTGTCATGCGAGAAACTTGAAAGAGCTCAAAGCATGTCAACAGAAAGATGCCTGGCGTATTAGGAAGGCGACTTTTGCGTTTGTATCTTTGCGTACCACGTCGTGATTGAATCGATTCAGTCCCGGGCAGGACTAGTGTGGCCGTGGAAGTCACTTTCACGCAAGCGCTTGCTACACATGCAAGCGTAGACACGCATGCGTGTTACGGTGTGACGCGACGTGGTGTGCAAAAATGAGGCAGTGAAAACGTTTACGTCGGAAACCACCTGTCTAATCCGTAGCATCCGATGCTGCCAATTTCGTTCCGTTGTTAGTCCATTTTCTAGCATGTAGGTAGAGGAAATCGTGCTGTAGTTACTTCATTTAATTTTTGCAGCTTATTTCCTTATTAGGAGTTACTTTGCATTTTGAATGCAGTAGGGATCATGGTTAAGGTTCTGTAAATGTGGGACAGTGAAGCCTAATTTTTAGTGTACTTTAATTAATTGTATTTGATGCTTATTGCTGTTCAGTTCAATAATGTTCAAAATGGAGTCACGCACGCCATTTTTACCTACATGACGCATGCGCGTCCTGCCTTTATTCAATTGTCTTGCCCAGAAATCAGTTTATTTAGTTGTGTACGTAAAGATTTTTTCGTGTAAAAAACTGAAAAGCCGCTGTTGCGTTTGTCCCTTTTCAAAATGGTATACGCGTCCCACGCCGTGACTCAATCGATTCAGCCCCGGGCAGGACTGTTGTGGCCGTGGAAGTCACTTTCAAGCATGCGTGCTTGGCACACAGGTGTAGACACGCATGCGTGTTACGTGTGACGCTACGTGGTATCCAAAAATGAGACAGTGAAAACGTTGACGTCGGTGAAACAAAACCTGTCTAATGGTGAGTGATTAATTTGTAGTATTCAATGCTGACAATTTCGATCGGTTGTCAGTGCATTTTGTAGCCTGTAGGTAGAGGAAATCGTACCGTGGACTTTGTTACTTAATGCTATTTTTTGTACATTATTTCATTATTAAGAATTACTTTGCATTTTGAGTGTAGGGTTAGGTAAATGTGTGAGAGTATATCCTAACTTTTAGTCAATTAATTTGTATTTGATGCTCAATGGAGTTCAAAATGGCGTCGCGAACGCCATTTTAACCTTCATGACGTGAACCCCGGGCGCGGTATTAGTGAAGCGACGCCATCCCGTTTAGCTGCGTCTTACGCATGCGCGTCCTGTCTTTGTTCGATTCAATTTCCCAGAAATCTATTTATAGCTCCAATGTTGGGCGCCGCCGATCTCTATAAAAAATAGGATAAAGGTACATACTTTTAAGCTATGCTGATTTTATCACTAGCAATGGCAGCACAGCTTCGGTTAAAATATGGACTCTTTTTGCACTTTGACGTCACTTCCATGCATGTACGCCGGACACACATGTGCCGTGATATTCCAACCCAGCATCCTCTTTGTTTGATTCTTTTGCACAAAAATCTGTTAATCTCTACACTGCTGGTCACCGTCGATCTGTGGTCTTTTGCAGGTGTGGCAGTTTTAAATTCAGTTCATCAGTTCGCAATTTTAAAATCAATTTATAAAATGGGGCCAAAATTAAACACACCTTTGACTATGGCAATTTTCAAAATGGCGTACGCGTCCCATGCTATGGCGTGATCGATCGAGCCCCTGAAAATATTGGTTGCGTATCTCACTACGCTGTGCTCAAACCACGCATGCGCGTGTTTTCGCTTTCTCTCGGAGGGATCCGCAGTCGCCTGGCCTGACTAGAACAATGAGAATTTTTTAATCTGACTATCCAAAACATTACACAGCTATAAAATAGTCAAAGCAGAAATTTGAAAAGTCTGTTTATAGAAAGGTGTTAAAACAAATCGCACCTCTGCGCACGGCTCTTTTCAAAATGGCGTACGCGTCCCACGTCATGACGCAATCAATCGAGGCCTATTGCCCGAGACCCCGCAGTTAGCTCTGCTTATGGCATGCACGTAACTCGTTCTCTTTCTCTCCTTGCGTGCCGGTGTCTACTTCCGTTGGCTGGAATAAAGTGAAGTTCTTTATCCTTTTTTTTATCGTGCGCAAAATCCCCACGGATACCACCTCCATCAAAACCGATGGAGGTGATTGTGTCGGATTCGAACCGATCAAAACGCACGCCGTCTATGGGTCCTTGATTGCTGGAGGTGAGATTATACAAGACATATCTCTCGCACCCCGGCAGACCCGGGGACATCTCTGTTGAGATGACCCTCTTCCCCCAATGTGGAGACCATAGTGACCCCATCTAGCCCCTGGGTATGGGGTGGCATTTTGCGCTATCGCCGTGGCCTGCTTCTGCTAGGGTGACCGGCGGCTCCACCCGTCACCCCCAGGCCCGCGCTCATGGGGGACAAGCTATTTGTCCCAGTCTATCCGACATAAATACGCATGCGTAAATGTTAAAGTGAAGGACTGAGCATTCGCGTACCCGGAGTATAAAAATGGCGTAGTGACTAATTACACGTTGGGGAAACAGCACCTATCCAATGGTAAGCGGCTACCGTGACCTCTGTTGTAATACTTTACTTGCTTGTGGCTGAACTTTTTCTGGAGTTGTTAAAGACTGGGAGTCTTGGACAAGACTCGTAGCCTCATGAGAACTCTTTGATACGAAGGTACTTTTTGTCTGTTATTACTATTGTACAGTGTATTTTTATTAGATTGATCTCCTTTGTCCTCGATGATGTACAAAATGGCTTCTATTGTTTCAATTCTGGTTCCAAAAGTCTAGTCTAACCTAGGTTTTTTTCCTAAACTAGGCTAAATAATGAGACGCATGAATCTTGACATCATTTAGCTACGGAGAAGCCACGCGCATGTTTCCAAAACCCTACGTTTCCTTTGTTCGATTTAATTTCCCTGAAATCTATTTATAGCTTCGTTGTTTTGCGCCGTCGATCTCTAGGAAAATTGGGCTAAGGGTTCAAGCTTATAATCTGTACTACGCTAAGTATTCTCTTTGTTCTCTGGACGCAGTAGATTTCCACCAAGAAAGAAGATAAAAGTTCAACCTCATAACCTTCATATCAAGTTAAACTAGTTTTATTATCAAGCCGCATGGTTTCTACAGGGTAAGCAGCACGTGTGTGACGCCTCTGGTGTTGCAAACGTCCATAAGCCACGGTGACCGCTTCCCATTAGGTGGGCCGTGTGCTTGTTTTGTTGTTGTTGTCAATGTAACAGTTTGTGATAGTTCCATTCTCATTAGTTCCATTGCTAAGTGCCATGGAACTGCTGACACAAATATATCCCACTAGTTCATTGTGAGTCTATGTTATTCCAGATTACTATCAAATTTCGGACAGATTCGTTCAGCCGTTGGAACGTGGCTGAATAACACGTACAATTCCAATCTATAAAAGATTTTCACAAACTTTCTGATTTGTAATACCTAGGTATTAGAAGGAAAATATATATAAAAAAAAATCAATAAAACGGATAGCTAACTTATTAGGCTTATAAGATAATATTCTCGAGAATTCTATTTGTAGAGTGGCCGGAAAACGAGTTAAAATTCTAAATTCAAAAATCATTTATTCTGTATCTAAACTATTATTCATTTGTAAAAAGTTTATGTTTGTCCGCGATGGGCAAACATAAACTTTTTAACTACTGAACGGATTTCCATGCGGTTTTTTTGTTTGAAGCGGTTTGGTCCAACTTAAAATCTTACGTTTGTTTAATTGCAATCGGTTAAGTAGAACCAGAGTTATGATTAGTAAAATAGAATTTAAGTTGAATAGGTCGCGATAACCGACAGTCACGCGGGCGGAGCCGCGGGCATAGGCTAGTAGACAAATAAACGGAACCTATGAAACGTCAAAATTCAAAATATTCAAGATTCTAGCAAGAAACACAGCGGACTTTCTTTTTTTCGGTCTACTACTACAATGGAATTGCTTAAAAGCATCATAACGTGTTTGCAATGGTGACCCTCTTTCCTGAAACTTTGCCTTCAGCTTGCCATCAGGCGGGGGTGAAGTCAAATTGACGTGTCATAAATTAAAAAAAACATTTACTTAGTCCAGATACAATAATTTGCCTAAGTACCAATTTGATTAAACAGATAATATCCTGGCTTCCTAAACACACAAATATCTTGGATTTGAAGTGTAATGCGCGTGTCGAGTTAACAAAATGGCGTGCGCGCCATCACTCGTTTATCAATCGATCGAAATAAAGATAACGCGAGGTGCCCACCCCGTTCTCGGCCCTCTAGGCACGCCCACGTCCGGTACCGCCCTCTGATACCCGGGGCTTCCCTTTGTGAGCTAGTTCCCAGAATTTAATTCCTCGCGCTCACTGACAGACACGCACAATATTAACCCAGGCTTATTAACTTCTTTATAAATATAAGACAAATAAGTTTATCAGAAATATTGTATATGAGATTTTGTTTTACGGTACCATTAAGTCTTGGAATTCCTTACCACCTCACGTGTTTCCTTCTTCATACAGTACCAGGTACCTTTAAGCGGTCCTGTTTATAATGGTGACTCACTTTCCTGATATTTTGCTTTCACCTTACCATCAGGCGGGGTGAAGACCGCATCCGGCGCGTCCGTCTAAATTTGAAGACGTTTTAAATATCATCAGTCCATGCGGCGCCTCCCACCTTCCATTTGCCTTCCCGCAGTCTTTGCCTTCACCTTACCATCAGGCGGGGTGAAGTCGGGCTGGGGCGCCTCCCACCTTCCTTTAGCCTTCTCGCAGTGTATAATGTATGTGTATCATAATGCTAAAGTGTATATTTTGTTACAGCGTTCGGCCAGGCCATCCTGCAATGCCTAGGCTGTCTTCTTCCATTCCTCGAGTATGACATGATAGATAACCTGCCGTATCTGGTGGCCTACTGCGTGGTGGTGTTCCCGGTGGCGCTGCACCAAGAGATACTTCATCTGCTATGCTACTATATACTGCCGTTTACTATCAGTAAGTGTTTCGAAAATTTCGTATGGTTAAGAGAATACAGGTTTTATATGGATGGTGTCTCCGGCCAGCTTGCTTGAAAGCTTAATGACAGTGGAAGAAGCTCGGATGGGGGAGGGGGGGGGGGGAGGGAATGGCGGGCTGTTGTTTCTGCATACTTCGGAGGGAAATAGGTCTGAGCGTATGAATGGATGATTTCGCCTAAGAGAGCCTGCGCTAGACTTATGTCTATCAATCAGTAAATGTACCGGATTGCAGCTCTGGTGGGGCCAGAAACGAGCGTATATTTTATTTAAGTATATTTTTAGCTTTATGTGCATGGCACACATCAATGACTTTTCGATGCTTGTTGTAGTTATGTGTGTATTTATCGCAGGTTTATAAGTGCCCGGTTAATGGCAATAGGCTCGTCACCTATTACGTTGGGACCTAAAATATAAACTGGCGAAATGTGTGTGCTAGCAACCCCTTCGGAAATATAGGCGTGGGTTTATGTATGTATGTATGTAGCCTAGTTTTTCCTTAAAGAATAGGTCTTCTCTCCATCAGACTACTCGGTCTTAGGTGCAAAAAATCCGCCGATGATATCACGGCGAGATAAGGAAAACTCGAAATAAAACCAACCCATCTGGCCATCGTGGAAATAGTATGCCAAAACCTCCCAACATTGGGACAGGCCTTGGTCCAACAGTGAAGCTGTAGGTTCATTGATTGATTGATTGACACAAATTGAGTATTTATTCTCAGTCGGTGTGGAACCTCTGAACATCAGGAGGGACTTCGCCTCACTGTGTGTTTTCTACCGCCTGTATAATGGCTTGTGTTCAGAAGTATTGTTTGACATGATGTCCACACCTACTTTCTATCATCGCACCGCTCGCCATAGAGAGGGATTTCATCCTCACTACGACCGGTAACGGTGCGCACTGTGCGGTACGAAAGGAGTTTCATCCCCTGTGGAATGAACTCGCTGCTGTGGCTTTCCCAAGCTACTACAATATAGGTTTCCTCAAGAAGGGCATTAGAAGGTTTCTACAGGGTATGCAGCAAGTGTGACGCCTCTGGTGTTGCAAACGTCCATAGGCCACGGTGACCGCTTCCCATCAGGTGGGCCGAGTGCTTGTCTGCCACCTAAGTTGTATAAAAAAATGAGTATTTGGATATAGGTACACTCACATTTATTAAAACGATAAATATTCTAAACACATGTCATTTGTACAGCTCGTAAATATGCCGGAATGGAGGAAGAGAGTCAGGCATCGCAGTCGGTGGCGGCCATTATCATGATGGTGTTCCAGCACTCGAGTAATCCAGGTCAGATTAGCTAATAAGTTTACTCATAGAAATTAATTAATAGTTCTGTAAGAGGCTCTTTTTCCAGCAATAATTCACTTCTTGTTAGTAATTCCTTTAGATCTTGTAGTTAAGTTGTCAGTGTTGATCGATATTTTTGTAAATATAGAAAATAGTCGAACAGAGCCTCGGATGCGAAACTTATTATTTAATTTCTTCCTGTTAAAATATTATACATAAAATATGTTAACCTTTGAGTTTGCTCTTAAAGGTTTTATACTTATGAAGTGCAAAGTCAATCTATCTTTCTAAAGAAGTAAAAACTGTTATCGATACCGAAAACGCGTGTCACCTTTGGAAACATATTCAGTGTTATATAATCGCTATAACATTGAGGATGTCTTCCTAAGGTTGCCTCGTAATGGCGCAGCGGTTCCAGAATTGTGTGCGGATTTAGGATGTTATGAATACTATGATTGTTTGTGTAAGGGTTTCCTGGTGCAGTCTGCGTCTTCACTCGTGTTACTTACAGGTTCATCGAGAAATGAGAAGTCTCTGCCGCTTATATTGTGAATGATTCCTTTAGACAGGTATACTGCAGTCCACGTCTTCACTCATGTATTTTTCAGGTTCATCATTTAGATTGATCTTTGCTTTGATATGGTAACGATATACAATTTATCTACATGTTTGTGTGTTTGTATCGCCGAAACCGTTTCTCGCAACCTCATTGAAGTCAACTTTGTTTCCGTATAGCTATAACTTCGAAGTTTTCCAAAGTAGAGTGTATAGGTTACTTCTAGACAAGCGTGCACCACCGTTGACCACATTATCACTTACCGAAAAAATATTTCTAAAGTACAGTTTTCAAAGATAAATTGTTAAAATATTTTGGAAACACATTATATATTTTATTACGACTGAATAAAATCCAAAATGTAGTATACGGCTTTTATTAGGGTTGAAATATTATGTTGGAATTAAACCGAAAAATCGTTGACCTATCGTTGCCAAGACTGTAAATAAAATGCTAACAAAATTATTCAAGTACTATCAAGGATAAACTAAAGCCGCGGTAGCCTAGTAGTATGGGTAATGGACTGCTGAGACGTGGTCTCGGGTTCGATCCCAGGTTTTACCATGACACACACCAATGACTATTCGATGCTTTTCGAAGTTATGTGTGAATTTATTGCAGGTTTATAAATGCCCGGTTAATGGGAATAGGTCGCCACATATAACTAAACATAAACTGGCGAAATGTGGGTGCTAGCCCCTCTGCCTACCCCTTCGGGAATATACGCGTGAGTTTATGTTATGTATGTATCAAGGATGTTGACTTTTGTCAATTTATATATCAATCAACCAGTTTTCATTTAATGGCAAGACTACACCAAAGACTTGGAATAAGTAAATACATTGGAGTCGAACTGATTACAATCACATAGTTACCATGTGTACGATATCAAATTAAGACTATAGTAGTGCCGTTATCATAATTTTACTCTGAATTTTCTTTTAATTTGAACGCCAATGGTAGAAGTAATTATATCGAAGTCGAACCAATTCAAATATACGGTGACTCAAAAATTAAATAACCCCTATAGTCCTTTTTTTCGTGCTAAAAAGCCCCCTGAATACCCCCCTTCTCCGCCGGGGGCGGTTGGAGAGGTTATGTTGGATTCGAACCGACTAAATCGCACGCCATCTTTGTGTCTTTAGTTGCCGGAGGTGAGATAGTAGTCAACATATCAGTCGCACCCCGGCAGACCCGGGGCCGTCTCTTTCAAGATGACCCCCGTCGAACCCCTATAGTACTGCTGTTATCATCTCAAGAGTCTGAATTCTTTCCTCATATAAGCGCCAAAGATGCACAAAGAAAACCGCGGTAGGCTAGTGACTGCTGCGACGAAGTCTCTGGTTCGATCCCAGGTTATACCATGGCAAACACCAATGACTTTTCGATGGTTTTCGAAGTTATGTGTGTATTTATCGAAGGTTTATAGGTGCCCGGTTAATGGCAATAGGCTCGCCACCTATAGATGGCTACATTCATCATCATACACCTTCGTAAATTTCGGATCTAAACATAACTGGCGAAATGTGGGTGTTAACACCTCTGCCTATCCCTTCGGGGATATAGGCGTGAGTTTATGTCATGTTATGTGTTATGATGCACCTAAAACTTGCAGTTAGGAGTTCGAAGTCTACTCGCTCTCTTACCATATTTTGGTTTAATTAAGCTTTTATGGTAGTGACAGCCGTCTGACTCCCAATCCCGAGTAGAAAACCTGCGGTAGCGCTTTGTTCTACAAGCAGCTGGCTTGTTACCTAGTGTATATTTTTATACCAGGTGGAAGACAAAATACACCGCTGACCTAATGATAATATGTGATTTCCGTGACCTAGAGACGTGTGCAACATCAAAGGCGTCACCACCTATGCGAGAGATATGTTTTGTATTATCTCACCTCCGGCAATCAAAGACGGCGTGAGTTTTAATCGGTTCGAGTCCGACATAATCACCTCCACCGGTTTTGGCGAAGGTGGTATCCGTAGGTGCACCTTTCCCTTCGGGGATATAGACGTGAGTTCATGTTATGAATGTATGTAAGAATCTCAAACTATATTCCACTTAATAGAATTTACTACTCCAATTTTATTAGAGATTATGAATTTGTTTGGAGTCGAAACGTTAGGGTCATGAGTATGGTAACACCCGCCATATCTTCCTAATGTCACGAACACCCTCGAAGATATGTAGTGATGTTCCATCCCTGAAATTTTACCCTCTCTACCATGGTCAATATTCTGATAAGTTCCTCTAATTAACCCTCTCCTCTTTTACACAGGAGAATACATGTACATGCGTAAAGCGATAAGGCCGCCCTTTGTACTGCTCTTGTGTACTCAATTTCTGTATCATGAATAATTGTAATTTGGCGTACAATAAAGTATATAATAAATAAATAAATAAATAAATACATGTAGGGATTAGATGTCAACTGAATATGGTGCAGAACATTCCAAGATCCAAGTTGTTCGGTGAATCTTACCTTTGCCGCACCATTAAGTCTTGGAATCCTTTGTCCCAATGTAATAGGTGGCGCCTATTACATTGGGAATTCGTCTCAGTAGTACATTACCCATACCACTAGGCTACCGCGGCTAATATTAAGAGGTCAATATAGGTATATGCATGAACTGTGGACCCAAAATACACTCTATATATTTTTGAACTGTCTTTTGAGAATAGCACGGACTACAACGGTGGTGGACGACTACAAGTCTACTAATCAAAGATTATGTAATAACAATCCGCGCGCATCTGGTCTTGTTTCTCTTGCGACCTACCACAATCTAGTATACCTTTCGGCAACGATCTTGGACCTGCCAAGCTCGGTGCCGATAGGTACACTAGATAATGTTCGCTGTTTTTTCATCGAAACATTCACGTAAACTTAGAAAACGTACAACAAAAAGTAGATCGAATATAGCCGTTCTAGAGTTTCTCTCGTTCTCTCAGCAACAATCATTTTCATAGATTATTATACATCACTTTATTAATTATATTATCACTAGCTGACCCGCGCAACTTCGTCTGCGTCACCCCGTTTTTGCAACATTTTTCCTTCCTACTCCGCACCCGTTGGTCGTAGCGTGATGTTATATACATATAAACCTTCCTCTTTAACCATTCTATCTATTATGAAAAAACCGCATCAAAATCCACTTTATAGTTTAAAAGATTTAAGCATACAAAGGGACATAAGGACATGAAAAATAGGGACAGAGAACGCGACTTTGTTTTATACTATGTAGTGAAGCTCGTGTCACAATGTTCGTTCCCGTATTCCTCCGAAACGGCTTGACCGATCCTCATTAAATTTTGTGAGCATATTGAGTAGGTCTAAGAATCGGCCAACATCCATTTTTCATACCCCTAAGTGATAAGGGTTGTTCACCCTTAAAAACAACGTTTGCCGGGTCAGCTAGTTTTTATAGATTATTATACATCTCTTCATTATAATTTTTTAATTTTCAAGATGAACAAAATGAGGTCGAATGGAACTTGTTGTTTGACAGCGAGTCTAATGGGCACTAAAGTAATAATGAAATTCAAGATTGCGGGTCCAATTCTAATATGAAGGTCCAATGGATCATATTTATAGATGAGGTCGAATTTTGAGGGTCCAGTGGGTACGTAGCCATATTATCAAGAGGCACTGTGAGAGGCGGTTGTGTCCTAACCATTTAGTTTATTGCAGCTCACCACTGTCAACTGCTAGAATGTCTGATGTCGATGAAGCAGTCGGTCGTGAAGGATATCCTGTGTGTCATCGCTTACGGCACGTGGGGCGCGAGACTGTCTGCTGCCAAGCTACTGTTCTACTACTGGCCGCCCTTCGACGCCAAGCTGTTTGATAGGAAGGGACTGCTGTGCAAGTTTTCTAGTGAGTATATTCTTATAATTTTAGCGTTATTACTGGTTGTGTCCGAGGTTTTACTTTTGGTTTGACTTCTATCAACATAATATACACGGTGATTTTATAGTGGTTTTGGAAAAAGAATATTTTGTTTCACACACAGGTTCGGTAGCAAAATCGACTGGAAGTTTTAATTTTAAAAAGAAAAAAAAAAAAAACTTTATGTATGGCAATAATGTGCAGGTGAATAGGAAAATGTAAGACGTGTAAAAAAAAAAAAAATTTGCCAAATTAGGACTTCCTTACAATTTTACTATAGAAATTGTGACCAAAATCTTTTTTCCAAAACCCTTATAAAATCAACCGGTATACCTAGAGCAACTGCTATCTGCCCTTGTGATTCGAGTGTTGTTACTTCTAAAAAGATACAGGAATAGAAGTTTGAAGCGTCGGTACTTAATGGCTATGGAGTCAACCTTAGATCGGGAGGTTTTGAGTTCATATGGCTATTACTCTTCGGATATGGACCCACACCTAACACAAGTAATTTATTTTAGCTGATGGGGTTGTCAGTGGCGTAGCGGTAGTGCACGCGACTGCTACGCACGGGGCGCGGGTTCGATCCCTGCTCAGTGCAAAAAAGTAATATGCATGAATATAGCTGTTTGCACTGGTCTGGTCGTGCCTCGGAAAGCACGTTAAGCCGTCGGTTCCGGTTGCCATACAAACATCTGTGGCAGTCGTTACGGGTAGTTGGAGCCCTTAAAAGTCCAACCAGTCTAACTTGGAACTTTGATATCGCCATTTGGTCATTGGACCATTGGTTGTGGAGGTCAGATGGAAGTCGCTTCACGGAAATTATCGAAGTTCAGTGGCTTCTCAGTAAGACTGGAAAACCGACCCGAACTGAGTAGGGGAAAGGATCAGTGAATGATATTCGTATCATTTTAGCGTTATTCCTGGTTGTTTCTGAGGTTTTACTTTTGGTTTGACATCTATGAATGCAACTGCTGTCTGCCCTTGTGATTTGAATGTTGATACTTCTAAAAAGATACAAGAATGGAAGATTGAAGTGTCGGTAACTAATAATCAGTGAGTCAACCTTTTGAGTTCAAATACTGGCTATTACTCTTCGGATATGAACCCACACCTATTACAAGTAATTTCATTTGACTGGCGGGGTTGCCATATAGTAGTAAATTCGATTTTCTATTCTAAAAAATCTCTAAAATATTGAATTGTATTGAAAACCAAATGAACAACTTTTTATACCACATAAGTATCAGAACAGTCTCTGTGGCGTGGAGGTAGTGAACGCGATTACTACGCAGGAGGCGCGGGTTCGATTCCCGCTCAGTGCAAGTATTTGTATGCATGGGTAATATGAACACGACTATTTGCAATAGTCTGGGCGTGTCTCGAAGAACACGTTGAGCCATCGATCCCGTGCCACACGAACATCTATGGCTATCATTACGGGCAGTATAAGACCTCAAAAGTCCGACTAGCCTAACTAAAGAACTTCAATACCGCCAATTTGGTTGTGGAGGTTCGATGGCAGTCGCTTCACAGAAATAATGGAAGAAGAAGTAAGTCGGCCCCAATTAAGTTGGGGATAGGCTCAGAGAATGATGATGAAGTGTCAGAACCTGTATACTTGATGGTAAACCACCCGTGGTTTCCGAGGGCTATACACCGCGGTCCCCATACCTAAAGGAAGCCTCTCACTAGAGATGACCCTGGTTCGGCCGTGGTGTTAGGGATATGTCTCACCTCCAACAACCGAATACCCCAAGACGGCGTGCATTTTTATCGGTTCGAGTCCGACATAGCCATGGTATCTAGAGAAACGAAAGAATTCGTTTTAGTCATTTGACTGCCTCCGTGGCTCAGTGAGTGTAGTATCCGCCGGCTGTGCATGAGGTTATAGGTTCGATCCTCACACAGGACAAAAATTTGTGTGATCCATAAATAGTTGTTCTGAGATTTGACTCTGGGTGTACTTTGTGTCCGTTAGTTGTATGTTTGTAAAGTCCCCCGCGATACAGGGCTTGTTAGTGCGGTAGTATTCTTTTTTTTTTTTTTAAAGTTATTCCGTTTTTTTTCTCCAATAACATCACCCTCTATTCCAGATGACCTGGTCCCCTTCCTGTGCCAACGCGACATGTGTCCCAACGCGGGCACGGCCGAGGCGGCGAAGGTGTGCTACGACCACTGCATCAGCGTCACCTTCGCGTCCGACAGCCCACCACCGCTGTACCTCTGCATTGAGTGCGCCAATGAGATACACAGGTAAACTCAATTAATTATACGTTATAGATATAGGCGTTACCTGGCGGAAATCTATTACAAAAAATATTTATTTGGGGAGGGGAGAGGGAGGGACCACCCACCCACTCAATCTCTCAATCAATGAATTAACCTGCATTGCGATTGGCGGGCTACACATGCACATGGGTTCACAAGAGGCAGACTGTCAATCACAATGCTCCGTTCTCTTGAAACCTTTACATTACGAATTCGATAGGAGTTCATGCTAGTGCTACTGAATATTTTGTGAAGGAGATGTGACGTCTCTAACCAACCGCGTCCTAGCAAAAGGAGGTCAAGAGGGGCGTCAAGATTTATTATAAGGCGAGAGATCGATGTTTGATCGCCCAACAGAAAGTTAAAATTAATTTGGTATATAATTTGAATTTCTTTTCTTTGTTATCAGGGAACATCCAAACCAACGCTTCTTCGACATCCTTCATCCTCAACAACAAGTCTCCATGGTGTGTGAAAACAAGGTAAACCAATATTACACTTAATATGAATAGGGCAGGCAAGGGTTGAAATGCGCCTCCCATACCCGGGGGCTGGAAGGGGACACCGAGGTCGGAGACGGCCCCGGGTCTGTTGGGATGCGAGGGATATGTTGGTTACTATATCACCTCCGGCAACTAAAGACTCAAAGACGGCGTGCGTTTTAGTCGGTTCGAGTCCGACATAACCTCTCCAACCGGCTCCGGCGAAAAAGGGGGGTATCCGAGGTGACTATTTGCTCCATTAAGGCAGGGGGCGACCTCGCGGGATTTATATTAGATATTGCGTTGACAAAGGGCAGTGCACAAGTATTAGAAACTGGCAGGCTTGCGTAAAGGTTTAATGACAATAAAGAAAGATCAGGGTGTGTATAAGAATAGACGCAGATAGTGGTATAGTGATATTCTTTTTTCGTCACCACACGGAATATACAGCTTAAAGCCTTAATGCTTAAAAAATTACATTAAATTAATTACTTGATATAAGAAATTAGGTTAGTAATACACATACATATGCTCACGCCTATTTATCTTAGGGTCGGTCGAATGAATCAACACTCACTTTTCAACAACCATTGCATTCGGTCTCACGTAATAGGGGGTGAGCCTATTCCCGTATTCCGGGCAGTATTGTTGACTCGAGCCACGCATCTGAGGCTGTGTCTGGGCTGTATATATCTGTCTGATGTTAAACAGCCCTATGCCTTAGTCGCCTTGTACGATACCACATGGAAAGAGGAATTACCTAAAGTCTACTTTGCCGGGAACCACGCGGCTAATAGTAATAGGTATATTTAAATGTACTGCCTTTTCATGAAGTTGACTGTCACCATTTTAGTATATTTTAAGTTTTTTTTTACTCATAATTAATACTTTCAATTGTTTCAGAACTGTCGGTCATCAGACAAGGCGGCGTACTCCATCTGCTTCTCCAACGAATGCGCCAGTTACAACGGCAACCATCCTATCAGGTAAGCCGGGGTAAGATGGAGACACGTGGTTCTTATACCCGAGGGTACCGTCTCAACCGTAGGCAGCCCTTTGTCAGTGCGGGTTTATTTATTTATTTAGGTCCACCAAAAACTGTTTACATTCACACAAGTTCGTACAGCAATATATGTAGGTACAATTCATAATGTAACAATTACTTATAGGTAGATAAAACATGCAAAAAGTAACATTGGAAAAGGAACTACCATACCATTACAGTAACAAAGTTAGTTGAACAAAGTATGTAGTTAAATGGTAGGAAAGTCTTAAATGACCCCAACATGGGTGGTTAGTCTTGTTTTATCCCTTCGGCCACTTTTATAACTGTTTTTTCTTAACTGGTTAAGAAAAAATGCCTTTTTGTATATTTTCTTAACTGGTTAGGCAAATATACCCCCTGGTATGATTTTATAACCGTATGTGACATAGGTACAAGAGAAATTAACAAAAAAAAGGTAACAAATAGATACTAAACCAGATTTGGCAAGGAGCTGTAAATAGCGGGTGCTAGGGATATATCCTAGGCAATTCTCAATCGATCATATGACGCATCGAAACGGCGTTCGGTTTTAGTCGGTTCGAATCCGAAATTATCGAGGGGATTATACCACGAAAGGGGTTTGCGGGGTCAATTTGCTTTGTTTGTGTGTTCTTCTGACTAACAATATACAAAACGTGGGATTCGTAGCAGTATTTATCGCCGTAGCCTTGTAGCTGGGCTACGGCGTAGCATAGATGACCATAACTTCAAACGTTTGGCCGCTAGATGCTAGCGTGCCCTGCGCGACCTAGGCGTCCAGACAAAATGCAATCGCTTCGAAGCAAATTCACAGCTACATTTGCCACTGCTCTGTGTCTCTAGCACGAACCACTTGCGAGAAAGTATTCGTATCGAATTCAATAGCAAAATGTATAGAATTTCAAAACCGTCATTTCAAATCGTGCGTAAAAGGAACTAAATTTGATAGCACGAACATACGTAATATCCGTCTAACGTATTACTATAGACTAGATATATAGATAACTCTTTATTGTACATAAACACATAAAGCTATAATTACAAAACATACCTGTACGTGAATAATTGTATGTACAATGGAGCGGCCTATAGCTAGAAGCGATCTCTTTCAGGCAAGCTTAGGATAGACAGTAAAGTGATAGAACAATAAATGTGGTTTAGATATCATTATAGGCGTAATACATATATATTTTATAAATTTTAAAAATTATACGAAAAGAGGAAGAGATAAAGATCTCTATTATCGTATCAAGGACTCGAAACCTTCACATTACAAATTAGATAGGGGTTCGTGCTAGAGGCACTGACTAGCGATATTCGATTGTCAGACTGGTTTACATCACATGACGTTTCGACAACTAGTTAATATCACTGCCATACATTTTCGACCTTTCTGATGTCTGATTCTCTTTCTCGATGTTTGCTACATCGTCAATAGAAATGCATTTTGTCTAGGCCCCCAGTCCTACTTTGTGATACCTTCACGGTTGAAGAGATATTACGTCTTAGGTCCGTGTTTTATGTAGAGCCGATGTTAGTAGTTAGACACAGAAGTAACGCTTTAACCCTTGTGTGCAGGTACTGCCAGCAGTGCCACGGCAACCGCCACAACAGCCGGCGCGGCGGCGACCACGTGGTGCACACGCGCCTGCCGCTCGCCTGGCAGATGGACTCCGACATGCAGACCAACCTCGTCGAGGCCATCATCAGGTGAGCCTCGTTTTATACCACTTAGGAGGCAGTGGTACAATGGTGGTGATGTACTGTGTAGTGTGTGTACTGTATAGTGGTATGGGTACTGGACTGCTGAGACGAGGTCTCGGATTCGATCCCAGGTTTTACAATGGCACATACCAATGACTTTTCGATGGTTTTCGAAGTTATGTGTGTATTTATCGTAGGTTTATAAGTACCCGGTTGACCTAAAACATAAACTGGTGAAATGTGGGTGCCAGCACCTCTGCCTACCCCTACGGCGATACAGGCGTGAGTTTATATTATGTTATGTTATGTCTCATTAAACACTTTTTATGGCCCGGTTTAAACAATATGGAATTGTAAGAAGACATGGTCGGAATAAAAGAATCTGGAATGGTAGGGATAAGTTTTAGTAAGTCCACTTAGGTGGTAGAGAAGTAAACGGCCCACCTGATGGAAAGTGGTTACCGTGGCCTATGGATGTTTACAACACCAGGGGCGTCACATTCGTGCTGCCGACCATATAAAAGAAGGGTTTCTCAGTCCTCCCACTGGCAACACGACACTTCACCAGTGAGCTCTGACTACTCTAATTACCGCTGGAAACACAACACAAGGTTATTATTAGCCGCGGTATTCTGTAGGGCGGAGGTACTTCCGCAATCAGACTGCTCAATTAAGACGAAACAAACGTTAATATCAATAATATATTATAAGTTAGTTAGCAAATGGATCACTGGTTCGAAACGCGGCTCCGGCCTGAGGAGACTCTAGCAAGAATCTAAGCGGGCTTTCCTTTGGTCTATTTACAAGCATTTTCTTGGAAATATACAGTAATTTGCTTGAATAGCATGTTGAGTGAACAGTTGATGTTCAGGTTTATTTAATCATCCTTCTAGACTCATGGAATGAGCCATATCTAGCGATGTTATGTTATGGGAGAAAGCTATTTACAAAATAAGAAGGTTCTAAAATTAGCTCAACCAAGCTTGCGCCGACTTTTAGTCTAAATACAAAATCACCGAACTTGTTCCATATGAGCGACTGCCATCTGTTTTTTATAACACACTAACGATATCGAATTTCTGTTGTTGGACAAGTTGTCGAACTTTTTAGGACTTCCAACGAACGATGAAACTCCGTTATTATAACTTGAACTAAAGGCTTAGCGTGTTCTCCACGTGTACCGCGTGTAACGTGTACCGCGGTAGCCTAGTGGTATGGGTAATGGACTGCTGAGACGAGGTTTCGGATTCGATCCCAGGTTTCACCATGGCACACACCAATCGCTTTTTGATGGTTTTCGAAGTTATGTGTGTATTTATCGTAGGTTTATAAGTGCCCGGTTAATGGCAATAGTCTCGCCACCTATTGGGGCACATTGGGGCCTAAATATGAACTGGTGAAATGTGGGTGCTAGTAGCTCTGCCTACCCCTTCGGGGATATAGGCGTGAGTTTAAGTTATGTTATGTTGTGCTCTCCAAGACACGGAGTAGGTAAGAGAAAGATCGCGGGTTCAAATCCCGTCAAAGCATTCACTTTTTTCTATTTAAATTTGACGGAGTAGTTAGTTTCCAATCCGTAACGCAACCACAGTCCATTTGTTACCACCGTTTCAATGTTTTTTAATCTGTGCAGCCTGTTGAAAGAAGCCAAGCCGATCAACCTGGAAGACCCTGACAGCTCTGCCGAACAACTGAAGCCACCGCTTACCGTCAATCTGCCTGATCCTATCTCCGTCGAAGACAGACAGCTTTTAGGCAGGTTAGTGACCATCACTCATATATTAGAATACTCTCCTACTTTCCAATTTTCCATTGTGGAAGAAGTGATGTGGTGTTTCTCTGACCCAGAAGGAGGATCCTTCGACCAAGTAAGGTGATCAAACCTGGTGGATAGGGTCACAATGAAGGGAGGACGTTTGGATGTAGTATATAACGATACCGGAGAATTTCCATTCCGTGATGTAGGATAGTTAGTTTTTTAATTAAGGGCTTGTCAATTTGACTACACCCCGCCTGATGATAAGCTGAAGACAGTCTCGGGAAAGAGGGTTACCAATACAAACACGTAGTGTTACAATGGTGGCACTCAGCTTGACGGCCTCATCTGATGGTTTTTCACGCCCCGTTTAAATTACCCGGGACTGTAGGAAGAAGGAAACACGTGAGCTGGCAAGGAATTTTAAGACTTAATGGTGCGGCAGAGAATATTCCGCACTGTAATGCAAGTGACTTTGCGGAGCCATCCCAGAGATGCGAGCATTATCCTGATATTCAAACCAAAATAAATATTAATAAACGTCTATTAATACTAAGTTATATAATGTTTAGGTACGGCGTGTGGCTGATGGTCGGTCTCTGCACCCCTAACCCCGACACCCCTGACGAGATCCTGGGCCGTCTCCTCTCCGTGCTGTTCCACTGGTTTCATGTCACCAGCTTCTCGTACACAGGTAAGGACTATGTACTTTGTATTTAAAATTGTGTATTTTATTATAGGTAATATATTTTAGTGAATATTGTATCTAAAAGGACGTAAGCTAGTTTTATTATAAACTATGCTTTAACCATAAGGTTATTATTACTAACGTAAATAGAGTAACAATGTTGAAAAAAAAACGAAATAGCCTAGTGGTATGGGTAATGGACTGCTGAGACGTGGTCTCGGGTTCGATCCCAGGTTTCACCATGGCACACACCAATGACTTTTCGATGCTTTCGATCGCAGTTTATAAGTGCCCGGTTAATGGCAATAGGTGAGCCCACCTATTACATAGGGTCCTTAACAAAAACTGGCGAAATGTGGGTTCTACCGCCTTTAGCACAACATAACATAAACTCACGCCTATATCCCGAAGGGGTAGGCAGAATGTCCTCTGATGAGCTAAGATTATTATATCCGATATTATTTAGATGTTAAAAAACTTGGAAATAGCCACAACACACAAGCAAATTATTGTATCTAGATAAAGTAAATGTATTTACAAAGGCCAAAAAAAGAAAATCCTGCTAAGTTTCTTAATCAGTTTTTCAGGCTAATCTTTAATAAATTTTTAATTTTGACGTTTACTGATTCGTTATTGGCGTTTACTGATCTATAAATTATAAATGAATTTTGAATAAGCTCTGGTCTATCGAATTTTATGGCATGGCATTAAGTCCGCCTTTGTACAATTATTTTGTATTTGTGCAAAAAGATTTCCAGATTGCAATAACATTCAGTTCTACTGGCTTAGGGGTGAAAGCGTAACAAAGAACAGTAGTTTTGCATTTCTCATCTCCGCCATTCGAGGACCCATGGACAGCGTGCGATTTGGTCGGTTCGAGTCCGACATAATCACCTCCACCTATTTCGATAGAGTTAGTATCCATGGGAATTTAGCACATGATAAAAAAAGTAGATTTTGCCTTTCTCTCTCTCGCTCCTTCCAAGCCCGAACACTAAACCCGAGTATAGTGCACGGCATCTAACTTTGCAAGGTTTTGTAGTAGTTGGGGTAAGATCGCGCATCGTACATTGAATTGAATGAATTGGATTGATCTAATGTTATACGGTATACTAAAAGTTGTTTGTAGGTACACCGAATAGTCAATGGCCTTTGAAAGGCAGTCGTATTCAGATCTTTTTACTGCCAGATACCTATTTAGCTATTTCAATGTAGTACAGTCTTTAAACGTTGCTCCCTCTAGTTCTTGGCAGAGTATTTTGCCACCTTATTTCTTTCAATGCGGTATCGAATAATACTATTAAGGTACAGGGTTGTTTAACATGCTTGTCATTATTCTATTCATTCTCCAGATTGCCATTATTTATTTTGAATCATGTCTGATTTACCACAAAGTACACCCAAAAATCGTCTCCGAGGGTTCTTGCCAAGTTCCTTACCTGGGTACCTTTTTTTTTTATACTACGTAGGTAAGACAAGCACACGGCCCACCTGATGGCAAGCGGCCACCGTGGCCTATGAACGTGTGCAACACTAAGGGTGTCACACACGCGCTGCCCATCCTGAAGGGAAAGGGGGAGAGCTGGGAAGGGGTGGGGAGGCTAGGAAGGGGAGGGGAAGGAGGGGTACAGTGAGCTCTGGCTACCCTACTTACCGGCGGGAACACAACACGATGGTTATTATGACCGCGGTCTTCTGTAGGGCGGAGGTACTTCCCCAGTTGGACAGCTCATTTCGGACGGATAATCCGTCGTGTCCTACCTCCGTGAAAACCTACCTACCTGTTGTCCAGGCGAGAACGCTGCGGCCGTGGAGACGCTGAAGTGCGGGCACGTGTGCGGCTGGCTGCGCGACATCGCCGCGTCGCACCGCGCCGTGCTGGTGGCGTGCCTGCTGCCGCACCCGCCGCACTACACGCGCCAGGCCGGCCACTGGGACAACCTGGCCAGCAAGACGCACCACCTCAAGGACGGACTCAACAGGTATGTCCCACCATATTCATTGTTTTTTTAAGAATATTAGCAACCGGTTCACATGTAACCCTGCCCTTTTCTCTAACTTTGAGATACAAATTAACTTGAAGCTGGAACATCAGCTGATTGACAGTGAGGTATTATTCTCAAGCTTGAGTAGTCAGATGGTAGTCGCTCCCATAAAACGGTTACAATCTATATTCAATATATCTATACACTAGAAGTCATCAGGACTATCGAACAGTCTAGTCACTTATCGCCTAGGTAAACTATCTACTCGCTTTTGGGGGACAAAGAATGTACAGGTGTACCACTTTAATAAGTCGCATCGGTAAAATTCGTCTGCGCAGAAGAGAGCAAGCTTACGCCGATTAGTTACGATTGCTAACGCTGTTGAAACGCCGACTTTATTGCATTACGTTAAGATTAAAAATGCAATAAATTCAGAGAGTAGTGCTATCTCGCTCATTGTAGGTGTACACTTGTTAGCAAATAAAGTGTACCAATGATTTTATTTTATATTTTTTATATTATGAAACATTTTTTATAAAACATCAGTTTATAAAATGAATGAAATAAATGAATGAATATCGTATAATGTAACGAAAACATTGCCGTCTTTAATAACGAAATGTTAATTATGATGAACCTATTAATGAACCAATTCATCCTGTGAGGGTTTATAGAACCGCAATTGCTTTTTATGATGAATGGCGCTACCATTTGATTTAACGTGCCTAATATCTACCGAATCGAACTTTTTTCTTGCATTGATGAACATTTTTTTGCGTCAAAGCAATTTCTCACACAAATTAGAGCCGCCACCAAGGTATTCCTTTCTTTTGGATTCTGAAAGTCGGTCTGGCACTAGTTTATAGCTCCGTTGCGAACGATTATTTTTCGTTAATTATTGTCGAAACTGTTTTTCTTGAGACTCCTGTAGCGCGTGCTGTATATAAGTACGGTCCATCACTGCTTGAAAATGATCCATAGTAGGTAAATACTTTGTCTTTTGATTTAATTAATTCATTTTGCATTAATTGATGCCCATTATATACAATTCCCCTACTCTGGCCTTTTAAAGATCTATCTCTTTTAAGTAAAGATATAATATGTAAAAATGTTCACGTTTTTTGTCTCGAAGTGTACGTTGCGGTGAAAAGACGTATATTCCACTAGCAGTACAATTCGCGACTGACGCGGTACCGCGATGCTGCGGGCATCGAACTTGGCGCGCAGGCGGCAACCAATTACAGAGGGCCACGTTCCCGCGTCAATGATGAGCGTTGTGATTGGTTAATATTGTTTCGCGCGTTTCGAAAATGAGACTTCTGCGCAGGTACATCGGTGTAACTTATAAACGTGGTACTACTGTACTTTTATGTATAATTAATAATTAAATCAATAAAAGAAAACTTATTACCCGATCACTCCTAATAAATCGGAATCTTAATTAAGGACGTAACAGGGTATACTGTATGATTCACTTTGCGGCATACTCAAGAGTTTACATGGACATTCCAATTCTTAACGATGTATCATATGTGGGTAGTTTAAAACTTATCATACCCACATTTACTTTTTCCCCAAAAATTAGAGAAATAATGTCTAGATTGCCCTTTGCAAATTTTGCAAGGCAAAACCAGTATAAGACCGAGAAACCATTCTTCATCCTCTGCACTGACAGCACAGAGACCATCTTAACCTTCTCCCCTCCCCCTCTTCTGTCTATGGTCCGCAGCACGAATGCGACGCCCCTGGTATTGCAAACGTGATATGCCACGGTAACCACTTTCCATAAGTCTTGTCTGCCACCTAAGTGGTATTAAAATATTGAGGAAGTACAAGTGTGTTATCAATATGTTTAACAACGTAACAAATATTATACACGACAATATGTCATTCAACTTCGAAAAGAGTGAACTTCAAATGTGCAATATTATACAGAATGTATTTTTGAGATAGGGTAGTAAGATCAGGTACATTACCACTTATAAGTACTGTATAACTCTTCGGTAACAAGTCATGTTTGTCACCAGATTATACTGCTTAATCCCATACGGCATCGTCACTCAGTCCATCTGGGATTACATCATGCCAGCATGGATGGAAGCCATCTGCACCGACGTACCGGAAAAGGTTAGTTCAATGACATTCGTTTTTAATTTTTCAATTGAGTGTGAATGGCCAAATCCGAAACATAATGCGAGAGAAAATTAACGTGAGGAGTATTAAATATAAGCTCAACTTTTATCTTTTAGCACAAACCTATCTTCGAGTCTGCGTTGATATATATTCCCACATACCACCCATGTTGTTACTAAGACTTTTTAAGTGAAATTGATAAAATAAAGAGTCGTTTTAATTAAAATTGTCTACTCCGAGAATCAATTTAGTAATTGAAAATCCTTCGCTGTTGCTGCACTACTAAAACAAGATAGGAATTACTTTTTATGTCTGAAGTGGTAATCAAAATATTTACCTCCTAATTAATACCATTCCTCTGACCCACAGGAGCTCATGGAATTAAAAGTCCCCCTGGGAAAGATCCTAGAGCCTGAAGGTGCCATGGTCGGTGTGGATGAGAAGGACCTGTACAAATTCGCCGTGATGAAGGTCACCACCACTCCAACTCCGGACACCGTGCTACCTGTGCTCGAATGGTTCCAGGTAAAGATGAAATTTAAAAATAATGTCTACGTGATTTAGAATGGCGACACCAGATTTGTGCAGCGCCGTCTAGCAAGTCAAGTTGAACTTTTATATAATTGTCATTTATTACCCAATGAGCTCGTGCTGATTCATGCTCATTACCAAGCCTCCCAGCCGTATCCAAAACTTACACTTTGGTACCCGGAATCTTGGTAAGCTGAAGGCAAAGTCTCAGGAAAGAGGGTCACCATTACAAACACGTTCAGTGCTACAATGGTGGCGCTCAGCTTGACGGCCTCATCAGATGCTTTTTCACGCTCCGCTTAAACGAACCGGGACTGTAGGAACAAGAAACACGTGCGCTGGTAAGGAATTCCAGGACTTAATGGTGCAGCAGAAGAAAGACTCACCGAACCGCTTTGTTCTTGATGCAATATTGTGCACCGTATGCGGATGACATCTACGTGTTGTCCTGTGTAGGAAAAGAGAGGGTGGGATTAATTGAAAGAGCTCATCAGAACATTCACCATGGTAGAGATCACTTTCATGGTACTTACTGCCATATGATAAACTCAGTCTGACCAGGAAAGCCTGTACCAGAGAATCGTCTGTTAAACAGCAGAGGTATCGGCTTGGTGGACCGGTTTGTGTCAGTACACTAATTCTAGGTAGGTCTCCATATGTTTAATAAGCAAATGTTATAATTTTCCTTTGTTCCAGACCATATCCATGCTGGACGTGAAGATCCCACTGTCCCAGCTGTTCGATCTCTTCAGCCATTGCGTGGTCAACCTCCCTGAGAAAATCTTTAAGCCAACATCTGCCGGTATGTAACTGCTTCATCTTAGGATTTAAAATAATGCAGTGAATCTAGACAAGACTAGATTTTTCTGAGGCGCTGTGGGAGCGTTTTGATCATCATCATTTTCAGTTACATCCGATGTTTTTCATCTCGGAGCTTGGGGTCCATATACTCCTTGTCCTCCATTCGGTTTGACTTTAACGACTTTTATGCGAGCGACTACCTTCTGACTTCCCAATCCCTAAAAGAGAGCTCACACAAAAGTCTCGGGCTTTAATTAGAGTCAATGTTCAACGTTTATCTTGTAATTCCGGTCTCCTACACATCTCCTGATTTGTCTTATCGTGTTCTTTTATGGGAGCGACTGATTTGACCTCAACCTCAAAAGAAAAAAAAATACACCAGAGCTTTGTCCGCTAAGCAGCAGATGATATTTTCTTGACTTGACCCCAAAGGTATATACAGGGTGGAATTTTGTAATGCCACCTGAAGGGAAAGTACTCACTACATAAAGTTTGTTAGAGAGATTTCATCCTTATAACTGACCCTAACGATCTATGCAATAAAAGTACAGGGTGCAACTTTTACAGATTTTAGTCGGTTCGATTACCGGGTGTGGCAAGCGAATTTTTAAAAATCGTTGAATGCAGTTTTGTTTCTTTTCAAAAATAAAGGAATGTTTCCTTTGAGTAAAATTTTCTATCTGCAGTATTAAGAGTACTTTCTCTTCAGGTGGCATTACAAAATTCCACCCTGTATGGGGTCCGTACACCCATGTTTCTTATTTCGATACGTTTTTGTTGCTAGATGGACCCAAACCGAAAGATTCCCCAGGGAGTGATCGGGATAATGGGGAGAAAGAAGAAATGAAGCCCCAGAATCTCACTTGTTGCATCCTCATGCTTGACATCTTACTGAAACAGGTATGTATTTCACATTTTTTTCAGCTACTGAACCCCATTACTGTCAATCCGCTGCAGTTTCTTGCAGTTTGACTCTAACTCCGTGACTCAGTGGTCGTAGTATGCGTCGGCTGTGCACGAGGTTATGGGTTCGATCCCCACATAAGATAAAAATTTGTGTTATCCACAAGTAGTTGTTCTCTGTCTGGGTGTACTTAGTGTCCGTTAGTTGTATGTTTGTAAAGTCTCAGTTTGAGTTGTCTTTTTAAGAAGAAAGAGATAAAAGAAGAACTTAGCCACAATGCACTCATACGCACAATACGTTTTCTGTCTGTGACGTGGCTGTAGGAGGCGCGGGTTCGATCCCCGCTAAGTTCAAATTGAGCAAATTATGCACGTTAAGCCTTTGGTCCCGGTTGCCATATGAACCTCTATGGCCGTCGTTACGGTTAGTTGGACCCCTCAAAAATCCTATTAGCCGAACTACAGAACTTCGATATCGCTAATTTACTTGTGGAGGTCCAATGGCAGTCGCTTTACGGAAAATATTGAAGTTCACCCGCCTCTTAGTTAAACTAGAAAGCCGCCCCTGAGTTGAGAATAGACTCAGAAAATGATTTTTCCCTATAGATGGAGTTACAACAGCGTCGTATCAACAGCCAAAACGTCAGCAGCGAGGCCACGAAGCTACTGCGCCTGATGCTGAAATCTAACCAGACGAACACCATTGAGCACGGTGAGTGTTTATAGAACTATGAAATAATTATATCTATTTATCTACAAAAAGCAAAGATTTGTTTTTTGTATGTTTGTTTATAACGAATTGGCTCCGAAACTACTGGACCGATTTCAATCATTCTTTCGCTTATGAAAAGCTACAGTATCTAGGAGTAATATAGGCTATTTATCATCACGTTACCATCCAAGACAGCGGAGCAATAATCATAAATCTCAATAGATCCAGTAGATTTCTATACATTGGCGCTAATATCGCTAACTATTACCGTTGTTATGAAAACAAGGAGAAGTAGTATAGAGAGGCAAATAGAGAATCGAGTAGAGTCGTACAATCGACATCCACTCGGGCGGAGCCGCGGGCAACAGCTTATATATATAATAGGTCCTTTTTATAATTAAGTGCCTTAAAATAAACAACGATTTTACAGCTCTTCTATTCTTTATAATGATTTAGCTTATATTTGGTTTTGTGGAATGGGCTCCCGTTTGATTCCCATTCCTGGAAAAAGGCTACGTCAGAACCAAGTTCGTCAATCAGCCGGTATACTGGGTTGGCCTCAAAGGTCTTTGTAGGGTTCGGAACAATTACTTTTGCACAATAAGCCCGTTCGTACAATTGTATGAAAAGTGGAGTGGTGCGACTCAGGCATTTTATTTCTTGTGGTATATGTCAGAGGCTACCACACCCTCGGCAACTGATGATGATCCAAGACAGCCGTGCGGTTTTAGTCGGTTCGAGTCCGTCATAACCACCCTCGCTGACTTGGACGAGGGTGGCTGACTTTTTGCACGGGGGATAAAAAGTCTCTTTCTTTCTCTTACTTTATTTCCTCTACGGCTATAGTACATATAAGTGTATGCTCTAAGCAGACTTCTTGATAAACATGATGCATTATTGAACATCTGGGTGAGGACACATTCCGTGGCTACAAACTGTACTGTTCATATTCTGAGAGACCCCGACTGTTGGACCCCCCCTTCCCCCCTTACTCTGTCGGTCTGACCCCCGGTCCCCTTAGCGTCGTGCCTGGCGGAGGGCGCGTGCTCGTACTGCGAGGCGGCGGCGCTGTGGCACCAGCTGGCCGTGCTGCTGGTGCGCGCGCTCGTGCCCGACAAGCCCAAGCCGCAGCCCGAGGTACTGCCCACTTGTACACTACCCAAAGCATTTAGTAGGAGGGAGCCGAAGCCGGGAAGCCGGCAGGTGTGGAGGAGACGGTTCCATAATGGATCCTCAACTCCGCATCTTGCAGGCAAACGTATGCTGACTGTTCCAATCTAATTTTGATAGGAAATAGTTTGAAAAATGCTTGTAACGTCATTCGTTGTGACCGTTAGTTCGCTTGATTGTCGGTAGATGACTCCACTATCGATCCAAAGATGGTTGTATAGGAGAATTTCGAATGATTCAGGCGTGGCTTAGCTGTCAGAGCGTTCCCCCTGTAAGGGAAAGATTGCGGGTTCGAATCCCGTCAAACGATTCACTTTTTCCTATCTAAGTTTGAATTATTTAGTACCTGTATGTATGTTTTATTTCCCATCGTTTTCACCAAGAAACAAGTTGTAAACATGTTTGATATTATTTATTAAAGACTTTTAGAGAACTTGTCAGAACACTATTACATGGATTGTTTACAGTATAACTCCTCTGTTGTTGCAAACGTCCATAGGCCACATGACTACTTGCCATCAGATGGGCCGTGTGCTTTTCTACCACCTAAATGATATAAAAAGAAATACTAGTTTTTTACTTTAGAGATTGTCTCAAACACTTTCTCGTACAAACTGAAATCTACGACATGTTTGCAACTTGTCAAATACTGCGAATACTTGTTTAAAGCCTTGGTGAAAACTAGGAGTTAGAATTTGGAGACAGTAAGTGTGGTAGGCAGTAAGGTGTGGCGGTAGAGATTACAGATTAATATTTCTTTTACACTATATAATGTGACTGTCCTTACATGAAAATACCTACTAAATTGGAAAGCCAATTATACAAGTTTTACATTGCAATTAATTTTAAAAAATAGTACATATTATTATCTGAGACGTACTCACCCAAGGGTACTTACCCAGGGGCACGGACCTATGGTCCACAACTAGGTAGGTGTTACACACATTTAACGACACAACATAGAAAGCAAAGGTGCAACCGTATCTCCTTTGTCAACTGTACACACAATGCAGATAACATTTTTAGTTTTTTTTTCTGTAAACTACCTATGTTTACCTACAGGAATACAGGAAACATTCAGTGCAATACAAATAGGCAAATTCATACAATCAAATATTTACACTAAGCAAGAAACCTACCTGCTACATTTAACCTAGCAGTCAAACACTCTACCGCCATACCACACAGGAAAATTACCCCCAAAGAAGTATGTAGAAAATAATTTTATAAATAACACCATCATCATCATCATCTCCTAACAGCCATCCTTAGACGACATATGGCCTGAGACCCAACGCGATAAGAAGGGCCAGTCAGAAGACGAACGGAGCAAGTCCGGGGGTACTCCGGCCACTTCTGTCGACGCCCTCATGTCGATAGCTCATCCTCTCGGCATGGGGGGAGACAAGAGCTCCGTCGGGGGAGTCCTGGTCCACATGCCCCATGTACGTATGTTTGTGTGTTAGTTTTAGGTGTTGTGATGCGTCTTTGTTCGTTATGACATGAAAAATGTTATAAGAGTTAGTATTTTACCGAAATATCGACTAAATTCTATTGCCAGCTCCCTACTTCACCTACGTCATTAAAAGTCAGATAGACCGTGGTTTTCCCAAACGACTACAATATGGGGTTCTTCAAGAAGGGCATTAGAAGGTTTCTACAGGGTAGGAAGCACGTGTGTGACGCCTCTGGTGTTGCAAACGTCCATAGGCCACGGTGACCGCTACCCATCAGGTGGGCCGTGTGTTTGTCTGCCACCTGTATAAAAAAAATACTAAATATTATTAGAATCTATTCAACCAGTTCCCTACTTCGCCTACGTCATTAAAATCAGATCTACTTCGCCTACTACATTAAAATCAGATAGAAAAAATTACTAAATATTATTAATCTATTCAGTAGTTACAGGAAAATAGTAAAAAATGATAACGCTATTCAAGCTATAAGCCTGTCGCAGTCCACTGCTGGACATAGGCCTGTCCTAATGTTGACAGGCTTTGGCCTAGTGTTTCCACGCTGGCCAGACGGTTTGGTACAAGGTTTTATACGAGTTTTCTTTCTCTCGCAGTGATGGTGTCTTCCTTTTTCGTTAGTCGCCTCTTACGACACCCTTCAAATGAGATTGGGTGGTACTATTTTTGTCCATCACCACACGGATACAACGATTTGCTAAATGACTCTGAATTAATTGCTTTTGAAAAATATATTTTGGGGGAGGGAAGAGGGGGGGGGGTAGGGTGACTCCCCACTCACCCACGGCTTTAAAATTCCAACGATAACAATAGCAAATTATTAAATACAAATTAAAAAGACTTCTTATCCGAGGGGAGATGTTGTAGTCTACTATTCTCTAGATTGCATCCAAGCTTACCTTTAGGCGGGGTGTAGTCATTCAACGATACGAATAAAAAAAATGGTTTTCAAAATATACTTCTCATTAAAATTTTATGTACACATTTTCCATTTCTCATGTCATAACACAAAGGCTCCGGTGTAGCCGGCCTAGCGCTAATGGTGGGCTTACGAGACCACACTAGACCAGATTAGAGGGTCTGGGGGTCTATATTGATGTACCAATTGTTTAGATTTTCTGTAAAAAGTTCTATTAATAGTATTTAATGTTTAAACTAATTAAATTACTGTTGCATGCAAATATTAGTAGGATGGTAACTTTATAATTATATTTTTATTCGCCGTTTCTATTTCATATATGTTCACTATTAGCTGTTTTGAAATGTCTCTAACTAAACATTATAAGCTACCAGCTCTATAATCTAAAATATTTAGCATCTCTTTCACCTGTGTGATATAAACTTCTAGATGTTGCAAAATATTAAGGCTCAACACACAGACGCGATATTATCGATCGATAATACCGCAAACGTTAGTGCACATGAGAATAAAACCTTCACATAATAGCGTGCATCGTAATTACCGCAGCAGTGTGTGGTCTAGCTGCTTCCTAAATATTAGGCGACCTAAACATGATTGCAAAAACTCGTGCGACATTATCAACCGATAATAACACGTGAGGTATTATCGACTAATAATAACGAGTGCGGTTTTATCGATCGATATTAACGCACCTGTGTGTTAGATGCAGAAATTTACATACAGATATTTTTATTTCTTACTTTAAACAAATGATTTTTTTAAAATTTTTAATCATCGTCCTATAATTTGCTAAACGGTGAAACAGATGCTTAAAAATAAATGTTCTAAATAGTACCCACCATCGGCGCTACCCAAGGGTCGCGTTACACTGGATGATTTTCTGTGCTAGTTCTCTCTACTCGTATATTGTAACGTAGTTGTATAGTTTGTTCATTTCATGCAACTGTCAATCATAAGCGACGTCGGGTCGGACGCCACGATAACTAAATCGTCAGGCGATACGCAAGTATGTCACTGATATTTAGCTTTGTGTGTGAAACGTCACATTTACAATAAATACAATATTTTAATATGAAATAAATATGACAATCTTAATTATTTCATAAAAACAAAATATCGAGTAGACAGATATTGTTAATCGACATTTTGAATAACATATCGTAATGCAGAAATAAAATGTTCCGGAAAAGCTCTCAACGCTAAAGACGTATGGCCAAGACAAGTCAAAGACGTATGGCCAATACAAGCCAAAGACGCTTGGCCAAGACAAGCCAAAGACGCATGGCTAAGACAAGCCAAAGACTAACAGGCGCCTTACGATACTTACTATTAAATGAATTTTCATTCCGTTTTTGTAACTATGAATTCATTAGAAGAACAATATTTTTTGTGAGACGTTTAACACTCAAAGTATCTTTTTCTTTTCTCTTGAGCTTATTCATATGTGAATGTGTATTGTTTTATTGGTGTTAGATATTGTCGATTTTACTCTATGAAAAAGTACGTTCCGTTCATTCTGATAATATATATTTTCTAGATTCCAAATAAATGGCGCGTTCCTGAAATTTTTTAAAATACTACGTTTAGGTTAAATGCTTTGCTCAAATTTTCTTAGTTGATAACCAGTTACCAAAATAAACTGAAATTCTTCTTTCGTAGCTGGTTACGAAAACAACAACTTAATTGTTCTTCCATAGCTGAATATAGAAATTTTGCGTTGTTAAGTGTAAATTTTAAATTGTCATTGAGAAATTGAACTGGTAGTTTTAAATACCGAATTCATAGCGTAGGATCGACGATTAAGTAGTAGTGGAAGTTTTAAAGAATATGTAGAAATATTCAATAAAACTGTGGTCTCCGTTTTTGCTGTTATTTTATGTATGTTGGTTGTCGTTTTCACGATCGAACTTTAAATAGAAGTATATTCCTATTATATACTCACAGAATATGAAATCTAGAGTGCCGTTAAACCTTGATAATATAGAAAATGGTGTCGCCAAAATATCACTTCGCTGTTTGGACATGCCTTAAGTTCAATTCCAATTATAAAAAGAAACATATATAGTAAACCAGTGCATATAACATAAACAATACTTATGAAAGCTTACCGATATAGATACGAATACGAATATTGCACATCACATACCATAGACCTAAGAGAGCACGCGCCTCCGTGATATTTTTCTTTTATCGTACACAAAATGCCCACGGATACATATCCGTAAAAAACGGTGGAGGTGATTATGCGGTCTCGACCTTTGGGTCTTCGATTGCCGGAGGTGAGATACAAGACATAAACCTCGCACCCCGACAGACCAGGGGACATCTCTTTTTAGATGACCCCCTTCCCCTTCCCCTTATGGTGTGCCCATTTAGCCTCCGGGTATGGGGAGACGCGCATCACGGTGATATTACGCACGTATAGATTGTGCATTTCATAAATTATGTTGAACGTGTGTACAATATTTTGACATATTCGGAGGGACTCTTTGATTTTATATTCCGTGATTTAACTAATCGAATACTCTGGTCTCGCTACTGAATCCTTATGAATCGATTATAAGGCATTCTAACAGCGAGACCTACATTAAAATTGGATATTCACAATACGTTCTTTCAGGTGGGTGTATGCTTAACGAATAAATAATTCTGTGGTTTAAATAAGGTACGATACATATTGTTCCAAACGCATCAATCGATTGGAACAAGTTATCGAACCTAAATATTTATAATGATTCTATTATAAAGTATAACACCAAATTGTGTAACTATATCCAAACATTTCCATAAACTGTAGTTAGTCCAAAATTAAATGAAACATTTACGACAAATAAAAGAAAATAATTAATGACTGTCTGTGTGAAGAACATTGCAGCGTAGGTAATGTTGGCCTTCATTCCTGAAACTTCAGCCCAGGGGAAGTTATAAAAAGTATTTAGTAATTTAGATTACACGCATAGCAGTAGAATTCACTAAAACCCCAAAGCTTGGTCCCAATATTTGATCAAGTCTAATTTCAACGTGATGATGAGAGGGTGTCGTGTGCAGATAATGACGGCCACAGTAGAGACGATCACCGAACAGCTGGACATGGCCGTTTCCTTGCCACCAACCGACGCACCAACCTTGGCCACTGCGCACACCATCACGTTGACTGACACGGACGTCGCGACTGCTACGGCTGATGTAAGTATTTCGGATGGTTGATTTTTTTTCTTACTCTCACTCTTTTGCCTTTGACCTGAGAAGACTCCGGCAAGAAACTCAGCGGGCTTTTTTTTGGTCTATTTACAATCGTTCACTTAGTCTACATACAGAAATTTGCTTGAGTAGCAAGTTGAGTGAACAGCTCATTTCCAGGTTTGTTTATCATTCTAATAATCCTGAATTTTATAATAAGCTTTTTGGCATAACTTTTTATTACTTAATTTTAAAACTTATTGATATACAAATTCCTAATTTATTCATTAAGGAGCTTATTAAAAAGGCGTATACAATTACCCTGAAAAGAATTTGAAATTTTGTGGAGTCTAATATCACTGACGAGATTATTATTGTGTCTGGTATTTAGGTTACGGCTTTCACAAACTCTTGGAAAGTTTGTAATATTTTTTTCTAGCATACATAAAGTTTTCTAATATTTATATTTTGAGATTACGCTAAGAATCTTGTAAGACAAGTGTAAATTTAAAAAAAAAATCAAATAAATGTAGGTTCATTACAGTTAGAGATAATGTCTTACCCATTTCAACATTATATCACGAGTAATATGATCTCACACTATGATAGTTAGAGGTTGTGGTAACGCCCTTGATGTCAATAGTATTGTATGATTATCCAATCCCCAACCATATCTTTATAATCGAGCAGGTATCTACACCAAACCTTCTGGGTGATCACGAGGCTAGTGCGGAGTCTGTAGAGGATGACCTAACAAACTTCTGGCCCACCTCCGCTGGCAAGTTCCACTTCTGCATCGAGGAACTACCGCAGGAGTTGCAGTACATCCATCAACTTCTGCAGGTACCGTATTACGATACACATTTTCTTATTATATTTTATTTTTAGATTTATATGATATTCTTGGGTAATTTTATTGGTGAATTAGCTTTTGAGTGTGACTTCGCCAGCGTGGAAATTAGATACCGTCATGGAATCTAAAAAAAATGACAGTCTTTTGAATGTCTTGTCAATGTCCAAAGATCTGCGTCAATTTCTTTATTTCTAATAGGTATTAATAGGTTGAGAAGAATTGAACTACGCGTGCCTGGCGTCTTGGTGGGCAGGTGGAGTTTGCCTGTTCTCCAAGGTAGGATACGTAGTTTACCTGGAGTACAGGCAAACTCACCTGTTCACCAGTAAATCTCCAATCAAGCTAAATCAAGAGTGTATAAGAATGGATCTCAAGTAATGGATACAACCAAAGCAAACACTATGATGACGAAGCTAATGGTGAGAAATATTGAACTGTGTTTTGTGTAATGTAAATAAATAAATATTCTAGGATAATTTATGCATTGCCACTTAGTCCCACGGTAAGGAAGTTATGGGTTTCAGAATGAGAAGATACATACTTATATATATTTTTAGGGATAGGAATTACCAGACATATACAAATAGATATTTGAACATCAGAATTGGCGCTTCCTGCGTAAGTCTTTGTCCAGAGCAGGCCGATTATTTTCACCTAGGTAACAGAAAACTACCTCCACCTGGAAAGATGGTTCTCTTGACACATGGACATTTGTAAAATCGTACAACAATGCCTTAAAACGAAAGTTCTCGAGCGTCCTGCCAGTTATGACCTACTTTGCCGAAATATGAACACTGACGCTGGGTTAGTTCAAAAATTGAAAGTCGCACAGAGGGCTACTGAGCGAACGCTTGTAATATCTCTGAAGGTCATCCGATAATGAACAAAAGATACTAAGAAGTATCGGAAGAAATGGCGCACATTGGGAGAGGTCTATGTCCAGCAGTGGACGGTGATAGACTAAATTAATTAAAGAGCCCGCCATACGATTAAGACACTTCTCATATTTAACCTTCTATTTTCTTAGGAGCTGAAGAGTACATCCCGGCCAGACGTGCTATACCACTTACTGCAATGCCTCCAAGTGTTGGTGCTGAATACGGACGCCCTGGCAGACCATAGGGGGTTCCTGATATGGTGTCAAGAGAATTTGCTGATTGACAAGTAAGTTTTATTAATGAGTCTATAAGAGCAACTGATCGCGGCTGTTATCCTGACGATCATGTTAAGGCAGACAAAATATTAAGAATATTAAGTGCAATGTACCAGATATTCAAAAACAATATTAAATATATCAGTAAATAATCTCCTCACTTAATTGCACCAATGAAAGTTTTTTCTCTCTTATTTTGCTAATTTGAATCTTAAGTTTATATTTATAGAATTTCTTTTCGACCAACCAGATTTTAATACTAAATAATTTGTCAATCGTACTAGATTTCCTTAGTAAACAGTAGATCGCGGATGAAATTTTCGTCATCAAAGCGGCAGTCTCAATGGCTCTGCTTATTGTTTGATTGGTTTGTGTTGATTTTCTGACGGGAGCAACACTACCGTTTGATCTTCTTACACGAAGATGAAAGCCTGTACCAGGGCCTCTGCCGACTTCAGCACGGCTCGGGCTCTCTCCGTGAGTAGCGACGTTGCCGTGAAACAAATTACTACACCACGATGGCAACTCAAAAATGCCATCGATTCGACAGAAGATTATCATGAAAAAGTGTTTACCTAAATGCTTCCAAGACCACGGTGAACTTGGAGTCAGGGTCCGCCTTCTGACTTTTCCTGCTCCATTTCACACACACGTCACCCTCCACGACATCAAGCTAGAACTTCTTGGCTTAGGTCTCTTACAGCATTTTCTAGTATTTAACCAAAAAAGTGACTTCTACTCAGCCTCTGGAATGTATGCAACGCATCGCACTCCCACATCTGCTCCGTCGCCGTGCCTGTACTGCTGCACTGTGTAACCTTGGCCGGAGGAGCCGACGTGTTCTGCAACCTCATCCGTGACCAGTTCCATCATCACGACTACCACGTCAGGTTCACTGCGGTTGAACGAGTTTCCATCATCATCAGGTTAGTTGGGTTTCCTTTCGAAGCTACTTTGGCATAAATAACTTCTGTAGGATCTTGATAAATGGCATTCAGCTAATGTTGTACTATTTCTTCTTTCAACTTATGGTTAAAGTACGGCTGTAGCTTTCCGGTTCCTTGTTCCTTGTCCAAGCTACCGCCACTTGCAGTTGGAGTTCCCAAGTTCGAATACTAGCCATGACAATAATGAGCTGAACCTAATTCCAAACCCAAGTAATGTAACTCAGCTGGAAGAAGTAGAAGGAACTTTATTTCTACTATTGTAATTCATATAACATAAAAAAATAATGTGCATAGTGAAATACGGCTGGACGACTCAAACGCAAACAGCCAATTTTAGATCTCGGGGCGTGTATCTTGAACCCAAAAATAAGTGATCAATAATTGATTTGGCCGTTGGACCCGAAAGGTTCTCGAATGGAGACCGCGTACCGGTAGACGAAGCGTGGGAAGGCCTCCTGCGAGATGTACAGACGACAAAGTCAAAGTCGTGGGTACACTTTGGATGCAGACCGCCTCAAACCGGTCGGACGATGGGGGAGGCCTATGTTCAACAGTGGACGTCTTGTGGCTGAAATGATGATGATGATGATGATGAATTGTTTTTGGATGCCTTTTGAGGGTAGGACGGGGTGTTACCATGGCAGACGAGCTCAAATCCACCATTCATAGATTGTGATATGGTAAGACCTGAGGTATATACAAATTCTTTCGTGCTCAGGTTCATGGACGGCTCACCTGTCCGAACCAGCCTGCCTCTGCAGACCGCCCTGGCCACCGCCTTCTGCTACCTCATCTCCAGCATGGACGACATTAACGTGTACGTCGCGCAGCGCTCTACGCTGTACATCGGCACCATACATGACAACGCGATTGATGTACGTACATACTATCAGACAGGGAGCTCATCCTCACGCACACACTGTGCCTATGAAAGGTACTTCATCCCGCACATGTTTAGACTGTGGAAGGAACTGCCTGCTGTGGTTTTATGAAGCGACTACAACACACTGACACCCCTGGTGAAATTGGCATTTACTTTTTTGTCAGAAATCACTACATAAAAGTACCACATGACACACTGTAAGAATTACATGATCCCTCAATATAATTCCAGCATCGAAATAATCATAATATTCTAATGAGTTGTGGGTTCAATTCCCGCTCAGGGTATTCTCATGTCTATGAGAGCACGTAAAGCCACCGGTCCTGGTTGCCATACAAACATCTGTGGCAGTCGTTTTGTGAAGTTTAAACCTAAAAATTCCGAATGGTCTGAGTACAGAACTTTGACATCGCCAATTAGTTGTAGAGGTTAGATGGCAGTTGCTTCTCAGAAAATATCAAAGTTCAACCACGTCACTCCTGAAGGCTCAGAGAATGAATGAATCTAATTCCCCAACCTATCTCCGTAGCTCCTCCTGTACTGCCTGGAGACGCAGTTCGACCTGGTGATCGTGGACCGGCCGATGATCCTGCAGTCCATCTACCAGCTGCACAACACGCTCAGCGACCGCCGCATCCTGTCGTGGGACTTCTTCCTCAACAGATTCGAGGCGCTGTTCCTGGAGGCGCAGATCAACTCCAACAAGAGCATTGATTTTTCCAATTTGAGAGGTGAGTTTTGGACGGCATAAAGAATATTTACATACACTTCTTTTCGTTTTATGTTTTTTTATTGTTTTTTATTATTATTTACAGGAATGTTTTACTGTTGTAGTGCTGTTTTGTATCATGGGGTGAGTTGGAACAAGGGAACTTTTTTATTTTTTATTTTTAGTTTATTATTTTTTTATAACACACAAACATTTCTTCTTAGAATGCAATAGAAGTAAAAACTTGGAAACATGGTAACAGTGTGCTACGTAAAATAGCTGACGCGCCTTAAAAAGTTTTCAGTACAAAAACTGTCAGAATACGCCGTTGTAGTTATGGCGGTAAGATCCAGCATGGGGGAATGGCTAGAGAGGCCTCACGGGTTTGGGGATTACCTGCTTGTACATGCAGTCATGGCACTCGAATGTTGCCTCCGTCTGGATATCGGAGACAAAGTCCCAGTGCTATCACTGCGATTCGAGGGACGACTCATGGCTGCACACGCTGACCCAGCTGGGAGCTGGTGCCCAGCGTGGGAGACGATGAGGCGGGTCCTAGTGTTGGCCCTAGGAGTGTAGGTTCTTTTGCTCGCATTGCCCACGGCGATAGTACGATGCGCGAGCGCTTGGGCAGCCGCGGCCTTTTTTCCGCCGGACTCGGAGAAGAGTCCAGACCCGCACAGCCTGTGATAAGTGGAGATGACTCGGACGTCGGAAGTCGCAGAGTGACCTTCGTACCCCATGTGAGCAGGCCTGGGGGTGACGGGTGGAGGAGCCTGTCATCCGAGCAAAAGCAGGCCGCGGTGGCCGCGCCAAGTGCGCCTACCCATACCCGGCGGCTAGACGGGGCCACCGGTTCCTACACCTGTAGGAGGTCATCTCGAAAGAGAGGGTCCCGGGTTTACCGAGGTGCGAGGGATATGTCGAGTCCGATATAACCTCTCTTACCGGCTCCGGTAAGATTCGTACACGTGGCGATTTCGCGCATGAAATGAAAAAGTACAAAAACTGTCAAATTTGGCAATATTTTTGAACAAAAATTATTATTATTGTCTTTATGGAAGAGCAGAAAACATGCTGATGTGTCCACATCACTGCACTGGAGTAGGGTCTTTTTAACATTGTAGATCACGGTTTTTTTACGAGTCACTTATAAATTGTTCAGTCAAGCAAGCATGTAACTAAAAAAATAGCAATAACAAGTATGTAAATGACGGGTATTCCCCACCTCCGCGGCGCAGAGCTGGTGAGCAGCGACACCAGCTCGGAGGGCTTCCTGTACAAGGTGCGGCGCGCGCACGAGGCGCTGAGCGTGTCGGCGCGCGACGCGCACGTCAACACGCTGTCCGCGTCCTTCGGCACCAAGTGGCCCTACAAGCGCACCATCTCCGCGCCCGCCACCGTGCCGCCGCACCCCGACACGCGCCACGGTCAGTCGCACGCACACGCACACGCACACGCACATGCACATGCACATGCACACGCACACGCACACGCACACGCACACGCACACGCACATGCACATGCACACGCACACGCACACGCACACGCACACGCATACGCACACGCACACATATTTAGACACACAGGGTGTATGGGGTACCGACTTCGTCTGGGACAGACGCATAGACACACAGACTGGGCTTATGAGCACCTAAGACAAGTTAGATCGACGGAATTAAATGAATACTATCACAGGACTAACGCTTTCATAATGTCATGCTGATGGTGATGACAACTTCATATCATCGTGATACACTCTCAAACAAATGCAACACACAAACACACACATAACAGCTGAACTTGACATACAACTCATCTGTTGTTGTTGCACAGAACGCGAGAAGGTGTACTCGCGGCAGTACTCGGCCCCGCTGCTGAAGCGCAAGACATCCCGCTTCGGGCTGGGCCAGCTGCTGGCCGCGCCCGCAGCACCCGGAGCGCGCGCCGCCGCCGCCATCGGTAAGTAAGCACAGTGGTGCTTTCTTACTACAGGTCCATTTCATCCGCATCTCCTCTGCATTTCCTTCGATCCTCGTATATGTATATATTCTTACCACAGAAAACAAAAAACTAGTGGATCTGTGAAGTAGACGGGGTACACGAGGCATTGATGGGCGTGTTACGCAACGAAAGACACATTCAATAATATGATGTTAAAGTTTTAAATAATTCACGGATATACTTTGGAATTTTATCGTAAATGTTCAAGCTTGTTCGATTTAAAGCATAAAATGTTTCGTTTCGTAATACGTGTAATTTGAGCTAATTTTTCGTATTATTAACGGTTGTATGCGTTAGTTTGGCCACACTGATTCTGCGACTATATCTATTGTGTTCGTTTCTACTAGTTTTTTCTGTTCTGTGGTTCTTACACAATATTTCCTCCACAATACTCTTTCATTTCTCACAATACATTCTTACACAATACCAGATTTTTCACAATCGCGGCACTTTCTTAATATTTATATAAAAATTACTTACTTCATCGTTAAGTTAAATATCGTTCAGTACAGATAACATGATGTTAGTTTTTTATGTAGTTTAGATAGCTAAAGTACTCATATTCATTTATTTGGTGATCAAATCAAGAATTTTACTAATTGCCATTTAAATACACTATGACGCACTCATTTAGTTGTATTTATTATGCACATGCACTACATGTTCATATTGAGAGAAATATAAATTAATGATTATATCATTTTTAAGCGGGAAAAGCTACAGTTATTGAAACAAAAATCATACAATTGATGATGATGTTGATGATGATGATGAAAAATATACACGTACTTATTTATTTTTTAAATATGGTACAATTTCTTAAATAGTCATATTTGTGCCAGTTTTATTGCAACCTTCGTCAATTTCAAAATAGTATAATACTCGTAATATCTAAACTTATTTAATCTACCTATCTATCTATATAAATGAAAATGAATAATCGAAGACGGCTTGACCAATTCGAGTAATTCTTTTTCATTTATTCCTTGAACTCCAAGGAAAGTTTTTATGAAACAGCGGGAACTGGGTCATAAGTCGACGCGGGCGGTGCCGCGGGCAACAGCTAGTCTTATTACAAAAATATGTGATCGAAACTTCAGGCAGCTTAATTAAAACATGTACAGTAGCGCTTAAATGTTGCTGAACACTAAAAATAATAATGATTAAAAAAAAGCCTTACACATTTTTATGACCTAAACATGCCAATTTTAATATCCTTATTTTCTTTCATGAAAAGTTAGCTAATGTTATTAATTAGTAACTTGGAAACGTTAGGTTACTTTTGAAGGTTATTAGTACATAACATACATCTGCAATAAACTACATAGAAACTAATTAAAACGAGCAGGTACTCATTATGTAAATTTATAATAGTTTTGCAAAGTCAATATAATTGGCGCAATGGTCAATATTATTGAACACATTTAAGTATGAATTGGTTATGAATACCGAAAACAGTGAAAAAATAGTGATATAATTAACTCCAAAAGCTTTACTGAAAAGTAAATTATGAAAAAGTATTGTGAACCTAATTTAACGGTTAGTCTAAATCACACGGGGTGAACGGGGTGGTCCGTAAGTTTTTGACATAATTAAGTGTTAGACATAAGTTTTTGAAACTAGTAAGTGTTAGTCATAAGTAAGTTTTTGATATAAACAAGTTTTTAACATAAAGTGAGTTTTTGATATAAGCGAGTTTTTGATATAAGTGAGTTTTTGACATAGATAAGTTTAATGGTAAGTCCTCGACATTTTGGCGTTGATATTAAAGGCTGAATATATACTTAATTCAACTGCTTCATGAAAGGAATTGCTTAAAATTTTATGATTGCAGGCTACTTTAAGGGCCCAGATCGTGAAAATCACCGAAAAGAGTGTTACGATTTTTCATATTTAACTTATTTAGATATGATTGATATCAATGATAATTTGTATATATTACAATCAAAGACCAAAATATATGTTAGTCTTATATTAAATCCTTAAAACCTAATAATTGCTATATAATAAACGTCAACAAACGCACAAAATTTGACAAAAATGCAAAAACATGCCTTCGTATTCTTCAAATATTACCCAATAAATCAACACAAATTGATAAAAAGAAACACTTTTTGAACACTGAAGAAACCAATACTTAAACCTATGTACTTTTTTTTGTACCTTTACAAACAAAGACTTCCTCTTTTAAAGCCCTAAAATCTAGATATGTTCTACGTAAATTCTCCATAGAAAAATGTATGAAAAATCACGCGCATTCCGATATTATGATTTAGTAACCCGCATCGCTACTGATCGGCAGTACGTTTTTATGGTTCAAGGTGACACCACGCGTGTCGGATGCGCCAGCAATATTACGTGTTGTGAATTTGTGTTTTTTGTGAAAAACTGTAAGTATAACATTTTTATAACTAATTGACTTTTAGTAAGTAGGAAGTACCGATATAATGAATGTCTGGAAGAAAACCATGATGGAACTAGATATAAATCGTAAAAAATACAAAATTATTTAGATAGGTACGTAGTTTGTTGAGGAGGTTATTTTATGAACCTTGTAAAGTAGGTATAAATACCGAGGAAAAAAATTACGAGATTTGTGTGAAAGTGTCATGTAAAAATTCTAGTTTTATTTGAGTGCTTTATCATGTCTAAGTACTAATAATAATATATTCGCATTTGTTGTTGTTGTTGCATGTAAATATTGGTTTGTATTATAAGTAATAAAGTCGATTTCTATAGGAATATTCTCATAATAATTAATTTTATTACATAATATAGTTAAATATTCGTTCTCATGTTCATCATATTGTCTAAATATCAGATTGTGGAAGTAGGTATGTTTCCTATCTGAAATAGCATGGGCGTACATACTTCGCTGCCGTCAAAGACGCGCGCGGCGCGACGCGCCTAGAGTCTGGTTAGGGTTAGGGTTGTACAAAAATTACAAAATAAATAAAAGTGGATACTATTGATGATTAATATTTCCAGTATTGAAAATAAAGAAAACCTTCAGGCCGAGACTCCGAGCAACACTGCTACGCGCTGTATAGAGGTAAGTTGTTATACGTAATTTTATTAGACTTGTTACATAAACAAACGAACTACCTAGTTAGTGATGGGCGAAGACAAAATCTCAGTACCTATAGATTTTTTTCTTGCAATATTTATTATTTTCATTGGGAGACACAAACGAACTACCTAGTTAGTGATGGGCGAAGACAAAATCTCAGTACCTATAGATTTTTTTCTTGCAATATTTATTATTTTCATTGGGAGACACAAACGAACTACCTAGTTAGTGATGGGCGAAGACAAAATCTCAGTACCTATAGATTTTTTTCTTGCAATATTTATTATTTTCATTGGGAGACACAAACGAACTACCTAGTTAGTGATGGGCGAAGACAATATCTCAGTACCTATAGATTTTTTTCTTGCAATATTTATTATTTTCATTGGGAGACACAAACGAACTACCTAGTTAGTGATGGGCGAAGACAAAATCTCAGTACCTATAGATTTTTTTCTTGCAATATTTATTATTTTCATTGGGAGACACAAACGAACTACCTAGTTAGTGATGGGCGAAGACAAAATCTCAGTACCTATAGATTTTTTTCTTGCAATATTTATTATTTTCATTGGGAGACACAAACGAACTACCTAGTTAGTGATGGGCGAAGACAAAATCTCAGTACCTATAGATTTTTTTCTTGCAATATTTATTATTTTCATTGGGAGACACAAACGAACTACCTAGTTAGTGATGGGCGAAGACAAAATCTCAGTACCTATAGATTTTTTTCTTGCAATATTTATTATTTTCATTGGGAGACACAAACGAACTACCTAGTTAGTGATGGGCGAAGACAAAATCCCAGTACCTATAGATTTTTTTCTTGCAATATTTATTATTTTCATTGGGTGACAAACACATTAGTACCTAAATAGTTCTCAATTGCTTTCTCAAAAGAAAATTCTCGTTAAAATCCCATATTTTATGTATGTAGGTATAATAAATAATATTTATTTAACCGATTTTGATGATTTTAGAATCATTAGAATTGTCTTCTAAGCCCGAGTGACATAGAGTAGGTGACGTCATAAAAAACCAACACCTATAGCGTAAAGGAAATTTATAATATATGTAGTCAGATTTATTTATTTTTTGACGTGATAATGTCTTATAAATCGATGAACAAAGGCAACATGCACGAAAAAGTGTCACATTATGTCACGTTAGGGTCAAGCAAGAGCATGGAACAAGCGATGGAGAATAATATTATAATGTTATCCCGTAAAATTATTATCCTAAACCGACTTTATATTTTATACAAAACGTTTATGTTTTTGATCTATGTGTTTCAAAGATGTATTCTAAGGGACTTCTTAGCTATGTTTGAAGAAATTTGGCCCATTCTTTATTTATTATTTTTTATAAAAAAACAATCAAGCCATTATCTTTCTTTACAGGAACTAGTAATTGAAAACCGTCAAGAAGGAAAGGTGGTTGAAGTGGAAGTTGGGCGTAGAGTAGCAGATATTTCTTTTTTTTTTAAAGCTGTTCAGGCCATAGGGGACCGCGGTCCAATGGATTGTATCCTCAGTATAATAGGTGAAGTAAAAGTTGGTCGGGACTCAAAACTCATCATGAAATGTATGTGTAATTAGTATGTGTAATATGAAATTTACTGTGTGTTTGGTTGAAAGGAAGAAGATAGCATGGAAGTGAATCATCAAATTGTATCTGGTATCATATCATCTGGTGGGAGCTACTTTCAGTTAAAAACATTAACTGCCCTACCAATTATGTCACCTTCATTATATAATGAAATTTATAATACGGTTTGCGATTGATGGGAAAAGACAGGAGCACAATCCATGGCAGAAGCTGTCAAGGAAGAAGCAGAGTAAGCAGTGTCAGTGTCAAATTTTGGAAGGAGCAAATGGAGATGAAATTAGTTTGGTTTTATTACGATTGACTACTTCCAGAATTAGTTGATCCTCGGCAGTCACGAAGCGAATTCGTGACGCGCCCAGTTCCAGTATCATAGAGGCTACGAAAGAGAGGAAAGAAAGAACTTTACGTGTTTTGAAAGAGAAGGACGCCTAAGGATTTTGAAATAGACTGAGGTAACTTAACTACCCAGCCGGTCGATTCACGTGCATCCAAAAGTTGTTTTAACTTAGAAATCGCCTTATGGTTTTCTGTTTTAAACGCACTTACTTATCTAGTCTTGGATTGTCATAAATCAATTACTGTACAATTCTTATACAATTTTGAAGAGTTACCTGGTGTAAAGAATCATCAAAATCGGTTTAAAAATACAGCGAATTGAGAATCTTCCTCTTTTTTTAAGTCGGTTAAAAGGGTTTGTTTGCAAAAAAACAAAGTGACATTTTGAAGTCACCACGCTACGGTTTTTATTACGTGAATCGGGCATCTGGTAACATTTTCATTCTGATAGGTTTTGCAATAGCAATTGATTTTATAATCAAATTAGCAGAAATCAGAATTTATTCAGTAATTTATTTAAACAACTTTAAACATTAGAATTTTGAACTCAAATTTTGTTATTGTTTACTTACTTTTAATTTGTATATTAATAATTTAGAAACTTGTTTTACAAATTTTTGCACAACCCTAGCACGCTTGGCGATGGCGACTCATATTTGTTATTGTTTACCTACTTTTAAATTATATGAATCATTTTTATACTTGTGTTTCATTTATTGATATTTTTTTGTAAAACCCTAGGAGATTTTTAAGATATCAAGGTGATCGTAAACAAATAGTAAGTAATTATTTGAGTTTATCCAATAGGCACATATCCTTGCGTATAGATAAACAGTAGCGAGGAAAGGCTCGATGTTATTTCGACCGTACTTGCTACTGAATTTGCAATTATGTTATTGAATGAATATTTTACGAAATAAGAATAAACTGTGGTAGTAAAATTACAAATAAATACATAGTTGGAATTTTAGGTAAGTAGAATACAAAAAGGTGGCTCTCTCTGGGTCATTCACCCGCCCCGGTCGGTTGTTTCAGTAAACAGTAGCGCTGCGGTCGCGCGAAATCGATGTTGCGTCTGGGCAATCTGGGCCCTTAAGTAGGAGACGACGTTCAAGAAAGAAGTGTTAGGATAGGCGAAACACATTTTACAATAAATGTTGATTTTCACGTTGTGAAATAAGTTCTAATAAAACATATAATTCACACGATTTTTTATTGACACGTTCGTTTCGTCGTCTGAGGACAGAGACAAAAGAGAACAGTCAGAAAAGAGAGACAGAGAGAGGGAGAATAAAGGGAAAGAGAGACAGAGAGGGGGAGAATAAAGAGAAAGAGAGACAGAGAGGGGGAGAATAAAGAGAAAGAGAGACAGAGAGGGGGAGGGGGGGGGGGGTAACACGGTTTAACCCGTATCACAACACAAAAATATCATTAATTAAGCATAGGTACACATACTTAAACTGCCTGACGTATCGATCATTTGCACTTTTAGTGATCTTTTAAAAAAGTATGACTATTTTGAAATTCATTAAGTCTCCGGACTCCGAGGTGAAAACCTCAGTTGCGACCGGGACTAAGCAAAGATGATAATGAATATTTTATCTATATTCAAAACGATTTTTGTCATTTAACGATTTTATTTTACGAAGGTTGCAATAGTAACTAAATTTCATGATGAAATTATTTAAGAAATAGACAAGATGTCAATAATTTTGTGCTAAATTAGGTAGGGTTTGTTAATTTCTCCACATTCATCCATACTATTCAAAATGTCAACCTGTATAAAGGATTTCTGCCTACAGAAGGTTTCCATTGCCTGTCGGGCCGTTCGGAAGACACCCTCAACACGGTACTGCCTAAAGCTGTGGATTTGGAAGAAGCCGATAGGGAGACCACCAACCTCTTGGTGTTTCTACTGATGCAGTTCTTATCCAGGTAAATATCCGGCAACTATCTCCGACACCTATGGACGGATTTTCAAAAAACATTCTTTTGATCGAATATATAACCTTGTGTTGTGTTTTCGGTGGTGAGTAGGGTAGCCAGAGCTCACTAGAGAGGTTTGTGTTGTCAGTGGGAAAACTAAAGGCTTATCTTTTGCGCTGACGACACAGAATGTCTCTGTTCTTACAGGGGTTGCGGCACGAGTGTTATTCCTCTGGTGTTACACTCGTACATAGGCCACGGTAACCACTTACCATCAGGTGGGCCGCGTGCTTGTCTGCGACCTAAGTTGTAAAAAAAAAATATTCCGCGAGGAAATGTCACGAAACTCTTCAAAGATACTAAGCAATTGTAGGATTGTGCGATAAATTGCTAGGCAGTCCAAACCAGCAGGCGACACGTAAGGACTGACATTACCAACTGTTACAACCAGTGTTTACTTTGGCACCGACTTCAAGACAAGTTTTCCACATATTTTCATTTAAATCAACTTAGTTTATCTAGAAATTGGTTTCATTTTTTGTTAAAAGTAAACTTGTTAAAGCTTCAATATTCACAGTGAATGGCATTTGAGAAAGTAGTCTAGACTTTCTTGTTACCAAAACATTTTTTATTTAAATAAACGCATTGACAGTTTTTATTTCTAGCATTATAGGTATTATATTGGCTTTAGTTTTGCTGCATCAGATGGCATTTATTGGATCTCAATATTGCAATACTCAGACTAAGGGTTTTACTCAACGAAAGAATATCTCAGGAGTCATTTTACCCTGTTTTTTCAATTTGATTTGTCCTGTTATCACAGATAATGTCACATAAAAGATACTAGCGGGTACCATCTCTAGATATGCCTAGACTAGACATACAAATGATCTAAGAAGTTAAAAAAGGCAGAAGATGTCATACTTTTATATTTGATTTAGGTCAGATCAAGCGCACCCAACAGAAGATAAGACGACCTCGAAGAACCAAGAGCTGGTCCTCAAACACTTGTTCTTGCTGTTGGGCTACAACTGCGTGGACAAATACTTCCATATATCACCGTATACGCTCAGGTTTGTGAAGACAAATTTTGTTTAAGACACTTAGTATTAAGAGATATTGATTATCATGAAACGAACAGCCGCCTCATGTTATCTCACTTCCACACGAGGCATTGGGAAATTTTGATCAGAGAGATATGACTTCGTTTCAATTTATTCTGCGATATCTTAATAGAATGATCTTCCTTCTATAGTTTTCTCTAGCAATTACAATATTAGGGTTTAATTAAACCATCGCCACAAAGATTGTTGAATAGCAAAATTTTGAATTATTCAGACGAGTCTTCGTGACTTAGCCGTCAGAGCGTTCCTCCTGTAAGGGAAAGATCGTGGGTCCGAATTCCGTCGAAGCATTCACTTTTTCCTATCTAAATTTGAATATTAGGTTCCTAAAGCAGAGTATTCCTAATGTAAGGAAAGGTCAAAGCATTCCTCCTGTAAGGAAAAGATCACGGGTTGGAATTCCAACTCATTCACTTTTCCCTATCTAAATTTGAATATTAGGAACCCTTCCTAAAAAAAAAGTATTACAAGTTTTTACAGGCATGGCAACGAGTGACGAACATGTTGACTTAGAAGATATTGCTAGAATTTCCACCAACAAGCCGAAAAAGTTATTTCAATAGCATATGAATATTATTATTTTTTTGACAGACAATCATCAATTTTCAACGCGTTCATGGCGAATTTACCTCAAGTGCTTGACCAAAATCATGTGATGGGAGCCAGTATCGCTGAACCGACCTTGCTCTTGCTGCAGGTATGTAATCTCATAATACTTATTGAAACATACTTAGCCAACAAAAAATATATTTATATTGTAAATTAGATGTGTCTGTAATTTGGGTCTGATACTCGCCAAGACGTTAACTGGTAGTGCTTGTGCGGCTAAGCACGTAATTAATTTCCTTGTGATTTACACCACTTAGCCAGGCATCGGGTCAAATTTTTTTTTCCAAAATTATTTAGCTAGCTCTTTTTCGGTTAGGAATCTATTTTCGGTATACCCAATTTTTTACAAATTGCTCGAATGGCGGCTATAGGCTCGCACCCTATTACGTGGGACCGAAAATAATAGTTGGCGAAATGTGGGTGTTTAATCAAAGAATCAATTTCATTTATTCAGTTTAGGCATATAAAGAGCACATATGAATGTCAAAGTTTTACAATTATATGTATTAAAAAAAAAAAATACATATAATTGTAAAACTTTGACATTTGTCAAAACCATTATAATTTATAATTTTTTGAAAGAGTAGATAAATCATTTGGAAATGATTCTTTCGCTGGTTCGGTAATAAGATCTACTGAGAAGAGACCAGCAAGAAATTCAAGTAGATATATAATGAATAGGTGCAAGAGCAAGAGAATAGGATGACCATGCATTTTTATTATCAAGACATTCGGTAACTTTATAGTAACCTTTTTCCATTAAACGTCTTTTCACTTCTATTTTAAACTTATTAAGTGGCAGGTCAGCCAAATCTTTAGAAATTTTATTGTATATTTTGATACATTTGCCTACAAGCTTACAAACTTTATGAAGCGTAAAATTTGGCACTGCAAGTTTATTTTAATTTCGCGTATTAAAATTATGTTCGTTCGAATTCTTTTTGAAGAGATCTAAGTTCTTCCTTACATATACGACGTTTTCATAAATATATTAAGAGGGAACTGTTAAAATATTTTTTCTTTTGAACAGTTCCTTCAGCGAGTCACGGGGTTGATAAATTGCTCGTATGTAAAACACCTGTGCCTACGGGCGTGAGCATATGTATGTATGTATGTACTCTGGGTGCCACCACACGCCACTAGTCGGTGCTAGTACAGTATGTGCCACCACACGCCACTAGTCGGTGCTAGTACAGTGTGTGCCACCACACCCCACATGTGTGATATGCGCAGTACGTGTGCGGCGCGGGCAGCAGCGCGTGCGGCGCGGGCGGTGCGCAGTCGCTGGGCGCGCTGGAGCCGCACGCTCGCCGCCACTGGCTCATGGCGCTGCTCGTGGTGCTGTACAAGGTCAGTGGACACTCGCCAGTAAAGGCTTCACCAACATTTTCAGGTTCCAAGCCGACTTCACCCGGTAATTAACAGAAGAAGCTCTGGTGCAGGATTTTCTTCTAGGTTTGCAGGAGTCAGATGGCAGTCGGTCTTGAAAAACCAAAAGTTAGTTAGGAAAAAGAATAATATCCCATAGAAGCCGCATAAACTAAATATACAGGTGCAGAGGAGCAAGCAATTCCCAGGCCTCAAGAAGAAAGCTATGGATGTAACCGGAAATCATGCTAAGATGATGATACTGAACTTACAATAGCAGACCTTTTCTTCTACTGCGTGGGTTTTTCTTGCCAGAACTTTCTAAAACCGCACTCAATCTTGATATTTGGATCCTGACATGTGACATTGCTTTAGACATATCTATCGCAACCACAATGGACCTGAGACCATTTCCCATTTTGCGATAAAACCCTCAGGGAATTACCCGGGGGATAGAATGCAATCGAGATTGAAGCTTCTCATACATTTAATATCAGTTCAACAGCTTCCTCCTTTTCTGAAGACTTGTCAAGTTACGGTGACATGCCCTCTCCCCGCAGTACCACTACGGCGGCGGCGCGGTGTGCGCCATGGTGCAGTCGCTGGTGCGCGTGGTGCTGAACACGGTGGAGGCGCAGTACCACCAGTGCAAGCGCATCCCGCCCATGATCGTCATGCCGCACGCCGCGCGCGCCCGGGGTACGTACGCACACGGCACGACCGCGGGACGACCGCGGCACGACCGTGTCACGACCGCAGCACGACCGCGTCACGACTGCGGCACGACCGACTCACGACCGCGGCACGACCGTGGCACGACCGACTCACGACCGCGGCACGACTGCGGCACGACTGCTTTACGACTGAGTCCCGACCGTCTGACACGATTCATGAATATTAAACGTTTAAACTCTGTCACTCAGAATTATTTAGCTGCAACATTTTCGGTTAGGAATTAAATTTCGACCCCTAATACGTGAGATGGAAAATCATAGTTGACGAAATATGAGTGTTTTATACACCTCTGCCTACCCCTTCGGGGATTACGGGCGTGTGCATATGTATGTATGTACTCAGAGTAATGCCCTTGGTTACTTCTATAGATGTGTAATGTTCTCAATGGTATTTCTCTCTAGATCTGAGCCAACCGTCCCTGAAGACAGAACACGAACCAGCACCTGCCCCGAGCACCGAACGCACGTCATCCAGCCCACTGCCGCCACTGGACCGCACCAAGGCCAAACTTCATCAGCACAAGTCGCCCGCCCATATGCACACACACTGGGAAGAGCCTGCTAAATCTGCCAAGTTTGTACCAGCCTTTGATACCATACCACTTAGGTGACAGACAAGCACGCGGCCCACCTGATGAATAGTGACTACTGTGGCCTATAGACGTTTGCAACACCAGGGACGTCATATTCGTGCTTCGAAATTCATTCTTGTTCTAATTTCAATCTCACATATATATCAAAAAACCATATTTCTATTACCACATTTTTCAGGATTGGGCGTGACATCATGATGGTTTTCCACGGATTTGGGTTTTAAAATAAACTCAACCTCATTCATTGCGAAAATGGGGAATTTATGTGGTGACATTTAGTAAATAAAGTGGTCCCTCCTATTCTACTATTACATAATTGTAAAAAGTTTATGTTTGACCGCAATGGACGCAAAAACTACTGAACGGATTTCGATGCGGTTTTGTTTGAAGGAAATCTCAACTCTTTAGTTTCTTAATAAATACTCAGTACATTTAATGGTTTCAGGATATACGCGACCAAATTCTTTCGTATCATTAACATTCTTCTTGTTGTTGTTGTTGTTGTTTGTACTGGGGTTTTCCGCACTTAGCCTCTTGATTGGGCCATTGTGCGTGAGGTGGTGCTTCTCCCCGCTTACTCCAACCATCCCAGTTCCTCCCAGAAAGCCAGAAGCTTAGAGAAACTTCTGCAGGCTTCCGGAAGCGTTGCCGGTGATTGGAGCAGTTGTGCCCGTTGATGCGCCACACTATTACATTCCATAATGACGTGTTGTGGCGTTTCTTCCGCCTCCATGCATCCTCTGCATCGGGGGCTGTCGGTTACACCTATGGTAAACAGATGTTTGTTTAGGGAGCAGTGACCCGTAACTATACCTGTGATTTTACGTATGCTGTCCCTATTCAATCTGATGAGGTTGCGGGCAAACCTTTTGGATGTTACTGGGACCGATTGTTTGGTTTGCTTGCACCCATCATCGTTTGTCCACTCTTTAAGGTGAGTTTCTTCGGTTTTTTCGCGTAGCCATGACCTTACTTGAGCCTGAGGTATTGGTAGCAGTGGTGTCGGTCCGTGTACCATTGTGTCTGATCCTCGTTTGGCTAGTTCGTCCGCTGCGTCGTTTCCTAATGAGTTGCTATGTCCCTTAATCCATTGCAAAGTGACCTTGTTGGTGTTCGCAATCAGCTGTAGTGCCTCGTGGCACTCTAAGATTAGGGCAGAGTTAATCGTGCTGTTGCTTAAGGCCTGCAGGACTGATGCGCTGTCAGAAATGATCCTTATACTGAGGTTTTTCACACTTCTGGCTGCTACTGCCTGTGCGGCTCTGGTGATGCCCAAACATTCTGCTTGGAAGATTGTGTTAAGTTTGTCTAGTGTTGTGGATATCTTAATGTTGAGGTCGTTTGAGAACACACCGGCTCCTGTCCCTTTTTTTGTCTTTGAGCCGTCTGTGTAAATTCTGACCTCATTCACTTTTGAGATATCTACTGGTTCGGCTTTGAGCTGTACATTGTATCTTCTGTCGAAGATATAGTGACATGTTGTTTTGTCCGTTGGTGCTTGTAGAAGTGGGACTTCTTCTATAGCGAGCCTTAGGATTTTGGTGTGCGTGGTTTCGAAGTTTTGTTTCCACAGTCCGTGAGACTTTAGTCTTAGGGCTGCTGCTTTTGCCTCCTCTTGGATGACTAGATCTAGAGGTCTTAGATTGAGTAGATATTCCAAGGCAGCAGATGGAGTTGTTTTCATACATCCAGTAGTAGCTACGCTAGCCAGACGTTGCAGGCTTTGGAGTTTTGTTTTGACCGTGGTCAGTGTTGTTCTTGGCCACCAGACCACCGATCCGTAGGTAATAGAGGGCCTGATTATTGCTGTGTATAGCCAGAGTGTAATCTTTGGGTTAAGACCCCATTTTTTACCCACTAGTCTTCTGCACTGATTAAATGCAATACACGCCCTTTTTGATTTGTTTTCTAGGTGGCTAGCCCAGTTTAGTTTGTTGTCCAACACCATGCCTAGGTATTTCACCTGTGTCGAGAGAGTAAGTTTGGTGTTGAATAGCTTTGGTGTTTGTAGTGCTGGAATCTTCCTTTTGTTGGTGAAAAGGACTAATTCTGTTTTTTGTGGGTTAACTGTTAAGTGGTGTTTTTCACACCATTGTTCTATTATCTGAAAGGCTGCTCTCATTATTTGACACATAATGTTTTCCGCATTCCCATTTATCAGAATTACTAGGTCGTCTGCATAACCAATAGTGGTGTAGCCTTTATCGTTTAGAGATCTTATCAGGCTGTCTACCACTATGTTCCATAGAAGCGGAGATAGGACTCCCCCTTGTGGGCATCCTCTAACCACTTTTGCTCTGGTCGTGGTTGTTGTAGCTTCTATTCGAACCGCCCTTGCGCTCACCAGTTCTGTGATCCAGTCTACTAGTACTGGTTCAGCTTTGAGGTTCGTCAGGGCGTGGTTTATGCTGTTGTGCATTGTCTTGTCGAAGGCTCCTTCAATGTCAATAAAGGTAGCCAGTGTTGATGCTTTGTTGTTTATAGCCGACTCTATTTTATGGACTACCATATGAAGTGCTGACTCTGTTGATCTGCCTTTCCTATAGGCATGTTGTTGGGGGTGGCGAGGATTTCTTCTTAGAACTCCATCTCTGAGATGTCGGTCTACTAGTCTTTCTAGGGTTTTTAGGAGGAAAGATGTAAGACTGATTGGCCTGAAGGATTTTGCTTGTGTATAGTCATCCTTACCTGGCTTTGGTAAGAATACTACTTTGGCTTCTCTCCAGTGTTTTGGTATATATTTGTAGGCTATGCATGCCCTATATAGTGGTGTCAGATGTTTTATTATCAGGTTGGGTTGCCATTGCAGGAGTGCCGGGAAAACGCCATCCAGCCCTGCGGACTTGAAGGGATTGAAACTGTTTATTGCCCAGTTTACTTTTTCCGACGTCACTATCTTGTCTGCAGTTTCCCATTCCTGAGTTGATGGCGAAGATCGATTTTCATCGGACCATGTTTGGTTTGATGTTATTTGACAACCGGGAAAGTGTGTTTCCAGCAATACTGCATTGGTTTCCTCAGTTGTTGCGGTGTATGTACCGTCTGCTTTTTTGAGAGATCCCAGAAGGTCCCTGTCAGCCTTCGCCAGAACCTTCTTTAGCCTAGCCGTTTGGCTTGTTGTTTCTATATTGCTACAGAAATTTCGCCATGCTTCGGTTCTTCGGAATCTGATACGTTTTTTGTAGTAATTTTGTGAGGTTTTGTAGTTGTCCCAGTCTTCCTGGGATCTGGTGTTTTTTGCTCTGTTGAAGAGTGCCCTTAGTTTCCTACGTATACCTTCAAGTTCCTTTCCCCACCAGGAGCTTTTGGTCGGACCCTTCTGTTTTACAAGAGGACAAGTTGTCTCGTAACTACTTACGAGTGCCTTTGTAAAGAGCTGTATGTTATTCTCTAAGTTTACGGTGCTAAGTGTTTCGTCACTCATCCTGGCTTCGTTTAGTGATTTGGTTACTATGGTTTTGTACCTTGCTATATCTGTTTTACGGGGATTACGATAGGGAGCAGGGTCCGTTATGTTGAAATTTAGTTGAAAGCATACGCGACGGTGGTCAGCAAAGGATGGCTCTTTGGATACGTGCCAATTTTTTATCATTTTGGTTGCCCCGTGCGTTGCTAAGGTTATGTCTATGATGGTTTGAAATCGTGAACTTACGAATGTGGGTTCAGTTCCTACGTTTATAATGTTCATGTTGGTTTGGACTAAGTATTCAGTAAATGACTCACCCCTTTCGTTGGTATCCTTACTTCCCCACAGCGGATGGTGCGCGTTGCAGTCCGCCGCGATGATCAGGTCCCAGTTGTGGTGTTCGCAGTGTTGTATCAGCTCCGTCAGCGGCGCGGGTGGAATTTCTTCCTCCAGCGGCATGTAGACCGAGGCTAACACAAGGACTGTTTGTTGGTCAGTGAGGGTTTTCACTGCTGTTTGATCTCTAGAACAGAATTGGTTAAGTAAAGTGGCATTTATGGACTCAGGCATGTAGATGCAAGTCCTCGGTTTTTCAACTGAGGTGTCGCTGAGTAACTTACCACCAATATTGGTTAGACCGCAGATTTTGTTGTTTCTGATCCAAGGTTCTTGGATCAGGGCCACGGTCTTGCTGTTTGTCTCCAGCACTCTTCGTAATGTGGCCGTCGCTGTCTTTTTGTGCTGGAGATTGGTTTGTATGACACGACTGTTGTTAAGGGCTACGCAGGACGTCATCTTCGTCACTGGTAGCCGTCGTGTCGTGTTGTTGCGGCTGCGGGTCAGTATCCATCACGCTCTGACCCTGTTGGGGAGCTGTGGTGGATTGGACGGGCGTGGAGGTCTCTCCTACCTGTTGGTCCGTTGCCTCGTCGGTTTCCGCAGTTGGTTGACCTCCAGCAGAGAAAAAGCGAATATGTCCACCGCCGCTCATGTGTGCGACTCGCCTCTCTCTGCTGAGGATGTCCTCGCGTTGGTCTTCGGGGATGCCGAGAATCAGGTGGACTATCTTCTCCGACGGATCACCCTCCGGTTTGTCCTCGAACGTCATGCTATAGCACTGCCACGTGTCAACTTTGTACCAGGGGTTCTGGGCACGAAGGAGTCGTTGCAGAGTAGCAGCGTCGGTAATTTTGGTGTGTAGGAGGAGCATAGCCCTGAGTTTTTTCTTCAACTCTGACAGTTTTACAACTGCCAGAGTGGTGTTGGGTATGGGTGATGTAAGTGTTTTGACCGCGTTTTCCAGCCAGCCGAGCGCGTTTTCGTCTTCACACCACATCGCCAGGGCGCCTTCCAGTAGGAAGGGCCGACCGCGGAAAGATGGAGCCCGTGCGTCAGGGGTTGGCGGCGATAAGACCGTCTGAAGAATGCCATCGTCGATGGCACTCCTCAGCCGTTCCGCCTGTTCGGCCGAGAGGTCGCTTTGAGGAACGGTGACCACCGCTACTCTCAGATGCGATTTGCTCGCATCTGCGTAGCTCACCGTTCTCGCAGCTTTGGTGTCGGTTTTCGCGCGTTTGGCATCACCTCTGGGGGACTTGGTTTCGTCCAGGCGAGCACGTTTCGTAGAAACTTGCTCGCTTTTACCAGATTGCTCCTTTTCAGGAGCAGTGGGAGCCTTCGCAGCGTTCCGCTGTCCACGTTTACCCCTCGGCTTCGGCCTGCTGCCACTCGGATGGCTGGAAGCTGATGAAGGTGTTGTGCCTGTCTGATTTGCCTCCTGCACCGTGTCTGGCTCTTTCGAGCAGGACGGCGCAGGTTCGCGCTGTGTTTCCACTGCTGCGGTGGCTGGTGCAGTATGGTGCTTGTTTTGTGTTTGTTCCCTTTGAGCTAGCCTTCTCGCGCGCCTATTCAGGCGACTGCGTTCGGGTTTGCTCTCCGGGTTTGTAGTGTTTGTTGCGACTTTGGGCGCTGCGTTAGCTCTTCCCTTTCTGCAAGGGCGCCTGCGCGCGACCATAGTCCATTGTGGTGCTGGTTTGGGTTGTGCTGTGTTTATGGCCTCAGCTAGGCCGGAAAGGTCGAGGCTGTTATTGCCTGCCTTGGAGCGCGGGTTGCCCCCCCCAGAATACGCGGGGCTGGCCAAGGGTTGCTTGGCGAGGGATTCTCCACCTTGGGTGGTACCCTCCTGGGGTAGTATTTTTTTGGACTCGTCGCTCATTGTTTGTTTTTTGGGCTTGGCGGGAAGCGCCGTGATGGAATTACCATACCTCTTAGCCCGGTGGAGGTATGGTGCCTACTTTTCGGGGGTATTTAGTGCCCCGGGGTCCGGCTGGGCCTGGGTGTGGTTATACCGCCACTGGATCGGTGGGGTAGGGAAATGAGGTGTGGGTTGGGTTGAGGATTGGTCGGATGAGGAGTAGGTGTTTTAGGATGGGATAGGAAAGCGGTGGGAGAGGATAAGAGTGGCCCGACTAACCCGCCGAGTTGACAAAGTTAGCCGCGCCCCGGTTTTTATAGGGGTCGGTACCCCGTGGTCCTGAGCGGAAGGTGTGAACAGGACCCTCGGCCCACTCAGTGTGGGTTTCGAGTTGGGCGAGTGGACGAGGGAGTGTGAACGCACTTCCCCGCCCCTCTTCAGGTTTTGGTCCGCGCCGGTTAAAACCGGAGCCCCTCATATCTAAGGGGCATCCCCTATCCGCCACCCGGGGACGCGCCTCGATGGCAGACCCAGAACTGCGCACGGATAACATTCTTCTTAATAGTCTTTGTAATAGACTAACGAATGGAAAAAGCAATTTTGTAAATTTCAAAAGCATCTAATGATGGTATTTTTGCACCAGGTATCAGCAATGGAGCCTCGAGCAAGAGTCTTCGGAGAGCGAGCTGATCGCCATACCGGAGACCAGCGACAAGTCCGACACCACAGTACACGGCAGTACCGCCCCCGTGAGTACCTTCACTTATAGTGGAACCGACCTTCAGTACAATTTTCAGGAAAGCCTCGTCGATGTGGTTGGATTTAAGTGTGAGAGTGGTATTTCTCCAGTGAACCTGGTCTATTCGTGCTCGTAAAGTTGCTCCATTAAGTCTTGGAATTCCTTACCAGCGCCCATGTTTCCTTGTTCCTACAGTCCCGGGTCATTTAAGCGGGGCGTGAAAAAGCATCTGATGAGGCCGTCAAGCTGAGCGCCACCATTGTACGTGTTTGTAATAGTGACCCTCTTTCATAAAACTTTGTCTTCATCTTACCATCAGGCGACGTGAAGTCAAATTGAAGTGCCATAAATAACATAACTTACATAACATATACTCTCACCTATCCCCGAAGGGGTAGGCAGAGGTGTTAGCACCCACATTTCGCCGGTTTATGTTTTTAGGTCCCAACAGGTGGCGAGCTTATTGCCATTAACTGGGCACTTATAATCCTGCGATGAATACACATAATATTTGTATTGTACTACAGGGGTCGTTTGATGAGCCATCCCATTACGAAGATCCCCCGAAAATTGATACGACAGCTACATCTGCACCATACCCAGCGCTCAACAAAATTGTAAGTCCATTTATAATTGGTACATCATTAAAATAATAAAAAGTAGAATATTTGTGACCGAAGTTATTAGTATTAAGTACGCTCTTTAATCTCTCAAACCACGCAAAAAACTGTCAGAAAATAGGAGCAAGGGCGGGTGATGACATCGTGACGGTCTTCTATTAAAAAAGGAATTACTCACGCTCTTCAAGTAAGCTAAACTGCTTGTGTTTGGAATGGGTAGGCACATTTTTTACAGGCAAGGATTCGAACCTGAAACTTTTGGTGATAGACAAGCACGTGGCCCACCTGATGGAAAGTGGTTACCGTGGCCTATGGGCGTTTACAACACTAGGGGCGTCACATTCGTGCTACCGACCAAATAGAGAAAAGGGGGTAAAGGAAGAGGAGAGGGGAGAAGGATAAAAGAGTCTGTGCTGTCAGTGCAGAAGACAAAATAGGGTTTCTCGGTCTGCCCACTGACAACATAAAACCGCTCCAGTGAGCTCTGGTTACCCAACTCACCGCCGGAAACACAACACAAGGTTATTATTAGCCGCGGTATTCTGTAGGGCGGAGGTACCTCCCCAGTCGGAATGCTCAATTAGGATAGGAGATACCGTCATGTCCTACCTCCGTGAATTAACAGTCCGGGGTCATTTAATCGGGGCGTAAAAAGCATCTGATGAGGTGTGAGCGCCACCATTGTAGCACTGAACGTGTTTGCAATGGTGACCCTCTTTCATGAGACTTTGCCTTCAGCTTAACATCAGGCGAGGTGAAGTCAAATTGACGTGCCATAAATTAAAAAAAGCTTAGTAATTGAGCAAATATTTAAAAGTATTTTTACATTGATAGACACCGGTCGCTTCTCGGTCTGCACACCAACTTTCGACCAGTTCATCAGTATCTATCGGCAGCGACTCTTCAAATCTGTGAGTAGAATATAGTTATCTCTTTCTTTCTTGCTTTTTTCTGTTGCCAATATTTTTATTTAACCCCTCGGTGCGAGACGTTATCTCTTCTTGGGACTAACGCGATACTCTGAGGGTATAGTATGGTTGCTTCTAACACTATACCCTCTGATAATAAGTCAAATATCAGATGGGATATACTAGAAGTTACAATTTATCTTCTTTCTTTTAAATTTTATTATGCTTTCTGTGTGCGTCTGCCTTTATACTAAACTGTCCTTCTGCCAATTTGGGATTTTGCTATTCTGGGATTTTGTGAATCTGTCCTGCCAATCTGGGATTTTGCTATTCCGGGACTTTGTGAACATGTCCTTCTGATGCAGAGGGAAAGTAACCACACCTCTTAGCATATATTTATTAGTATAGCGGTAGTCCATTTGCTAAAGTAAATTACGATATATTTAACTAATTTTGACTTTTTGTAAGTGCCGTTTAATGGTCTCTGCGGAATAATTGACTATTAAATTTGGAATGTTTTTAAACGTATCTTAGCTTGAAAAAATATGTTCTTGTAATAAGAGAAGAGGAAAACAGAAACAGAAGGACTTTTTATCCTTCTCTCCTGATACAGGCAATCATTAATGTTTAATAATATTAACTTTTTTGTGATAAGGAAATCTACACCGATGAGTGGGCAGTCGGTGGAGATCTGGCCTGACCAACTGCACGGGCCGCAGACCTCACCGCGTGCCAAGATACTGGGCAAGCAGAAAAGAATCATAGGTATGTAATACACGAATTATAAAGCTTATAAATAACCGATTTTATTCTCTTGTATCATCCAAGGAGAAGCTGTTCTAGGAAATTGGTAGTTCGTTAAGAAAATATATTGGCAGCACATCTAAGGAGTGAAATTCCCTGCTTCAGTCTATGTTTCTGGAAAGCTATAACTTTTTTTTTTTTTATCGTGTGCAAAATCCCCACGGATACCACCTCCACCAAAACCATTGGAGGTGATTATGTCGGACTCGAACCGACCAAAAAAGCTATAACCTGGGAATATTCAAGTCACGAGTGAATAGGATCCTTATAGGCAAGCGTGATTCATCGTAGACCACATCGTCACTTACCATAAGGTAGAGGTGAGATAGCGGTCAATCGTAAGCTAATCTTCAATAAAAAAAGACAGCTCAAAAACGTGCACTGCGGATATGCCAGGTTGTACCTTCGACGATCGCCGAGCGGTAGGTATAGTCCCGGGACCGAATTGAGTCCAAGATATACGCCTCGAGGTACAGCAGCTGTGTTGTCGGCAGTGGGCAGCAGCACGTCCCCCGACACGGCGCCGTCGTCCAACGGCGACGGGCACTTCGCGCACTGGCCGCCCCCGCACCACGCCACGCACCCCCGCTCGCCGCCCCTACACCATATTAAGAGTCCAGGTAACTCATCATCATCATCTTCAGCATTCTTTCGTTAACCCCGGTCGCATCCGAAACTGTCACCTCGAGAGTCTGAGATTCGCTTTTTCCAGTCTAACTGCGTCGCGTATGAACCTCGATATTTTTCGTGAAGCGACTGCCATCTGGCCTCCACAACCTATGTCGAAGTTAGACAACGCATCGGTGTTATTATTGTGTTCAATAATTCGAGGTTGTATACGATACTACGCATGTAATCGTAAATGTCAACAAATTCGCGACATTTCCATACAGTTTCTATAAATGAATTAAATGCGACGATTTTATGAAGAGAGAATTTTTATATACTATGGACTAATATGTGTGGTTAACGAAACCTCGTGTAAACGTCAAGCAAATCCAAAGATAAATTGTTGTATTTACCATATGATCGCGTTAATACCCGAGGTTTCCCTAACCCATATATCATGCAAAATTTAGTAAATTATAAAAGTGAGTAATATATGGTATGGTCCCCCAGCCAAGGCGGGCGCGGGCCTGGCGTACGCGTCCCCCGAGTCCCCGCTGTCCAAGATGGAGGTGGCGTGGAGCGCGCCCCCGCCGCACCAGCCCCCCGGCCCCCACCAGCCCTTCAACATACCACCTCCTGAAAGGTCACTACTTTTTTAAGTGTTTAAAAAACGGGTTAGGTTAGGATAGGTTTCAATCCAGGATGACTTGAACGTAATGAGAACTCCTTAAGCACCAAGCTACTGACTTTACATGTTGTCTATAACATTATGGCCTAATGAGTTCTAGAATGTAACTAATAAGTTCTGAATCTCGATTTATATTTTTTTATCTTTTTATTTATTGAACAATTAATATGTTACATGTTTTTTATATCTGAATACTCGCCCAGCTTTTACGCTTGTTGGCGAGAATACACGCTCAATACACGTTGTTAAAACCGTCCTACGATATTTACATCAGATTTATATGTATCTGTCTTACTAAGTATATTTGTAAAGAGAGTGTAAAATGCCAAGACTCCTTTCCGCACACTTCGGATGAGTCGAAATATTGAAAAAATCTAAATCTAATATTAAAGGGAAATTACATAAAATCACAAGAAAGTAACAGGCTATACCAAACGTGGAACGTTTTTTTAAAAACCATTATCAACTTTGACAGAAATAGATATTTCAATGACGTCAATGTCCTTTACTGAAAGTCACATGTTACTATCACTGACATTTGGATTTCGGTAACGCGGTAATGAGGAAATGGTAGCTCTATTTACGCTAGTAATAACTTTATGTGAAATCATCGACGTTTTTCTTTTTTATAACAGTTTCTAGCTGTTCAAATCTAAAAATATTCATTCCTTTGACAGGTTACTACCGATCGGGCCAAGACCCAACAAGGAACAATACCCAGTGTTCAATGCCCTAGTAGACCGAGTCAGAGAAGCCCTCAGTCTACCTCCAGGTAATATTCATATTTTATTTAATAATTATCTACATTTTGTTATTGTTTTATACTTAACTCATAGAGATTATATTTTTTTAGATGATTCAACAGACAAGACCGATTCGTCTCGCTCCGAGGCCGAACCCACACCAACCCCTACGCCTTCAAACCGCCCGCATGACTTAACCAAGGCGAAAGCTGCTTCAGAAGGTAGCAGGTATGTGGACCTATAGTTAATTATTTAGTTTTTAGTACAGGTGTACATCGCTGCATTTCCTGTCAACGTCAAAATATTTGCGCATGTCATAATTTTTATACCACGTACGTGGTATAAAAAATACCATAACATACTACTACTCATAACACTACCAATACAGCCTTTAATGTTTATTTAATGGAGTCGTAACAGGGATGTGTTTTATAGCAGGTCACCCCGTCGCTTGGCTAGACAACAAGCGCAACTGGGTTCTCCCCCTCATCAACATAGTGGTAAGTTTTTTTTGATCTAATACTTGTAATTTTGGTTATTACTTAGTTAGAATATTTGCTAGTTAATGCGATACCTCCTAACGTCCTTATTCCTGCGTGACAGAGTGTGGTGGGACCAGTGCTGCGGGAAGCGCTGGTGGTGCGGGCGGTACGGGTGGTGCGGGTGGTGCGGGCGGTACGGGCGGTGCGGGTGGTGCGGGCGGTGCGGGCGGTGCGGGCGGTGCGGGCGGTGCGGGCGGCTGGTGGGAGGGCGCCAGTCGCGCGGGCCGGCGCGCGGCGCACGCGCAGCACGCCAAGGGCGACACCGTGCTGTGCTACCGCTGTGAGTCACTACTGCTTGAAGTGTACCACAACCCTGATGATTAGGCCCCCCGGCAACGAACGACCGGTGACATTCAGATCGAAAATCCGTCGTTACTTAGCCTTACGTACCTACTTGAATTCGATGCCCAGGGTCTACTTCATTTCTCTTCTTTTGTTTTTTTTTAAATTTACTACTATCTGATCTCACAACCGCGAGACGAGGATGCAAAATCGAATTTGTCAAAAACTTGTAGAAAACCTGTCAGAATACAATTACTTGTTTTATACATGTATTGAGATTGTCTAAAACAAGTTTAAAATGCATTCACACTGAAGTTTGTAACATATTGTAACTTGTTAAATACATAATCAACCAGAGGTAAGACTGTCTTACACACATTAACATTATCACGTTAATTTTGCCCATTGTATTGAGGAACGAGTGCTCAAAAGACCAATTTGAAAGTCGTTAGAAAATCTCAAAAAAAATTGACAATTTTGTTTCTTCACGGGCGATGCCACAGACAGTAGCTAGTAAATGTAATTTCTGAAATAGGTGCAGAATGCGGTACAGCTGTGGAGCAGTACAGTGACGAGGAGTTGGGGCTCTGCATCATAGTTTTGGCCACGTTTGTACACCGGGAGCCCGCTGCCGCTGCAGGGATGTTACCAGCACTGCTTCACAATGTTAGCAGGTATGATGTGGCCCACAATTCACTGAACTTTGCCATTGGCACTATGAACTGTTTTTTATTTATTCCAGCTAATTAATTTAGATCTTAGATGAGAATCTATGTAGAAGAATAAGTAGTTTTTTTGTTTCGGATTGACTAGGAACTTCTTAAGCCCACTGTACAAGAAATAATTGTGCTATTTTCTCACTTATATAGAGTGGTCCAACTCGGCAATTATTCGTGGCAAGCGGACACCAACACACGCTTGCCCGGTAGTGCGGTATTTGTCGCTCATCAGTTCCTCCGCTGTGTACTGCACCAACTCGCTCCTAACAACGTGTTCCTGCAAATATTCCTCCAGAGGACTCCAGGTCAGAGCAGACGATTTATTGTGGCGACCGGCAAACTTCGTGACAATATTAATAATAATAATGCTACACTACGCTATTTAAATCCAAAGTCTGCATGGTTATTTTAACTACTCGTAGTATTATGGGTTCTTTACTCTATACTCTATATTATAATACTTTCAGTAACATTTTAAGGTACTAACTTTTCAAATCGACTTAAAATTGGAAAAAATTAATGAATGTCCAAACGAGACTTGAACCCGCAACCATTCTCTTCGTAAGATTGTCGATAAATGGCTCTAGCGTCTAAGATTCTACCGCCTAAGATAACGTATATAGTGGTTATTTCGGAAGGATAAATAATAAGTAATCATCCCAGTTATCAGATCTTATATTATTGGGTTGCGTTCTCTAGAGCTTTCGCGGACACTATGACCCTATTGGATCCTTCGTGTCGAACCCACCCTGGCCCCGAAGTTAGAGGAAGAGATCATCCCTATTAATGCACATGTGTGAACTTTCTAATTTATTGTCAAGAAGTTTGCCGGCATCATCCATGCATGACTTTAAATTCTTATTCAGTTTTCTAAAAGTCATATAACTGAATTTTAAGCTGATGTAATTTGTATCACGCAGAGAAACACCGTCAGATGTTCTTCAAGAGCATAGCTCAGGCGTTCGTGGACTTCAACGAACTGTACCCGTGTGGACCTCTACAGCTGGTCATAGAACACCTCAACTCCAAGAAGACCTTACCAATCGACGTGAGTATACTAGCTTTTGCTCGCGGTTCTGCCTGCGTGGACTTCGGTTACCAGATTAAGTCCTTTGTAGTGAAAAAAACCTGTCCCGCCTTGGCCATTTATTTTTCCAGTCTCAATAGAAAAGAAATCCATTTAGTACAACTTGCGTCCATCGTGAACAAAGAGACAAAGAAACCAAAAAAGATGGTCAAAATCCAACATAATCCAAGTTTTTTTTTATTATCTATAATGTACAGACACTACTGTTTTACAATTTTATTGGTATAGCATAGTGAGGTAATATGGACGAATGTTTTGTGGCAGCAAATCACGGTGATCGCGGGCAACATCGCCATGTATCTGGAGTGCCTGGCCCCGGAGGCCCTGGGTCCACTGACCGCGTGTCTAGCACTAGTGCAGGCTCTAGACGCTCTGCTGCGGGCCGCTGCACTACTGCTTCCGCAGCTGGATGACGTTCTACCACTGCTTCGTGCAGCTACCGCAGCGCTTCGCATTCCTGCCGCCGCCAGTCATAAGGTGAGTTGAAGTATATCTTGTGTTGGTGTGATGGATGATGAGACACTTACCTCATAGCAACTGGTTCACTCGAGACTTGAAGTCACCTCAGTTATAGTTTTTCAAATAAACAGACTCAGACAAAGGATTCTACTCCTCAGGAGTGCGTATAGTGAACTCTAAATATTTTCGTGTATGTATATGGTATATCCACCATATAAGATGGTTTAGTCGTCTGTTGAGGGTAGGCTTGGAGATCCAGCACATACTTCCTGAAGTGCATCCAATTTGAAGTTGGTGTCCGTTCACAGAGCATCCTGGAGCCGATCTCCAAGATCATCAGCTACGGTATCCAGAACTTCGTGCTGAAGCTGTCGGTGATCTCGGAGCTGAGCGCGGTGTGCGCGCGCGTGTTCCAGCGCGACCGCGACCGGCTGCTGGTGTGCCGCGTGCTGGTGTACGAGCTGGTGCAGGCGCTGCGCACCAAGACCACCATCCCCGACGACAACCTGTTCATCCTCATACAGTTCGTGCTGCAAGGTACGGTGTGGCGTCACTGAGCTGCTGGTGGTCGAGGCTGGTCAAACTAGCATTTCAACACCTTGAAGAGTCCGTTCGGTCGTCGGTGGTGGTTACCACACGAAGACTGACTGACGCTCTGAATTAAGACCCACCAACCAGGATGCCAACCTGTTCATATTGCTTCAATTTGTGTGTGTGAAATTCTCAATGAGACCTAAGACTGTTCTTCCGTTGAGGTTCATGTAGCGTTCTTTCGCATCCGAGGCGTTCTTATGGAGTCAGGGATCAGCTTACTCCATCTCCCCGACTATATTCTTACCTCTCAACTAACCAGAAAAGTAATCAGAGATTTATCCATTAATCTGCTGTTGTTCTATCTGGCAAATGAGGTAGTTTCAAAAGCTGTTTTGGTTGGGACTACGTTCTCATACGTGTGTACCTAATATAGACGGAAAGAGTTGGGTATGTAAGTACCTCGACCAGAGTATCCCCTTTCTAAAGGTACCGATGACAGGTTGATATCCAGTGGTAGTGTGTAACGCTCACGGCGGTCCCCCAGGGCACGGCTGCCGGCTGGTGCTGCCGCCGCAGCTGGCGGGCGGCGCGGCGGCGGGCGCGGAGGCGCGGGACGTGGCGGCGGGCGCCGTGGACTGCATGCGGCCGCACCTGCCCGACATGCTGGACCTGCTGCAGGACCCGCACCTGCTCAACAAGATCAAGGTGCGCCACTACACACCCTACTCAAGCACTGTCCTATACCGCTTAGGTGGCAGACTAGAGGTCCACCTGATGGAAAGCGGTCATCGTAGCCTATGGACTTTTGCAACACCAGGGGCGTTACACTCGTGCTGCCTACACTGTAGAAACATTCCAATGCCCTTCTTGAAGACTATTGTTTGAAGGAAATGGTGTGGTGCTATGCTTCTCCATCATCATACGCAGCGTTGATTCATCTCCGCGAAATAGCACGCGACAAACACCTGTCCGAGATTTCACTTAACGCAGCGGATGGCCATTGGTTCTACTGGTATCTGACCTTCCAACCCAGGTATTCTCGTAGGATATCCTAATCTTGTCTCATCATCATTCCCTGAACCTTTTTCCCAACTCAGTTGGGGTCGGCTTTCCAGTCTAACTGTGATGCGGCTGAACCTCGATATTTTCCGTGAAACGACTGCCATCTGACCTCCACAACCAATGGTCTAATGACCAATGGCGATATCGAAGTTCCAAGTTATATCCTAATCTTGTCTGTTAGTCACCATATAGCACTATACGTAAGTTTGGCTTGGGCCACCATTATTTCCGATATAGATACATGCTCGTGCAGCTGTTTCGATATTACAGATTTATTATTCAGTTTGCAGTGAACATCTATTCCAATCATGAGATATGATAATATTCTCCAACAGGGATCAGTATCAAAGTCCATAGTGATGCGCAATCTTATCTGCTTGAACGAAGACACCCTGGGGGCCATCGTGAAGGGCGGTATCGCTCAGTACGTGGCCATGGAGTTGGCTCTAGAACATTCTCGCGGACGGACCGACCGCTCGCAGGCTGCCCGACACATGACTCCTTGGCTCAGCCCTTCATTGCCTGGGTAAGTTTAACACATTTTTGAGACTTTCACTACGAATCCCTACTCTCTACTCCATACATCCAACTTCTCGGCTGGTCTGTACTAGTCTATTGGAGTGTATACGTCAGAGTATCGTACCATTGCACCACGTAGAAACAGTTTCGACTAAAACTTAATGAGTGCAATGTGTGTTAGGTCGCGCAAGATGTGTGGAGTTTGTACGGCAGTTTCTCTCGATCAATTCAGAACAGTGCGATGTATGTTAGGTAGCACTGGGTATGCGAATATCGTTTCGTTCCACCCCGCATAAACAGTGTCGACCAGTCATCATTAGTGCAGTGTGTGTTAGGTCGCGTGAAATGCGTTCAAGGTGGTTCGGGTAGAAGCTCAGCCATTCCGTATCAGAGCGATGTATATTAGGTCGCGCGAGGTGGAGCGTGCCGGTCCAGTGTCAGTGTGGTGTGTGTCAAGTCGCGTGAGGTGCGTTCACAGCTCACATATACAAGCCGGTCAGGGTAGAAGCTAACCCATTCCGTATCAGGGCGATGTATGTCAGGCCGTGGCCGGTGTCTCGTGCCGGTCCAGTGTCAGTGCGGTGTCGCAGGTCGCGCGAGGTGTGCGAGTGCGTGTCGCGCGTGCGCCTGGTGTCGTGGCTGGTGACGGGCGCGCTGTGCAACAGCCGCACGCAGCCGCAGTCGCACGCGCACGCGCCCATGCTGCAGCCCGTGCCGCAGGACGCCACCTGCCACATCACCGACTACGTGCAGGTAACCGCCGCCCGCATCTATCTACTGACTACGGCTAGCTACTGGCTACGACTAACTACTGACTGCGACTAACTATTGGCCCAAGCTAACTACTGAATGCAGCTAACTACTGACTGCAGCTAACTACTGACTGCAGCTAACTATTGGCTGCGGCTAACTATTAACTGCGGCTAACTACTGACTGCGACTAACTATTAACTACGGCTAACTACTGACTGCGACTAACTATTAACTACGGCTAACTACTGACTTCAGCTAACTACTGACTACGGCTAACTACTGGCTTCAGCCAACTACTGGCTACAGCTAAACTACTCAACACAACTGACTTCTAACAACAGATACCTACTGACTGCAAATAAATAGATTATATCTAACTACAGATTTATGTATCTATTCACTAAAACAACAACGCACATAAAAAAATAATATTGATAAAGATTTTTTTCCTACAGACCATAATGTCATCTTACGTGGAACAAACAAAACCGGCGGCCCAGCGGATGAACGCTCTCCTCCACGCGTTCGTTCTGTGCCAGCTGTGGACCCTGTACCTCGAGGAGTTGGCAGCATCAGCTCTGCCCTCCAGCGAGCAGCACAACACCACCGTGTGCATACTGCTGGACTTCTGGTGCAAGCTGGTGCCGAGCATACTGCAAGTTACCGTCCAGTCGAAAGTGGTGAGGGTTTATAGAGTTCATTAGAAAATAAATGAATTTTGAATTATCTACAGATTTGTATATCAGATTTGACAGCCTACGTGGCGTGGCGGTAGTGAACGCGACTGTTACGCACGGGGCGCGGGTTCGATCCCCGCACAGTGCAAAAAATTGTATGCATGTTGAATATAGCTGTTCGCACTGGTCTGGTCCTGCCTCGGAGAGCACGTTAAGCCGTCGGTCCCGGTTGCCAGACAAACATCTATGGCAGTGTTACGGGTAGTTGGAGCCCTCAAAAGTCCAACCAGTCTAACTTGGAACTTCGATATCGCCATTTGGTCATTGGGCCATTGGTTGTGGAGGTCAGATGGCAGTCGCTTTACGGAAAATATCGAAGTTCAGTTACATCTCAGTTAGACTGGAAAGCCGACCCTAACTGAGTTGGGAAAAAGGTTCAGAGAATGATGATGCAGATTTGTATATTATTTAATACTAGTTGTTGCTTGTGGCTCCGCCTACGTAGATTCAGGTGTCGTTCAAAACAAAATTCCACAATCATAAGTGCTCTTATAATAAATTATTTTTTCAGTCAATCAATCATGTGCCTGATGTAGACCGTTCTCTAGGTATATATAAGTATTGTGTTGTCGCAGTTGGCTGAGACGGTGAATCTTCACTTCCTGAGTATGCTGGAGTCCTTACTGGATTGCAACTCGACCGTGCTCAACAAGCTACTGCCGCTCTGGACACCCATCCTACACTCGCCGCTCTTTAATGTAAGCTTTGTTTTTATTTCCCTTCATCATCATCATTATCATCATCATCATCATCATCATCATCATCATCATCATCATCATCATCATCATCATCATCATCATCATCATCATCATCATCATCATCATCTATATGTATGAGACATTTTACTATTTAAAGAAGTTATTTTGGTTTTTGGGGTAGGTACTAGTTTGCTTGTGTATATGAAACTCCACCAAGATCTTTGAAGATAAATGAACCACAACATCTGCAAGGTGGTATAATGACTTATTAAGGGATTAGCTTGAAGTGCGGGCTTGGGAGATCAGGACTATGAGACCTGGGTTCCCGTGGTCTTCACACCCGAAAGGAGACATTTTGGAAGAGATGGCTCCGAATCTACTGTTATACGAGAAGGTTCTCCTGGCCTATGACACTTGCAACACCAGAGACGTCACACTCGTGCTGCCAACCCTATCAAAGGGAGGGGGAAAGAGTGGAAGGGGTTGAACATTAATCGGTTTCATACCATCACATAGTAGTACCGACTAAACCCCTTACCACTGACAAATCAATAACAGCCGCTCATTTTACAACTTGTTGCTAACTGTTTCAACTTCCAAAAAAGAAAAATCCATCATATAATAGTCTTTAGTATGTATTAGCAAACATAACAAAATGTGCGTGGTACACAGATGCCGCGGCACGTATCCGCGCGGTTGGCGCGAGTGCGAGCGTTGGGCGGAGAGGGAGCGGGCGCGGGTGCGGGCGCGGGCGCGGAGCTCGGCACTCGGGCCGCCGCCGCAGCACAGCGGCGCCTGCACCGCCTGCTGGCAAAGATGGCGCAGCTCGAACTGCAGCCGCATTCCTTCTACTTCATCTAAGAGTTGCTGACAACTGCGTGCCGCTGCCGCTTGCCGTAGCCGTGAGTAATAGCTGTAAGACAGAAACATTCATGTCAACTGGAAGAAGGATACAAACAGTGAAGTTATTGCTCCGAGATCATCGAGTTATTTGACATTTTATATTAATTTCGGTTATTCGCGCATCCCACTGTACTCGATTCCCCCCGGAAAATTTTCGTTTGATAATATTCTATAACTTAATATTTATCAGAGGGAAACGCGAATAACCTATTGTGTTTTTAGGTGATTATCTACATGTATAACACAGTCGTTATAAGCGATATGATCATAGAAAAAGTTCTTTATTACCTATTATTTTTTAATAGATAATAAATTTCTAAAAATATGACACGTACAGGATAAACTTTACATTTGATAAAGAATTAAAAAGTATTATTATACAAATCGACAATTAAATGAATCATTCAATCTGAACGATACTATTGACGTATAATTCTACAAATTATACACTTAATACACAAAATAAGATGCTACAACGGTAGCTATTAATTTAAGTTCTATGTTCATCATACAATAATACGTATGTATACTTATACAAATATACAATATTCCAACCAGGTGACATTAAAAACCATGAATACCATAATTTTTGATACAACCGTCCGACTCTTCAGTGTATTATAAAAATCCACTCCATGGTGGACCGTGGAATCCAATTGAACTCTTAGTCAATTTAATTCAATTTAATTCTGCTATTCATCTAAATATTAAAAATTACTTACAGTGTTTCGATTGAAAAAGTAATTGGCATCTGAAACTTGAAACATACATGTACTTGTACCTACTCATAACTGTACAAGCGTTATATCCGATCTTTAAAATTCCCTAGTCTAATCAAAACTGATACACTTTTAGGAATATAAAATCAAGATAACAATTTTTAAGCCTAATTTCCAAGGAAACCAGTAAATATAGCTGAAACTTGATTTACATTGGAAAAACTGAATGCTCAGACAGGACTTGAACCTGTGACCAGTCCCTTTCAGGGGGAGTGCTCTAAAGTAGTCTAAAGGATTGGGCGATGTTGGAGCCATCTACCGATAGTCTTTTGTCATTGGGAGTCATCGACTGATAGTCTTACAATAGTCGTCAGACTATTACGATAGTATTAAGATAGATCGTAATAGTCTTGCGACGTTGAGGCCATTTACCGATAGTCTAACAATTACCGTAAGACTATAAGAAGATGTCTCCAACGTCGCCAAATGTTTTAGACATGGACTCACTTGGTCAAAGCACTCCTCCTGAGAGGGACTGGTCGTCGGTTCAACTTCCCTCTGAGCATTCATTTTTACAGTCTAAATATAGACTTATCTTTGAAATTTCATGAAATACCGCCACACTCTTACATTTTGTGACTATAAACAGAGACAGGATTGGTTGAATGAAAACCTAAAAGTACAATAATCACGCGAGCTCTAAAGAATCGATCTCCAAAGGTAGACTATAGATGCAATCAGGATCTGTCGCTAGAATGATAATAATTATGATGAAATATCCATCCCGGACGGACACTAGACAGTTACGATTAAACCTAATGTTAGGGCAGTACTTACACCAAAGTTTGAACACCATTAAAGTTGAAGAATCTTGGACCAGTGTGAGGGCTTTTGAGAAGTCTGTTGACGACTTAAATCTAAATTTTTCACCGTCAAAAGAGTAATAAAAGATCGAAAATCCTAATCGTTTATACTGTTGTAAATATATATTTTTTTTTTTTTATTTATTTTATTTATTTGTTACACAACACAGATTACAATTGTGATTATAACTGAAATAAAATTATACAATCTAAGTCTGAATTGCAATCCAAAAATTTGTGCAAACAGAAAAACTTCTTAACACTAAGTAATAAGTGTAATAACTATTCAAACGAATACATATTTATAGTACGTAGTTAGCTGCTTACATAGTTGGGTGTGGAATAGAGGACACCCTTGAGTGAACCGATATACGTTTCAAGTTTGGCGAATATATCAAGTTCTGAGTTATTTTTTACCAATTCGTTGTACTGACGGGCCATCCTAACCAGGGGGTTATAGAAAGAAATGTTGTTTTTATGAATCTGTAAGGCAAATAGATTCGTATGATTGGATCTGCGTGCGCTGTGTCTGGTGTTGAAGGTAATTTGAGAGAGTAAGTAAGGGGTATCCAGTTTTGAGTGAATTACCTTATAAAGATAAACTGAATCAAGATATATGCGACGGGTTTCCAACTTTTGAACATTATATCTTATGAGCCTACTTTCGTAACTAAGATTTGTACGACCTAAGTGTTGACGGTAGTGTAATATTCGTAAGCACTTTCTTTGAACGCCTTCAATTGCATTTATATGCACCCCATAGTATGGAGACCATATTGGACTGCCAAATTCCAAAATGCTTCTAACAAGTGCATAAAATAAAAACAATAATGTTTCTGGTTTTTTGAAGGCTTTCGTGGATCTAAACACAAAACCAAGGAGTTGATAGGCTTTCATTGTTATATGTTTGTAATGTGCTCGAAATGAAAGCTTGCTGTCGAATAAAATACCCAGATCCCTGACTGTATCAGTCTTACTTAAAATCTGGCCATCAATCGAGTAGTTATTATTGATAGCAAAATGCTTGTTACTGAAAGTTATAACAAAGCATTTGCTGATGTTAAGATACATGTGGTTTACCCTACACCAGCTTGAAATGGTATTCAGGTCATTTTGTAACAGACAGCAGTCATGAGGACTGTATATAGTATTAAATATTTTTAAATCGTCAGCGTAAAGCAAACATTCACACGAGAGACACTCGATAAGGTCGTTAACAAAAATAATGAACAAAAGGGGCCCCAAATGGGATCCTTGTGGTACCCCGGAAGTAACTAGAGTTGGAGATGAAGAAAAACCCTTTACAGTGACTAATTGGCTCCTTTTACTGAGATATGAGGTCAACCAGCGATATAAGCTGCCATGGATGCCATAAGAAGCGAGTTTCGCGCAGAGAATTCTGTGGTTGACCTTATCAAACGCCTTTGAAAAGTCCGTGTAAATACTGTCAACCTGCCCACCCTTGGCAAAGCTTTTGCAAAGGTAATCCTTATATACTAAGAGGTTTGAAACTGTTGATCGGCCTCTGACAAAACCATGTTGCCTGTCAGAGATAAAAGGCTTGAAATGGTTGTACAAATGATCGTAAGCCAATGATTCAAACAATTTACCCAGACATGACAATATGCTGATGGGCCTATAGTTTTCACAACGGGACTTATCTCCATTTTTAAAGATCGGTATTATATGGGCCGTTTTCCATAGCTTAGGAAAGACTCCACAAGAAAGTGATTTATTGAATATGATGTACAGCGGAATACTCAGCTCTTTACCACACTGCTTTATAAATGATGGGGGGAGCTGATCCGGCCCCGCACCTTTTGTAGAATCAAGCTGTTTAATCTTAATGAGTATATCACTTTCAGATATAAAAATATGTGTGAGTGAGTTGGATGTTCTATTTTCTGTTATGCAATGCTCAGTGGTATCAGATGGAGCTGATGAAGATTGTGTACTATTGAGATCGCTAGTGTCAAAAACTGATCCAAAATAGGTAGAGAACATCTCACATATCTCAGGACCGTTAGTAGAAGAGCTGTCACCATAGTACATCACATTTTGCATTGAAACATGACCTTTCCTATTATTCACATAGGTCCAGAACTGTTTAATATTTTTACTCATGGACTCTTCAATTGAGGCGATATATTCCGTATAACATTTATCGGCCATTCGTTTGAATCTGTCGCGTAATAAGGAAAAGGTGTCGTAATCTCGAGGATTACGAAACTTCTTGAAAAGTTTGTGGAATTTCTTTTTTTCTTCATTACACCTTATATCCGCAACTGGGGCCCTACCATAACACCTTGAACCTAATATTATTTCAATATTACTTAAACTTTCATAGATTTGGACTCGGATCCTCGTCGTTTATCCATATTTGTGCTGTAATTAGTATGCTGACTGTTCAACTTAAATTCAGACAGCAAAAAGTGAATGCTTCGACGGGATTCGAACCCGCGATCTTTCTCTCACAGGGGAAACGTGGCTTAGCGATGAGAGCCGCTGATCCACTAAGCTTCGTCTGAATCATTCGAAATTCGAAAATCACCTCAAAGTTTGGTTGTAAAGGCGAATTTCGAATGATTCAGACGAGGTTTCGTGGCTTAGCGATCAGAGCGTTCCCCCTGTAAAGGAAATGTTGCAGGTTCAAATCCCGTCGAAGCATTTCACGTTCATTTTCTAATAAATTAAACAAATAAATATATCAACTACATTTAGAGATACAGTTTGACCAATTTTAACTATCTATTTAGGTTTCTACAGGGTAGGCAGCACGTGTGTGACGCCTCTGGTGTTGCAAACGTCCATAGGCTACGGTGAGCGCTTCCCATCAGGTGGGCCGTGTGCTTGTCTGCCACCTAAGTGGTATAAAAAAATATAACACTAGTATTCTGTGTATCCTAACGGACGCACTGATCCGAATCCTACTATAAAAGTAAAGTAAGATTGAAATGATATTGTTTTTAAGATGTCGTGGTAGGGCCCCTGAACATTTCTGTCAGAGATTGACCGCTAACCATAACTCAGGCTGAAAGGTCAAAGGTTTCAGTTGATAATTTTTATTTGTGGAAAATAAGCTTTTTGGTTTGGTGGAACTGATTTTCAGATAGTTGTAGTTAGTTAAGGCTAGTGATTAAATGGAGATATTCATGAATTGTATTCTTATTAAAAGTTGTAGTGTGTACAGTGTAGCATACATGTTAGCTTATAAGTAGTAAATTAAGCTTTGAAACGTTCATATAAAGAATTTATTTTGTATATAATAACTAGGACTAAGCTATGTTAGCATACATATAATCTATATATCACAAAAAGGAAATACCCAGGGCAACAATAATTTAAAAAGTCTCATCAGTATTTGTATATATGAAAGCTAATCGATGCTCCATAGCCCTGTTGTTTAAAATTAAACTACTGGATATTAACGAAAGACCTACAGGTCACTTTTGAAAGTCATCGCGAGTAAATAGGCTAAGTACATAATAAGTATGTCTTAATAATGGTGTGGAATCCAAAATACTAACGTAACTTAGAAATTAAAGTGAATTAATCGCTAAATTATAGTATATACCTAATGATAATGTAAATATTATGCGAATAACAATATTAAGGAAAAAAACTATAAAAGCGAAAACGAAATAGAAAATTATAAAAGCGAAAAAGAAAAAAAAAGCTACAAAAGCGAAAAATAAATAGAAAATTATAAAAGTGAAAACGAAAAAAAAACTATAAAAGCGAAAAAGAAAGAGAAAATTATAAAAGCGAAAAGGAAAAAAATAGAAAAATTAGAATTAAAATGCATAGGTAATAAAAGTGAAAGTAACATTTAGGTAGGTACGTAAGTTTGTAATAATAAGTTTGTAACAACGCGGTCTGGTAGCTATTTGTAAATATTTCAGATATTTAAGTAAGTGTTATACTTAAGTATCTATATTAAGGAATCTTTGAAATTTCTTCAAAAAATATTAGGGAAAGGAACAGAACCGATGAGACAAAACCAAAGTTAAGACCCAAAACATTGATATGGACAGCTATGGAATATTTTTAATCCCAAAAATACACCAAAAACAGGTAAAATTAGAAAACTAATGGGTACACTAACCAACAATTGCAGTGATCGTGTGTACGACACGGTTCTATTTTATTTGGGCATCTCCGCTATCATAAAAATGGAAAGTATCCCATACATCTAAGTCTGCACTAATAAAAAAATATATATTGGGGGAGGGAGGAGGGCCCACCGCTCACCCGCGGTTCAACACTCCAACAATATATATTGGAATGTCAAACCACCCTCTTCAAAGCAAGTAAAAAAATTCTTACTACAGAGGAGATGCTGTAATATGTGCAGTATTCCGCTAGTGCGAAGGACAAACCTCGACACGTGTTTCGCCTCTACATGAGGCATCTTCAGGAGCGCTCTCAAGCGCTTTTCCAATATATATTGTTGGAGTGTTGAACCGCGGGTGAGCGGTGGGCCCTCCTCCCTCCCCCAATATATATTTTTTTGTAATGGATTTCCGTCGGGTAACGCCTATATCTATATCGTATCTGCACTAATATTTTAAGGAGGAAAAAATTGTTTGTTTGTGTCTGCGTATGTTTGTAATGAATGCATTCAAAAACAACTGGGCCGATTTCCGAAATTCTTTCACCATTGGAAAGCGACATTCACCCTGAGTAACATGGGCTATGAGCTGCGCAAAAACCGACATTCACGCGGGCGGAACCGCGGGTAACAGCTAGTTGGATACAATTAAAGTGATACTTGGTTTATGTTATATTGATGATTCTGAACACAAAACTTTTAGGCGAAAAAAAATAACAAAGATATAATTTTTTAACCCTTATCTATTTGCTCGCGATTTAAACAGACATTACTGAATGGATTTTTATAAGATTTTGTTTGAAAATTGTCGCCGGCCGGATTTAAAATCTTACTCAAGTTTTATCACAATCAGTTGAGCATAACCGGAGATATGACCGTAACTCTCGATACCACGCGGGCCGAGCTGTGGGCAACAAACAACTAGTACCTATTATCAATTAGCCTATCGCAGTCCACTCCTTGACATAGGCATCTCCCCAGCCTCCGCCTGCAGCATCCAGTCGGTCCCAACCGCCTTTTTCATTGTCATCAGTCCATTTGGCTAGGGGGCGTCCTACCTTCCGTTTGTCCTCTCGTGGTCTCCACTCAAAGACTCGTTTGTTCCAACGACCATCCATTCTTCGACAGATATGGCCAGCCCACTACAACTTCAGCTTGGTTATTCTGCGAGCTATTCTGGGTGCTTAGAGTTCTTTGTCGAATGATCTAATGGCTAATTTTATCCTTCAAAGAGAGTCCAAGCATCGCTCGCTCTATGGCCCGCTGCGCGATCTTCAATTGGTGGACTAATCCATCAATGTCCACGATTCGTTACCAAGTACCTACCTACTAAAACAATACCTATTTATTCTTGAGTCCAACTTCTATCTTGAGACTTTCGAACTTATGATCTCCTCGTCATGATAAACTTTTCACTTAGACGTTTCGCATTCAACGAACAACTCTCAAACCGAGTGATATAAAAGGAGTGGAAATTTTTCGCTAAGCAGTTAGGGAGTTCCATCTGTCTAAACTTAAACTGCTGGTAGCAGGATCGAGGTAGAGAAGTTCTATGAAGAAACTATACACTTCTCGGATGATAAAACCTCCCGATGACAGGCCACTCACGGGCTATTACATCGTGGTGATACACGTTGTCTAGCAATGCCTGAAAACCTACCATCTCGAAATTTAAACACACATAATTTTTTTATCGTGGTCCATCGACATCTCCAGGGCTAAGTACGGTTTCATTAGAATAATACAGAAACGACTTTCAGGCCCTTAGGCCTCATACGCATCCGGTTAGCCGGAGTGCGGACAGCCGTCCGGTTAACCGCAATCAAAAATATATACGCAAAAGTATTTTTTATTCGCACTGTGATGCGGCTGCCGCCCAACCGCTCCGGTCGCTCGGAGCGCTGCGGCCCGACTGACGGCTATCCGGACGGTCGCTGTACGCACTACGCGGATGCACTGCGGTTTGCTAGTTTACGGTTGCTCGCCATTGAAGCTAGCTAGCCACCATCCGGTTAACCGCAACTGCAACCTAGGCTAGCCGGCACGGCTGTTCGCCCTCCGGCTAACCGGACAATGCGTATGAGGCCTAAAATAGTTAATTTTGAATTAAGGCAGTCGCGAAAAACGATTGGATTTCGTGTCTGCCTTAACTCTAATTTTCTAATATTCAATTCTACTAATAGTTAAACCATTGTGATTGAAAAGATTCCATTGAATTTAATACTTTACTGCTATGCTGTTAAAGTCGAAAATTAAATGGCATCGCGTGGTAAGAACAAAACGATGTAATGAACTCTTTTCATTTAGTCTTGAACTTTATGGCTATGTAAATAAAGCTGATAATTCAATGGCATTTTTTGTAATCTCAGTAATTTGATACAGATTAATTACTATTAGTAGACCCGGGGTCTTGGCCTGCCGACAAATGATATTGTTATTAATAACAAAACAAATAACCTGAACAACGTAAGCAAGAGCGAGGCGCGGTCAAATAAACATTTACCTACCTTACTTATAAGGTAACGAGCGATGACACTAGTTACCTTATAAGCATGCGACATCTTGACTATCGCATGTATTTCATTCATAGATTCATTTATGCTGGGGCTACAGAATAATGGCTCTTCTGCATTACCATGTTCTTTGGCCGAACTTGTAGAAACGTAAATACAATGAAATTGTTCGCAATTAATATGATCACAAATTAAATAGAGGTAGTCATTTTTATTTTTTTATTTTATTTTTATTTATTACAAATCGTGCATGGTTTTTACAGGTTTTGCCCAATACAACAATGCAGTATACATATACTTAGATATTAGCTATCATAATTATTAATAATAACAATATAGGGTTAACGTGTATAAATAATGGTAAAAACTGGATAGTAATCAAATTAAAGGAACTTAAAAATTAAGAGAATTTAATTAATCAGTGTACTTGTACCTAGATTATCTATTTATTAGGCGTGATTTAGAACTAGAAATAGAATGTAGTTAATAGGTTAAAAATAACTGTCACTTCACCCACGTTTGCTTCGGTAATAAAGTAAACGAATATATAATAAGAACTTAGTAATAAAAAGCGTAGGTATAGTTTGCATGCTTTTTTAAATAAATAAAATGAGAAAAAATACATAAAAATGAAATAAAATATAAAAATACAAAAAAAGAAATTAAATTTAACAATGTAGAATTAGGAATCATCAAAAATTGTATTGATTAATTGATTTCGATTTGATGTTTTCAAAAACCAAATCATAATCATATATTAATACTATTTTTATGTACTATATTTAGGCTATGTGTGTGTAACTAATAAGAAAAACTAGGTAAACTTTCAGTCCTTTTTTCTTGTTTGGGTTTGGGAAAAGGCGTGTGTATGTTGTATGTAAGTTTATTGCTGGATAAGATTTTTGTAGTATGTAAAATGTAAATAAATCTCGTTTCTTAGGATTACAGTATAAGAAAAAAAAAATGCAAAATAACTATAGTCAATCCAAAAAAAATACAAAATATGGAAAATACAAAAAAATCTAAATATAGAAAATCCAAAAAAATCAAAATATAGAAAATACAAAAAAATACAAAATGTAAAAAATACAAAAAAATATATAAAATATAAAACACAAAAATAAGTAGAATAAATATGTATAATTTATCTATTTAATTACAATCAATGCGCCATATAAATTGCGAATTGTTTTCGAACTTTATTTTATCGCACTTACAATTACGTAATTATTGATACTGTTGCCCTCGCTCCTTAGGCACCAATATAAATAAGGAATTAAAATATATATTTAAAATATAATAATATATATACTGGCCCTGGAGATTCAATTGCAACTGTATTTGTTTGTACACGTTTTAAAATAGCCTAAAATTCATTCACATACGGTGCAGAATATTCCATCAAGAACCAAGCGGTTCGGTGAGTCTTTCCGCTGCCGCACCATTAAGTCTTGGAATTCCTAACTAGCTCGCGTGTTTCCCTCTTTCTACAGTCCCGGGTCCTTCCAACCGGACGTGAAAATGCATCTGATGAGGCCGTCAAGCTGAGCGCCACCATTGTCACAAAGAGGGTCACCATTCATTCGTACGTGTTTCAAATGGTGACCCTCTTTCCTGAAACTTTGCTTACCATCAGGCAAAGTGAAGAAAAATTGACGTTGTCTAGATAAAGTGGTACAGTACACACCTTCTGGTAACCATTTAATAAGATCATAAGCTGAAGTGGTAGTGAGCTGGGCACATAACTAGAAGAACAGATGGCCCTTGGAGCCGAAAGGTTCTCGAATGGAAACCACGTACTGGTAGATAAGGCGTAGGACTGTCCCCCGCGAGATTGACAGACGACATAGTCAAAGTGGCGAGTACCCATTGGATGCAGACCGCCTCCAACTGGTCGGATTAAAGGTCGATGGGGGAGGCCTATGTTCAGCAGTGGATGTCCCATGGCTTAGCATGGATTATAAAAGATCTGACTTAAAGTTGTATAAACAAATCAGTTAATTACTAGCTGATGCCCGCAGCTCCACCCGCGTGGTTATCAGTATATAATATATTTAGTACAAACAAATCATTCCACAATATATTAATGTGTTCAGAATCGTCAACCCATAAGACCGTAAACTGGCTGAGAAGGTAAATATGAGATAAACGCCACAAACAATAGAAGTAGGAGAAGATAGTCAGTGTAGGGATAGCATCTGTAATGGCAGCCACTATTTTTTTTACTGCACCCAGCTTTCCATCAGGCGGAGTGCAATTATTTTGACAACCTAGACATATGGGAACACTGTGTCTCACACACGATCTATGTACTGCAATATATCGTTAAAATATGGATTGTAGTATATATTATACTGCCTATAATTTTCGGAGGGCCGTAACTATTTGGGAATATTCAAATCTAATCCATTTTTAACCGCCCCAACGTAATTCTAAATACTAGTATTTAAGTATATAATAAAGGCGAAGCTTCAGTAATTCTATACAACTGAGTAGTTTGTACATATTTATAATATACTTTATTATTAAGACACTCGTATATGACAAGTAAAAATAATAACATCGATACAAAAAAAACATAATCTGCTTTTTTTTTCATAAACTCTGTGCAACTTTGTGATGTATAGTTTAAATAGTATACTAACATAACTTACGAATAATAGGATAGCTATATTTTTATAATAAAATTTGAAAGAAAAAAAAACATAAAAATAATTAAAAATAATACCAAAAAATCTGTAAAAAGAAAAAAAAAACGCAAAAAATATGTTTGTAGTCTATTAGGTATTAAAAATTATTCTAAGTAAGTAATAAGTAGTAAGTAATAATTCCTAGTATTTTTTTTATACTCACGCCTCACTTTATGAAAAGTTGTTATTGAGAAGTGGTGTTTGGACGCATGTAACACCAGGGGCGTCACACTCGTGGTGCCTATCTACTACAGAACACCATAAAAACAACTGACCGTTCATACAACAACTGCCGATTTTATTACTTCGAGAGTGCTCTGACCAAAGAACTCTATATAAATTATTATTATGAGTTCTATGGTTCTGACAGAAGAATCACGACCATCTATCACGCTCAGACCAAAGAATAGAACTAACGAGTGAAACTGCCAAATGGGATACAATATAGCAATAGGATATCATTTCGCTCGTCACTTCTTGTGAGCAGCGAGCGAGTGCGCAACTTTAATGTTTCATGGATAAGGAACTATTACTTAATAGATTTCATAACATTCTTCTAGCTATTTTATTTATACAAACTAGTAACACAATACCTTCGCCATATTCAAAAGTGTTGCCTTACAATTTTTTATGTTTTTCATAAAATATTTTGCCGCATTTGTGGAAATTTATAAAGTACCGAGGAAAAAATGAAATGTCAATGTCATGAATGTTGACCAGCTTGTTGTTTTTAGTGACCATCATCATTAACATCACCATCGCCATCACCATCACCATCATCACCATCATCACCACCACCATCATCATCATCATCATCATCATCATCATCATCATCATCATCATCATCATCCTCATCTTAGAAGAGTAGATTTATAAAAATAATAGTTCAACGTACGTGAAATAATATGGAGAGTATTTATATTAACATTCTACTTGAACAGATTTTTTAATACAAATTCAAAGTCGGCACGAGTGTGACGTCCCTGGTGTTACAAACGCCCACAGTAAGCCACGGTACCCACTTTCCATCAAATGGGCCGTGTGGTGATCTTCCACTAAAATGGTATATAAAAAATATTAATGAATTTTTAAAATCAAGGCAAACGGTTATTATCAGTACCATTGAGTAGCTTGTATATATCTACATACTTATTTACTAATAAAACGTATTTTAAGCCTTTCTATTTACCTAAACACAGTACAATCATTAACGAACACATTACTAGTGCTACACTACGTAACACCACCGCACACACCTAACTGAGCGATCCTACAACTGACGATTTTATTCCTACACGACTGTTAGTAATAGGCATGATGACTTACCGACAGAGTAGAATTTAAACCATCCCATCTCTTCCCATATGTTGTACAAGGTGACTAAGGGAAAGGCCTGTTTAACATTAGACAGATATATATCTACAGGGTAGACACAGCGTCAGCTGCATAGTTTTAAAGATATTTGATTTTGCAAGTTCAATTTCGTGAGTTGCCTATCCTCAATACAGAATCGTTAGAAAAGTCAGACATCAGAGCAAATGCGTGGAGCGTAAGGAAATATCGCATTTATCCCAGTCTGCGTTGCGTTCCGTTAACAAGTGTATGGTTCATAATAAATATTAAAAGTTATAAATTTGGACGCAATTTCATTGTTTATATTTAGTTTTGACGCACTTAGGGCACTAAAAATGATGAGAACCTTCAGTTTAGCTAGACAAAATTTTATTTTACAATGTATATTTTTACAGCAAAAATCTAAGATTCAGGCAGCATTGAGTAGAATCGAACGACTTTGTCATCATCCCTATTACTCTGAAGATAACATTCAAGTGGGCTGTCTCATAAATATACCCGTTACCAAGCCATTGCTAGGATTGATTGCGCTGCAATCTCTCCAGCGGTGCCATATAGACCACCGGTACAACGAAGTGCTGAAGTGTTTGTGTAAAAACGTCACCATGTCAATCCGAGTACAAGACCAGAGCACAGAGGCGATACTGTTGCTGTAGGGAGTGAGACAAGGAGATGTAATATCACCGAAGCTCTTCACCAATGCAATGGAGGATGTTTTCCAGCTTCTGGAATGGAAACGTTTAGGCATCAATGATAATGGCGAATGCATCACTCACCTTCGTTTTGACTCAAGCCATGTATCTGAGGCTGAGTCTGGGCTGTATATATTTGTCTGATGTTAAACAGCCCTATCCCTTGGTCGCCTTGTACAACGACACATGCGAAGAGATGGGCTGGCTCTGCTGGGAACGTATGGGATGAGAATGTATGGAATTGACCTATGTTTACGCCTGTCTTAAATTAAAAGGGAATTCTTACTTGACTACAGATTACTGAGTTTCATTGGATTACTTTTCTGTAAGGAGTTCGGTTTGGCATTCCTTTCTGTTGCAATTTGCTGAAGTACATTTTTGGCTGTTGCTTTTGTGGAGGTCTGACAAATCGAGGGTATGTGGTGGGTTCTCCTTCTCTTTTATTTTTTACATTCTCGAACATGTCATATTCTCGAATAATCAATGATTTTTTTATAATTCGGTTATTTAAAACAAAATGAATTAATTCTGTCGCTTAAGTGAGGCGCCTGGCGCTTTTTTATTCAACCAAATGTCGCAACTGGCAGTTGCGACTTGTACAATGTCGAAACTCGTAAAAAAAAGAAAAATCTAACTTGTCCACTTATGAAATAACATAATTCAGACTTACAAAAAGCTTATTAGAAAATATATAGGTATGTATTGATATTTGAATACAAATTATAATGATCATCAGTGATCTCAGTCTGCGTAAGTTCGTCCCACGAGATAAAACCACAAACCATAGTCAGAGAATATTCTACAATCTCCAGTACACTACTATTACTAGTACTGCGGAGAATGAGATTTCCCGCTAGTACCACCGGTGGTATACTTCGTTGGTACTTGTGGGAAATATCGAACAAAATGACAAACGAACAGCAAAGTGACAGTAAAATCGACGAATCCACATCGACCTTTGAGTGACTCCAGTCCTCTGTGTAGTTGCTACAGATTATACGTACTCATTTTGAATAATTGTCAATTAAGATATTTTATACCATTGCACCGAACGACACAGTAGACCCTGTCAAATTAATATACGTACTAACGGTTCGACAAGAACATTGTTCCTCGAACTGGTTTTATAACTTCTTAGCCCAGCTATTAGTATCTCCAAACACTACAAAAACGCATTACAAAGATGTTAGGAGTTGTGATACAATAATATAGCAGGAATATCTATTATCTGCACATATTTCCTACGTTAAAGATAAAACAATAGAATATTTAGTGGAGGGTAGTTCACATAAATAAGTTAAACGTTAATGCGATCGAGCATCGTTTTGTACCACTGAGTAGCTTGTACATACAGTTATTAAGTTACTTTAATATCTAGTTTTTACTGGAATATATCATATATAAATTATATATAGTAGATAATAATATCCATTAATAATGTAATGCTCTATTACAAACGGCCATTACAGTATTAATGTATAAAATATGCATTAAAATGAGAGCATGATGAACTTCCTAAGTGATAAACTAGTAGTTCACTACATTGTAAGGCTAAATAACACTACCCGCCAGGTCGCTCCTAAGGCGTTTTTAATTAGACAGCTCGTGCTATAGTTCAACCATCGGACTTCTCACGACGGTTATGATTTTTTATACAAAGTGACACGACACTAGACCTCGCAACAGCAGTCCGACTAACGGAGGGTCGCTGTGATTGATCAGCATTGTGCAGCAGTGAGCATCAGAGCAAAAAACTAAGATTTAAGCAGAATCGAACGACTTTGTCATAATCCCTATAACTCTGAAGATAACATTCAAGTGGGCTGTCTCATAAATAAACCCGTTACCAAGCCATTGCTCGGATTGATTGCGCTGCAATCTCTCCAGCGGTGTCATATAGACCACCGGTACAACGAAGTGCTGAAGTGTTTGTATAAAAACGCCACCATGTCAGGCCGAGTACAAGACAGAGCACAGAGGCGATACTGTTGCAGAGGGGAGTGAGACAAGGAGATGTAATATCTCCGAAGCTCTTCACCAATGCAATGGAGGATGCCTTCAAGCTTCTGGAATGGAAACGTCTAGGCATCAATGATAATGGCGAATGCATCACTCACATTAAAGTTGGTATAGGTTGGTATATATTTTGTATATAGTTATTAATATTATATTCTACTGTAATTATTAAGTTAAATTAGGGAACGTGAGTAAATCATTCTGTACCACTGAGTAGCTTGTACATACAGTTATTAAGATACTTTAATATCTAGATTTGACTGAAATATTATCATATGAAAATTATATAGGCATAGTTGATAATCATATTCATTAATAATGTAATGCTCTAATACGAACGGCCATTACAGTATTAGTGTATAAATTAAAACAAAATGAATTATTTCTGTCACCTAAGTTCTGGCTAACTGGCAGTTGCAACTATGACTTGTACAATGTTGAAACTCTTACAGAGAGGATAAATCCAACTTGCCCACTTAAAAAATAACATAATTCAAACTTACAAAAACGTTTATTAGAAAATATATATTGAAATTTGAATACAAATTATAAGACAAACCAACAGCAAAGTAACAGTAAAATCGACAAATCTCCATCGACCTTTGAGTGACTCGTCCTCTGTGTAGACAGATTATACGTACCTATTTTGAATAATTGTCAATTAAGATCTTTTATACCATTGCACCGAACGACACAGTAGACCCTGTCAAATTAATATCAGGAAAATCGCGTACTAACGGTTCGACAAGAACATTGTTCCTCGAACTGATTTTATAACTTCTTAGCCCAGCTATAAGTTTCTCCAAACACTACAAAAACCCATTACAAAGATTTTAGGAGTTGTGACACAATAATATAACAGGTATATCTGCTATCTGCACATATTTCCTACGTTAAAGATATAACAATAGAATATTTGGTGGACGTGATAAACTAGTAGTTCACTACATTGTAAGGCTAAATAACACTACCCGCTACGTCGGTCTTAAGGCGTTTTTAATTAGACAGTTCGTGCTATAGTTCAACTATCGGACTTCTCACGACGGTTATGATTTTTATACAAAAGGACACGACACTAGACCTCGCAACAGCAGTCCGGCTAACAGAGGGTCGCTGTGATTGGTCCCACACGATTTAGCGCCGTGTATTTTTGGATGAAAAATTGTAACTGTACGGGGGATGATTCACAGATCGCTAATTTGAAAGAGTCATTAAGACATTGCTACGTTAGGCCATCGGTCATGGGACCATACAAACATCTACGACAGCCGTCAATCCTTAACCAACACAATTCTCGTAGTACCTACTATGCAACTTCTTTATAACGTGTTTACACAAATAAATGAATATAATGAATGGCTTATAAATATACCAGCTACCAAGCCATCGCTAGGATTGATTGCGCTGCAATCTCTCCAGCGGTGTCATATAGACTACCGGTACAACGAAGTGCTGAAGTGTTTGTATAAAAACGCCACCATGTCAGGCCGAGTACAAGACAGAGCACAGAGGCGATACTGTTGCAGAGGGGACTGAGACAAGGAGATGTAATATCTCCGAAGCTCTTCACCAATGCAATGGAGGATGCCTTCAAGCTCCTGAAATGGAAACGTCTAGGCATCAATGATAATGGCGAATGCATCACTCACATTATAGTTGGTACAGGTTGGTATATATTTTGTATATAGTTATTAATATTATATTCTACTGTAATTATATTAAGTAAAATTAGGAAACCTGAGGAAATCATTCTGTACCACTGAGTAGCTTGTACATACAGTTAATAAGATACTTTAATATCTAGTTTTTACTGGAATAAATCATACATAAATTATGTATAAGTAGTTGATAATAATATTCATTAATGATGTAATGCTCTATTACAAACGGTCATTACAGTATTAATGTATAAAATACATGACGACATAAGGAACTTGCTAAGTGATAAACTAGTAGTTCAGTACATTGTAAGGCTAAATTATACAACCAGCCACGTCGGTCTTAAGGCGTTTTTAAGTAAGATAGTTTGTGCTGTAGTCCAACTATCAGACTAGTCACAGACGGTTATTATTTTTTTATACAAAAGGACACGACACTAGACCTCGCAACAGCAGTCCGGCTAACGGACGGTCGCTGTGATTGGTCCTACAAAATTTGGCGCTGTGTATTTTTGGATGAAAAATTGTAACTGTACGGGGGATGATTCACAGATCGCTAATTTGAAAGAGTCATTAAGACATTGCTACGTTAGGCCATCGGTCATGGGACCATACAAACTTCTACGACAGCCGTCAATCCTTAACCAACACAATTCTCGTAGTACCTACTATGCAACTTCTTTATAACGTGTTTACACAAATAAATGAATATAATGAATGGCTTATAAATATACCAGCTACCAAGCCATCGCTAGGATTGATTGCGCTGCAATCTCTCCAGCGGTGTCATATAGACTACCGGTACAACGAAGTGCTGAAGTGTTTGTATAAAAACGCCACCATGTCAGGCCGAGTACAAGACAGAGCACAGAGGCGATACTGTTGCAGAGGGGACTGAGACAAGGAGATGTAATATCTCCGAAGCTCTTCACCAATGCAATGGAGGATGCCTTCAAGCTCCTGAAATGGAAACGTCTAGGCATCAATGATAATGGCGAATGCATCACTCACATTATAGTTGGTACAGGTTGGTATATATTTTGTATAAAGTTATTAATATTATATTCTACTGTAATTATATTAAGTAAAATTAGGAAACCTGAGGAAATCATTCTGTACCACTGAGTAGCTTGTACATACAGTTAATAAGATACTTTAATATCTAGTTTTTACTGGAATAAATCATAAATAAATTATGTATATTTAATAATAATATTCATTAATAATGTAATGCTCTATTACAAACGGCAGTATTAATGTATAAAATATGCATTAAAATGACGACATGATGAACTTGCTAAGTGATAAACTAGTAGTTTAGTACATTGCAAGGCTTAATAACACTACCCGCAACTTAATAACTGGCAGTTGCAACTATGACTTGTACAATGTCGAAACTCTTACAGAGAATAAGAATCTTACTTGCACACCTAAAAAATAACATAATTCAAACTTACAAAAAAAATATTAGAAAATATATATTGATATTTGAATACAAATTATAATGATCAGCAGTGATCTCAGTCTGCGTGAGTTCGTCTCACGAGATAAAACCACAAACCATAGTCAGAGAATATTCTACAATCTCCTGCTAGTACTGCGGAGAATGAGATTTCCCGTTAGTACCACCGGTGATATAGTTCGGCTTTACTATTGGGAACGAACAGTCTCATTAGTACCACTAATATTAATTAGTATACATGGTGGTACTATAGAGAACGAGATTTCCGGTTAGTATTACCGATGGTACTGATTGGTGGTACTAGTGGGATTAATCGAACAAAATGCAAAGTGACAAACCAATAGCAAAGTGACCGTAAATTCGACGAATCTACATCAACCTTTGAGTGACTCCAGTCCTCTGTGCAGATTCTACAGATTGTATGTACTTATTTTGAATAATTGTCAATTAAGATCTTTTATACCATTACACCGAACGACACAGTAGACCCTGTCAAATTAATATACGTACTAACGGTTCGACAAGAACATTGTTCCTCGAACTGATGTTATAACTTCTTAGCCCAGCTATAAGTTTCTCCCAACACTACAAAAACGCATTACAAAGATTTTGGAAGTTGCAATACAATAATATAGCAGGTATATCCGTTATCTGCACATATTTCGTACGTTAAAGATTAAACAATAGAATATTTGGTGGAGGGCAGTTCATGACAAAACTAAGTTAAACAATGCGATGTTTTAATTAAGTAAAGTTAAGTAAACTAAGGAAAACCCTGTTGACATCGTTTTGTACCACTGAGTAGCTTGTACATACAGTTATTAAGATACTTTAATATCTAGTTTTTACTGGAATATATCATATATATATTATATATAGTTGATAATAATATTCATTAATAATGTAATTATCTATTACAAACGGCCATTACAGTATTAATGTATAAAATATGCATTAAAATGAGAACATGATGAACTTCCTAAGTGATAAACTAGTAGTTTACTACATTGTAAGGCTAAATAACACTACCCGCTACGTCGGTCTTAAGGCGTTTTTAATTAGACAGTTTGTGCTATAGTTCAACTATCGGACTTTTCACGACGGTTATGATTTTTTATACAAAGTGACACGACACTAGACCTCGCAACAGCCGTCCGGCTAACGGACGGTCGCTGTGATTGATCAGCATTGTGCAGCAGTGAGCATCAGAGCAAAAAACTAAGATTTAAGCAGCATTGAGTAGATTCGAACTACTTTGTCATCACCCCTATTACTCTGAAAATAACATTCAAGTGGGCTGTCTTATAAATAAACCCGCTACCAAGCCATCGCTAGGATTGATTGCGCTGCAATCTCTCCAGCGGTGTCATATAGACTACCGGTACAACGAAGTGCTGAAGTGTTTGTGTAAAAACGCCACCATGTCAGGCCGAGTACAAGACAGAGCACAGAGGCGATACTGTTGCAGAGGGGAGTGAGACAAGGAGATGTAATATCTCCGAAACTCTTCACCAATGCAATGGAGGATGCCTTCAAGCTTCTGGAATGGAAACGTCTAGGCATCAATGATAATGGCGAATGCATCACTCACATGAAAGTTGGTATAGGTTGGTATATATTTTGTATATAGTTATTAATATTATATTCTACTGTAATTATTAAGTAAAATTAGGGAACCTGAGGAAATCATTCTGTACCACTGAGTAGCTTGTACATACAGTTATAAAGATACTTTAATATCTAGATTTTACTGAAATATTATCATATGAAAATTATATAGGTATAGTTGATAATCATATTCATTAATAATGTAATGCTCTAATACGAACGGCCATTACAGTATTAGTGTATAAATTAAAACAAAATGAATTATTTCTGTCACCTAAGTTCTGGCTAACTGGCAGTTGCAACTATGACTTGTACAATGTTGAAACTCTTACAGAGAGGATAAATCCAACTTGCCCACTTAAAAAATAACATAATTCAAACTTACAAAAAAGTTTATTAGAAAATATAAATATTGATATTTGAATACAAATTATAAGACAAACCAACAGCAAAGTAACAGTAAAATCGACAAATCTCCATCGACCTTTGAGTGACTCGTCCTCTGTGTAGACAGATTATACGTACCTATTTTGAATAATTGTCAATTAAGATCTTTTATACCATTGCACCGAACGACACAGTAGACCCTGTCAAATTAATATCAGGAAAATCGCGTACTAACGGTTCGACAAGAACATTGTTCCTCGAACTGATTTTATAACTTCTTAGCCCAGCTATAAGTTTCTCCAAACACTACAAAAACCCATTACAAAGATTTTAGGAGTTGTGACACAATAATATAACAGGTATATCTGCTATCTGCACATATTTCCTACGTTAAAGATATAACAATAGAATATTTGGTGGATACTCCATAGTTCATGACATAAATAAGTTAAACGTTAATGCGATGTTTCAATTAAGTAAAGTTAAGTAAACTAAGGAAAACCCAGTTAAAATTTTGTACCACTGAGTAGCTTGTACATACAGTTATTAAGATACTTTAATATCTAGTTTTTACTGGAATATATCATATATAAATTATATATAGTTGATAATAATATCCATTAACAATGCAATGCTCTATTACAAACGGCCATTACAGCATTAATGTATAAAATATGCATTAAAATGACGACATGATGAACTTGCTACGTGATAAACTAGTAGTTCACTACATTGTAAGGCTAAATAACACTACCCGCTACGTCGGTCTTAAGGCGTTTTTAATTAGACAGTTCGTGTTATAGTTCAACTATCGGACTTCACACGACGGTTATGATTTTTAATACAAAAGGACACGACACTAGACCTCGCAACAGCAGTCCGGCTAACAGAGGGTCGCTTTGATTGCTCAGCAGTGAGCATCAGAGCAAAAAACTAAGATTTAAGCAGCATTGAGTAGATTCGAACTACTTTGTCATCATCCCTATAACTCTGAAAATAACATTCAAGTGGGCTGTCTTATAAATATATCAGCTACCAAGCCATCGCTAGGATTGATTGCGCTGCAATCTCTCCAGCGGTGTCATATAGACCACCGGTACAACGAAGTGCTGAAGTGTTTGTATAAAAACGCCACCATGTCAGTCCGAGTACAAGACAGAGCACAGAGGCGATACTGTTGCAGAGGCGAGTGAGACAAGGAGATGTAATATCTCCGAAGCTCTTCACCAATGCAATGGAGGCGATGCCTTCAGGCTCCTGAAATGGAAACGTCTAGGCATCAATGATAATGGCGAATGCATCACTCATATTATAGTTGGTACAGGTTGGTATATATTTTGTATATAGTTATTAATATTATATTCTACTGTAATTATCAAGTACAATTAGGGAACCTGAGGAAATCATTCTGTACCACTGAGTAGCTTGTACATACAGTTAATAAGATACTTTAATATCATCTAGTTTTTACTGGAATAAATCATATATAAATTATGTATAGTTAATAATAATATTCATTAATAATGTAATGCTCTATTACAAACGGCAGTATTAATGTATAAAATATGCATTAAAATGACGACATGATGAACTTGCTAAGTGATAAACTAGTAGTTTAGTACATTGCAAGGCTTAATAACACTACCTGCCAGGTCGCTTTTTTATTTAACTGTCGCAACTGGCAGTTGTAACTATGACTTGTACAATGTCGAAACTCTTACAGAGAATAAAAATCTTACTTGCCCACCTAAAAATAACAAAATTCAAACTTACAAAAAAAATTATTGGAAAATATATATTGATATTTGAATACAAATTATAATGATCAGCAGTGATCGCAGTCTGCGTGAGTTCGTCTCACTCGATAAAACCACAAACCATAGTCAGAGAATATTCTACAATCTCCTGCTAGTACTGCGGAGAATGAGATTTCCCGTTAGTACCACCGGTGATATAGTTCGGCTTTACTATTCGGAACGAACAGTCTCATTAGTACCACTAATATTAATTAGTATACATGGTGGTACTATAGAGAACGAGATTTCCGGTTAGTATCACCGATGGTACTGATTGGTGGTACTAGTGGGATTAATCGAACAAAATGCAAAGTGACAAACCAATAGCAAAGTGACAGTAAATTCGACGAATCTACATCAACCTTTGAGTGACTACAGTCCTCTGTGCAGATTCTACAGATTGTATTACTTATTTTGAATAATTGTCAAATAAGATCTTTTATACCATTGCACCGAACGACACAATATACCCTGTCAAATTAATATCAGGAAAATCACGTACTAACGGTTCGACAAAAACATTGTTCCTCGAACTAATGTTATAACTTCTTAGCCCAGCTATAAGTTTCTCCAAACACTACAAAAACGCATTACAAAGATATTAGGAGTTGTGATACAATAATATAGCAGGTATATCCGTTATCTGCACATATTTCGTACGTTAAAGATTAAACAATAGAATATTTGGTGGAGGGTAGTTCATGACAAAACTAAGTTAAACGTTAATGCGATGTTTTAATTAAGTAAAGTTAAGTAAACTAAGGAAAACACAGTTGACATCGTTTTGTACCACTGAGTAGCTTGTACATACAGTTATTAAAATACTTTAATATCTAGTTTTACTGGAATATATCATATATATATTATATATAGTTGATAATAATATTCATTAATAATGTAATGATCTATTACAAACGGCCATTACAGTATTAATGTATAAAATATGCATTAAAATGAGAACATTGATGAACTTCCTAAGTGATAAACTAGTAGTTTACTACATTGTAAGGCTAAATAACACTACCCGCTACGTCCGTCTTCAGGCGTTTTTAATTAGACAGTTCGTGCTATAGTTCAACCATCGGACTTTTCACGACGGTTATGATTTTTTATACAAAAGGACACGACACTAGACCTCGCAACAGCAGTCCGGCTAACAGAGGGTCGCTTTGATTGCTCAGCAGTGAGCATCAGAGCAAAAAACTAAGATTTAAGCAGCATTGAGTAGATTCGAACTACTTCGTCATCATCCCTATAACTCTGAAAATAACATTCAAGTGGGCTGTCTTATAAATATACCAGCTACCAAGCCATCGCTAGGATTGATTGCGCTGCAATCTCTCCAGCGGTTTCATATAGACCACCGGTACAACGAAGTGCTGAAGTGTTTGTATAAAAACGCCACCATGTCAGTCCGAGTACAAGACAGAGCACAGAGGCGATACTGTTGCACAGGGGAGTGAGACAAGGAGATGTAATATCTCCGAAGCTCTTCACCAATGCAATGGAGGATGCCTTCAAGCTTCTGGAATGGAAACGTCTAGGCATCAATTATAATGGCGAATGCATCACTCACATTATAGTTGGTACAGGTTGGTATATATTTTGTATATAGTTATTAATATTATATTCTACTGTAATTATCAAGTACAATTAGGGAACCTGAGGAAATCATTCTGTACCACTGAGTAGCTTGTACATACAGTTAATAAGATACTTTAATATCTAGTTTTTACTGGAATAAATCATATATAAATTATGTATAGTTAATAATAATATTCATTAATAATGTAATGCTCTATTACAAACGGCAATATTAATGTATAAAATATGCATTAAAATGACGATATGATGAACTTGCTATGTGATAAACTAGTAGTTCAGTACATTGCAAGGCTAAATAACATTCGGTCATTCGCCACGTCGGTCTTAAGGCGTTTTTAAATTAGACAGTTTGTGCTCTAGTCTAACTATCGGACTAGTCACATACAGTTATGATTTTTTATACAAAAGGCCACGACACTAGACCTCGCAACAGCAGTCCGGCTAACGGACGGTCGCTGTGATTGGTCCTACACAATTTGGCGCCGTGTATTTTTAGATGAAAAATTATAACTGTAAGGGTGATTTCCATACTGCAGCAGTCCGACACAAATTGCTAATTTGAAAGAGCCCTTAAGGCATTGCTACGTTAGGCCATCGGTCATAGGTCCATACAAATATCTAAGACAGTCGTTCACGGAAAATATCAAAGTTTCTACGCCACCATTTCTGATAGAGACTGTGTCGCAGTTCCATCAGAAATAGGGGCCTTGGATGTGACTGGTACCAAGGCAAGGATGATTGCTTGCATTAAATAACTACATCATTAAGGGAAGATGTTCTTTGTATTTATTAGTATGGTATGTAGAATGTAGAAAACTAACCTGATAATAATGTTAACATCTAACAATAAATTAATGATAATAAGTATTCCTTTTATAAAAAAATTGAAAAACAAATGAAAAAAAATATCATAAAAATAACTAAAATGATACCAAAAAATTTAAAAAAGGTTATAAACTACACCAAAAATAATATAATAAAATAGATAAATTCATATATAATATTATTGATTAGCATACGAAAATCTCGAATAATCTGAACATGCTTCGTCTTGAGGCGACTCAGGTGTTACGGTATACTCTTGTGAAGAGTTTGGGTTTGCATTTCTTTTTAGAATATTCTCTTGTGGCACATCTTTGACTGTTGCAATCTTGGGGTCTTGTCAATCTTGTGACAAACGGAGTATGTTTGGTGGGTTCCCCTCCTCTTTCATTTGTACAATGAATCCGAAAAACCCGAAACCCGCGGCTTTGCTCGCGTGATATTTTGATCCGGTGCCCGTTACCCATGGGAACTTCTCTGAGTTAAAAGTGTTATTCTACACTATAAATCTATCCTTTCTACTTTCTTCTCTCCAAGTTTCAGTTCAGCCATTAAAGCGTAATTGAATAACATACATCCAAACATCTTCACACATATCATCTTCACATCTATTTATTAAAAAAAAATGTTGTTAAGCACACAACTCGAGACGAACTCAGGTCGAGTTCGTCTAGAGTTGTGCACTTAACAACATCTTTCTATCAACCTATCGAAAACCTGATATCTCAGCCTCTGTTGCGTTCCGTTTACAAGTGTTTGGTTCATAATAAATGTTAAAAGTTATAAATTTGGACTCAGTTTGTTTGTTTATATTTTGTTTAGACACACTTTGGACAGTAAAAATAGTGAAAAGGTATAGTTCCAGTTGAGTTAGACAATATTTTATTTTACAATGTATATTTTTAGAGCAAAACACTAATATTTAAGCAGCATTGAGTAGACTCGAACGACTTTGTCATCATCCCTGAAGATAACATTCAAGTGGGCTGTCTTATAAATATACCAGTTACCAAGCCATCGCTAGGATTGATTGTGCTGCAATCTCTCCAGCGGTGTCATATAGACCACCGGTACAACAAAGTGCTGAAGTGTTTGTGTAAAAACGCCACCATGTCAGGCCGAGTACAAGACAGAGCACAGAGGCGATACTGTTGCAGAGGGGAGTGAGACAAGGAGATGTAGTATCTCCGAAGCACTTCACCAATGCAATGGAGGATGCCTTCAAGCTTCTGGAATGGAAACGTCTGGGCATCAATGATAATGGCGAATGCATCACTCACATTATAGTTGGTATAAAAAAAAAAATAAAAGATAAAAAGCCTCGAGTAAAGTTCAGTTGGTATAGGTTGGTATATATTTTGTAAATAGTTATTAATATTATATTCTACTGTAATTATAATAAGTAAAATTAGGAAACCTGAGGAAATCATTCTGTACCACTGAGTAGCTTGTACATACAGTTAATAAGATACTTTAATATCTAGTTTTTACTGGAATAAATCATACATAAATTATGTATAAGTAGTTGATAATAATATTCATTAATGATGTAATGCTCTATTACAAACGGTCATTACACTATTAATGTATAAAATACATGACGACATAAGGAACTTGCTAAGTGATAAACTAGTAGTTCAGTACATTGTAAGGCCAAATTATACAACCAGCCACGTCGGTCTTAAGGCGTTTTTAAATTAGACAGTTTGTGCTCTAGTCCAACTCTCAGACTAGTCACAGACGGTTATTATTTTTTTATACAAAAGGATAACCTCGCAACAGCAGTCCGGCTAACGGCGGACGGTCGCGCACGATTTGGCGCCGTGTATTTTTGGATGAGAAATTGTAACTGTAAGGGTGATGATTTACATACTGCAGTAGTCCGACAGAAATCGCTAATTTGAAAGAGCCCTTAAGACATTGCTACGTTAGGCCATCGGTCATCGGTCCATACAAATATCTACGACAGTCATTCAAGTTTCTACGCCACTATCTCTAATAGAGGCAGTGTCGCAGTTCCATTAGAAAAAGAGGCCTCGGATGTGACTGGTGCCAAGGCAAGGATGATTGCTTGCATTAAATAACTACATCATTAAGTGAAGATGCTCTTGGAATTTATTAGTATAGTATGTAGAATGTAGATAACTAATGTAAATAATGTTTAAGGTAGGTATCTAACGATAAAATAATAATGATAAGTATTATTTTATAAAAAAAATGAAAAATAAATGAAAAAAATATCATAAAAATAACTAAAAACATTCCAAAAAAATTTTGAAAAGATTAAAAATTACACCAAAAATATAATAAAATAGATAAATCCATTAATAATATTATCGATTAGCATACGAGTATATCCTTATAATCATGAATAATCTGAACATGCTTCGTCTTGAGGCGACTCAGGTGTCACGGTATACTGTACTTCGATAAGTTAGCTTTTTTGTGAAGAGTTTGGGTTGGCATTCCTTTTTAGCAGATTCTCTTGTTGCACATCTTTGGCTGTTGCAATCTTGGGGTCTGACAAACGGAGTATGTTTGGTGGGTTCCCCTCCTCTTTCATTTTTTACTATGAATCCGAAATTAGAACCTTCCAGTTGAAACCCGCTCGCGTGATATTTTGATCCGGTGTCCGCTCCCCATGGGAACTTTTTTGAGTTAAAAGTGTTATTCTACACTATATATCCATCCTTGTGGAAAGTTTCAACGACATCTGCTCAGCCATAAAAGCGTCATTGAATAACAAACATCCAAACATCTACAAACACATTCACATCTATTTATTAAGAATAGATGGTAAGCGCATAACTCGAGAAGAACTTGACCTATTTAATCAACCTATCGAAAACCTGATAACGGTGAATGTGGTAGACAGAATTCTGAAGACAATGGCGCGTATTGGGAGAAGCCTATGTCCTGCAGTGGACTGCAATAGACTTGACCAGATTGGCTAACTATTCTCCAAATGTTTCTCCAAAAGTTCTACGGAAGATAAAAAAGATATATTCAAAATTCAAAATATATGGGTAACAGGATCGGAAACAAATTTCCACGCGGGCAAAGTCTAGTTTATTACTTATAATATTAATAGGATAGTAGTATAAATAGATAGGCTAAGTAGTTCTAACAAAACAAATGAGATAAAATTTCGGTGCCACTGAGTAGCTTGTACATAGTTAATTACTAGGATATCACTTATCTCAGTTAAAATAAGAAGTAGGAACTATGGCTGTGAAATGATACTAGAAGAGAAAAACTTGGATCTTGTAATATATACACTAAATAGTTTACCAGCAGATCTTTGGGGAATCAATATGCTTTAAAGTTAGTGGCAGACGGTATGCCTGGTAATGGCGTCCCGAATCCCGGTGGGAGGGTACACCAAAGAAATGCTGACTTCGGGGTCGCGTATTATGGCGCGCTGTGCAAATGGTCTCACTACCAGGGCTGTTCAGCTAGAAGCTACAGTACCTTCCCAAAATCTCATATGCTATCTTTATTGCACTAAATTGGAGATGCCATTTCTCTAGCATCCGGTGATTCGTAACAAAACATGAACAAACACCATGTATAAAAACCGTGTGAGTCAATACAGTGAGTCCTCATTGTACTTGATACCATGTACTCGACGGGCAATGAGGGTAGACCGATACAGTTGGCCCAATAAGAACTAGCTCGGCGGTCGTCAGTACACCGTGATCATGATACTTGGAACAGCGTCGAAATATCGGAACATGATAAATATCCCGTTGAATTTTATAATAGTGAAGTTGGAGTTGTATTTCAAGGAGAAATAATTGTATTGCAAAATGATCTCCACAAAGCCTGTGAAGCCCCCAGTAAGCTTCTGCGTTTCTGAGCGGAGCTGGGCTGGCTGCTCTAGCCATGTAACCCTGCACGTACAATGGCCCAAAAAAGGAGGCTAGGTGCGGAAAAAAAGGAGTCCCAATACAATTGCAAAATGATCGACATTGCAAGAATGCATTTGAACCTAATTATTTGGAGCACTTTTGTATAACAGTATACTAGAGAGATTACGTCTCCTATAATAGTCTCAAAGCTGTTGGCACCATCTTATAATAGTCTTATCCAAAACATAATCATATTCGTTAGCCAGCATATCATAGCCAGACTTACTTGAACAGGATGCGATTTTTTTAAATCTAACTTCGATTTCGTGTATATATTCCAAAATAAAAATTACGCCAAATCTTTCAGGCTCTTTCTTCTCCTTTGTTCTTTGCGTGGATAGCTCATGACCTCTTATTGTGGTGTATTAAGACTCAGTATGTTAGTTCGTTACCTTCTCACATCTTTTCAATTCAAACATATTTCCACTTCAATACCACATGTTTATTATATCATTATAATTTGTTCCATTCAATCATTGCACATGCATTTTAAATGCTCTTTGATAAAACCATTATAAAATTACAAATATTTTAAATACGTACGTTACGTATAACGGGGTGAATAAGGATCCAAGGGTGGATAGGGATAAAATGGTCAATGGAATATTTTAAATTCAAATTAAAAAATCATTTATTCTGTATAGAATACTAAACGGCACTTACAAAGCGTAAATATCAACAATATAGAAACTCAGCGGGCTTTCCTTTTTTTTGGTCTATTATAATACTTAAAAATTCCTTTTACTAGATTTCAAATAAGCCTGTTATCAGATATTAGATGATTCTACTATCAATTAAAATGAACTAATCCAAATATAGCTGACCATTTTAGCCCTATACACGCCTGGATCCCAATTCTGTACCCCCCAACTGAGTACTGAACTGAAACTGACCATGAAAAAGCTAGTTCAAGTGTTCTATAAAAATATTAAAATCTTTTTCATAAATTACAATTATTCTCTATGACACCATAGTGAGTCAAACTTTTACAGCAAACCTTATTTCCTAATATAATTTTAATTATTATATTATATTATTTGGAGAGTACCTAAGAAAATGTAAAAAAAATGTGTATATAATTAAGAGGAAAAATTTGTATTTGTATTTGTATTTGTGTGTGTGCGTGTGCGTGTGTGCGTGTGTGTGTGTGCGTGTGTGTGTGTGTGTGTGTGTGTGTGTGTGTGTGTGTGTGTGTGTGTGTGTTTTTTTTTTTTTTTATAGAGGTATGGGCAAATACTTTTACATATCATCAGGACCACTTAAGTGGCCTGGTATGTCGGACTCAGATCTATGTCAATACCGACTAAACCTCCTCCTCTTTCTCCGGCCTCTTGTTCCCCGCGGAAACCGCCGTTAGGCATTACTTCGCGGGGAGAGGTTTAAGCTATTGCTCTACGAGCTCATTGCTCCTTCTCTTGAGTTTTTAATTGTAGCTCTCCTTCTCTCTGCGGAGCGGAGATCTTGGAGAACTTTTGTTGCAAAAGCACTAGTCGCGTCCCAAGCCGTCTGCGATGACAGCATTGCATCGACTAAAGTCTCTGGTTTGATGGTCTGTCTCAGGACGAGCTCCAGATCATTGCGCAACGAGTTAAAGCGCGGACACGCAAAGAACACGTGCTCCGCGTCTTCGGTGACTCCGGTACAGGACGGACATTCTGGAGAATCATCGTGTTTGAAGCGATTGAGATATTCTCGGAAGCAGCCATGTCCTGAGAGCATTTGTGTCAGATAATAGTTGACCTCGCCATGATTCCGTCTCAGCCAGACATTTACTTGCGGTATTAACCGGTACGTCCACCTCCCTTTTACTGCAACGTCCCACTGCGCTTGCCATCGACGTATGCTATTCTGCCGCTCTTCGACTCTAAGTTCATCCGTACTCATTGTCGATGATCGTCGTCGTCGATATAGGGTTTGCCGTTCCTCGGCTAGTACATGGATAGGTAGCATTCCGGCAATTACGCCCACCGCTTCTTCAGACACTGTGCAGAAGGCACTAGTCACTCTCAGGGCACTCAGTCGGCAAATCGATGCGACTTTTCTCCTAGTGTCCTGAACTTTGAGGGCATCCGCCCAGATGGAAATTCCATAGGTCAACACCGAAGTCACAACCGATGACAACAGGGATCTTCTGGTCTGTTTTGGGCCTCCAACATTAGGCATCAGTCGAGATAGACATGTTCTCACTACAGATGTCTTGGCACTTATATGCTCCACTTGTTGCTTGAAATTTAGTCGGGTATCAAGCATGACTCCTAAATACCGTATGAACGGTTGTGATGTGATTTCATGGTCACCGACTCGTAGCGTGATGGTTTCCGCCTGCTTTCTGCTTGTGATTAGAACAGCTTCGGTCTTGTGCTGTGCTAATTGCAATTTCACAGTATTCATCCACTGGTTAACTCTCTCGAAGGTGATATCAAACGCGAGATTTATTTCGTCCAGATGCTTTGCGACGATTACTACAGCCACGTCGTCAGCATATGCCACTAGTTTGACATTCGCTGGCAGGACTATCCTCAGCAGACCATCGTACATGACGTTCCACAGAAGAGGACCCAGAACTGAGCCCTGTGGTACTCCTCCAGTTATTTTATATTCCCTTGGGCCATTCTTCGTGTCGTATTTCAGGAGCCTGTTTGTGAAGTAGCTCGCTACCATCCGACGTAGGTACCCTGGTACGTTCTTCTCTTCGAGGGCCCACATGATGTAGTCCCAGTTGGCGGAATTGAAGGCATTCTTGATATCTAATGTAGCTACCAAGCAATACTTCTTCGCACCTCCCTTCCATCTGGTCCCTGCGATCGCATCCTTGGCTATGGTGACGACAAGATTGATCGCGTCTAGTGTAGACCGCCCGCTTCGGAAGCCATACTGGCTGTTAGCCAAAAATGGCTCGACAACTGCTTCGATCCTTTGGTGGATTATTCGTTCCAGTACCTTGCCTGCCGTGTCTAGCATACAGAGCGGTCGATAGGATGATGGTTCATCCGGTGGCTTTTTTCCTTTAGGGAGTAGTACCAGCCTCTGCTGTTTCCACTTCCCAGGGAAGATTCCTTCTTTAAGGCATGTTTCGTACATTTCCGAAAACAGTGCCGGTGCTGCCTTTATAGCGGTTTTTAAAGCAGTGTTTGGAATTCCATCTAATCCTGGTGCTTTTTGGTTCCCTACTCGGTTATACGCTTCCATCAGCTCTTCCATCGTGATAGGTGGAATTTCCTCCAGTTTGTACTGTGCTGCTGAGAAATTGACCTCTTGTTGTTGAGGAAACAGCGTGGTTACAATTTTCTGTAACAATTGTGGACATGTGGGCGATGGCATCGACTGGCTTTTCAGCTGGATCATAGCCACCTTATACGGTCTGCCCCACGGATCCTTCTCCACTTCGTTGATCAGCTCCTTCCAGCATTTGCTTTTGCTATCTTTGATAGCTTTGTTCAGCATTCGACGTGCTATTTTGTACTCTTCCATCAGCTCAGGATAATTTTGTCTGCAATGGCCACGCTGAGATAGCCGTCTTTTTTTGTGACACGCTTTGCGTAGGGCGCTGATGTGATCGTTCCACCAGTGCACCGGCGGACGTTGATTCACGCTACGTTTTCGAGGCATACTCGCGTCGCAGGCTTGGACCACTCTCGCCATTAGGCACTTGGTCTTTTCCTCCGCATTTCCAGAGATGATTGTGTCACTGTCAAAGGCTATTGTGAAGGCGACGGGGTCGAAAGATTTAGCTTTCCACCCAACCACGTTGGTTTGCCTGTTTGCTCTTCGAGAATTCTGGCTGGTAAATATTTCCCAAAATATAGCATTGTGGTCACTAGCGGTATAGCTATCCATCACTTCCCAGAAGTATCTTCCCCTAGTAAGGCTGCTGCTGACGAAAGTGAGATCAACGATGGACCTTGCCTCCCCTCTTACAAACGTCGGTGTACTACCACTGTTGAGCAGGACTACATCTAATGCAGTGATGGCCTCCAGCAGTGCTCTACCCCGCGCATTAGTCTCTTTGCTGCCCCAGTCGGTTGCCCAGGAGTTGAAATCGCCGGCTATTGCCACTGGATAATGCTGCTTAGCGTCTTCGATCAGCCGGTCTAGGAAATCGGTATATTCATCTATAGAAAGACTAGGCGGTGCATAGCAGCTATAGAATCTAATTCCATCTATCCATGCTGCTACAAAGCAAGCTTCTCCAGTGTTGACTGTACTTTGGAAAGGAAACTTACCGCAAGACCAAATGACGGCTTTAGTGGTGCTGTCCATTTCCCATGGTTGGTTGCTGAGATGTTTATAGGGCTCCGCTATTAGTACTACGTCCAGTTCCAATTCCCGCACTGTCTGCATAAGTAGGTCATGAGCCGCCTCACAATGATTGAGGTTGAGCTGCAGTATCTTCATGTTCTTTTATTCTTGAACTTCAGGAGTGCCTCTCTAAAAACGGGGCATCGCCTAGTACCAGCATGGTGGGCAATATTTTCTGTGTTGCGGTGTTCAGTACAAAGAGCACACCGAGCTGTGTTCGTACATTCAATGACTTTGTGACCTCCTTGTCCACATCCAATGCACATGTGGGATCGGTCTATTCCGCTTTTACAGTGGCCAGCGAGATGCCCAAAGTGCCAGCATTTATAGCACTGAATTGGTCTTTCTACTGATCTTATTCGGCAGTTGACCCAGCCAATTCTAATTTTATTGTTGTCACTGCGTACTTTCAGCGCTAGTGGTACTGAAAGTGTCACTAAGGCAATTTGGGTACCTCTATAGGCGTTGCGCAGTGATTTAATTGCGTCCGATGTGATCTGATGTTCACCTCCAACCGCCTTTTGCAAGGCTGCTAGGATATCTTCCTTCGTTGTGGTGTCATCTAGGTCTCGTATTTCGAGGTCTTCTTGCGGTCCTTTGCTGATCACGGTAGCGTCCTCTTTTAGGAGGTCAGATATAGATTTTTGCAATCCTTGGCCTTTATCCTTGTTCTCCTTAGTGAGTATGATCAGTAAGTCTCCGGTAGCTGTCTACCGTAGAACGGACCATGTCGTCAGGAATGTCCTTCTTGATCCGACAGAGGATATCGGCATAACTGTCCTTCTCGTTTGGGCGAATGATCAGCGCGTTTGGTCTGGGAGGTGACTTTCGTGGCTTCTTCTGCTTAGGCCTTAGTGGAGGTTGCTTAGGCTTTGGCAGTGAGTGCTCCAATGGGTGTTTCGAAAGCTGTTCCCTGTGCTGGTTCTTCCTGTCTTTCTTTGATTGGACTAGCTTCCAGTCTGTCGTCTCCTTATTTATGGGGTCCTGCGCTATCTCCTTATGGGCAGGGCTCGGTGCTGAGTCCTTCATCTTTTTTGTCACCTGTTTTTTGTCAGACTGAGGAGACGTCCGCTGCTTTCTTTTAGCAGGCCTATTATTGCCATGGTGCTCCTCGACTACTGATTCACTGTCTGCTTCAACACCGGTTATTTGACCAGATGACGGCGCTGCCACGCCTAAGTTCTTTGGTTTCACACACAAATGGCGTTTCCGTATGACCCGCCACTCCTCATCTAGGGTTTTAAACCTCCTCATGGCGTTACTAATACTAGTCGCTTTGGCCTTTATTTCTTTGTGGACATTTAGTTTTGTTTGAAGGAACTCTTGATGCTCTTCGATGAGTTTCTCAAGGCGTTCCAAGGCCTGTGTCCTCTTCATTTCAGCACTTGTTTCTAGCGCTGCCTCTTGGGCTTGGTGCCCATTTCCATCAACTTCGTCTTTATTAAAATATATAATTTTTTCCATGTTGTTCCCACGAGTACCTAGGGAAGATCAATGGTCAACTCCAGCAGAGCCCCGGTTGCCGGAGCAAGGTCACATAATTTCGCCTGGGGGGCGGACCCGGTACCCCAGGGGAACCGTTAGCGACGCCGAGCCCCGGCGCCATACAGTCCTCGGCACGGTATCTGTACACCTTGACTTAAGGGAGTTTTGTCCGCGGGAGCTATTTTATTTCGCCCCTACCCTCTGCTCCTAAGAACAGCGAGCTTCCTCCTATCCGCAGCTGGAGACGCGCCCGGTAGCAGTTTCTCCTCTGCCCCGAGTGTGTGTGTGTGTGTGTGTGTGTGTGTGTGTGTGTGTGTGTGTGTGTGTGTGCGTGCGTGCGATCGTGCGCGCATGTGTGTGTGTGTTCATTCGCTATGTGTGATCTCAAAATTTCTTTACAGTTTTTTCACAAAAAGAACAGCACTTCTGACCACTGAGCTACTGGACCATGTCTTGAATATGTAAAATACTACTTTACTTTTTTTTCATGGTTTTACAATAATTTTTAAATAGCATCAATAGCTCTGCATTTTAAATGTCGTCATCAGTTTTAAGGATATTTAGGTTATTTAAATACTGCTGTAAGGAAATGATTCCATAAAATATTCAGAACAATTCGTAGTATGTATATAATTAATTTAATTATAGTAATACGTGGATAAGTGTATAGGTATAAAGGGAATATAGAACGTTGAGGAGTAAGGTTATTTTAGATAATAAAAATTGTATTGCAATCATGTTAATTCAAAACAATCTGTAGCGTGTATATAATAATTGTAAGATAATAATAGGTGTGTATATGAAAAGGGAAATATTGCAATATTCTAGGTATATTGTAAATAATGTCATAAAGGAGACAGAAATGATTTCATACAATCTTGGGCCCAGGGTGTAAGAAGATGAAAGTGGTGTCAATTAATAGCTTATATATATTATCAACCTTTTACTGAATATTCTGCGGATTTTGTCAGTCTGAGAACAGAGATATAAGAGATTATGTAAAAGTGACATTATGTTACAATCTTTAACCAACAGCTGATTCCTGAAGTGCAAAATGTGTTCTTTTGCACTCATAATTATTATATTTACTAGAAAATGTTTGAAAAATCATATGAACTTCAAGCTATAGGTAGGTAACAGGTGAAAAGATAGAGAAAGGATGTCTAAAATAAAATAAAAAATCATTTAATATAGTGTTTTATTCGCCTTATATTATAATTAAAATGTCGTCTAGAATATGAGCCCAGCAGCCTATAGGTCGTTTCCCTACAATACAATTCAGTACCAGTAACGCATTACTATAGCCTCCCTTCTTCTACGAGAGCCGTCGACTAAAATATTAATAAAATAAGTTTTATTAATCTTCAGCTACATTAAACAATACATAATTAACTGTTCCGTATTAGGGTAATAAAACATTGTTTGATAAATAAATAATTCTTTGCCATAACTGTAAACAATCTCCATAGGCCTTCTAAATATATATGTATGTATTTTACACCTGCCAGGATGGTAGCTGGTTAGATGAGGTTATATTTACTCACAGACTGAGGTGCAAGCCATTGCCGGATCACTGACAGAATTGTTTCATCGTGTAAGGGTGGTCTACCCAGTGTATTGCAATGAGCAGTGGATATCCCACAATTCACACAGAAATCCATAGTTTCAATAATATCCAATTCACAAGCCGGCGGTAAAATCCAAAATAACAATCAAAATTAAATCAAGTCCAACGTGTGAGCGATCTTCGGTGTCCAACGTAGTATAAGGTAGGCAGGGTCAGAATCCGTAAAATACAAAGCAGTGGTCGTAAAAAATTACAAATAATCGGGAAAGCAATCAAAACGCATTGGAAAATACGAAACTAGAGATGAAGTGAATATATTAATATTAGTTAAAAGATTACTTTCAAGATTCAGGTATTAGTAATCCGACCGACTATGATATGGTAATATTGCTGATATCAGTAATATTTCAGATCTTGTTTACTATCTGACATGGTCGTGTAATATCATTCTGTTTTCGATTGGTGAATATTAGTCTATGGAATGGATTAGTGTGTGATGTATTCGCTCGGATCGTATTAACTTCGTTGCTGATTGGTTGCTGACTGAGAATAAATATTCATTACTTGGTACCATTTTTATAAACAATAATTTGAAACTTGCCATCGCAAACCATGTTGGTTAGACTATTCTTATACACAGACATAACTTGTATTCTAAGTATCAAGCAAGTCTTATATTGGAAGCCGAGGGCAACAGCTACTAAAAACTAATTTACTTACTTACAAAAAGAAACACAACTGGTCCTAACCTACCCATATCTGTATTTAAAATATAAGAAAAATGTGCCACCGACTTCAAGTAGGTACTGTAACTATGTTTGTTATTATTATTATTCCAGTCCTCAATCACGATGTGTCAAAGTATGCTGTACCTACTATCATACATAAATCAAAATCATTATTAAAAATATATCAATCTTTCATATCTTCAGCGATAATAATAGGTACCTACCTAATCAGTCTATTCAGCGCAAGAAGATTGACCTATATTTATTAGTGCAATAACATGTCAATATTAATACAATCATAGATCACCGCGGTATTTGACGATTGGTTGTCGGTAAAATATTACTAATATTCAAATATTAGTTAAGATATTATAATATCATGAAACTAATATATTAAGATTAGCTAATACCAACGAATATCGGTACTAACCCATCTCTACACGAAACGAATGAGCAAACAAAACGGCAACTGTCAGTGTCAATGCTATTATTATATTTTTATTTTTTTACTGTCATGCCAGTGACAGCCTAAAAATATAAGAGAGATTTGAATCGATATTAAATCGATAATCTTTAATATTGGTTTTTCAGTAATTAATTGATATTTGGTTTAATAATATGACTGTAATTATTATGCACTATATTGCATGTAAGTATATTATAGTGCATTTAATTACTTTGAGTTAATTATTTACTGCAAATGTGTAATCGATTACTTAATCGATAATCTACCGAAAACTATTTTCTCATATTTCTCCGCTGCCAGACTGAGAATTGAGGTGATTTTTCATATTCTAAGACACAAAAATATGACTGATTTTTTAGATCATATCTCAACTTATTCCATTTTGGGCCCACCGATTTCCGTCTCCTTTTTAGGCTATTTTTAAATAGTATTATGTGTAATAGTATAAAGAAACAAGGTGTGACAAATTCCAATCCAATGCGTAGCATGTATATAAGTAATTAAGTATATGATAACAGTAGAATAGATTAGACTTTATTGTACACCAGTAAACACATACACAGTTTTTAAATTTTCATGTTTAAACTTTCATATGAGTCGCAATGAAATATGATAAACGAATCATTCTGCGATAAACACACGCATTAATTCGAAAAGCATTGAAAAGTCATTGGTGTGTGCCATAGGAAAACCTGGGATCGAACTCGAGACCTCGTCTCAGCAGTCCATTACCCATATCACTAGGCTACCGCGGCTTGCTTTGTTTTCCGATACTATGTGTTATTCTGATATATAAGCTATGTTACTGTGAAGATCATTCTCACTCACTCATTACCATCCATTCAGTATTTTTTACGAAACGAGACGCCTCAGTAGATTCAACAGAATTTTACGTTCTCCGCACAACCAGACTATCACCTTCTTTTCCGTGGGAGAATACGCGTGTCCAGTGGGGCACCGTTCCACCCTCGCTAAGGGTGTCGATGTGGCGTTAAATGAAATGTGTAGGATAATTTACGGGCTGTCTCAAACCAATCCCACGGAACATGATGTGCCCTCTTGTGGGTATAGCTCCATCAAATGTTCGGCGAGACATAGCCTGTGCATTGGAAAAACATAGACAAGTAATAGATCCCCGGCACCCACTGCAACAGTATGAAATGCCTCTTGTCCGCTTAGAAAGGAGTTTCATAAGAACTACCCCGTCTACAGACAGACCCCCACAGCGAGTACCTACACTGCCTTCTTGGCCATATCATATCTTACACAATCCATCCATCTCCCTCTATAGCCATCCACTTCTATAGTCAGTGACTTTACTATTTTTATCTCTAATATACTCATCCCTGATTTTATCCGTTTTGTCACACCATACTTAGTAGGTATAGTTATAAGAAAGTGATTGCAAAGTATGTTATTCAAAACCAATAAGTAGCCTGTACATAATTAAGCCTGTAAGAGATTGCCAGAAGCGATAAGGCCGCCCTACGTGTTGTAATTCCTTGGTGTACAATAAAGTCATTATATTTACAAATATACATGTACATATAAAATTATCTAATAATAATCTGTTAAATGTATATAGATACACCTATTCTATAATGCGTAAGTAGTCTAAATACAGTACAGGATATAAAATCTATTTTTTTGAAGAAAATAAAATAAAACCATAAAAAGATAAAATAAAAAAAAACACCTAAGTAGGTATATTGAAAAATATATCACATATCAAAAAAGAAGTAGTTGTTTACGCTATGGATTAAGTTAATTTAGAGTAAGACTGGTTGGTAATGAATGAAATACTAGCTGTTGCCCGCGGCTTCGCCCGCGTGGACTTCTGATCCCGTTCCCGCTGCTCCATTCCGAGCATTTTCATATTTGTTCACCTTTTAGACCTTGTCTGGACTTCCACGAATAATTCAAGACCAAAATTAGCCAAATCGGTCCAGCCGTTTTCATGTTATGTCGTGACAACGGAAAACGGGTTTCATTTTTATATATATAGATTATTTGCGTTCAATTTTTTCAAATGATTGATAGGTCTACGTAAAATGACGAATTGTGGTCCCAAAATGTGCTCAAAATGCGCTCTATACGCGCAATACGCGTTTTTGGGGCGTTTTTAGAGGGTAGCACGGGGTGCAACGGTAATGCACGAGTTCAAATCTACCAACCATAGATTATTATCCAAACAAACCGCGCAAAAAAATATACTAAAGATTGCACTACTCCTGATCTTGAACCAGTTCACCAATCACTATAAGTACCTTTATCATATTAACGTGTTAAAAAACTTCTATGTCAACGCATCGTACAACAAACAATTACTGCCATTCACTTACTCAGCTGCACTGCGTGGAAATTTGAACAACTTTGGCCAGTGACTTTACTTGATGACACATTACATTTAGTTAGCGAAACCTGTGCTTTCGTGCACTGTGCTTGATGCTTCGGCTAGGTTGCACTAGTCGTGGTCACTAGCTGATTAAAATTATTATATTTACCATAATTATGATCGCGTTAATACCCGGGTTTCGCTAACCATATATCATGCAACCCGGAAAGTTTAAAAGCGAGTATTCAGGAGGTGTTTCGTAAAAGTTGAATATAAGTAGAAACAAAAATTATAAATTAGAATTCCTGACCCCTTTCAAACCAAATATAACTGACATTCTCAATACAATAAAAGTAGAAACAACAATTATAAATTAGAATTCTGACCGCTTTCAAACCAAATATAACTGACATTCTCAATACAGTAAAAGTAGAAACAACAATTATAAATTAGAATTCTGACCGCATTCAAACCAAATATACCTGACATTCTCAATACAATAAAAGTAGAAACAACAATTATAAATTAGAATTCTGACCGCTTTGAATCCTGGACAAATTCGAGTAATTTTTTTATACATTCCTTGAACTCCAAGGAAGGTTTTTATGTAACAGCGGGAAGGGGATCAGAAGTCCACGCGAGCGGATAACAGCTAGTATTTAAATAATATTAAATAATTTAAGGAAACCCTGTTCTACTGAATTCAGCACTATCTGTAGCATGTATATAATTAATTATAAGATACGCGAAAACATAATTAATCTTTACCAAATTGTAGTGTGTACATATTTAATTATAAGGTACTAATAGTGTGTACAGTGTACATAAAAAGACTCAAATAAATTAAACCATATACCATATAAATTTACAGCATAGGTAAATATCCGTGTACTCCCATCCGTCCCACCTGTTCTGTTGAGTAGTTCTGTTGGCAGAACTACTGGTAATTTTTTTCACATTACAATTAATCGATTAGCCTATCACTGTCCACTGCTGGACATAGTATATAGCCCTCGCTTTCGCTCAATGTTGGGTGACTTTGCCCAGACGGGTTAGTTATTTTTTGTTATACCATAGGCTCGCGTTTGACCACTATCATGATGGTAAGTGATGATGCGGTCGACGGTGGAGCACGCTTGCCTAGCAGTAACCTATTCACTCTAGTCTTGAAGACTTCCAAGTTATAGCTATCCGGAAACACAGAGTCGGGCAGGGCGTTCCACTCTCTCTGTACGCATGATGAACGTAACACCAAATCGCTTGGCACTTATAAATGCAATGTCTACCATGTAGCGATGGCATGTCGCAGTACGCCTGGTCGTTCATAGTGCTACAGGGTTTTATTTCTCTGGCAGTGAAATCGTCTGCGTATTTTTCCGTTCGCCATCTTACAGCACTTTACGGATGAGATGGGACGGTAATATTATTTCTTTATCACCATCAGTTTTAGGGATGTTCATCAATATTTTCACCCTGCCCTTATTCCATATTTATTTATTGTATAGTATATAAATAATTCTAAGACAATATTAGATATAAATAAGGTTAATAACGTTTAAAAGTGTTCAATAGCGGTCTCATAAGAAAAACTGTGCTCTACTTTTTTTAATTGGTACCAAACGCATGAAATAGACCTGCAGGTCCTCAATTACTACACCTATAAGACTATTCGTTGAATCTATTATTTTTATACTGCTAAGGCTACGAACGGGCTTGATAAATAGTATAATTAATAGTATCAGAATATAACTCTCGAAGCTAGTTTTGTTATTTTATTTAATTATATAGATACAACCTAAGTAAAGTTAAGTAAATATATTACTGTAGGATAGTTGTCATAGTTATAATAATATAAATACTTCTGTGAACCGCGATATTTAATGCCAATGAGTAGCCTGTACATATATTTATAGTTATTTGTAATTATAATAATACGTATATATTTAACCGCGGTAGCCTAGTGGTATGGGTGGTGGACTGCTGAGACGAGGTCTCGGGTTCGATCCCAGGTTTACCATGGCACACACCAATGACTACGATGCTTTTCGAAGTTATGTGTGTATTTATCGCAGGTTTATAAGTGCCCGGTTGATGGCAATAGGCTCGCCCCCTATTACATTGGGACCTAAATATACACTGGCGAAATGTGGGTGCTAGCACCTCTGCCTACCCCTTCGGGGATATAGGCGTGATAGTATAAAAAAAAAAAAAAAAGTATATATTTAAGTACATATTTTTTACTTTGTATCCCTCTATTATTTAGAGGGGTCACACTCACTATAAAACCAGAATTGTTACTTAGTACACGATACAAAAACAAAAATTTCCTACGGGCTCTTATTTTTCAAAATAAAAAAAAATACTAACGTGCTTGTTACCTGCCTTAGCAGTATAAAAATCATCCTTGAAATTCAAGGGATAGTATTGGAGATAAACATTTGGAAAAATAAAATATACATGAGGACTTGTAAGGCCTATCTTATGAAATGCAGGTAGAAACTAGAACAGAAGTACTAGACACTAGAACAGTAGAAACTCCATTAGTTGAAACTCCAGTTGTCTAATGTAGGAACCGGGTAATTCGCTCAATAATAACCATACTTAATTTTATATAATAGCTTTGACTTTCGTCAATTTGTGACGACGGCCATCTTGAATAGATTTTCGTCAAATATAGATAAGATCAACTGCGACAGTTCAGTAATTTAACTTTGAAACAAAAAAAAAGCAACCAAATCAAAATACGTTCATCCATTTTTATATAATTTCGAAACTTTTAGCATATGTTCAACGAACTTAAATATAAGTAGATGTTATTATAAAAAAGTGATGCATAGATTCTTAAACAATTTGTAGCATGTACATAATTAATTCTAAGATAATAATTAGGTGTACATAAATAATTTAAATATACAACATGGCAGTCTTCCTCAAATTGTATTCATTGTTGTATTATGTTATAAAGCACACGATATCTTCCAGTGTAATAAATAGTTGTAGTAGGTAAACAGGCTATTTGACAAGGTCGACCGATTCTTCCCTATACTACCTAATATCTTAATTTATTCTGAAAAATATATGCCTTGCAAAATAATATCATCATTATCATGGCGTCAGTATCACTGGCGTGGAACTTCACTAGTTAAAAGACCATAATTGTGTATTTTGTGGTATGACAGACAGACACGTAAAGTGAGATGGTTGACAGGATAAACAGAGAGGTTACTTCAATATTATCCATTCAAAACTTAGAGTCCTTCCGGACTTCGAAATCGCATATCAATTCCAGTAGACTACTCAGATGAGAATACCTACCATAGTAAATTCAGATCAATTTTTGCAATGGTTCTTCCTCTGTTAGGGACGGACACAAAACTGATGGGACATTTTTACATATTTTCAATTTTTAATTTAATTTTTTTCCTGATAATAGGGATGAGGATTAATTTGTTTATTCACAAAAAATAACTAGTTTGATACAATATGATGAACTGCTAAAACGTAATTTTCTTGCAACATACAATTTTCAAGAAATTTAAAGCAAGTTTAATTTCTTAAGCTGCCCGAATTTCCTTCATACAGAGTCGTTAGAAAAGTAAAACATCATGCTTCCGTATCGCGTAGTGCATAATAATATGCGTGGATCGTAAGAAATTATCGCATTTATCTCAGTCTGCGTTACGTCTAGACGTATATGGTTCATAATAAATAGAAAAAGCTATAGATTTGGATTCAATTTGAGAACTAAAAATAATGAAAAGTCATAGTTTCAGTCTAGTTAGGTAGATGATAATATATTTGTAACGCATATTTCGACAGTAAATACTAAAGTATTAGGCAGTATTGGATTGAATCTTCATCAGTACTTTTCATCTTCGCTATTCTATTTGAAATATTGAAATAATTTTGAACAGTAGGTAAGCAAACAAATTAAGGATAGTATTTAGGTAATTTAAATACATTTTCAGATTACAAAAGCGAAGTACTTACATTCTATACCAATTCGTAGCATGTAGGTATATAGTAATTGTTAGATGATAATAATAAACTTAGCTTAACGAAATCTCTCTGAAGCTGTATGGAGCGGGTGAATATTAGGAAGGGGTGAGAATAAGATTTAAAAAAATAACAAAAACAAATCTCACGTGAAATTCGTCAGTTTTTGTAAACCCTAGCTCTTTGCCGACCCATTAAGTCTTGGAATTCCTTACTAGCGCACGTGTTTCCTTCTTCCTACAGTCCCGGGTCCCAGGAAAACTCATCTCGTCCGTCTCAGGCCTTCAAACTGAGCGCCACCATAGTAACACTGTACGTGTTTGTGTATGGCGAATCTCTTACCATCAGGCGAGGTTAAGTCAAATTGATAAAAGTACCAAAAATTAAGGATTATGACCTAAATCTGGTAGATACTACAGTGTCAATTTCATCATTTTGATGATGACTTATGTTGACTATTATGAGATCCAAGGCTTAATGTTGTCCAAGCCAAACCGGTATGCCTGTCAACGGACGAGGCTCTACAGTAGTAGTATTAGGTTTAGGTATATAAGGTAAGTTAATATCAAGAACGTGTGTTATCTAACCAGTACCACTGAGTAGCTTGTACAGTATGTCTATAGTTAAACATTATTAAAATAATATACCATAATGGTAATCATGCTTAATAACACATAACATAATAACACATTTCAGTTTAGATCGGCAATATTAAATGCATCGATGCGACTCGAACCCGCGATATTTCCCTTACAGGGGAAACGCTCTAACCACTAAGCCACGTCTCGAGTAATCGAAATTCCCCCATACAACCATCTTGGGGCGATGGTGAGAGACATCTACCGACAATCATACGAACTATCGGTCACAATCAATGATGTTACAATCTTTTTTTTTAAACTTTTTTTTAAAACTCTAACCAAGTGATTTGACATTGTTGAAAAATATTTATATTAAAATAATAGAAAAGTGTAAGTTTAATTTATTTTGGTGTAATAAGGTTGAAAGTTATTTAAAATAAAAATATTTGTACCTATTGAATATACATCGTAATAGTGTGTAGAAATAAGCCAGATACGAATATAACCGCGGTTGTCCAGACAAACCCGAAAGGGTTTTTTGTCAACCATGTACATCACATGCTATAGTGACCATGTATGTATACCTAAATATTAATAAATAAATAAAAAATCAAATTACCTAACATTTTTTTTAAAAGCAATTGATACGCTAATTGTTTCAAATCAATTTTTATAAGAAAATTAGAATGCTCCGACTTGGCTAGTTCACAGACTAGTGACCGACGTGGTTTAGCAGTTAGAGCAATCCCCCTGTAAGGGAAATATCACGGGTTCGAGTCTTGTCGGAGCATTCAATATTTGCGATCTAGATTGACTTGAAACAGTTGGCATACTAAACACTTGCTATAACTTAGGGATTTCGAATATATTTCTGTGTTAATCCTGACAATATCAACCAATCCCATTGTATACCTATTAAGTTCTAATCACAATACCTAACATTCAATACTCTTGGTACTTTGTATATCTATCGTTAATTAACAACCTTAATGTCTCTCTCATACGAATCATATTATTGTTCTCTTTGTAATCTTAGAAAAAACGTGCAAAATCGAATAAAAAGTGTACCGGATTTAAAAAAAAACCGAATTTGAATTTAAAGTGTACCGGATTTTGACAGTAGGTACTTACTTGAAATTCCGCTGAACTAGTTTTTGCAATTTTTAATATTTCGAAATAAAATATGCGTAACGTTGAAAACCAATTTGGCAAGAGTACTAACCGCTGAGCTGAGCTTTTTACACAGATCGAGATTAGTGGGGTAAGGTACAAAGTTCTACAAATAACGTTTATCGCGTCATATACCTACCAATGATTTGATAGGTTGAAAACAGTGATGCCAGCAATTTAAGGAAACTCTGTTCTATACAATCTAGCACTATCCGTAGCATGTATGTATTTATAAGAAATGCGAGCAGTAATATATAATAATCTTTACCAAACTGTAGTGTGTACATAATTATTTATAAGGTACTAATTAATAGTGTGTACAGTGTACATAAAATTACTAAAATAAATTAATCCATAACTATTTTATAGCGTAAATATAAATCTAATAAATCAGGCAGCCTATCGCCGTCTACTGCTAGTAATAGGTGATTCCCCGAGTTTCGGGTGGCTTTGGTCAGGCGTCGATAATTACATAATCTGTAGCATGTGAATATTAATAATAAAAATATATTAATAGGTGTATATTGTAAATAATATATTAAAAAACAGCTCATAATATTAACGTGATTAAATTTTATTTTTATAACAAAATAAATCAAAATTCATATATAAAAAATACAAAAATTATAAAAAGTATGAACAAAAAAAGTAGTTGGTATCTTAGAATAAATTAGTACCTAGTTCTCGTCACTTTTTCTTTTTTTACTACCGGAATTGTAACAGCATTCATAGTAAGCAATATTAAAACTAAATATTGGATAATCCTATTACTTACGTAGTAAACAGAGTCTTTCCAGCGCTTTGGAATTCCTTACCAGCTCACGTGTTCCCTTCTTCATACAGTCCCGGTTCCTTTAAGCGGGGCGTGAAAAAGCATCTGATGAGGCCGTCAAGTTGAGCGCCACCATTGTAGCACTTTACGTGTTTGTAATGGTGACCCTCTTTCTTAAGACTTTACCTTCGGCTTACCATCAGGCGAGGTGAAGATCATGACAGGACTCACATCTTACGATGAAACATCTTAATAGAATAAAAGCAATTTTAATCTACACTTCGTCCGGTTTCGTGATAACTGTTTATTCATACAAGCAAATTCCAAATTATTTTTTTTGCAAAAAAAGCATTCAAAATTTTGATAAGCATTACAACTTTTAAGAATAATTATAAGTATTGTGTAGGAAAAATAGTACCAAAAAATACAAACCAAGGATTATACTCTTTACCAATCTGTAGTGTGTACATAATTATTTATAAAATACTAATAGGTATGTACAGTGGGCTCCAAAAGTTCCTCGACACCTTAAGATTCATAATCCTTTGACAGATTAAGTATAATTCAACCAAATTATTATATATAGCTGAGCTGTGCCACCATTGTAATACTGTACCTGTTCGTAATGGTGACCCTCTTTCCTAAGACTGCTTCAGCTTACCGTCAGGCAAAATGAAGTTAAATTGACGTACCATAAAAAAGCGTTAATAAATAAACTAGATCGATGTCTTGTTTCTTTATAAGAAAATAAGTAAACTCCTACAGTAACCTAAACTTAATCGCATTAATAAGCAGATCTATTATCCAGTAGCTTCTAAGTCTAGGAGTTGTTCATACATTATTGATAACACACTTGTACTATCAATGTAAACCTTTGAGAATGCCGCAAGGCGAAACCGGTTAGGTACAATAATAAATACAGAGAAGTACAAGTGTGTTATCAATAATGTATGAAAATAAGTTCCACCAAATGCCATAAATCAACAGTATAAATAACTAGTAGTTGTCTAATGATATCATCATAATATATATCATCGATATGTTTGTTTCGAATTGTTTAGGAACTTTTGTGGCCCACTGTACAATTGTATATAAAATAGCTGTAAAAATTAGACTGTAGGTATGTCTCGTGTTACATTTACAACATATTTTTTTAAATGCAAACGGTAAAGGACAGTCAACAAGGCAGTACGATGAGAAACAAAATAGGTACCTTAATGCTGCAACCTTCAAATTAAAAAAAACCGCGGTAGCCTAGTGGTATGGGTAATGGACTGCTGAGACGAGGTCTCGGGTTCGATCCCAGGTTTTACTATGACACACACCAATGACTTTTCGATGCTTTTCGAAGTTATGTGTGTATTTATCGCAGGTTTATAAGTGCCCGGTCATTAACCGGGCACTTATAAACCTTCGGCTTCGCCACCTATTACATTGGGCCCTAAACATAAACTGGCGAAATGTGGGTGCTAGTGCTAAGCACCTCTGTCTACCCCTTCGGGGATATAGGCGTGAGTTTATGTTATGTTCAAATTCAAATTGCTGAAACGCTGCCAGTGTTCTGGGCTCCTTTGCACCAGACACGACCCGAGGCGGGTTATTTACATGACAAAAGCTTGGCTGTCTGATCGACATTCATGTACTTAATGACCTTGTAATATATTTAAATATTTACATTAATATAAATACAATTCAAATTATTCATTTTGTGAAACATAATATGTTACAGAATAGTTGTTATACAGTACAGCTATGTTCCGCCGACGACGGTACCTATACAAAATTATCGAGTCTATATTTCAAATTCTAAAATTAAAGAAACACATGCACAATATTACAATAAAAAAATTATGTCAAGATATAATAGCAAAAAATATAATGTCAATAATTATGTCCAATGAAAATATCAAAATATTAGGCCCAGCATACGACTACAGTGGCGTGGCGGTAGTTAACGCTACTGCTATACAGGGGTACGATTCCCACTCAGTGCAAATATTGGTATGGATGTTTCTCTGTATAATATGTAATATGTATTTACAAAAAACAGTATCTAAGTATGTTTATCTGCATTACAGAACCCATAACACAAGCTAGTTAAAGTATCTAGGAGAACTGTCTAGGACGTGTTGTGTAGATTGTCCTAGTATAGTTATTCATTATGAGGCATGTCAAGTGTTATCGCATTTTGTCGTCGCGTGTGTTATCGCGTTGTGTCGACCCCATTCATGACAACAACATTCATACAATCAAAATTATTAGTTTTTTAAATAGAGGTTATTATGTATAAACTATAAGATTAAATAGGTTAACAGTGTACATATATATCCTATGAGTCTTCACGTAAACGCTTATATCATTTAATTAGAAATTTAATAAAAAAATATTATAATGATATGTAACTAAGATAAGTATAAGTATTGATAAGTTACTTTTTTATAAAAAATAAATAAAAATATATAAAAATGATAAAAAATAAAAACAAAAAAAGGAGTTAGATTGCTCAGAATGAATTAGGAGATATTTATTTATTAAAAATAATATAAGTGTACAGTGTACATAATATCTTTGAACCTGCCGTAAAAACTTCAGTCATTTAGTCAGAAATGAAATAAGAAATAAGCTATATTTTTTATAGGAAATAAATGAAAATAGATACATAAAAATTATAAAAAGTAAAAACGAAAAAAGAAGTAGTTATACTGCTTAGAGTAAATCAGTAGGTACTTATTTATTAAAAATACATCTATAACCTCATTTAGTGCCCCTTTCAATCTCAGTACTTTTGTACTTTTTGTACACTTTTCTCAGCAATTTGAGTGTAGTGCAAAAAGATTGATTTACAACTAGAATTATTAAAACATTCATAACAAAAAAACAAGATGTTGAATAATCTGAAATAAAATAAAAATAATTTAATATCAGAAGAGTCACAATTCTTCATTATCTGAATTGCTAAATTTATTATTTCACATAATATTATAAGTTTTAAAAACATTTATAAGCATGTTAAATGCTGGTATTCTTTATCCAATTTTTTTTAATGGCATAATCAATTCTAAGAAAATAGTAGAGGCATATAATTTTATTTAACTTCCTATTTCGAAAACAGTAAATACTTAAATGTGCATATGTAAAAAAATATTACATTTGAATAAAGTAAAATCTTCGAACCTCTTAAAACCTAGGGTGTACCGATAGAGCGCCACAAAGATTTTCGAAGCTCAAGCCAAACTCACCCGCTAGCCGGTCAGACGGCAGTCGCTAACGTAAATGTCAGTATCAGCCAAAGAGTAAAAGTAGTAGAGCGGTGCCAAAATACAACTTTTGGATGCAACCGTGATTGTGATGATAAATAGTTCGAGCTGCTATCTAGAAATCGTCAAACATGGTTCCAGATCGTTGTTATACTCCTATATAGTATGATAGTAATGTACATTAAACAAAATATAACAGAAATACTTAAGATGGCCACCAAGTCTAAATTTGACTAGGCATATTTTATCTAGGATAAATAGTAGGTATGTTCTCAATGGTCCTGTCAAATTCTTTACCAATCTGTAGCATGTATATATAATTAATCTAAGAAAATAATATAGGCTTATAATTTTATTTAACTTTATATTGCGAAATCAATCATCAATAGGTGAATATTGTGCTACTTACATACATAATCTGGCCAAAAATACTGTTACAGTAAAAAAGAATATTAAAATTGGATTTAAAACCTGTCCTTATTTCAATAAATCATTGCATTTTATGATTTTCGCGCCAAACTGTGTTAAATGTTTTTATTATGAAAATGGAGAAGGATACTAAAAAGATGGTAATTCCTGTGTTGGCGTAAATATTTTTATAATATTTTTAAAATTTTTGTTTTTAAAATAAGGCACGAGTAAGGTACATAAGTTCTAGGGTAATAATATTTATAAAGTCACGTTCCAGATCCAGAACTTCAAAGCAACTGAGTAGCCTGTACATATATCTATAGTTAGATGTAATTACAACATACTTAGGTACACTTAGTGATAAAAATTCTAGTCTTCCATTTAAGTGGTATAAAAAAATAAAAACATACTTATTAAAAATGGCACTAAGGTCATCGGGCCCTAGTCTTTTCGCCAGACAGCTGGTACATACATATGCGGAACAACAGACGAGAGTTTGACATTGATTTGCATTTCGGGGTTGGAGGACTCTGGTTGGGTACTAAAATATTCACTTAAATCTCCTATAGTGCATATGATTGACATATCAGCCGATTAGTCACTGTATATCATATTCTCAAAATACCACATTCGTTAAACATCACATTCGCAAAATACGATCATCGCATGTGTTTGTGACCAAGGTCGGGCAATACTTTGAGATATCTTCTCTGGAGTCCACCAGATTCCCCGGCCACGTAAACCGATGTGACCCAATACCATGCGGATTCAGTCGATTAGAATTCGAAACACTCACCGACCCGGGGGGCTTCCGCACGCAAAACCAAAATAACGTCCTCTTATTATTAAATATGATTAAATATTATAATTATAATATTAAATATTAAGATATAAGAAAATATAATATTAGATATAAGAAAATGAACTCAAAAAAATATTAACAAATCTGTAGCCTGTATATATATAGTTCTAAGATAAATAATAATTAGCAATACTCGAGACATCTTGTGTCGTAAGCGACGGTAATCGTTTAGCGTCACGGCCACGTGCCACAAAGCACTGAGGTTACCAAATAATAGAATTTTAAACTTTACCGTTATACTGTTAAAGTTTATAATTAATTGGCATTTTGTAGAGTGAATGACGTAATGAGCTGAACTTTTTTTAATTTATTTTGAACTTTAAGTCTATACTTATGAAGTCTAAAATCTAACGGTATTTTTATGATCTCATTGGTTTGTTTAATCAGAGAGAGACCAGGTGACAGGGCCCACGCTCTAATAATTCTTACTAGAATGAAATAATATCGTCTGATACTCTCCAAGACGTTAACTGGTAGTGCTTGTGGGGCTAAGCACGTAATTAATTTCCTTGCGATTTACACCGCATAGCAAGGAATCGGGTCCATATTTTTTTCCAAATTTATTTAGCTGGAACATTTCGGTTCGGAATTTATTTTTCGGTATACCCAGTTTTTTACAAAGTGCCCGATTGGCGGCAATAGGCTCACCCCCTATTTATTACCTGGCACCGAAAATCATTGTTGGCAAAATATGGCTGTTTAATACACCGCTGCCTACTGTGATTACGGGCGTGAGCAAATGTATGTATGTGTGTATGTATGTATGACTGTATGGATCTATGTGTGAAATAATATAAATACTATAAAAAACCTTTTCATACTGTACCACTAGTAGCATGTGAATATTAGTCTTAAGTCTTAATCTTTATTTTAGAATTCTATCCAGACAATAGTCTTAAAGAGAATTCGGAATTTGTTTATCCGTTTGCGATTGAGAAATACGAGAATAAATTAGTTTGCAATATTTTGCGACACTGCACTAACGGTGCCACTAACTGTTGATATAACAATATAACATGCATTATTGGTATTCACCACCGGTTGTCCTGCCTGCCTGTCAAACTTGCTAACGACACGGCTAATCCAATGGCCAAGCTAACCCGACACTACACCGAGGATATCCCGGCCTTCAGCCTGTGCGAGATTAGGGGGGCCTCAAACATCTTAAAAACAACAAGATACAGCATCACTTCAGTACTTCTGAAAGCAGGTGGAACACCGATACTTAAAGTCCTTCAGAAGCTCTTCAATTCCATCTTATTCGAATGTACTACGCCGGAAGCATGGAATAGAAAAGTGGTGTTCCTGTTCTCAAAGAAATGTATTGTGACTAAGCCTCGCTTAAGAACTACAGACTTATCTCCCTTCTGAGTCATGTTTATAAGCTCTTTTTGAGAGTTATCACAAATCGTCTCGAACGCAGATTTTATGACTTCCAGCCCAAACAAGCCGGTTTCCGAAAAGACTACAGTACCGTAAACCACATCCATACGCTGCTGCAAGTCATACAAAACACTTTGACGACCTCCGTGGCGTAGCGGTAGTGAACGCGACTGCTACGCAGGAGGCGCGGGTTCGATTCCCGCTCAGTGCAAATATTTGTGTGCTTGAATATGAATATCTGCATTGGTCTGGGTGTTTCTATGTATAATATGTATGTATTTACAAAAAAAAATGTATCTATGTATGTTTATCCGCATTCTAGAACCCGTAACACAAGCTAGTTAAACTATGCTTACCATGGGTCTAGGTGACGTTGTGTAGATTGTCCTAGAATATTTATTACACTCTCTTCAGCGGTGTCATATAGACCACCGGTACATTGAAGTGCTGAAGTGTTTGTATAAAAACGCAACCATGTCAGGCCGAGTACAAGTTCAGAGCACAGAGGCGATACTGTTGCAGAGGGGACTGAGACAAGGAGATGTAATATCTCCGAAGCTCTTCACCAATGCAATGGAGGATGCCTTCAGCTTCTGGAATGGAAACGTCTAGGCAGCAATGATAATGTGTATAGTTATTAATATTATATTCTACTGTAATTATCAAGTACAATTAGGGAACCTGAGGAAATCATTCTGTACCACTGAGTAGCTTGTACATACAGTTAATAAGATACTTACATTAATATCTAAATTTTACGTGAATGTATCATAATTTTATAAATTGTGAATATAATTCAATCAATGTTAGTGGTGAATACATCATTCACCTTCGTTTTCCCGACGATATCGTGCTCATGGCAGGATCGCTGGAGGATCTTAACACAATGCTCGAAGACCGAGTCTCTCAACAGCAGGCCTAAAGATAAATATGGACAAGACTGGTCTTAAGGCGAATGCTCATATTCTAAGGCCCGCCTCAGTATCAGTTGGAGGCTTGACTCTCGAACAGGTACGTCTATCTTGGACAGATGGTCCGATTAGACAGGGCAAATTTCTAGGCGAAGGTCAATCGTCGAATCCCACTCGGCTGGGCAACGTTCGAGAAGTTGCACAGCGTCTTCTCTTCTAAAATACCAGTGTGTGTCGTCAGTGATGACCTATGTCGGCGAGACATAGACCCTCACTATGGGCCTCATAGGAAAGCTCAAGGTTCAACAGCGACCTATGGAAAAGGTTATGCTCGGAATTTCTCTGCGAAATCAAAACGAAAGTTGCCGACGTTGCCCCCAGGGTTACCAAGCTGCAGTGGCAGTGGACGGGGCACGTAGCAAGAAGAACAAATGGCTATTGGAGCTGGAAGGTTCTCGAAGGGAGACCGCGTACCGGTAGACGACGCGTAGGATGACCTCCAGAGAGATGGACACACAACATAGTCAAATATGACGATTTCTTTTTGTTTCGTTTTGAGGTTGCAGTGTAATGCAGAATATTAAATATTTTTTTATTCGGAATTATAATAATATTAGAGAGTAGTAATTTATTCAGCGGGCGATTATATTCTGTACCACTCTGTAGTCTGTAAATAATAGTCTATGTACCTGTACCTATAGTTACCGCTTTTATTCAAGTATAGGGATATTTAAAAAAATATTAAAGTATTTTTTTTAGTCTAATAATTTTTTAATATTTCCATTATGGAAGGATGTTACGTCAATAATCGGGGATCATTTTATTTGTAGCTTGAGGTTGAGTAGTCGGCCTTACGATCAAGCGGTCCCTGGTTCGAATCCTGGCCATTATACTACCAACGTGAACTCACTCCTAACACTAGACACTGACCTTAGTTGGAGGATTTAGATGAAATAATAGTAATTTCGGTTTTAATTTTTTAATTCCAATACTTTTTATATAGTCCAACCGGTATATTGACAAACTAATTCATTTAAAAAGGGTTTATTTATTTCAATTTTATCTTTTTAAATTTATTAACTCTGTATATAGTTAGAAGTAAGTTACAATAGTTTTACTATTAAAGCCAAAGCGACATTATTCTGTACCACTCTGTAGTGTGTAAATATATAGCCTATTTAGTGTGACTACTCTTACATTGTAAAGTAACAAATCCATTATCTTAAATCACAATTAATTAAACCTAATAAAATATGTTTTAAGATAAACAAGTAGATATAATAATTTTAACGAATTAAATAAATTGAATGTACTAAATCTATCTACATATTTGTAACATGTAAATAATAGTTTTCATATTATTGTTAGGAACTGAAAAAAAGTAACAGTAAAAATAAAAATACATTTCTTGTGAAACAATAGTGGTTCAATGAAACTGCCTCCTAGTGGTATTTGTAGTACATTATATTCACCTTAATTTCACTTCTTTACACATTACATTAACTCACAGTAATTCCTTATAATAAACACTTATTGCTATCTAGCTTACTTACACTTCTTACAGTAAATAGGTACTTGGACTTGCTTGCTTGACAAATGAACGCCAACTGGGGCTTCTCCCCCAAACATTTAATTTTTATACTTTTAATGTTTTAATTTCTACCCACATTTTATCGAACAAACAAGAGCCAAGTAAATCTAGAAACATACTTTTTCTACATGGAATCAATTAGGATATTAATATTCATAGTCCAAATACATTCATAATACAGTTTACAATACTTATTTATTTATTTAAACAATTACTAAACTTATTTATAGCTTTACTAATCTAACACTTGGGATATCCCAATTGAGCAGTCCGACAGAACACCACGTCTACATAGAATCTCTCTCAACCGTACACAATAACAACACACTTTTTATGTAAAGTTAGATAATAATTCTAGGGTTATCGTCCAAAGATCAACATCGTTCTGAACCACTCGTAGTTTGTAAATAGTAGTCTGTAAATTATATATAATTATCTAATAAGAAGATTTATATTTTTCTATAATAATAATTTAAGTAAACGTCATAATTTCAATTTCTGAACAACTCTGTAGCCTGTAAATAATATTTAGGTATAGTAAAGTATTTAAATATTACATAACTTTAGTGTGCTCACGAAGAAGACATGCTTGTATTCTCTGGACTACGTTTGTAGCATGTAAATAATGTTTCCGTCTGATACTCTCCAAGACGTTAATTGTTAGTGCTTGTGCGGCTAAGCACGTAATTAATTTCCTTGCGATTTACACCGCATAGCAAGGAATTTGGTCAAAATTTCACTTCAAATTGTAGAGCGAACATAAAGCCTATTTTAATTTCTCAAAAATATACATACTTATGTCACTTTTCTGGAGGTAAAAGAAAAGAAAATTAAACTAGATTACAAAAAATTTCAAAATTTCACCCTAAACTCTCACTAGAGTGAACTTAAACACTGACAGCACACACTATACTATATTTCTCAAGTTATTTACCGGTAACTGTATACAACATTATGTTGCGTAATATAACATCAACTAATAGACGGACAGGGACATTTTTACAATATTCAGGTATTTCATATATAAGTATTTGATTTTTTTATTTAATTAGAGTCAAATATAATTTCGAGATAAGACGAATGATTACCTATATCTAAGGATTAAATTAAAGATTGTACATTAACTATTACAAAGAATGCTATAAATCAAAAAATGATTAGCTATTAATTGCAGAATTAAATGACGCTGTCAAAATCTGCTTAGGTTTAGATTAGTATTTAAAGATTGTACATTGATTACGCGAACAAGATTACAAAAATGCAGTAGTGAAGTAGGTACAGGCAGCTACTTACGATGTGAGGCCCTGATACTTTAGTTTAGTGTATATATTATAAACTTATTAGATAAGAGTGCTCGTATATACCTGTAGCAGAATTTACGTAAAATTTACTCTATATTTAGTAATGATTTCCTTCTGCTGAAAATCCTTTTTTTTTTTCGGAAAGAGATTCACTCCAAAATGATCATCATTTTATTAAAGACTTATCAAGTACCTAAACCTGGGTTGCACGACCTCACTTCAACATTAACAGTACAGTTAAAGTACCGGTCAGGTATAAAACAGGTTGCACCATTTTACAATTGTTAAAATGACGTCATAACTTGACGCTAACTGTAACCGGCCACGCTCAAAAGTCAAATTCTATCAAAAAGATAATTTTGATCGAGCTACTAAATATTCTGGTGCAGAACATTTAGCCAAACCATTAGAATCAATGTTAATGTTACTGTTAAATTTGACGGACATTTTAATTTTAACAGGTAGGTGGTGCAACTAAGCCTTAGTATAATAAATTCTGTTTACAAGGTAGGACGCAACGGGATATCCCAATTGAGCAGTCCGACTGGGGGAATACCTCCACCTTACAGAATATCACGTCTACACAGAATCACTCTTAACCGTACACAATAACAATACACCTTTTTATGTAAAGTTAGATAAAAACCTATGTGATATTAATTATAGGGTTAGTTCGTGCAAAGATCGGAACCTTTCTGAACCACTTGTAGTTTGTAAATAATAGTCTGTAAATTATATATAATTATCTGATAAGAAGTATTTCTATTTTTCTATGATAATAATTTAAGTAAACGATGTAACATGAAATTTCTGAACAACTCTGTAGGCTGTAAATAATATTTAGGTATAGTAAAGTATTTAAATATTACATAATGTTAGTGTGCTCAAAAGAAGACATGCTTGTATTCTCTGGACTACGTTTGTAGCGTGTAAATAGTGTTTCCGTCTGATACTCTCCAAGACGTTAATTGGTAGTGCTTGTACGGCTAAGCACGTAATTAATTTCCTTGCGATTTACACCGCATAGCAAGGAATCAGGCCAATTTTTTTTTTCAAATTTTCAACATTTTCGGTTAGAAATTTATTTTGAGCATACCCATTTTTTGTTTTGTACAAGTGCCCGATTGCCGGCAATAGGCTCGCCCCCTATTACGTGGGTCCGAAAATCATAATTGGCGTAATGTAGGTGTTTAATGCACCTCTGGCTAAGCTATACCTAACACCAGGGCGTCATAGTATAGCCTGAGTAATATAACTATTGTAGGTTAGTTTGTACATTGTAATGAACCTTGGGGTATCACGTGTCAAATTATGGGTAGGCCAAATTAAGGCAATTATACGTAGGCAAATTAAGAATTTTATTTTAATGTGTACATTGAAATCTGCAACCACAGTATATAATTAATAATAAAATATAATGTAAATAAAGCTTTCTGGTTGATAGTAAGTCATATTCATAGGATATTGTAAAAAGTAATACGTATATATTGAAAAAATATTATTTATTCATTTTCCTTAAAGCTACCATTATAGGGCATTCGCCTACACAGTACTGGTACTTAACCTAAAGTCTTAACAGAAAAAATCTTAACATGAAGTTATAATCTATTTATTTATTGAAAATTAGGATATAATAGTAAAACAACACATATTTATCGATTTATTTGCTATATTACAATTTGTTATACTTGACATTTCTTGCTGCTGCGTGCATATTTGCTGATCCTGACATTACTTACAACTGATCACACATAGTTGCTAGCGATATGTAAACTTTCATCTATAGCTTGACGACAATATTTCCGAGACCCTTTTGGAACATATTGGCATTGGTGTAGGATTTCAAATCGAGGGCGGTGGCGGAAGAACGTCTTGCACGTCAACGGCGACGCCCACAGACCCAGTTAGGTGGTCTATTACACTATTTGCCCACAATCATCTATTATAGATTTGTCTGTTCCTCAAGCTGCTTACTATGTGTAAAACAGTTTAAAGACCGTGTTATTTGAAACTTCAGTGGAACATTTTGTAGTATTGTAATTCTGATAGGAATTCTGCTACGTCTCGGTGTATGTACGTATGTATTATAAATACGAACATATTTCCGAGACCTCATTGGAACATATTGGCATTGGTGTAGGATTTCCAATCAAGGGCGGTGGCGGAAGAACGTCTTGCACGTCAACGGCGGCGCCCACAGACCCAGTTAGGTGGTCTATTACACTATTATATTTGCCCACAATCATCTATTATGGATTTGTCTGTTCCTCAAGCTGCTTACTATGTGTAAAACAGTTAAAAGACCGTGTTATTTGAAACTTCAGTGGAACATTTTGTAGTATAGTAATTCTGATATGAATTCTGCTACGTCTCTGTGTATGTACGTATGTATTATAAATACGAACATATTTCCGAGACCCCATTGGAACATATTGGCATTGGTGTAGGATTTCCAATCAAGGGCGGTGGCGGAAGAACGTCTTGCACATCAACGGCGGCGCCCACAGTCTCAGTTAGGTGGTCTATTACACTATTATATTTGCCCACAATCTATTATAGATTTGTCTGTTTCTCAAGCTGCTTACTATGTGTAAAACAGTTAAAAGACCGTGTTATTTGAGACTTCAGTGGAACATTTTATGGTATTGTAATTCTGTCATGTGGTTCAATACGTACAGATATTTACGCACGTTACATAATATAATTCCGTTTCTTAATAACATTACTAACTTCATCAATGCTCAACATATTTCAGAGACCGCATTCGAACATATTGGCATTGGTGTAGGATTTCCAATCAAGGGCGGTGGCGGAAGAACGTCTTGCACGTCAACGGCGGCGCCCACAGACCCAGTTAGGTGGTCTATTACACTATTATATTTGCCCACAATCTATTATAGATTTGTCCGTTTCTCAAGCTGCTTACTATGTGTAAAACAGTTAAAAGACCGTGTTATTTGAGACTTCAGTGGAACATTTTGTAGTATTGTAATTCTGATAGGAATTGTGCTACGTCTCTGTGTATGTACGTATGTATCACAAATACGAATATATTTCCGAGACCCCATTGGAATATATTGGCATTGGTGTAGGATTCCAAATCAAGGGCGGTGGCGGAAGAACGTCTTACACGTCAACGGCGGCGCCCACAGACCCAGTTAGGTGGTCTATTACACTATTATATTTGCCCACTATCTATTATAGATTTCTCTGTTCCTCAAACTGCTTACTATGTGTAAAACAGTTAAAATACCGTGTTATCTGAAACTTCAGTGGAACATTTTGTAGTATTGTAATTTTGATAGGAATTCTGCTACGTCTCGGTGTATGTACGTATGTATTATAAATACGAACATATTTCCGAGACCCCATTGGAACATATTGGCATTGTTATAGGATTTCAAATCAATGGCGGTGGCGGAAGAACGTCTTGCACGTCAACGGCAGCGCCCACAGACCCAGTTAGGTGGTCTATTACACTATTATATTTGCCCACTATCTATTATAGATTTCTCTGTTCCTCAAACTGCTTACTATGTGTAAAACAGTTAAAAGACCGTGTTATTTGAAACTTCAGTGGAACATTTTGTAGTATTGTAATTCTGATAGGAATTCTGCTACGTCTCTGTGTATGTACGTATGTATTATAAATACGAACATATTTCCGAGACCCCATTGGAACATATTGGCATTGTTGTAGGATTTCAAATCAAGGGCGGTGGCGGAAGAACGTCTTGCACGTCAACGGCGGCGCCCACAGACCCAGTTAGGTGGTCTATTACACTATTATATTTGCCCACTATCTATTATAGATTTCTGTGTTCCTCAAGCTGCTTACTATGTGTAAAACAGTTAAAAGACCGTGTTATTTGAGACTTCAGTGGAACATTTTGTAGTATTGTAATTCTGCTTCGTCTCTGTGTATGTACGTATGTATTATAAATACGAACATATTTCCGAGACCCCATTGGAACATATTGGCATTGGTGTAGGATTTCAAATCGAGGGCGGTGGCGGAAGAACGTCTTGCACGTCAACGGCGGCGCCCACAGACCCAGTTAGGTGGTCTATTACACTATTATATTTGCCCACTATCTATTATAGATTTCTCTGTTCCTCAAGCTGCTTACTATGTGTAACAGTTAAAAGACCGTGTTATTTGTGACTTCAGTGGAACATTTTGTGGTATTCTAATTCTGTCAGGTGGTTAAATATATATAATTATGTCATCACACTTACTTTAGGTAGGTATGTAAGGGAAACTGGGGACACTTGATCCCTATGGGAGACAAGGTACACCAATATTTTTAAAATTACTAAGCGTATTAGACTATTTTTAATATGGTGTGTAAAAATACTCTAATACGCTTAGTAATTCAAAAAATATTGGTGTACCTTGTCTCCCACAGGGATCCAGTGTCCCCAGTTTCCCCTACATTTTTCATTGAGCGATGTCCCAGTGTAACTGTATTATAAATACGCCCCTAAGGCTGTATATACAGTTATGGTATTGTTACATTTTATTACAGTGTCGTAGTTGTAAGTTGTACATTAATGATGATAAACAACCCGAACCAGGTTGTAATGCTTTGATGCAGTTTATATATAGGTAAAATGTTTATATCGTAAGAAAATATGGTTACAATATCACACTACCCTTATTTTATATAATGTTTTATTAAACCAAACAACCTTTGTGAGTCTGCTTTTTATATAACGTTGAGAATAGCTAAGACATACCATGTCATACGAGAGTTCAAACTTCATTACTACTTCCGAAATATCATAAAATTAAATTGAAAACGAAAAGCCACGTAAGATTATGTTTAGGTTAGGTTCCCTGGTAAAAAAACTCAAGTGAGTTGGTACAAAACTGAAAGAACTCTATTCATTTGGATATTCAGAATTATATTACTACAATGGCAAAGCTGGACTGCATCCAAGGTTACTATCATGTGGGATGCGGTCATTTAACGACTCAAATATTTAAAAATAGCTTTTGATTCGGCATTTTAATTTTGTACGTATATGAATTAATTGGAGATTTTGTTGATAATAATTATCGTAAGTTTAAGTAGTATATACTTGTACATTAAAATATACCTGATGGACGAATATGGTAAACCAAATAGTTGTAAGTCAAAGTAAAAGATAGGTATACTAAATTGGGTGGAAAAGAACAATGTTGGCTTAATTATTATCAGTAGTAAATATCAGGAGCTTGTCACAATATGACGCCCTGGCATTATGATTTAGGTAAATCTATTTATATAGTACTTAATTTAATATTTGAATTTAACATAGTTAGGTATGCTCACTAATTTAAAAAAATATATTTAGGAATGATTCTGATTTATAGTAGTTTTATTATAGAAGAGTATAGCTGTATGTGGAAATGTTATCGATAAGTACATATTTTAATCTACTACTTGTATATTGACATAAAATTACTACATGCAGGCAGGTGCTCAAATTTGTAGATAGACAGAGCTAGTCGCAATATGACGGCCTGGTGTTAAAACATTATTCACAAAACTAAATTGTAATACTGTTTATAAGCAAGTTCATTAAAAATTTCGAAGTAAATTAAGTTAATATTGACAACTTGTCTGTGTTAGCTCTATTACACCACTAGTTTTTAACTGCTAAAGAATCTTTTGGGGCTGGTATGAAACGTTTATATAATATTTAAAAAATAATACAAATACTCCTATAAAAAAAATATTTTTTTAAGTATTTTCAAAGTTACGAAACACGCTCATTATTTCATGACCCCATTTTGTGTTGTGACCACAATGAGTAAATATAATATCAATGAATAATGCCTAACGAAAACGAGTAAATTTTTGGTAGATCAGAATTTGGAATAACTTAACCGGAATTAAAAGTAATCAAGCGTCTGTAGCTTAGTGGTTAAGGAGTCGACCTTACGATCGAGAGGTCCTGGGTTCGAATCCTGGCCATTACACTACCGACGTGGACCCACTCCTAACACAAGCCTATACCTATTCTTTGAAAAAAAATACTGCTAAGTATTAAGTAAACATTCTGCTTTGTGAACAAATATTTGGTGATTTTAGGGCTAATCTTGACATTTTTTTTTAATTATTAACTACATACTAAACCCATCCGTTTAGTATCGAAAAGCTATCGTCTCATCAAATTTTCTATGATAAATTTATTGTTCTTATGTATAGGTATATTGTATAAATATAATAGTATAACATTGTACATACAAACTGATGATTGTCGACATGTACCTTCTTCTCATAGTACCTATAGATATCATTGAGATATATTTAATGTAGGCTAATTGTACAATGAAATTAAAAACTATAAGTTAATATAGTAATTAGTCCGTCAGTTTGGCCCATTATGAAGCCTCGGTCATATAACGCGATGCCACGCTAGATTGCGACGGCCATCATTTACCAGGAACGATCCGAAGCGGGAATCACTGCATCCAGCCTTAAACTACTGTCTGAGAACAAGAAAAGGAAGTAACACAGATACTAATTATATACAGTTACTATTATATATCGGTAGTACCTACTATATTAACATCCTGTAATATGTAAAAACAATAAGCAATAATCGTTTTTGAAATTTTAAGTATACATCAGAAATAAATTACGTTGATAAATGCAAATTGTCGAATACCACAGCCGGTATTACGGGATATATATATACTATTCAATTAAATATACGCAACTTCTGCTGTTCCAATATTACTTTTCAATATAAAAAACGATCCATAAACGAAACAGTTGATCCATATTAAAATAACTATTTTTGTCGTAATATAACTATTTTGATAACGACAGACAGTTTTATTTCATTGTTTGCAAATTTGCGAATCTCCGCACATTGTCCCAGTAAAATAAACACATTGTATAGTCTAGAAGTTTAAGATTGTACATTAAATATTCCGAAGAGAATGTGGACGTGTGATTATCGTAGTGAATGCAGACGCAAGTGACATAGTCCTGCTCTGCTATTCTTGTAAGATTGTATATACAAACTAACACTCGAAAAAAGTGCTGTAAAAAACTACTAAATAATAAGCATTAGTACTAAGACTACTATTGTTATACATGTATATAGATATATACCTATATATTGTATATAGATATGTATAATATTTGCACTTAAGTACTTGTACATTAAAATCACAGAACAGAAAAACTAGTAGAAATGCAACACAATAGTTTCAGTAGCGGAACCTATGTCGCCTAACTCACGCATACAACCGATAATAATACCATGCATTACTAGTAAATAATTGCTCCTACTCACTTAACCGTTTTCAAGGTTGTGGCAACTATTCTGTTACTACCTTCCTTTTTGCAACCGTTCAAAATAACGAGTACTTTGCTATAGACAAAAAATATTTATGGCGTTTTATATTTTGGAACAAACAAGCTTGAATATTTACGAATTAGTTTAGAAGCATTCTTACGAAAAGGTTCATATTATCGAATTTATCCTTCGTTGCGTAAATACGCACACCAATGACACGCGTGCACCGACTACGTCACACTTCCACCTGATTAGTAATTGCTGTGGATTTCTCGTCTATCTAGTTAGATCAGCAGCTATTAGTTACCGAGTGACTATTTACCAGTATCAAAACTAAATCTAACTAACAGGCAGACACATTTTATAATACTTAGTGTGTAGAAATAGGTTTAAATATTTTAGTAGTTAAATTTGTACATTGAATTATATGGCATCATATGGCAGTCAAGTCAATTCATAGTTATAAAATAGGTGATACGGTCCTTATTCAAAGTGACTTTTATATATCTAATAAAATTATCGTATTAATTCGTATTAGGTAATAGCAGGATATTTAAAAAAAAGCAAGGTAATATTTCGTTTTAATACGTGCATTTTGGATACCTACCCTAGGGAAAACAGCGAGACAACCCCGTCACAAGTATAAAATACTGGAGTAAGTTTCAAAATATGAATGTTATGACAATATGACTTGGAAAATATTTTGTTTTTTTTTCGCTGCTATTTTATCGCATAGTATATAAGTACAGTCGGGGTAAGAAAAAGGGTAAATACCTATACTTTAATAGAGAGGATGTACTATCGTAAATAGAACAAAGTTCTCCCCATTACCGCATTATCGGATTTAAAGTTGTAATGCATTTAAATATGCACTTTTCATGACAACCGACACTGACAAGTGAAGAGATTTATAAAAATACACTTTTATGACAGCCAAGTTTTATACAAATAGATTATTTGACAGCCAAGTTATATCTGTGTGGAGAGGTTTAAAAATAGCGTTACATGGTTCATATAACCTGAAACTAAATAATAATTCAAAGGTCAATAATATAATTTGAAGTATAAATCTATATGCACTTGTCTACCTATATAGTTTTTTTATTGTATAGTAGACTTTATAAACGAATGAATTCAATAACTGACGAAGGTTTTCGTACCTCGACTGTACAAACACAAAATACCCAATTCAAATGTAACATTAGAATAAGTAGGTATAGTTTGTACATTAAACTTTCAGGAGACATATTTCAGGTATTTTCGTAGAAAACGCCCAGGAGCTTGTCACAATATGACGCCCTGATATTTAGGTTATTATAGGTATTTTGTACATTAATAGTTCTAGATAATATAATATAACCGCGCCCATTACGAGAAATTGCCAGGAACCTGTCTAATATGACACCCTGGTATTGTAAATATAACATAAGTAAAGTAATTAATATTAAGGTAAATAGGTATGTTATTAGTATTAGAGTCAACGGGATATTTATTCTACGTTGCACATATCCACTATTGCAAGTCAAAGGTTTATCTACGAGGATACACATCCGAGCTGTCTGATTCAGTGCTGTAATATAATCCGTCAGGAGTAAAACATATCGCATACATTGTCTATGAACTCTATCATATATGCACATGTCTATGCCAGGAATGCTCTGCATCAACATCAGGGCCGACGTTGGGACGTGCGATGCGCTCAGATCACAGGTCACGGCATTAACATTATTCCTTGCAACAAGCTGACCCGCGCAACTTCGTCTGCGTCACCCCGTTTTGCAACATTTTTCACTTCTGCTCCGACTGCTTTCAAACCAGCCTCTTTAATCACTCTATATATAAAAAAAAACCGCATCAAAATCCGTTGCGTAGTTCTAAAGATTTAAGCATACAAATGGATATAGGGACAGAGAAAGGGACTCTGTTTTATACTATGTAATGATAATGAAGATACAGTCTTACGTAACTAATTATACGACTTGTCAATGTGGATTGCGAATCGAGAAAACAAATATTAGTTTGGATGAAAATGTATCGGACGAACTCGAATCGTGGTCGTACATGCCTCAGCTCTGACACGACTCTAATAGTACTAAAAGACTCTAATAGAACTCTAATGACACGTTGAATATATTGTGTTGACTCTAATACTAATATTTTAGGTTAAGTTGTACATTGAAAAATTGAAGTTAATAACATAGACCAAATTACATACGGACAAAGAAGCTGTGTTAAACTTTCACGCCTTTGTCCGTGTAAGCTATAACATTAAGATATCTTAAAATTAAGTAGTAAGTATAAGATTGTATATACAAATTGAGACTCTATATTGGAAGCAAATGTAGTGTGTATATATAAATAAGAAGTGAAATTTAGAGATATTAATTGATTATATTGTACATTGAAATGAAAATCAGTGGGTTATTAATGATATGATAAATACTCGTAGCTAGTCTAGGAGCTAGTCACTATGACGCCCCGGTGTTATGATATAGATATTATTGAATAAGTTGTACATTAAAAATGTACTGAATGGGGAGCCATGTTATATATTAAATTTATTTAACTTGAAATTAAGAAAGAAAATAACAGATCGTCTAAATAATCTCCTAAGTAATTGATAGTATTCGTGTTGATATAATATAACATCATATAACTAGAGTAGAGTGTAAGCATGTATAGGGAACAACTAAAAATTCCGACATATTTAATTCCGAATTTCAAAAGTCCTATTTTCAAAATTCCATACTTTGTATATAATTCCAAAAAAACAAAACTCAGAATTATAAAATACGATATTTTTTCCCCAAGGTACGAATATACAGGAGGTGCACTACATAAACATACACACACACACTTGTCTTCACTAAATAGAGTTTTATAATATATCCGATTTCGGATTTTTGGAATTTCCATACATTTAGAATTATGACATTCGTCACTTTCAAATGTTTTCGTATTCACGTAGTGTACCCGTATTTATATTGATCCATTCTATTCTTATTCAATTAATCATTCACTTTTACACATACATACATATGTCATCTCTTTCTTCCGTATTCTTCTATTTTTTGGTATACTCAAAGCGGCAAAGTCAGTCTAGTAAGTTTAGTAGTAGACAATTCAATACACAAAGATTCAACTAGTGATCAGACTAACACAAAATCTTGGGGTACCTACGCAAACTTCAATTAAGATAGTTTCAGTACATCTATTTTTTATATTAAACTTGACACTTGACACTTTATCAAATTGACAAGAACTACTATACTATAATTTCATAAAAATAGAGGTAATTTAGTTCTTTAAGGTTGTACATTGAATAACCTCAATAAAACGACAGTCGCGTTGTAATAGTATAAGATAGAGATGCAAGTGACACTGTCCTGCTCTGCTATTGTATTATAAGCCTAGTACATAGGTATAATAAAGTTATAGTTTAAATAAAAATATTACTAAATATTATAAATATATTGTACATTGGTCTGAAAATTGCTTTTACTAAACATCATCGTAGGTGTAGTTTAGCAAGTAAGATTGTATATACAAATTGACACTTGATATTGCAAGAAAATGTAGTGTGTATATATAAAATAAAGTGAAATTTAGAGATATTGATTGTATTGTACATTGAAATTAAAATGGGTACACTAGTGACCACAGTAGATAGAATAGACTAGGAGCTAGTCACTATGACGCCCTGGTGTTATAACATAGGTAGAATATTTTAGAGCATATTTTATATTAATATATCTTATTAAAGATTCCAAATTCACTAAACGGATATTATTTCGTATGTTCCGTTAAGTTTATGATTAATGTCACTACAGCACATATACAACATACTAAATAAAGAAATCTAATGTAATTGAATTAAGATTCAAAGACAATCAAGCTGAAAGCCATAATACTAAGGTATCGTCTAATTGGCTACGATCGTATAAGCATAGGATGCGATTTTGTCGCATTACGAGATGTAATACCTACACAAATTTCTTTAGACGTCCTCCATGAAGCTAGCAAATAATTGAGACAGTACATGTTTCAACACAAAACTAAATGGACATCTGTGATCAGTCATTATTAGAAAGCCTAATGATCATAACTCTTGCTGGATCATCGCACGTTAATTTTCATCGCGCGACGAAACAGCATCGTTCGCTCGTACGGTAAGGCAGTTAAGATGATGTCTTATAAGAGACCATACTGATAATTGAACTATCCAAGAGAGAAAAATATTGTAATTGTAGGTTATGCATTAAAATACCCGATGTTTATCTCTACCATACCACTTGACATAGGAGAATTCTGTATAATTCGATCATAATTATAATTTTAGTACTTTAAGATTGTACATTGATGAAAGGCAGCAAAGTAACTATACTAGTTAGGATACGAGCTCTTTATATTGTACATAACCTAAAGTAGCTTCTATTTCTGTAATTTATGATTGTACATATAGATATTTTATTGTTAAAATAATGTACAGTAATAAAGAGGCGTACATACAGTTAAATTACCCACTGATTTTCACACTTCGACAAGTTCATAAGGTATAATTTAGTATGTTTATTTTTGTATTAGGTTATTTTATTTTGCTTCATTGATTATATCCAAGGTATAAAAAAATCGGTCACAGACATGCCTGACTCGTAATATACCTACCAAAAAGCCGTTCACACTGGTCCAATTATTTTTGTACATAATCTAATCAATATTAATGATTATGAGTTTATGATTAAACTACCTACTTCATAAAAAAGTCGCTGCCAAAAATATCTACCAGCTCTCAGACTATTTAATTGCTAGCTGGTATGTCGCATGTGTAGTGCCCGCGTGATAACTGGTACAGAATAAATCACATAGGCGAAGAGGGCATTTCATTTCCAAATTCCTCCTAAACGGAGCAATTTTAGACTAGAAGGTTCGGTCATTTTTCAAATTCGATTTAATGACTATTGTAACTGATTTAAAAATTAATTATTCTGAATAGAATTTCTTCAAGGCTTTTCTTAGTAAAATCAAAAATACATACATTATGCTCACGCCTATTCCCCTCCGGGGTTGGCAGTAGGGAAATAACAAACACAGTTCAACAACCATTCTATTCGGATGCACTTAATACCGCACTGCCGTATTCCGGACGCAACTTGCAACTATTAGCCCGAGAGCCCACGACCAAAACCATGTCTCATAGCAATACGGCAAAAACCCTATAAAATCGTTAGATTGTATGATTCTGAACCCGACTAGGTGTGTAGTAACGGTCGAAAGTGTAGCAACTGCGTGGGAGGCCATTTCTGCTGTGTCAAAAAAAAAGACAGTCGGTATTATAGCAATACGTCTGGTAGTGAAAATGTACATAGATTTTATAATTGTATTACGAAAAAGTTTGTTTTCAGACATTTTGCGCGTAGCATATAGCCTGAGCGCATTTTTGAAAATGTCAACAAATTTAGCCGACCTGTATCATAGCAATACGGATATATTTTTTTTCAACTTTTCGTATTGCTGCCATGATTACCAAAAACCTGTTTTCAGACACTTTAAGTGTAGCATATACTCCCAAAAACGAAAATAACGTTTAACGTTTCGACGACGATTCCGAATCCGACAGCGATTGAATACGAGAATATTTTGTAACTTTGAATAAACCGTTTTTTTTTCAACTTCATCCCAGTTTCCTTTTGTGCGATTTATTTCAGTTCTTCAAGTTCAATGTTACGGTTTCGGGTAAATTCTTTGTTAATTATCATCTAATAAATTCAGGGTCGCAACGTATTCATTGGTTTGTAACAGAAAATTCAAGATGCCTCAATACGATTTTTAAATGATATCTGAGTATCGCAAAGTTGTCTGATAGAGAAGGTGCTACACTTAATTTGTCTGATATAATTTTTTTGCACATGTGGACAACTTATTTTATCATGTCCAACATTTTTCAGACATATTGCTATGATACCGATCGGTAAAATTTGTTAACATATTCAAAACGGTCTACAAATTTATTGCGTTCACATTTCCGTCTGAAAATTGTTTTGTTCGCATCAAATAAACAAAATTTACAAATAAAAAAGATTTTCAGACGTATTGCTATGAGACATTTTTTTTGTCTCATTTTTAATTTTTTTAAGTGATTTTACGGGTTTGCGCTACACCACTAACGTCTGAAAAATATGTTTCCGGTATCTCAGAACTATCATTCAACTACAGTCTGCAAATCAGACATATTGCTATGATGCAGTTCGGTAAAATTCTTTGACAATTTTGAAAATTCGGTCAGATCAAACGCTACGCGGAAAATGTCTGATATTGGTATTTTCGAGTTCAGAATAATCGTATCTATCGATTTGATGCGGTTTTGGCCGTATTGCTATGAGACAAAAATTTTGGTCGTGGGCTCTCGTACTATATGGAAAATATAGAACATGGATATATCGTTGGTCACTCTTATGACCGTTTCATCCGGGTCCTAAATATTGATCTTGACACTGGTGTATAGACAACTTTACTCATAATACCTTGTAAAATAATGAGAGAAAAAACAATCATCTCTTTTTTAATTCGCATTTGAACATAATATTATTATGTTGAATAAACATACGTAATCTACGCTCGAGCAGCTTATAAAATCTCCAGTCGAGTCTTAAAAGCTCGACAAATCGACATATTATCGTTATAATGTCACCTAACAGTTGGAATATTGTATATAAAAATAATAACATTATGTTATTAATGTAGTAAATATGTTAGTTTGGTATATTAGCAGTTTAGCTGAGTGGGGTTAATATTACTATTATTGCCTATTAATCACTACTAAAGTCAGGTCACCACACCACCACACTCGAAAGAGATCGTCCCAGGTCTACTGGGGTGCGAGAGATATGTAGTGTATTATCTCATCTCCAGCAACTGAAGATCCAAAGACGGTTTGCGTTTTCCCGAATAGAGCTCCGGCGGAAGTGGTACCTGTGAGGATTTTGCGCTCGATATAAAAAAGGCTGTGAGCTGAATGGGACACGCACAGCTGAATGTGATTAGTAAGTTGATATCAGACATTCACTTTGTTTAATTACATCATCGGCGAGGCTCTCATGCCAATGAGAAACATCAAAATCGTGACATTTTGGGTTACGTGACACCTTTTTCTCGAAACGTATTATCTTTTCGAGAATTAATAATTAATAATTTATTGATTTTGTAGATGTCCGCCATGCTGAGACTTGTGGAAGTAAAATTCCGATTGACCTCAATAATGAAAGGATTTATTTGTGATGAACTGATTAACTTGCAGCGTTCTGATTCTGATGTCATCTAGTGACATATTGAGAGAAGATAAAAATGATTCAATTTTATTTCAACCCACCTCAGCCAAGTGAGCAAAGTGAACCGTTTGATATCACCTTAAGAATACTATTTCTTACTAATTTTATAACATCGGATGTGCTGGGTCACCGCACACAAGCTCCAGTAGCTTTAGTGGTTTGATATTTGGTTTATTAATGTGCCTGTACTTACTCTCATAGTAAATTACTGATAATACAGGACCTTCACTTCGGCCTAACCCACACAGCTAAACTTAATTCATTGTACACCGATGTTTTTGTACAAATTTACAATTGTCCGGCTATCCAATAAGTAAATAAATAAATAAATAAATTGGCAGTATAAGCCATTTAGCTATTATTTCTTAATAATAAAGTAAATAGAATCATATGCATTCAGCCAAATCGTAGTATCATCCTTGGGGGTCTATACAAGTGGCAGATCGTTACTGGATCATTCTCGGAGCCTTTTTTCCAACTCAGTTGGGTTCGGCTTTCTAGTCTATGATGCGGTTTAAGTTAGAAATTTTCCGTGATGCGACTGCCACATGATATCCACAACCAATCGAAAATCTGTTGTTAGACTAATCGAACTTCAGAGGGCCATAGATGTTTGCATGGCATGGCATAAGTTGTGTAGAGCGTGGCCGATACTCTCATCAGTTTACGCACACTAGTCAGTTGGTGGAAACAAAATCTATGCAAGTGGGGAATGCGAGACCCGGGCCTAACCGCATATAACTACGGTGCCCCCGTGCAGTCCATGATGCACTTGGTTTCGAGCTCCTTATGCCCTACCTCCTGCACTAAATACTGAATAAAGCCACTGACAGTGCGGTTGAATGTTTCTTGTAATAATCAATGTATGGGATTAGTATCAATACAAGTCGTAAAATTCTACTCTATTAACGATTGTGTCACTTGTCTAGGCCAACAGAAATTGTAATCTCATAGGTGGCTCTAGACCTAGATTTACATAGCTGTTTGACCAGGATTATTTACAAAGGATATGTTATGCTCAAAGGACGTGTTCGCACCATGCATTGGTTGTTAACAGTTGACTTCAACGATTGATGAACAGGTCTAGAGGCATCTGCTTCAAGTTTTAGTTAGATTATTAAATGAATATCATATTATTATTAGATAGTAATCAATGTCTATAATATTGATGTGTATTTACTTATTGAATGTTACTATAGGATCCATGGGCGTAGTCAGCTTTTATGAAACAAAACATCAAAAATGTCCATGGAATGATATTTATAATGTACCAGCGTATGCCCGCGGCTCCGCCCACGTGGCTGTCGGTTATCGCGACCTAAGCGCCATCTGTGCAACTTAAATTCTATATTACTAATCATAACTCTGGTACAACTTAATCGATTACAATCAAACAAACGTAAGATTTTAAGTTGGACCAAACAAACCCCTTGAAACAAAAAAAAACCACATCTATATCCGTTCAGTAATTATTTGCGTCCATTGCGGACAAACATATATTATTATAAACTTTTTACAATTATATTATAGTATAGTTGTGGAAAGTAACAGAACGTTGATTTATAGAAAATATTTCAGGGGGACTGTTTGATCACGCCCATGGATATTTTTTCATCATAGACAGGGTGTATTTTTGAGACGGGGTAGTGAAAGCCGGTACTTAATCATAACCGTAACAGGAAAACGTTCATTTCCGAGTATACGTTTTTGAGACATTCTGAACTGTATTTGCAGATTTTGAAAATTTCAAAAATACATCCTATATAAATATTTGTATGAATTTTCAACTATCTTGATGTATCTAAATGTATTTCTTAAATAGATAGTAATGTACTGAAAATTTTCAATTTTATCGTTGAACCAGTTTGCTGGGCTTAACTAATAAGAGTGAGATTCATATGGTCATTTACATTAATAGTAAGTACCTACAACTCGCTAGATATTATACCATGTGTACTGTAATCATGGCGCAAGTACATGTTTAATGTCACGGGGAGTGTTGGAAATGATCAGAATATATGTGCCAAAGAAAACATTGGAACGCAAAACCGAAAATTTGTGCTGCGACCATGGTGCAAGAACATGATAAATGTCCTGAGAAGTGTGTGATTATTAATTGTAAGTGATCAGAATATATGTGCCAAAGAAAACTTTGAAACGCACATCTGAAAATTCAGGCAGTTAGTACTCGTACCTTAAATGCGAATAAAATTTTTATAAACCGACGTGAAGATAGTTACACTTAGTCCTGATCAAATCCTGCCGTAAGTAATTCTAAATCACTTTAAATAAAAACACAAATCTTACGTAAACCTTCGTGTTTCATATGTGTAGGTCTGAAATTTAAAATGTGCGTTTCATGTTGACCCCATCATGCTCATACGACACTAGCTGTCACAAAAAGAGCAAGTTTCATTAATAATACATTCCTACATATAGTTTTTGAATGTTAAACGGCAATGAAGAAAGAACCTAGTCAATCCATCTATCACAAACGAGCTTAAGATTGTAAACGCACAAAGTTAAAAAATGAAATTAAATAAATTAACAATATTGGTACTGATTCTATTGTTACGAAACTATCTAAATTAGACTAAAGTTTTCTTAAATTTTGATTAGTCCGTTCAAATATAAGCGCAACTAAATTCAAGTTAATTACATGCGAAATACATTTTTGAAATTCAATTAAAAAGTTTTAAAGAATTATATATATGTAATAGTTTAGTGAAATGCGAATCAGAATCGGTATTGTAACTTTTCTAAATTATATTAGACGATTACTTTAACTTTAGAGGCAGTAAGTACTCAGTTTAAAAAAAATAGAATATGACAAAATCTACCTAAGGCTAGTTTTCAACTGGCAAATTATTATAAGCCATATCAAAGTTTGAAAAAAAAGGATCTCAAGCCACATAGACTTAGAAAATAGAAAAGTTCTCAAACGACATCTTGTACACTAAATTTCAATAGATTTTTTGTCATGCCACCTTTAGATAATCCTAATAATTTCAGTAAGCAGTTTTGAATCATTAAATTTTTATAAATGTCTATTTTATCACTTGATGTTAAATGTCAATTATTATTAAATTAGTTATAAGTGAAATTAAACGAAATTTTAACTATAACCCGGGGCCTAAAAATGCCAAATAGGGTATTTATTCACTGATGAGCTTTAATCCTTAAAGTTATTTCAAAAATATTGATAAGTTTATTTCGAAGAAATATTAGGAATTGACCCTTTGCCGCAAATAAAATATAAATGTTTTGGCTTTTGAAACACAAAGTGTTTATTTTGCTTGATAGACCACAAATATGTATAGTTAATTTTCTCGCATAATATATGTACCTATCGATCTAAGAATGTAAAAATCTTTGAAAATAGGTGTCATTTTTAAATTATCATAAGTAACTTCAGATTGTATGCACGGTATGCACATATACATCTATATTATTATTCATACCACCTCTTAAAAGTAATTTTATTTTCATTTTAAGTTTCATAGTGAGTTTCGGACTCGGACCATTTTGTCGTTCTTCGATATTAATCCGTCAACTTGTAATTCTAAAAAAAATAACAATTAAATATGTTACAGTAAGAGATACTGTTTGACTCATTTTACCCACATAGCACTAGTATTCTGTGTTTCCTGACGGACGGTTACGATCTGTATATTGAATCTCATTATGAAAGTAAAGGTAGATTGAAATAATATTACTTTTGAGAGGTCCTGGACTTCACCCTACTTCATACCATCCAGCAGGGTGTAGGCAAGAGAGGCTGTATCGTCGCCGGTCGCCGCTCTTGCTACCCACCTCTTATGTCGAAAGCGCAAATATGTATTTGCACACATAAACGTATGTACAAGTACCTTTACATTTGTATTTCTTTTTGGCCAAAAGTTTCCATTAGTTGACAATATTTCAAAATGTTGGCGTTTTTTCTACGTGTTAAATATTTGTAAAAGTGTTGTAATTAGGTCTCAAAACTTGTTGTCTATTTTTGGAATGTAAAATTATGTGTCTAATAATAAATAAATGTTTGTGTAGTTACTTGGTTGTTTCATTATGTCCACTATTTACAAAGTATCCTCCAAGCCAAGTCTTTGCCTACATCTTTGGGTCTAAGGTAATCTCATCTGCAAGGGTGCACCTGTCAACTAATGGCGGATTAGCTTGAAGGCAAAGTAGACAGGTACCTAGAGGCACAGAGGTATAATTTGTAAAACAACAGAATTGGTAAAATAAAAGGCGGGCCCTGTATCGGCTCTCGGAGGAATTTCAGCAAAAAAGGTGTTTGCCTACGACGACGTTCTTGAAGTTTAATCTACCTCTGCTGCCAACTGCAGTGATCAAACGCGACGATTGACAACCGAGGTATTAGCGCAGGCTTTCTCGTCGATGTTCGGGGTTCCTGTAAGTATACAGGTTCAGATAAGTATACTCTGTCAATGACGAACACTGAGAACAGTTTTTAACCGACTTCATAGTTGATTTCCATAGAGAGCTTAGGGCCCCTAATCACCTAGTTTAGCCCTTATATCTGATCGGTAAACCTGTCTGTTTGTGCTGAGAAACATATGTGTCTTCCACCTCATGCTTCTGTTGAGCACTCCTCTAAAACATGAAGTGGGGAGTAAGTCAGAGGTAAGTATTAACTGCTGCGGCCGTGTTCGTAAGTATTTAGATCACAATAAACTATGTGAAAAGTCAATCTTATGTGATAAATGATATCGTCACAATGAGTCCTGAACTGCAGGTCCCAATTATACAATTTTCAAGCCTATCAAGAAATTCAGAAAGTCAATATTTCACAAAAAAACTTTACGTCAAGAAAATGTCACAAAATCAATTTATTTATTAATTGCATCACCGTACATAAGGGAGCCACTAGAGACCTTCAGTACGGTCTCGTGACCTCTGGACCGATTCGATAAGCCTCTTGCGACATCTGCATACATTTCGAAATACATACATAATACTGATTGAGTTTTTTTGAGTGTGTGGTGCTCAGCCAAAAATTTTCGAAGCAACCTTGTGTAACCAGTCGGTACACCTACCTTCAACAAACGAAGCTTTGGCGAAGGTTGTCATACATGCTATGAATACTGCTGGTGTTGGAGCTGATAAAAACCAGGGCTAGTGCAACCTGGCCGAAACAACATGCAAATCAAAAGATAAATTATTGTATTTACCATATGATCACGGTAATACCCGAGTTTCGTTAACCATATACCAAATTTTTGGAGAACATCGTGACCGAGAGGTCGTTTTATAATTTGAGAATGAAGAAGTTTTTAATTCGTGACTGTTCAAGGGTTGCCTGACATTATATAATAGCTTTATTAAGAGCAGCCCCTTACCCAAAATGGCGGAAAATCAAAAATCAAAATAAAACTGTTATATAATATTGAATTCGTAGACACATTTCAATAAACTTCCATAGGTGCTGGAGGACTATTTACGAGTTGGTTCTTACATCCGGGTCAACTACAACATACCATTTGAAATTTCAGATGGTATGCTAGCATCGTGTAAAGTGAATGAAACAATGTAAGTAGGTAACCCTTTTTCATTCAATTTTGAACTTTAAAGCACATGATCACAAAGCTGAATATTCAATAGGGTTCAACTTCAATGGTTTGACAATGGTTAAAAATATAATCTGACTCCTGTTAGAAAATTCATCATAAAAAATACGTTTTTTTTTATTTACAAGGACAACCATTCATTTAAAGGCATCGCAGTAAGTATGTATATGAGTATAACTAGTAGGTAAGTTAATTGATAAGTACCTTGACAATTAAATTACTCAACTGACACTTTTCATCTAAAGTTCAAAAATAATTATCCCTAAAATTACACAGTAGTTAAATTAACGTTGCAATACAATAAAACAACTCTAAAACAATAAAGACGCACGCAACGATAGTCACAAATAGCAACTGTTGCCTAAAACCAACCATCTTGAGATGTAATTGGTCCTGACAGCTTAACTCAAGAACATAGTTGAATCAATCATGTTGAGAATAGAATTCAGGACGGTAGTAGCTACAAAAAGCGATTGCACCGTGGGAAACTGTGATTCCCATCTCCAAAAGACCAATCGAAAGTTAAACAAAATATCCATAATTTATCTACAAACAAACTTTCTTTACCATTCAATTTTAATCTGTAATAGTTTCCTGCTCTTTCTTACGTTGTAACAAGGCTCATTATTCTTTTAATCCAAAGAAATTTTATGTTTACACTGTATTGTAGCTTGGCGTGTTTAACAAACGGCAATTTCATGATGTAATCGATCGGACATCTCGTCTGTCGAGACGTTTATATGAATGCAAGAACAAAAGTGAAGGAATTAATTACAAATGTATGAATGAGCCGATGAAACTGTTATGTGATCAAAATGTGTACATGTGTAATATTGATTAGGAAACTGTTAAGATATCCTATTGTGTTGATTGTGAATAAAGTGCTGATTATTTGTGAATTGTGGCACTTCATAATGAGTATTGCAACTTCGTCAAAACATCAACATAGCACCAAACGAGGTGACGGATGTATTAATCAACTTTGAAAGAGATACACAACACTCGCATCGCTCAGGGATCGATTTAGCAACAACTTTTTGTTATCTGAAAGTGTATAATAGCTGGAATACATCATTAAGGCATCCTTCCAATTATTTTTTTATTCTATACAATATTGAACATATGTCGAACGTTTTTGGGTGTGCTTTTCTTCTGTGATTTATTACGAGGTTCTTTATTTATTAAGGTTTCTATATTTAGGCCGTGAATGAATTCAAGAAATGTTAACAATAATATCGTTAAAACTAGACGTACTTGGCAATCTTTAAAATTATTACGAAACGTTTTCAGTTACACGATGTTGTGGTTTTTCCGCTTGGCTTCAATATGTATCGTGTTTCTTCAAGAGGTATTTAATGGTTCTTAGAGTTGTCCTTTCAGTCGTATCAGGGGAGCCGTATGATTTTGTGCCACCTTAGTGAAACGGAGTGCCAGACGAAGCCAAAACCATTAACAAACTCCTATTCAACACATTTTTAGTAACAATGTGATAATGTTATTTTTATGTTCTATTTTGACCAGTGACTAGGTTTCTAGTCCAAAAGTTGGAGAAGAAAGTAAGTCCATTACCCATACCACTAGGATACCGCGGTTTTTTCACATTGTAATACATAAATATTATAAAAACAACAATTATTGAAGTGATATTCTCCAAGCGCCTACTGAATATTGCATCGTTTGTGGAGCGAATGTTATTATCCGTCTGTATTACGGCAGGCACGCAACATCCCCGAGTCCGTGGGCGTTTGGTGAATACTTTAATTAACTCTATTTATCTGATGTTCTGTTTTGATGAGATCAAAATAGTACATCAGATATTAGAGGTTATATAACTGATGGACGCATGATAACTGCTAGGAATTGATTGGCAAAAGGTGAATGCCCAGATGGGAATAGAACCCACGAATAATCTTTCCCAGAGGGAATGATCTGACCATATAGGTACCTAGTTTACTTTTCCAATCTAAATTGATTTGAATGTAATGGACTGGTGAGACGAGGTCTCGGGTTCGGTCCTAGGTTTTACCATGGCACACACCAATGACTTTTTGATGCTTTTCGAAGTTATGTGTGTATTTATCGCAAGTTTATAAGTACCCGGTTAATGCCAGTGGGACCTAAACATAAACTGGCGAAATGTGGGTGCTATCACCTCTACCTACCGCTTTGAGGATATAGACGTGAGTTTATGTTATGTTATGTAGTTATCACTGTCAATGCTTAAAGAATTCATTAAAAAGTGCTAGTAGGTATTTGAGTGAATTTGTTAGTAAACACATTATTACCTAATGGAAAGTTCTGACCGTGACGTATAGAGAAGAATACCAGGGGCAACATATTCGTGCTGCCGACCATATAGAGAAAAGGGGGTAAGGGGAATGGGAAGGGGTGAAGGTTAAGGGAGTCTCTGTGCCGTCAGTGCAGTAGATAAAAAAGGTTCCTCAGTCTTCCCACTGACAACACAAAACCTCTCCTCGAGCTCACTGCTCTGGCTACCCTACTCACCGCTGGAAACACAACACTAGGTTATTATTATTATTAGGTATTCTGTAGGGCGGCAGTACTTCCCCAATCAGACAGGGTCCGAGCATAGGTTTCGCTCTTCGGGAAGGCTTACTAAGTCTTACTGTAGTACACATTTGCTAGAATTTACACATATCTTACAAAATACTATTCACGTCAATCAAGTCAGAATCACGAATCAGAAGTACTTGTATTATAGATTAAAATAATATCTTTTCAGTGTTAGTGGTAAGGCCCCTGTTTTACAAAGTGGTGGCCACGGGACAAGGGTTGTATTTTTATAAGCTTTATAAGCAGGTTTATAAGTGCCCGGTTAATGGCAATAGGCTCGCCACCTATATTGGGACCTTCACATAAACTGGCGTAATGTGGGTGCCAGCACCTCTGCCTACCCCTTCGGAGATATAGGCGTGAGTTTATGTTATGTCTAAGCATTCAAAATATAATATCGCATTCTCTGTCTTTTGCACGCAAACCTAAAGTATGTAGCATTTGAATCTTCGTGATTTCAATTTATTAGAAGTGTTAAGCCGTCTTCCCGTAATCTCTTGCGTCATGATGTTACAATGACGTTGATTACGGCGATCGGGATCCGTGTCACCCGCTGAGAGATTTCGAGTGTAGTGATTGTCATACATATCGATAATTTATATCGATAAAGTTTTGGCATTTATTTATATTGGCCCGTGATTATAATAAAAAACAAGGTATCATCACAGGCAGCCTCTGTGGCGTGGCGGTTGTGCACGAGACTGCTACGCATGGGGCGCGGGTTCGATCCCCGCTCAGTGTAAAAAGTTGTATGCATGAATATGGCTGTTTGCATCGGTCTGCCACCTCGGAGAGCACGTTAAGCCGTCGGCCCCGGTTGCCATAGGTACAAACATCTCTGGCAGTCTTTACGGGTAGTTGGAGTCCTCAAAAGTCCAACCAGTTTAACTTGGAACTTCGATATCATTGGTCATTGGACCATTGGTTGTGGAGGTCAGTTGGCAATTGCTTTAAGGAAAATATCGAAGTTCAGCCGCATCACAGTTAGACTGGAAAGCCGACCCCAACTGTGTTGGGAAAAGGTTCAGAGAACTATGAAGGTTTCATCACAGGATGGTTTTCTTGCTTTATTTTAGATGAGAAGCCCTAAAAGTATATTAATATATAATAAATATAATAAAGTATAATAATATACCTACCCTAATATTGATAAGTAACTCCACCTCATCCGAAGGGAAAATACGCAGTTGATATCACTGCGAGAGAAGGAAAATTCGAAATAAATTCCTGTACCAACCCATCTGGCGAGCGTGGAATGATCCTCCAGCCAGTATGAACAATTAATAAAGGGTCGAGCGAACGAAAATGTTCAACAGATTTACACCTATCTACCTACCTACGTATCAGATGACAAATAAGGGGGTTTGGTTACTAACTAACAAGTGTCAGCTTTTTTTTTGGTAGGTAACGTGAATTTTAGTGGCCAGTCAGTCAGTGGTATACCCTGTTTCGGGAGTGTTTACCCTAACATCCCGTACCTATAGATGGGTTATCTTTAAAAAAAAATTATAACCATCAAAATTTACCCAAAGGCGAATTCTCCCGACACTCAGCATTTCGCTAATTATTCAACTAAAACAATCTCTCTGAAATATAACACTCGAATCATACATATTTCATAGATCATTAAAAGATCATTCATATCGAATAGCACAACCATTCACATCTCTATTAAATACTTAGTTCCCACATCAGAGGTGCGCGAGCGCAACCGCCAACATTTTTTGCGCCTTTGAAACCAGATCATATTCTTTACTTTATCACTTACACAGATCTCAGCACGCGAGTCCTCGCATTAGGTACCTACTATACAATAACATAGTTTTCTTATGCTAATTTAAAAACGACATATACTAATTAGCACTAAAATGTTTCGCTCTGCGTGAGAAAAGCTTGTGCACAGATTGTAGATACTTTCTGAGTTATGACGTCAATTTTTTTCATTTCCTGTTCCGTTTGATATAATCTAGGATCTATTGTAAATTATATTATTTACTAGCCCATGCCCGCGGCTCCGCCCACGTGGCTGTCGGTTATCGCGACCTAAGCGCCATCTGTGCAACTTAAATTCTATATTAGTACCTAATAATAACTCTGGTTCTACTTAAACGATTGCAATAAAACAAACGTAAGATTTTAAGTTGAACTAAATCTCTTCAAACAAAAAAACCACATCGAAATCCGTTCAACTTCTTACAATTTAAATTATATTATATACGAAATGGCACATAGATCTGATCGTAGAAGTACGAGTTCGTAACCGACCGTATACAGCAACCCTTTTTGACCTCGCGATCATACGCATTCATGATGGTAAATCTATTAGCATCCTCCACGACAACAAGCCAGCACTTCTGGAGTATCTATAACGCGTATTGAAGGTAAACAGAAGTAAAAGTTAAACGATAATGTAACTATTGGACCGTAAGAGAATGACACATGGCGACTATACAGTGTTTTAATTACCTCACAACGAGACTGTAAGCGCCCTTCTGCAACAAATCACTTGAAAATCCGGTCATTTATCTTACGGTCTAAATTTAAAAATGAAAATGTATAGTAATAGACCAAAGAGGATACATGACTCTACCCATACTCGGGGGCTAGACGGGGACATTGTAGTCCCCTATACCCGAAGGGAGTCATCTAGAAAGAGAGAACCACGGATCTATCGGTGTGTGAGGGATATGTTCGCTACTATCTTACCTCCGGCTACTAAAGATCCAAAAAACGACGGTTTTAGTCGGTTCGAGTCCGACATAACCACGCAGGAAAAAAATTGATACATGTCACTTGTACTCTTTTATTTCTATGGACCATAATAATATGGTGAACAGGTCATCCTTCACATAATATCATTCAATTAGCTAAACATCTTTACAGCATTGTACGCGTTGTCAGCTCCAGGGCATCTCCTCTTGAATTTACATTCCGTGTATTACAAAATATATTGTTTTGACATAATGTTACATGACAATATGGTTGTAACAAACGACATCATTCGTTTATCAATCGTATCAATCACTCAAGCGGTCGGAGGTCGTTAATATTGTCGCAACTAACTGACTGAAGAATGGACTGATTTGAACCTTTGATCGGAAAGGAACGAACAATAGCTATCAATAATGATTTAATAAAATGTAGATGTGTTGTTCGAATTTCGAAATGTACTGAATTTGATAGATCTTGATCTAGTTTTTTTGCAAGACGACCTCTGTGGCGTGGTAGTAGTGAACGCGATTGCTACGCAGAGGCGCGCGTTCGATTTCCGGTCAGTGAAAATATTTGTATGTATGAATAGGTATGTATATTTGCATTGCTCTGGGTGTATATTATATATTATATGTAGGACATGTAGGTATGTATTTACATAAAAACTGCTAGAACCTATAACAAGGTAATTGAGATATGCTTACCATGGGTCTAGGTGGTGTTGTATAGAATGTTCTAGAATATTTATTTATGTAATTACATATGTATACATTATGTATATATACACTATGTACCTATACATTGCATATGTTTATTACATAACATAATATAATTATTATAATATTATTATTAGCATGTCTGTATTGTGCGAAATAATATAACGTAACTCATTTGTACGGGTGTCGTTGAATTACCTAAAATTGTTTCCGCAACGTATAGCTGTAAATTCAAAGTGAATACTAATTTCATATATCTAATGGATTAACATTATAATTATGTTGTACCGTAGGCTCTAAAAACTCCTGGACACCTTAAGATCTATAATCCTTTGATAGTCTAAGTCTAATTTAACCAAAAGTAACATAGATAGTTAATAAAAAAAACTAGCTTGATGTCTTCAAGACATTGTCTCTTTTCTTTATAAAAAACTAGCTGACCCGCGCGACTTCGTCTGCGTCACCCCGTTTTTGCAACATTTTTTTTCCTGCTCCGCACCTGTTAGTTGTAGCATGATGTTATATACATATAAACCTTCCTCTTTAAGCATTCTATCTATTGAAATAAACCGCATCAAAATCCGTTGCGTAGTTCTAAAGATTTAAGCATACAAAGGGACAAGAAAAATAGGGACAGAAAACGCGACTTTATTTTATACTATGTAGTGATAAGTAAACTCATGCAAGTTGTACCCTAAACTTATTACATTACATAACATAACTTATTATATTACATAATATAACATACATAAGCTCACGCCTATATGCCCGAGTAGGCAGAGGTGCCAGCACCCACATTTCGCCAGTTTATGTTTAGGTCCCAATGTAATAGGTGATGTGCCTATTGCCATTAACCTGGCACTTACAAACCTGCGATAAATACACACGTAACTTTGAAAAGCATCGAAAAGGTGTGTGCCATGGTAAAACCTGGGATCGAACCCGAAACCTCGTCTCAGCTGTCCATTACCCATACCACTAGACTGCTATCCACCATCATGCTATTCTCAAGAGATACACAAAAAACGTATTGTGCATACTGCTATTTGAGCACATTATGGGACCGAGATTTATACCGATAACTATATTAATTTATGAAATAATTTGTAGATAGATATAACTCCATAGTTACAATACAGATTTGATTATAATTGCAATCATAAAATGAGAATTTCATAATATGTGAGCTCTGTAGTAAAAAAATCTATTTCCGCTGCATTTTAAATAAGGTACAACCGGGATAGACGCCCCAGTTGGATAGTTGCCACTGTTTTGAATACTGTGTTAGGGACGTTAATGACGAAGTTATCAGTTCACAATAATAAAGGGAAGGGGAGAGGGCGAGAGGTTACGGTTAATAGAATGTCAGTGTAGAAGACAAAGCAGAGTTTCATACCATCACAGTAGTGACAACTTAAGTCCTCAGTCTTCCCACTGACAACACAGATCCCCAAGCACGAGTGGGAGTATTGTTTAATTATAAAACAAACTCATTTTCAGGTTTCTTTCATAAAGGAAACGGAGTTTTCAAGATATTGTAACTTAACTGCAACACGATATGGAAGAGCCAACCCCATCTACTACGTCGGGTTACATTTTGATGCTCTTGTATATTTGAATCGAGATATTATTGTGAGCCTCGATTAACCTATTTATAACTATTACTTGAGTATATAGCATACCAGAGTTGAGATGTCCTGAGCAGTCGGGCAGACGGCATATAAATGCCGAAATATTATGAAAAAGGAATTTAAAAAATATGGAGGTGGACTCGTGCTTCACCTAGACTCTCCACCTGGAGGTAGCATGTGTACTTATAGGGTACCGTGCTCCACCTGATGATAGGTACAGTTACATAACTTAAGTTACGTAACTGTACCTACAAGTTACATAACTGTGTTAAGAATAATACGTCATTAAATCTAGACACGGTTAAAGATAAATTTGCGCGCGGCGGAAATCGGAACTATCTAAGAGTAATAAATGTTTCCACTATTAGGAATTGGGCACGTTTTTAGTTATAATTAAGTACTAAAGCGTTTAATGCCACGTTTGCGAGGCGTCTCCTGATGCAGACCAATTAGAGATTGACCCCCGGCTCGCTTGATAGCCAACTGAGCAGCGTCATATTAAGTTTGGCTCTTTTGCGTTTGATCTGGATAAGCTAGAATAGTTTATTTCACCTATTTTCATAGCATTATTAGCTACGGAATTTTCCTCCATTGTAGTACCTCCTTGTGATATGTGCAAGTCCGAAATCCGCTCAGAAGTTTGACAATATTTATGAGGGCAGTTGCTGTAAGGGGAGTAGCTGAATACGAGTAACTAGTTTTTCAATGTGTGCTATACGACCGGGGTCTTGATTCTACTAATTTTTAACCATTGTCAGGAGACTGAGATTACAAAATCTACCATTTAATTTTGGACTCGACTTTTACACTGTTAAGTTCAAAATTAAATGGCATTGTGTATAGTGTATAAAACGATGTTATAAAGTCTTTTCCATTTAATTTTGAACTTTAAATAAAGTAAGAACTAGCTTACACAATATAAAATGTTAGAGTAGAATACCTGAGCTCCTTTGTATAGCTAGGACACGACGGTATATCCATCCCAATCGAGCAGGCAACTTGAAGAAGTCCTGCCCATATCCCCCTGTAAGTAAGGGTTCGTCCCTTTTAGTAATGAATTTTGTACAACCAGTTACGAACATGGAATTTCACTTCTATAATCTTGCCCTCGATCGACACGGGGTTTTTTAAAAAGGAACATAATGTTTTAATTAATTGTTTGTTTAGGTAACTATATTATGTATTAAAAGGTAATGCCAAAATTTTGGGTCCTTCACGAAAATACGGCAGCGAAGTGCTGTCTGATACTCTCCAAGATGTCAACAGCTAGTGCTTGTGCTGCTAAGCACGTAATTAATTAAACCGCATAGCAAGAAATCAGGTCAATTTTTTTTCAAAATTTATTCAGCTGCTACATTTTCGGTTCGAAAATTATAGTTGACGATATGTATTGTGAGTGTTTAACACACCACTGCCTATCCCTTCGGGTGCAGTGAACAATTCTAATATTTTAAAATATAATTATTTCTGTAAATAAGTCTTGTACAATTTTCAATACTTTCAGCACCGCGCGCGTTGATGGCTATGCCGCACTTTTACAGCTTTCATCGATCTATTTTCTTGTTCTAATTGTTTTATGTCTGTGTGCCAATATTTTTTTTAATTTTTCCAGGGTGCGTATAATCTAGTTAACATGACGATCAGCAAACTATTTGTTCCGAAAAGCTTTCCATTCTCCAACGGGAGAATATATTGCAACGTTTCACAAGCCAGAACTAAAGCCCGAATTGCAGAAGGGCATATCGACCTAAGGGTAATAACCGTTGATAAAAAGTTTGTACGAGTATAGTGGATTGATAAGTCGTAACCTTTGTGAGCCGGGGCTGCACTAACTCTCTCAAATACGTTCTGACATTTGAATTTTCGACTTTATACCAATGACCTAAAGTTCCAAATTAAATTTAAAAGTTCATTACATCGATTCAATCACTACGATGCCATTTAATTTGAGACTTTAACAACATAGCAGTAGAGTCTGAAATACAATGTTATTTTTGTAATGTCAGTGGATTGACAATGGTTGACAATTAGTGGAACCGGAGACCTGGGTGGAGCATGTGCACTTATAGCATTGATGTATAAGGGGGGGGATGGGCCCTACCTACAAAACGCTGTGTCCTACCTACGTTCCATTTTTATGAATGGACGTTTTACTACGTTAGTGCTGTGCCTTCTACTATCGCAGAAGTGGTCGATTTACGTATACTAATACGATTGTGTTTACTTATCTTTTAACGTGTATTAACTTAACAAGACCGGTAACATGCTACACTTATGAGATAATATTATAATTCTTATTTTTATTATAATTTATAGATTTCTTACTATTCCAAATGACTTTTATTTTTTAATGAATCATACACGTTAACACAACAAAACACAACTGAGACCGAGATAAATGCAATATTCTCTTGCACTTCATGCATTTGCACTACTTACTAAGAAATCATGCCGTCACTCACACAAAAACCGTTTTCTAGCTGCTCGTTTAAATTTTTGAAATCAAATATCTTCAAAACTACATATTTGTGTTAAGAAAATTCACTTTAACAATTCTTCATAATCATTATGGATATTAAATTTTAAATGAGCAGTCATCAGCTCATCGTTCGTCGATAAATCTTTTTCTTGAAGTACGTCACTAGTATGCTAGTTGTAGTAAAAGACTAGAAAAAATTATGAATGACGGGGCGCAAAGCATTCATAGATTTTGGTGACCTTGGCACGCTGTTCTTCCTTATAATAGTGCGTTAGGGCCGCCCTGTGACCTATAGAGTCCCGTGACTGCTGATGTCACTGTACAGTAATGCAGATAAATGATCTTCCCTATATGGTTCAAATGATCTAAAACAATAATAAGAGTGTATTTGTATTTAAGTACAATAATAATAAAAAGAAAAAATGTTTTTATGGTAGATATACTTTAAAATAAATTATATTGTTACGAATAAAAGACGTATTTTCTTTAGTTACTTGACCATACCTATCAGGGGGAGAGTCTATGTGAAGCACGAGTCCGATATCAAAATATTGCATCAATTATACAGGGTGTAAGAGAAACTATCCCGAAGCCGAGGGCCCTGGTAGCACTCCTATCCTTTGTTGTGGGGCCAATGACAAATATAATGGCAAAGGAAATACTATCTGCGTAAGGAATACATCAACTTGTTAATCGTGGGTATATAGTGCCTATTAATCATTTGGATATTTTGATACAAAAAAACGGGCACTTGGAAAAAGTGTGGTCCCAGGCCAACGGGGGAGGCCTGTTGGCCTGGGACCACACTCAAGAGCTAACCCGTACATTTTTTTCTTTGAATATATATTTTTTACAGTCGGACACGACAGCCTCCGTGGCGTAGCGGTAGTGCACGCCACTGCTACGCATGGGCCGCGAGTTCGCTGCATGAATATGGCTGTTTGCACTGGTCTGGTCGTGCCTCGGAGAGCACGTTAAGCCGTCGGTCCCGGTTGCCATACAAACATCTATGGCAGTCTTTACAGGTAGTTGGAGTCTTCAAAAGTCCAACCAGTCTAACTTGGAACTTCGATATCGCCATTGGTCATGTTGTGGAGGTCAGTTAGCAGTCGCCTCACAGAAAATATCGAAGTTCAGCCGCATCACAGTTAGACTGAAAAGCCGACCCCCACTGAGTTGGGAAAACGTTCAGAGAATGACAGTTGGACCCATACAGAACAATGCAAAACTTATTCATAAAACAAATTTACACTGACAGACAATCGAACCCGCACCCTAAAACCCTTCCACTGCTACGCATTTGTACCGTGACAAGTTTAGTTTTACGGATGTCACGGTACAAAGAGAGATGATGTCTTGATCTCACGTCGCATCGCTTGCGCAAGCGCCTACCGTTTGATTGAGGGGACGATATGGGAGGATCCGTCCTCTAGCCGAAATTAACGTACTTATTCATTTTAGAAGAGAAATCTAAGCAACAATTAGAAAAATTATGTAACGAGCATTCCATGCAAACAGTTGGTCAGCCTTAATATGCTGTAATAAATGCTTATTATAGTAGGTTATGGGTGACCAACAGTAATACTAGTAATGATTAGTACACCTAGTATTACCGTGTCAAAGGTCTAACCAACACAATTTATTTTTTTCGTTTTAGAGATATTTTTAGTATCGGGGTTTTATACATTTTTAATTTAATTTTTAGAAATGCATGATGTGTTTGCATTTTAAGACGAAATACTCGTATTGACCATTTTTGCGTGGCTGAAATATATATACATATGCTTACGCCTGTAATCGCCGAAGTGGTAGGCAGAGGTGTATTAAACACCCACATTTCGCTAACTATGATTTTCGGTCCGAAATGGGTATGCCGAAATTAAATTCCTAACCGAAAATGTTGCAGCTACATGTATTTGGAAAATATATTTTTTGACCCGATTCCTTGCTATAAAGTTAATCGCAAGGAAATTAATTACGTTCTTAGCCGCTCCAGTACTACAAATTAATGTCTTGGAGAGTATAGGCTGATTTATAAATAGGGTAATTACAAGCAAATTGACTTTCGGGGCCAAGCCAACGACACCTACAAGAACTTGGAACGGTAAATCTGCTGACTGACGGGCGAGGCCTTCCTCTCGGAAAGACAACAGTCGCTGGCATCAAAGTCGTATAAACTAGCTCGGTCAGAGGCGAAAGACCCGGAAACAACCGGCAACAATGCTATATCGCGTAAATAAACGACTTTTTACTCGACTGCGCAAGAAGGAGGTTTATATTTTCGAGTATTAATGGTTATTATGGTTTGGCGCGGTCAACAACCTGCTCTAAATATTTTAGTTTGATTGTTGGTGCTACAATATGCCTTGTCAACAATGTTTTAATCATACAAACGAGTGTGGATTAAAAAAAGGGATTTAGAAGGAGATTATAAAAAATATGTCATATCCGATAAACTAGTTTTGATAGCAGGTGGTACCCATTTGAAAATCTTAAACTGAACTAAAATCAATGGGTTCCGCCTGCTATGAAACTTCTTTTGGTTTCTTCAATAGGAGGGGCAACAAGCTTTCCTGAAGAGCGAAACCTATGCTCGGGTCTTCTCCGTGAATGTTGCCATGAAAAAAGTTACTACACAAAATGCCGTGAAACAATTTATTTTATCATGGTTGTTTTTCTCCTTTACAGTAAAATTAAAACAACTCACTTCATAATTTAATTGTATTCAGTAGTATTCATGGCTCACCAATGCAAACCGAAACAAACCTAAGCAGTAAGACTGTTCCCTTTTCACAATCTCTATAATCATTAAGATTCCATAGAACTCTTGTCGGCGCACGCGCAGCTGGGCGAGCATTTCATATCTCCTCCGTTGCGCCAGCGTGTAATCGCAACGATTTGTCAACTATGTTATAGCAATTAAGTCTATTAAATACTTTGTAAATGTGAATACATATGCATGTCTATGAGTGGGTCACCTCATAAACTTTTTACTAACTCTAGGTGTTGTAAGAAACGATGTAGGACGATGTAGGCATTTTTAGGTTTTAGTAATCGCTTCGAAGGGCAGTTATCATTTTTTGTATACTACTAAGATGGTAAGGAATTTTATAGCGTCAAACAACTCTGAAAATATAACTAGTTTCAACCATACATCTCCAAAATATGGGTAGTTTCAACCATACATCTCCAAAATATGGGTAGTTTCAACCATACATCTCTAAAATATGGGTAGTTTCAACCATGACATCTCCAAAAATACCGAGTGTTATATACAATATAATAAGATTCGTAACGAAGCGAGTATAAGCACGTATGTACCCTATGTACCTACATGCTTGTCGTAGTTGTTCACTTAAAAAAAATTATATTATGAAAGGTACTGATTGAGCAGTCCAACTGGGGATGTACCATTTTTTTTTTTTTTTTATACTACGTAGGTGGCAGACAAACACACGGCCCACCTGATGGAAAGCGGCCACCGTGGCCTATGAACGTGTGCAACACTAAGGGTGTCACACACGCGCTGCCCACCCTGAAGGGAAAGGGGGAGAGCTGGGAAGGGGTGGGAAGGCTAGGAAGGGGAGGGGAAGGAGGGGTATAGTGAGCTCTGGCTACCCTACTTACCGGCGGGAACACAACACGATGGTTATTATGACCGCGGTCTTCTGTAGGGCGGAGGTACTTCCCCAGTTGGACAGCTCATTTCGGACGGGAGATACCGTCGTGTCCTACCTCCGTTCCGCTCTACAGAATACCGCGGCTGATAATAACCTTGTGTTATGTTTCCAGCGGTGAGTAGGATACCCAGAGCTCACTGGAGAGGTTTTGTATTGTCAGTGGGAAGACCAAGAAACTTTACCTTGTCTTCTGCACTGACAGTACAGAAACTCTCTTAACCTTCACCCTCTCCCCTATCCCCACGACTTAATAGCAGCACGGGTTTGATGCCCTTGGTGTTGCGAACGACGGACGGTGGGCCGTGTGCTCGTCTGCCATCTAAATGGTGTAAAAAATTTGCAGTCCTTCATCATTCTCTGAACCTGTTCCCTACTCAGCTGGGGTCGGCTTTCCAGTCCGAATGTGATGGAGCTGAACTTCGATATTTTACGTGAAGCGACTGCCATCTGACCTCCACAACCAATGATCCAATGACCAATGGCGATATCGAAGTTCCAAGTTAGACTGGTTGAACTTTTGAGGGCTCCAAATACCCGTTACGACTGCCATAGATATTGGTATGGCAACCGGGACCGCTGGCTTAACGTGCTCTCCGAGGCACGACCAGATCAGTGCATACAGCTTTTTGAAAAATTTGCAGTCCTTCTGGGTAGGTATCTTAAAGTCAATTCTTCCAATCAAAACACAGTTTCGAACTGTCAAATCTAATGAAATATCAAAAACACTATTTCCTTGTTGAAGCATAGGTCTGTCCACGAAAAAACACAGGATTGTTTTTCAATACAAACATAAACTCATGCCTATATCCCCGAAGGGGTAGGCAGAAGTGCTAGCTCCTACATTTTGCCAGTTTATGTTTAGGTCCCAAACTAAGGCTTCATAAAGTCAGTAATTCGTTTGTGGGCAAATGTATAAAAATATATAATAAAATTCCTCAGGATTTGGCTGACCTGCCACTTGATAAGTTTAAAATAGAATTGAAAAGATTTTTAATTAAAAAAAGCTATTATAAAGTAGACGAATATCTTGATGATAAAAATGCGTGGTCATAATAATCTCTTGCTCTTGCACCCAGTTATTATAAATAAACAACTAAATATTAAAAAGAATAACGATAATCTACCTGAGTTTCTTGCTGGTCTCTTCTCAGGAGATTTAACTACCGAACCAGCGAAAGAATCATTTTCTAATGATTTATTTACTAAGTATCCTAATTTATTATGAATTATAATATTTTTGACAAATGTAGGTACATAATTATTGTAAAACTTTGACATTCATAAGTGCTCTTTATGTGCCTAAACTGAATAAATGAAATTGATTCTTTGATTCTTGATTCTTTGATTCAATGTAATAGGATCTTTTTTAACATTAACATCGAGCCATTTCGAAAAAATACTCAGGCATATAATGACCCTCTTCTCACTGAAATCGAAATCTTTATTTACAAATGGGAGTTTGAGATTTGATGGACACTGAATTTTGGAGGAGGAACCTAAATAAATATCCTATACCATATACCTACACACATAATATAGATAGAATACATACATACAAATATACATATATACAAATCTATTCAATATTCAGTTTATATTTTTATTTACTTATTTAAGCATATAATAATATTATGTATACTTTATTAAGTCTCACTATAACACTTTGAGCACGTACCTTGACAAATCTCTGCATCCCCCTAAGGTGGACTGGTAGAAAACCCGCCTTTGTACAATAGTTAATTTTGTATTTGTGCAAAAAGTATAAATAAATAAATAATTTTATTTTATGATAATTGACTAGGAGCCATAAGCTCCTGGCGCAGTACACAAGTACCTACGCCATATTAAAATTGTCCAAAGCACAAAACTATCAAACCACAACTCTACATTTTCAACACCAAGGACAAACGAATAACGCAATTGTAATATTATTTCTATAATAACAGTTATTTTAAGGTTTCGTCGCCAGAACCTTTGACATTGACGGTCGGTAAAGCACCGCAAATTAAAAGAATCTAATGAAGTTGCCTTAAGCAATATTTAGTTTAATTTTGTGGTGTTTTAATACGTTTTTATAACTTGTTCGCATTCTTAGATTCAGTGCAATTATTAAGATTCTTGGTGTCAGGTTTCGACACACTAGTTTATATTTTCGGTTTCCATTTTACTGTTCTAGTAAACCCTTGGGTCCTTCTAGTTTCATCACTATCACTAAAACACTCATACAACTTATTTTAAATTTAAATTTAAACGTCTTAGAGCTTTCTTAAAATTATAAGCTACTTATAGCTGACCCGCGCAACTTTGTGTGCGTCACCCCATTTTTGCATTTTTCACATCATATAAACCTTCCTCTTCAATTACTCTATCTGTTAAAAAACTGCATCAAAATCCGTTGCGTAGTTTTAAAGATTGAAGCATTCAAAGGGACATTTAGGGATATAGGGTCAGAGAACGCGACTTTGTTTTATACTATGTAGTGATGCTGCCGTTATTAATGCTATTTTATAACAGTTACAATAAAAAGGAACAGCATTAATTCTATTGTCAAGATTGGGTATTGGAGTAGTAATGGAATCTTAAAGAAATTTGTATACTTACTATTAATATCGATTAATATCGGAAAAAGTCAATGCTTCGACGGAACCTGAAACTGCGAGTAGTCCTTACGTGTTGTTTTTTGGCCACTATAATTAACGCGTTAATAATTCATGCAATATTTGGGGTGGTACTCGTACTAAACTATGTAGGAAATAATTCAGGCAAATATACACTATATACTCTACCCAAAACATATAAGATACATATTAAGTAAAGCACATATAAATTATCTGATTTGGGTAGAGTATTAGTCTAATTGTTTCTATGTAACACACGCCTAACAATGTCATGCCGCGTCTACATTTACGTAACATTTATCGTGACCGTGTCAGAAGTGCGTGTCCATCGCATTTTCAGCTGCATGATAGCCGAGCTTAAATGAAACCATCGATCGACTGGTGGCCGCGTCAGCCCAACTCTAGTTTGTGTGCCCACAAGTTGTTACGTCCACACTTAACATCATGTCTTGACGCCCCACTGTTCATGTCACAAATCTGGATGCATCTTTCCCACTGATAAAATGCAACCCAAGGTCTCATATACAACAGTAATCATATGGTTATTCTATACTTATAGCCTTGTTAAACATACCACGTGTATACAGCAATTACCGTAATTGGTTCACCGGCTAATTAGCTCAGAAATGACACAACTATTACACCTACACACCAAGTATTGGCTCACCCCTCAGCGCTAACAAGGCGATAGTTCAAGGCAGGGAATCAAACAGATATACCAGCTGTCCGTCAGTCCGACCGCTCACAAGACACGTGGGATGATTGAGAAATCTTGACAAATGATGACAATAAGTTATGTTATGTTAGTTTTAATCACTTACGTTCATACATACAACTATAATTGTATGAAGAGGTAAGGAGAGGTGTAATTAACATTCACATTTTTTTTTACTCTATAATGTAGGATAATTAATTTTTAACATCGGTTTAGTGGTTAATGAGGCGGCCTTAAGATCGAAAGATCACCGGTTCGAATACGACGCAAATCCGCTCCTAACATGTCGTTACGGGTAGTTGGAGGCCTCAAAAGTCCTACTAGCCTAACTACAGAACTTCGTTATCTCCAATTTGGTTGTGGAGGTCCGATGGCAGTCGCTTCACGGAAAATATTCATGCGCTTTTCACTTAAAGTAAAAAGCCGACCACAACTGAGATGGGAATATGCTCAGAGAATGATGAATATTTTTTTAATACATGATCAGCCCAAGATTCGAACCCCAACCTAATGCATAACAAACAGCTGCACTCACTTCCTGATATAGCACCTATCATTAACATAAAAATCTAATAATACAAAAACAGTTACGTAGATGTAGAGTCACACACAGACAAACGTAGACAGCTATTCTTTATAACGTACAAACAACAATGGAACACTTTATGGATATAAGGGACCGTATAAATATAAGTCGTAATCCAATGTTACGTGAGGTTGCTCGACCCGGGAACTGAGCCCGCGACCTCATAAATCAGGTGCTGTTAGCGTGCTGAAGTGAAGCAGACGTGCTAACCGTGGAGGTATTGTTAAGTATTAATATAAAGGCTAGTGCACATAGGAGATTTTTTATTTATAACGAAATAACCAAGTCCTTCGTGGACAATATATTTTTTTTTAGTATCACTCAGGTGGTAGACAAGCACACGGCCCGCTTGATGGAGAGTGGTCACTGTAGCCTAAAGATTTTTACTACACTCATGTTGCCCTGTAGATACCTTCAATTGCCCTTCTTGACGATTTGATTTTATTGATTTGAAATTGGAAAAGTGAATGCCCAAAGGAGACTTGAAGAGGGTCCATATAAACCGATTCCTGCCGGCTTGCTCTGAACTAAGAAGCCTTGGTAGAGATTTATGGTCTTTCCACCAGCTTGCTTCTTGAAAACACCCATCGCCACTGCCCATTAACATTATTCTATATCATGAAACGTGAAAGTTTAAAACGTAATATCCGTTTTGTTCAGAGCTAAGAAGCATTCAATACAATAAGCTTCTTTATACCCGGCAGATCTCCTCCGAAGATTACAAAAATAATTATGAATCAATTATGAATTCAATATATATGACAATAATGGTACCTCCAAACCATAACCTTTGCAAAGGTGACCCTCTTTCATGAGACCTTGCCTTCAGCTTAACATCAGGCGAAGTGAAGTCAAATTGACGTGCCATAGATAAAAAAAAACAGAGTGTCATACATTTAGGGGTCATTAACTAAAAATTCAGAAGCCGTATTCTTAAAAATTATTATCTGTATCTCAAACTAAAGAATAACTCTCTTTTTCTTTCATCTTCGCTCCGAACGTGTTCAGTAACCTCTGATTGCGACGGTACTTACAGTGCAAACTAGCCTTTGTCGAATTGCGAATCTATTCATATGTCAATGTCTTTAGGATCAGCCACTAACTGTCTGAAGTCTCAGAAGAAGACCATGTTAACAATGCAGTGACCTGTGAGGTGAGACTTCAATATCTGCCGGAAGTTTACGGGTCTTCATCAGAGTAACACATACCATCGTAGGTATAATCAAGCCGGTATATTTGCTACTCAGGGTATCTGTCTAGATAAGATAATAATAATAATCTAATATCTGTATCTAGACTAAGTAAAAAATAGAACAAAAAAAGAAAAGCCCGCTGAGTTTTATGCCGGAGTCTTCTCAGGTCGGGGCCGCGTTTCGAACCGGTGGTCCATTTGCTCACTAATTTATAAAATATTGTTGATGTTAACGTTTTGTAAGTACCGTTTAATGGTCTATACAGAATAAATGATTTTTGAATTTTGAATTTTGAATATCTCTAAATTTGTATTTTGAAGTGATAACTTTTCCTTTATTTTTCATCGAATGCACTTAGGGGAGTGTGCATTGGAGTTGCACAATTTGATTCCTCGAAGACCCTCCCACCTCCGAACAACCAGATGTACTGCGACACGCCATGGCTACATGGTGGATGTTCCACACTTTCGTACCATATATATAGTTATAACTTGGAAGTCTACAAGACTAGAAAAAATAGGTTACTTCTAGTCAAGCGTGCTCTACCGTCGACCACATCATTACTTACCATCAGGTGAGATAGTGGTCATACGCGAGCCTATCGAGTATAAAAAAGTAATGTTATATAAAGTATGCCACACCCATTAAACCCTACATATTGGTGTGATATTCTATTACTTCTACTGTATCTCTTGGTAGTATTCCGGGCACATCACGCATCAAAATTAGGATTTGGTATTTTCTTTTCACTTCGTTTAAGGAATGACTTTATAAAAAATCATCAAAACTTATGCTATGGTGCTATTTGTTTTTTTTTTATTAAATTAATATTTCATTTGCTTTACTAACACAAAGGAGAGAGTATTAGCTAATTGTACATTACAAGAGGGGATGTAGTAAGTCTTCTCGTAGAGCGAAACTATGCTCCGGCCCTCTCTCTGAGTAGCGGCCCTGCCGTAAAACAAATTACTACACAACGATGGTAATTCAAAAATTCGACAGAAGAATATACGAATATTACACATTATATATTAATTAATATTCGTTTTGTAGATTCGTAGTACTACAAGATGTCTTTGCATTGAGCCGAAATCGAATTATCTCTAAAGTAGCAATCGAAAGCTCCCCCGCCACACGAATCATGAAATTATATATTTAGCATATTGCACTCCATCGTTCAAAAATAATAAACAGAATTGCATAGAATATTAAAAAGTAATTTTAAATAATTACAATTAGTAAGGCCCGCCGACGAATACCAATTGTCCATGTTTAGGCTATTCGCTACTATAATTGTTTGGATCGTTCGGTGAATTATCGCAATTCACTAATTGTACAACCTTCACCTATGGGACCAATTTTTGGATTATTAAATTATAATCACTTTCATAATACACACAATTAACGACGATAACTGTTAAGTACGTTTAGATGTACAAAATTGCTAATCGGAGAGCGACGTCATATCTCGCCAGTTACCTCCCCTGGAAGTGGATGGAGGAAACAGACCCCTCTATTTTTCAATAATTTCTATGTATATGATACAATATTCCCCGTAGTCCCACAAGTTATGCAGATAATGCTTTTATAAGATGTGCTTAAATTTGAAGAAACACACCTCACAAGCTTCCCATAATGTCAAATGTGAATAATGAAGTATATAATATTTTTTCTAATATTCAGTTAATTATATATTTTTTTGTGTGTACAGCGGGCAATGAGCTGGCTTCTCGTCAAAGTACAAGCCAAGTAGGAACTATAGGTACAGTGGGCTCCGAAAGTTCCTGGGCAGTTTGAAACTAAAATTGTATAAAGTGATGCTATTACTGTACACAACTACTACTCTTAGCAGCTACTGGGTAATAGATCTACTTATTGATGTAATTAAGTTTAGGCTACTATTTTCAGGAAATTACTTATTTATATATATACATCATATATATAAATACATCATAAGGAACTGTCCAGGAACTTAAATGTTGATTTGTTTAATGATTCACTGAAACTTTACAAAAGAGTAGCCATGGAGTGCCTTTCTAAATGATTATTGCTATTAATGTATTGTTTAATTTGATGGAGCATAAGTGGATGTATGTTCATGTATGCTTGGGTTCATTCGTTGTAAATAATTATAGACGTGGCTATTTTTGAAAATGTAGGAAACTGTAGGTCTATACAGGGTGGAATTTTGTAAGGCCATCTGAAGGGGAAGTACTCTTAATACTGCAAATAGAAAATTTTACTCAAAGGAAACATTCCTTTATTTTTGAAAAGAAACAAAACTGCATTCAGTTATTTTTAAAAATTCGCTTGCCGCACCCGGTAATCGAACCGACTAAAATCTGTAAAAGTTGCACCCTGTACTTTTATTGCATTGATCGTTAGGGTCAATTAATACGACGAAATCTCTCTAACAAACTTTATAAATTAAATGAAAGGAAAAAATCTGGATCGATGAAATTTTAAAAAACTGTTTGTTTATTCATTAAAAAAAATTAAAATCTGTTGACCGTGATTCATGAAACACGAGGTCTCGTTTTCGAATCCAGGTTTTACCATGGCACACACTAATTACTTTTCGATGCTTTTCGAAGTTATGTGTGTATTTATCGCAGGTTTATAAGTGCCCGGTTAATAGCAATAGGCTCGCCACCTATTACATTGGAACCTAAAACATAAATTGGCGAAATGTGGGTGCTAGCACCTCTGCGTACCCCTTCGGGTATATAGGCGTGAGTTAATGTTATATTATCTTTTATTTAAGTTCAGCCGTGAAGTTTTTAAGTGACAGCTTGGATACGATCGGGATTGATTCAAGGATAATAATGAAGTATAATTATCATTACCTATGCATGTATGTAGGTAATTAAATTAGCTAATAAAATTAATGTTGTCAGCCTATCAAATATAATTACTATAACATGTAGTTACTTGTAAACTTCTCACTGCTTGTGGTCTATAAAATAACCTATAATTATGAAGCAATTCATCTAAAATGTCACCTCGTTCGATACTGTTCTCATCTCTGTAACTATATAAGAGAAAGGTACTTCTACTCTCTATATCACGGTATAATTATATAATGTATAATAATCTTCGATATATGTAATTAAGTATGTGAGTAGTTATCATTTATATTCAGAAGTTAAGTCTTAATGGTAAGGGAACAACTAGTCTATAAACACTTACAATTATTAACACAACAACATGTATTTCTTCTCTATACATTCCTATCAGATGTCATTTTCTCAGTCACTCTCTTTTTTACCATAACTTCTTTCACTCAATCCATCCATTTTTATTTAGGCGACCTAAATTTAGATCAGATTCACGCCCCGCTGAAAGGACCCGAGACTATAGCATGAAGGAAGCACGTGTACTGGCAGAGCATTCCAGGATTTATTGGTGGGACATGGAAAACAGTATCCCAACTGCTGAATCCTTGATGGAATTGTTCGTACCCTAAGTGGGTGATTAGTGTAGACTAGTGGGTAGGTCCTGTGTAGGAAAGGGGAGGGTAGGACCAGTTGTAAGAGCTTATCACCATGGTTATTGGTTAAATGAAATGAATGGTGTTAATGGTGCTGGGAATAACATGGCTGGATCTAAATTACAAGTACTTTTGTAATATCTCTTTTTTGTACCATTTATGTGGCAGACAAGTACACAGCGGTTTGATGGAAGGTGGTCACCGTGGCTTATGGACGTTTGCAACACGAAGGGTGCTAAACTGGTGCGTCCTACCCTGTAGAAACTTTCTAATACCCTTCTTGAAGTCGCTTGGACAAACCACAGCAGGGAATTCATTTTTTTGAGTAGATATCTATGTGACGTTTATATTCGTGGAATATGTAATTGATTCCTTCATTGGTATTAACTAATTCGTAGTCTACAAAATATATTTGCTACAGTTTTGATTTGACCTTTTTAATTATTGATTTATAATTTATCTGTGATTTTTGTCAGCACTGATCGTCATTCTCAGAGACTATTCCCAACTCAAGTGGGGTCGGCCTTATAGTCTAACTAAGATGCAGCTGAACTTCCATATTTTCCGTGAAGCAACTGCCATCTAATCGGCGAATGTAATTTAATTAAACTGCATCATTTTAAAAATATCTATAAGGGCTTCTAAGCAAATAATATCCTAAGCGATTGCGCCCGTGTCAACGTAGATCTGACATTATTTACTTTTTCTCGGAACCCTAAGACATTTTTCGAAAACAAAAGTAGCCAAGTTATGCCTTATAATATCAACTATCTATTGTAAAAATTACATCGATTGCGAAAGACAGACAGACACACCTATTTAAAAATTAGATATAATGCATTATAGTCAAAAACGTAATTTGATAATGAATTTGGGCCACCCAATCTATTCCCATGAGGTGTCGTACAAGGTGACTAAGGGTTAGTGCTGTTTACCAATCATACAGTTATATACAGCTCAGATTCAGTCTCAAATGCATGGCTACAGTTAACAAAGTGCCCGAAATACGGCAATAGGCTCACCCCCTATTACGTGGGACCGAATAACTACAATGGTTGGTGCAATAGAATGATAAATATTGTCTATTTTTAGTTCAATTTACTATTAAAATATGTTTATACACTTTTTAAGATCTTGTTATATCAGTAACCTTCATCAGACATGTGCACAAGTTACTGAGTTTATAAGGACCAAAAGCAGAAACTTTCATTTTTAATTATGTTCAAAGATTGTATTAAAATTGCTTTTTTGGTAATTTCAAATTATATGAAGCAACTATCTATGATAACATAATAATTATCTTCTAATACCTTATAAACACATGCTATTTCAACATTATAATTAGTAATTTTCAGTACATAGAGAATAAAATCTATGTAATCAGTGAATAAATAATAAACAGTAGTCAAAGCCGCGGCAAAATACTAGTTAAAAAGCTAAAATTTTGCAACATCATAAGCATCGGATGCGGTGTATTCTGTGTATAAAGTTTGTGTAATGGTACACAATCGCGGATGGTAGCCCCACTAGCTAGCTGCGCGTACGCCGATCGCACAGTCGACGACGACGGACGATCGTCGAAGCGCATCTTTACGCGAAGCACCGACACTCCCGGTATTTTTAATTTTTGAATTTATTTTTCAACTTTAGTTCTTTTTTTGAAAAATATTTTTGATTTGCTTTGAAGTAATTTTTTTTTGGTTTTTGTTTTTTTTATTGGATTTTTTTTTAGTAAATTCAGTCATATTGAATACAAGCCCTTCATAGTCGTATTAATTAATTTTCATGTAATTTTTTACCTTTCATGTGATTTTATTACGGTGTGGTGCGGATTCGTGATCTCCTCACATAGTTTAAAAGCGAAAGTTTAACTCTTCACGTCAATAAAATTATACAAATCGTCAGTTATATTACAGTTTGAAGTAATATCATCAATAAATACAGACTGTCAGTATTTTTCGCTAACTTTCAAAATGCGTTATGCAAAAATTTGGTTCGTTTGTGAGATTACAAGCTATGAATTGTTAGTTCGCATGTCTTACCCATTGTACAAGATAAAATATCATTTTCAAAGATCTTGTATTTATACATTTGACCGACTTTTTATATAATCTTTAATCTAATCTTCTCACCCGACTTGCTTTGACAATAGTTCAATGTTTAATTTTTTCACAAAGACGGCTAACATTGCTTTGTCAAATATGTTAGACAATGTCCAAATGTTTTGGTGTAAAAAAACGAACCTAATTATCTGTTTGCGTAAGTGCAGGTCTCTCAGTCGTGAGAAGCATTGTGTTAGCTAGTCTTAGTTCTTGCTATATACGTTATGACTCAGTTATACAATATAGGAACTGTGCTATAATATCTATTAGGTGTTAGTCATTAACATAACTATAATTGTCGCGAATTCGCACCCTCAATTTAAGTTTATTGAACAAAATATGAAAATTGTATCTTTTAACTTTCATATGAAATTTGCAGTGTAAATTTTAATTTCATTTTTGTATTTTGTTCAAATTTTTTTTATTTTATGTACTAATTTTGTATTTTTTTTCTATTCTGGGTACTAAAGTTTCTCGAAATAAAGCCAGTTTGAAAGTGCAAGTGAATCGCAAGTGACAAGTGACGTAACATTCTAGAGTAGTGTTTTTTCGGTAACGTGTGAACATTACGACTTGGGTGAGTGTTTGTTTAGCATTATATTAATTAAGTTTAAGCTTTTAAAAGGAAGTTGCCAATTGATTTTCATGTTGAAATTCTCACGAATATTTACACTTTTTGTTTCATTTTACATAAATGGATTCTCTGTTCTCACATAGACATGTAATAGCTGTCTTAGTGGTTGACTACTTACTCGTATAGTGAGATAGAAATTATCCTCCGATTAGAGCCATTTAACGTCTTGTTTAGTATCTTATATTCAATATTGTCCTCTTAGTGATATACGAATAAAAATAAGCCTATGTTTATTGCCGACAAATTAGGCTTCCTTGCATTACTTGGGACTAAGAAATTACTGTCGAGTTGATGCCATCCCTAAGGGATTAAATGAGTAAGAAGAGTTTTAAGATGGGTAATTGGAATACTTTTTACACTTTTAAATGAACCAATTTTAAAAACCGGGCTTCCATTTTGTAATTAAATCTCTCTTCATATTATTATGTCGAACCACCCGGTTAAGGGTAGTTTCCACTCAGGAAGCCTTAATTACAGAGTATTTGCATTATGTTCTGTTTGTTTGGGTTCCGAATTATATGGTGAATACGTCTGTAATTGGCAAGTTAACAAAACTTATGGCGTTTAAATAGTTTATAGGGAATGGTAAACGCTTATCAACAGGTGGTGCATGCACGTGTTTACTTGATTAGTGGTTTAAAAAAATAAACGTACGAAATTGCCAAGCATATAAAGAATATGGTGAAAAACATGTAACATTTGTTGACTACTATTTCTTAATATCTTTCTAAATTCATATGTTTTTACTTTAACAAATATACTTATATAATACTAGCTGATGCCCGTGGCTCCGAGCGTGTGGATGATGTATTCTGATATATAAGCTATATTATTGTAAAGTTTCATTAAAATCCATTCAGTACTTTTTACGTGAAAGAGTAACAAACATATATCCATCCATCCATCTATCAATACTTACAAACTTTCACATTTTTAATATTGGTAGGTTGTCGTGAATATACGACAATGTCGCCACGAAGTCGCTTCACGAAAAATACCAAAAGCCAACCTAAGGGCTCTGAGCCCCATTTAGTTAGGACTGAATGGGGCTCAGAGAATTATAATGTTCTTTTAGACAAAATTATCCTTATCTTGATAAGAGAAAGAGAGTCACTCCTTTCTCTTTTCGATCTGAGTGCTCTTTGACCCTTACGAAATTCGGCTCTGAGCCATAAATAAAAGAGTAATTTCGACAGGATATGAATATGTTGCCATCATGACTTGTGTCGACAACTTATAAAGGAAATAGATAATTAAAATGATCTATAAATATGTAAGAGTATCGAGATAGTAAGTTGGATAAGTTAAATTTAATCCATACTAGGTATGTCTATAACTTATGAAATATATGCTAATGTAGACTCAGATAAGTGCTAATGTGACTCAGGGGCCTTTCTCGGGCCACGGCGATGGCGCAAAGTGCCACCCCATACCTAGGGGCTAGATGGGGATGGGTCCTCATATTAGGGGAAGAGGGTCATCTCGAGAGAGATGTCCCCGGGTCTGCCGGGTCTGGCAATCAAGGACCCATGGACGGCATGCGTTTTGGTCAAATGATCGGAGACGGATCCGAAATCCGACACGAAACGCTTTCGGGATAGCTAAATGGCCGAAACGTCAACGGATACAAATATTTTCGATACAACGACGACTACTGTCTTACCTAAAAAGAAAGTCGAATCCAGAAAAAATGCAGTTTTATTTCTTAGAAAGGTCTTGGTGGGTCCTAAAATATTATTAATTTGATCGCAATCGCTTCAATATAAACTATGATACGACCAAAAGTCGCAATAACCGACAACTGCATAGAAGGAGCTGGGGACATCAGTACAATATTATTAGTGTATTAATTAGGGTTGCCAGATGGTCGGGAATCATCTGGATTTTCCTGACATTCGTATGATGTGGAAAACTCCCAACAAATAACAAAATCTCCAGTTAAATAATAATACCTATAGGTACGTACCTGCGATATCAATCGATGCGGCTCCATATGCGACCGAGACTAATGAAAGGATGATGATGATGATGATGACGTCCCTATCTTATCATCATAACTATTTTATTTATCTAACGCATTATTAATTTGAAAATGCGTGGTGCTCGTTCTTCAAAAAAGGATTGCTATAAGTAACCTTTTATAAAGGATGCTGCTTATTTAAAATGTTTACTCATAAATTTCATTTCTCTAGACAACAATTCCAAAATCCCGACTTTTAGAAATATATCCAGATATTTAGATTTTTCGGTCTAGCAACCTTTGTATCAATACAGAGACAACCGTACAAAATATAATACTCTCGATTACATCATACATATAGTTCCTCGTGACATTTCTTGGTTATCCTTGGACAGTCGCACAATCGCGCTCTCCAAGTGTATATTGTCCTTAACAAATAGGTCGATACAAGTTTTAACGTATTTGCATAATATACCAACATTACCTACATATTGAAAGTTTCCTGTTCTTGTAGTTTTGTAAACAAATTATTGTATTTTTGCTATCGTTTCCTTTTCAGACAGGTTTTGAGTTTTTTTTTAACTTGCTGGGGTTGATTTCGGTGTTGTACTTCCTATATTGTCAGTAATGTGGAATTGATTACATTTATTCTGTTACTATTTTTGATATATTTTGTACTTTTTTGGTATTTCCTCATAGCCATTTAGAAATAGCTACGGATTTAGTACCCGCGACCCATTCGAGAGGGCATTCGATGGCCCTCTAGAAAGTAATGCCAGAGTTACATCACCTCCGATAACTGATGGTCCGAGATGGTCGTGCGGTTTTGGTGGGCTCGAGTCCTACGTAACCACCCGCACTGACTTCTGCGAGGAATTCCACACTGGGAAAAAAAGTACCCGCGACCTGAAGGGAGCCTTTCAGTTAACTATGCGAGGTTGGGAGGTGAAATGGTAGTCGCTCACATAAAAGTCGTTTAAGTTAGTTATGATGCTACTTAGAACAATGCTAGGATGATGACGACTTAATAAACTGACTTATTTTCTGAGTAGCCTGTATATCCCATCCATCCATCCTAGCAAGACCTGAAGACAAATCGCTTAACCGAACTGACCGCTATATGCACGAGGTTGCTGCCGCGGAACATGTCTTAATTTAAATGAGATCTTATTATACATGTAGGGTCATAATTAACAATTAATAATACAATTATATAATTATAATAATTAAATTATACTATTATATAATAATGATAATGAACTCTTTATTACTAAGAGTTACACACATACATAGACTTACGCTTATCGTGTATAAAGGACACATCAAAAACATTTCACGTAGAGGTTAGTAACATCTATATTTGGTCAGCTATGGTTTTCGATCCAACGTAACAGGGGGCCCATTGCTGCCAAAGGGACACTATTTCATGAACTGTATATTTACTGCCGCATGGAGACCAGTCCCATCTTTTAGTCGGTTTCTTTCTTTCTTTCACACTCGTAGTCTGTGATAGTAGGCTCCACAAAATTTTCAGGGTAACTAATTGTATAAGTACGCTTTTTCAACAAACTCCCTAATAAAGTTAGGGATTTGCCTATCCATAAAATTAAAATTTTCATTAAAAGAAAGTTAGTAGTCGCTTCCGTGAAGACCAACACAAACCAAATCAAGGCAAGGAGGAGTAGAAAAGACCCAGGCTTCCAATGTGAAATTTTTGGGTACTATACACTCAAAACCTTCCCTTTTTCAAAGTTGGTTGAAAGCAATTTCTTACAAAATATAAGCTTAAATGCCAAAATATCTAATTACCTACGATATGAACATATAACAAAACATCCATCATACAATCTCATACACAATCTCCATTCAGCCATACAATAGAAAACATCTCATCAATAACTGCATACAAAGGCGGTGGCCTTAATGGACATAGGATCGTGGATCGGTGAGCATTGATGTATGTATGGCAACAATATGGCGACGGTAATTCCCCTAAAGGTCGCGTCCGAGTAATGGCGTTAAATAAACATAATTATTGCAAAACATTGTAATGGGTGGATTGGGTTGAGTTGTAAGAGGTAGCGGGTTTAGCATTTTGATAGAGATTCCAATTAATCAGCTAGTAAGTGTAGGTATCTTAGAGGTAAAGGCGTGGGTTCAAATCCTGGCCATTATACTACCGATATAAACACACTCCTAACACGAGCCACTGAGCTTAGTGGTTGTGTTTTTTTATTTGCCTGAGTGGTTCGTAGTATAGCTGGATCGGTTAGAAAGAATATTAGTAATGTCGATTGCTAATTTCAGCGCAGGCTTTCTTAGGGTTGGGGAGCCAGATGGCCAAATTATGAGAAGGGGTGAATTTTGAACATCAACATTAATTGGCATATGGTTGAGAAAGAGAGTCCGGGTAAATAGGCTGAAACATAACACATGCCTACATTCCACGAACTGGGATTCGTCCGATTCTGCTAAAATTATTAACCATTGTCAAAACACAGTCACAAAAACTACCCTTGAATTGTTATCTTCATTAAGACAGTTCTAAATCTTTTTTTATGGAATCTCGATAATTTATTAAACCTCTGACTATTTAAATATGTATTCGAAAATCTTAATAGCGCGATTCAGAAACACTAGTTCAAACGCCATCTATTGACACATTGTAGAACTAAAATTACAAAAAAGAATAAACAACACACTTAGACAGTTATCTTCATTAAGACAGTTCTAAATCAAATGAACAAGAGTTCATTACATCATTTTATTCACTCTACACGATGCCATTTAATTGTAGACTTAACAGCATTTAGCAGTAAAGTCGAAAATTCTATGCTGCAAAGTAGGACGCAAAAAGGGCCGCCATCGCTTATAACTGAGGCTGTGACATCACCACTATCAAAAGTTATTGCAACGCATCTGAGTTCCCACATCTATTGTGATCGGCACATTACCCCTGCAGCCTCTAAGTGGGGGGCGAGGGTTCATAAACAAAAGAGGTTTTTTAGGACATCTTCGGTACCTATATCACGCAGGTCTTCCAGTTTCATTGAGATGTAGTTAAAATCCGCATATCTACCAATATTTTGGTCACAAGGAGTCATATCAGTGATACCTACAATGACGGGCTTTAAAAGCGATCGTGTTTTGGTGAAAGACGAAGAGGGAGCAAGATATATAGAGTGTTATCTCATTTCCTCACTTTTAAGCAAATGATAATAAGCACGTCATGATAGGCAAACAGGGAAGTCTTCTTCACCGGGATCAAATTTTTCAACGAATATATTAATTTAACTTACAATATGACCAAATCATTAGCGAAAGCTTACGAATAATTGCCTAAAATGATAAAACACAATGTTACCATAAATTAGCAAATAAAAACCTATACAAATGCTTGCCAAACCCCCATAAGACTATTCACAAACATCAAACGATATTATAATTCACTTAAACATGGTACATAGCATTCATCGCCTTAAGAACGGCGTAACATAATTATAAATGAGTTTTTTATTCATTATAAGTACATTAATGGTTTTTAACTTGATATTATCGCATATAACGTAAGTTGACGTGTGAGGAATATGTTTTTAACAAAGTGTCGAGTTACCTACACACACATCATTTCGCTATAGTTATCAAGTAAGAGCCGACGCAATTACAGGCTTTATGGGCAAGAAAAATGATCTTTCAGCATCATTCTCAAGGACGTTGCAGCACGCCAAAGCTGAGTTTTCGATTATGCCGACAGATGCCGAAGGATTCTTTCGCTTGTCGATGCCTGAGCGCTGGTCCTAAGAGGGCCAATGGGAAGGCCCTTCCAGTTCAACAAACGTCCGTGAAACGAAAATTCTGAACAACAACAAACAGTTGAAAGCAGTTTATTCTGTGACTCGAGGTCAATTTCTGGCCCCCGAGTCACCCGGTAGATCGGGCGAATTACGTAAACGTAAGGAGACCGATATCCAGCAGTGGAATGATTGATTGTTCTGGACATTTTATCACTACATAGTATAAAACAAAGTCGCGTTTTCTTTCCCTATATCCCTTTGCATGCTTAAATCTTTAAAACTACGCAACGGATTTTGATGCGGTTTTTTAATAGATAGAATGATTAAAGAGGAAGGTTTATATGTGTATAACATCATGGCGCGGTGCAAGAAGTAAAAAATGTTGCAAAAACGGGGTGACGCAGACGAAGTTGCGCGGGTCAGTATAATATAATAAGTTGTATCAATTTCGAAAAAGAAATATCAGTGTTCCTGCTTTCCTGAATCTACAAGCAAATAACACGAACTTTAACTTTGAGCCTGGATAACTTTGTACAAATTGTTCTAGAATGTAATATATTTTCACAGTACCTAATTCACTGTTGATATTCGCCCTAACGATTACAAGACGGTATGCGTATGCGACGGTTCTTGGGCAAGCCCGTGCATGCCATTAGAAGGTTGATGAGAACATAATGCGTAACGATTTTGATAATGATATTACGTTCCACATGCAAACGTTATGAGCTACTACTTGAATATTATCACTACATAGTATAAAACAAAGTCGCGATTTCTGTCCCTATGCCCCTTTGTACGCTTAAATCTTTAAAACTACACAACGGATTTTAATGCGGTTTTTTTTAATAGTTAGATTGGTTTAAGAGGAAGGTTTATATGTATATAACATCATGCTACGAACGACAGGTGTGGAGCAGAAGTGAAAAATGTTGAGAAAACGCGGTGACGCAGACGAAATTGCGCGGGTCAGCTAGTTAAACTATAAAGGCGCCGTGTGGGTGCTTCTACCCTTCTAGACAAGTGGCAATATGCTTAAAGAATAGAATGATGAATATATAACGCCTGTTAAAACCGACAAAATATGAGTCATTCCCATACATTGGATATTCTATACTTCAAAACAACGACCACCAAAATCAACCTTACTTGTATAAGATCAAAGCTTTAACGCAGACTATGCTCTCAGATTTATGAGTCAGACAATTCAATGCAAGATAAGATAATGGAAGTGGGCGTCGCATGGTGGAAATCCATTAGAAGAAAATATATTGGGGGGTAGCACGGGAGACATTTTTATTAGCGATTTTACAACTTTCCTGATGCCTCGTGTATAGGCGAAACACGTGTAAAACAAAATTTTCATGTAATTACTCGGTTCAACCCTTATTTTTTATACACTTATGTCGTCAAATTGACTGCACCTCGCCTGGTGGTAAGCAGAGGCGAAGTTCAAAACATGGTGACACGGTTACAGGTAGGTACTGTACCTGTAACGGCGGTCCCCACCTGACAGCCTCGATATTTTATTATATATATGTGCATTAATATACCTCTGCCTATGCCTTCTAGGATAAAATGGCCGTAATAGCATGAGTTGTAAATGTTTGTATGGTAAAATAATATTTTTCAACTTGAAACACACATAATTGTTGTTTGAAATCGATAATTCGTGGAAAGTAACGATTTGTACCACTTGCAATAGAAAGTGTGTAATCGTTCATTCGTAGTCTCATACTTTGTACATTGATATATTCATCATCATCATCATCATCATCATCTGCCCGCCCATGTCCCAATTAATAAGACATACCACCTAAAGTTACACATAGACATAATAAACACTTACAACAAAGGGCAAGTGCTCAAACAATTACACTCATACAACTACGCACACACACACCCACAAATACACATACACACACTCACACACACACACACACACACACACACACACACACACACATACTCACACACAACTGCACAAATTGAATTGAAATGTAGCTTGTTTTTAAGATCTTTATAGGTTAGGTTTACATAATGTTTTACAAATTCGCTCAGTACGGTGGGCACTGACTCCTAAAATACAGGCTTACGCCTAGCTTAGTGGTCAAAGTTTTTGATACAAGCACATAAAAAATAATATAAATGAATTAAAAAATAATATAAATAATAAATGAACTAAAAAAATATTTAGGGTCCACAAAACATTCTCTTCTCTTCCATACATATAGGTCAACTGTCATCTCCGCCTTACCTTCCTATGTTACCCATGTTGTAATTGACGTGCCACAAATAAAAAAATAAAACTTAACTCTGCTCCTAAGAGCTATCCTCAAAATATGTCCTCACTAACACAGCCGCTCATATCTCTACCTTTCGTCCACTAGTTTTTTTTCGTTAACACGTCAATTCGACATCACCTGATGGTAAGCTGAAGGCAGAGTCTTAGGAAAGAGGGTCACATTACAAACACCTACAGTGTTACAATGGTGGCGCTCAGCTTGATGATCTCATCAGATGCTTTTTCACGCCCCGCTTAAAGAACTTCTGAACTTCATCTAGCAGGACATGAACCCACTGGTCGACTAAAAATGCTACCCTACTCGTCAACGCATATTGTTAAAAGTGTCACACAAGCGTCGTCTTGCTACTGTGTATTTTCTAAAAGATACAATACACATTTTCTGCGCTGGAAATCGAACCCGAACCAATATTGTCTTCACTAACATTACATCATCGAGTCATTAAAAATATGACATACTAGCAAACCCGGCGAACTCCGTTTCGCCACCAGATGGCTTCGCATTATGTAACATTTCGTTTAGTGATTAAAAGATGAAGAAAAATATTTGATTTTTTTTCTGAATTTTCTTTGCTATAAACCTCACGGAGCCCGAGATCTTTCCAACGAATGCAAAACCGTGGAAATCGGTTTGTGCGTTCTGGAGTTATAGCGTTAGGAAGGAAAACCCGACTTATTTTTATATAGTAGATGGTAAACACTGAAAGTAATAGTGACATGACTCACGCGTCGTTTAGACTAGACTCATCCATCTTAGTTCGATAACCGATCAGTAAGGGTAATTGCTAGCGCACGCGCAGTGTCTAGTAGAAAGGTAAAGTACTTTCTACTATAAGCAACATTTTAATTATTGTGATATGCTCAATTTTGCACGCAAGTTGATCTTCAATTTCTATTCTATCATTTTATCTTCCATAACATAACATAAACTCTCGCCTATATCCCCGAAGAGGTAGGCAGAGGTGCTAGTACCCACACTTCGCCAGTTTATGTGTAGGTCCCAATGTAATCGGTGGCGAGCCTATTGCCATTAACCGGGCATATATAAACCTGCGATAAATACACACATAACTTCGAATAGCATCGAAAAGTCATTGGTGTGTGCCATGGGAAAACCTGGGATCGAACCCGAGATTCGTCTCAGCAGTTCATTACCCATACCACTAGGCTACCGCAGTATATGATTTTACCTTCCCTCTTTAAATTTTATGGTTCTGTACCCAAAAGGTAAAAACGGCACCCTATTACTGAAACTCCACTGTCTGTCTGTCACCTCAGTTCTATCTCATAAACTGCTGTATGTTTTGTAATTCGCATTTGGCGCGTTTTTTATACGTTGATATTAGACAAATAGGTACAGGCAACCTATTTTAGCGACTTCGCCCGCGTGGAACGGAAACTTATATGAATTAAAGAGTATGTCGTCATAATACCTTTTACAGCTATATGGTGTTCAGTTAAATGATTAAAATTCAATAACAACGAGGAAATAAGATCGCTCGTAACTCTTAGTCGGCTAAACAATTACGTATATCTTCCCAATTATGTGCATGTTTAATAAGAAAATAAATAATGTATGTTTTTTTGCTTTGCGATGTGCTTGAAGCTCTTTCCGTTTTGTAAACCTCATAATAGTTTGAATACTCGTATAATGACTCAAAAGTTTTCTTTCGTAACCATTTCATATTTCATAAATATTTAGTGATGCCTGGTACTTCAATATTTTCCTTCATCAATTTTGTGGTGATTGGACATCTAAATATGTGGAAAGGTTACCAAAGGGTTACGAAACGGGAAGTGATCCAAACGGCGAAGTTACAAACATAATTTCCTGTTTTGATTAAAAGTGAAATAAGTAATAACAAACTTAATCTTACTTAATGTTAAAACGTTTTAAGGTTACAACAAAACGACGAGAAACAGTAACTGGTAAAATAATTAGAGGCACGCACTCGTGCGCAGGTCATAGGTTACAGAGGCAGCGCAACGTTGGGCAACTATCGCGCAACAGTTATTTAACACACGTTGTTTAAAGTAGATTAGTACATTAGAAGACCAAAGTATTTTTTAAACAATTGCGATTATTAGGATCTATTGCTTAAGAAAGTTCTGTTTTGCTTTCAGAGTTCATGTGTGTAAGTGAGTTTTGTAACAGATTTTGTAAGAAGTATCATTAGAATCCTTATATTGTTCTGAGTTATATTTTTTGTGGTTGATACAATACAGAATGTTAGTTAAACGTTCCCGAAGCCGAAGGCCCCTGGCAGTACTCCTGGTACACTACATATTGGCATAAAAATTACGTATTTATTTTTTTATATCATTTAACTAGCATTATTCACTCTCCATGGTGTTAGTAAAGAAAAATTAAACAATAATATGAGAAACTTGTTGTTTTTTTATAATTTTTTTTATAAATTATCGTGAAACATAGATAGCTATGTTTCACGATAATTTATAAAAAAAATTTTAAAGTTCCTAGGAAAATATTTTGATACTTCTCTCCTTACTCATAAGATTGAATCTATAGAGATCTAGATATCTCTAGATTTATTTGAACATAAGAAGATGTCTAGGATAGAGGCTTATTTAGCTTGAATAATCATTCAAGGTAAATAAACAGGAAGATTCCGGACATGATAATGACAATGGCAAAGATAGATCTAAGAATACATGAAAGAAATATTAGCCTGTGAAAATTTTGTAAAAAGAAGCGGAAATCAATACGATGTATTGTATTAGATTTCGTTTTATTTTTGCAAATTTTAAGATATTCGTTGAGTAACGCACTCAAGTACGATTCTTGTCCAAAGCTATTTAAATAACCGGTTCACAATTGATAACGTAACGTTTCTATAACGACTCATATACAACTAACTTTTTATATTCAACCATAATATCATCAAAAAGAAGTCTAAATCTTCACCTAATAAGTAAAAGCTTCTTCAAACAGAAGAAAAAAAAGGCTAAGAATGCATTACATCAATTACGTGTACACCTTCACCGAGAGACTCTCACCGTTCGGATGCACTCTGCATTGCGTAATAGAATTTGCAAATTAAGTACAAATTATTTCGAGATGAAATTAATGTTTTTTTATAATTTGAATGTGTTTTATCGTTTTGAAGAATTAGTGCTTTATAGTTTCTTTTACACACAATTCCGTGTTTCACCACAATGAGGTACGTATACATTAAGTAGCATGTACATTTCGCTTCTTTTAGTTTTGTTTGCATACAGGACGTCGATTCTCAAATCATTGAGATTATAAAAATTAAAATTTCCAGCTTTATGTGAATAGGATAAAGTTAAAAATTAAATGAAAAAGAGTTTATCATATAGTGTCCTTCACTCTACACGATACCATTCAATTTTAAACTTTAACTGCATAAGATTGAAGTCTACAATTCTATGATTTTTACAATCTCAGTAGTTTGATAATTTTAACAATTAGAAGAATCGGGACTCAGCTTGCTGGTTAGGGTCCTCTTGATCTAGCCTTTCCAATTACTACATAATAATATATGCAAATATTACACATTGAAATAAAATTAATGAGTGTGTCTGTAACCATGGTCGTTAAAAAACAAATAAAGTATAGGGAATAACATTCATCTAGATTCGCCGCCGTTTTGTGTGAAAGGGTAACAGACATGTGAGATCTCAATAAAAAAAACCATGTTCAATTCCATTTTCACACTTATATTAATAGTAAAATACGTATGTCCACCCAGACATGTTAATCTCACTTCTGATATTTATCATAACAACTTAATGAATAAAATAGCCACATACATATTTCTAAGTATTTATTTTTATATTTTTAAGCAATCAAACGCTCCATGTTCGTATACAAAATAAACAAAAACTACTCGCCAAACTATAGATCGTCATTAGGCTTTCAGATAACATCGACAGTATCACAATAGTGACCTATAGAGCACTTAATTTAATTATACGTTTAACAAAATATTTTAGGAAGGCTACACCCGAAATTTATTTAAACATTACCTACGTTTTTTAGAAATTATCAAGAAGTATACGTACTTAAACTAACTAAAAAGTGAATAGGTTCCTTTTTTCTCATCAATACCTAGTTAATAAAAATATATCAACGTAATCCAGTATAAAATTTCATATCCTTAGAGTTTAGAAATTTTTTTACCGAGGATCTTGGAGGATACTTCGAAAATTTTTCGTGTAATTCGATTATCAATAGAAGCCCATAATGATACTGAAGTTCTGCAGTTGATTAAGAAACAAGTTGTAACATGTTTGATGCAAAACTGGTAGAAGCTTTGTCAGAAACTGTATAATAACTTGGTTTTATACATGTATTGAGTCTCAAACAAGTTTAAAATACATTTACGTTTGCACTGAAGTTTGCAACATATTGCAACTTGTCAAATACATGTTTAAACGAGGATTACGAAATAAGAAGAGATACAAGCCCCACATACATATTTCTAAAATATGCATAGTGTATTGCTTTCCTAAAGAAATCACATAAAACAATAAATAATATTTTAACAAACAGCCGTTCGTGAAATAATTCCAAATCACGCCAACACCCATCTATCACGACTTTCAAATCGTTTCGTCGTTCACATGCTGTTTCATAACCGTCTACAAATTATATCAACAGCTCTAATCTTGTTTAGATTTAATTTTACATTACTTACATTTTCGTTGTAAAGTAATAAATAAGCACCAATTGACTAGAATGTGTACGGAACGGAAGATAATATGTTCCGTACACACTGTTAAGGTACGATTCCGTAGTCGACTGCAAACGTCAACTGCATCATATGGAAAAGATAAAATTGACCATGAAATAGACTTGAATATAATATTGTTTTTGTTTTAATTCCTTGTGGCTTCGCAAAAGAGTCCTTTACTAATATCCAGGTTCGATAAGTAATATATTAAGTAACAAAATGAAAATAATGTAGATAGAGACGAATTAACGGATTTCGGGACTAACATTATTTTATTACAGGTTAAATTTATACCTATGTCAGATGACGTGTTGTGCATTACTTGTTAAACTTCCATAAGAATAAACGGTTGAGAAGCCGCAATGAATCAAAACAATTGACTATATTATCAACATTACAATATTTATATCTATAATACACTGTACAGTATCTGCTGCTGCCGATGTATAGTCGGCTACGGAATTATAACTTTAATTTAAAACCGTACAATTTGTTTCTTTGCATTAGGTTAAGGTATGGATGATACCTACGCCTATTTTCTATCATAACACCGCTTCTGATAGGCGAGAAAATTTTTATCGCACACTTAAACTGTAGAATGATCTCCCTGCTACGGCTTTTCCAAGAACGCCTTCTTCTTCAAGAAGTTCATATACGGTTGGCAACACGAGTGCGACTCAAACCTGGTGTTGCAAATGTCTATAGGCCACGGTATCCACTATTCATCAGGAGAAGCTTGTGCGCAGACACTTAAGAGAAAGAATTTATAACATTTGTCATTTGATGTTAAATTCTAAATTTATACTTTGAGCCTTTCAACTCATCTACACAATGATGAACGATCAAATGTGCATATGTTCCGTGAAGCAACAGTCACCTCTATAACTGCTTCTCTCTTTCTGCCTTCTGAGCCTGAAAACCTGTACCTGTTCGTCCCTCAAATCAAACAGATGTATCTGCTAGTAAGGCTTAACCTCGCCTTCTTTACCTAAAGGATAGACGGGTGCCCGACCATGAAATTCTTGGTGAAGTTTTTTTGATAGTAAAAAATAAATTGCCCTTTTGATAGATCAACTAAAATCTTATATTTCAAGTACTTTCGTCATCACAAGATCTATCAATAGATTGGCAAATTACACTGTGATGGCTGTTTCATTTGCATCAATAGAACCTTGAACATAATGAACAATACCGGCTGGCTACTAAAACATGTTATTATGAAGACCACCCTTCTTCATTCATTATAACGCGGCCTTACCTAGGTACTTAGATCAATAGTCCATGTCATAGAGTTCATCAAAGTTGAATTAATGAATTAGCCTATCGTAGTTTATTACTGGATATAGCCATTTCCTAATATTAGGAGACTTTGACCTACTGTTTCCATAATGGCCAGAAGGGTTGGTGCAGGGTTTTAGTTCGGGTTTTCCTTCTTTGTCTGCGTATTTTTTCCGTTAGCCGCCTATTACGACATCCTTCTCATTAGATGGGATAGCTAGTGAGAACTTGCTAGATGGTGATCCTTTTTTACTTTTTGGAGGGAGGTTTTTTTGCGAAAACATATTAAAAAATTGCCGTATCCTTATTTTTTTATGTGTTGTGTACGAGTACCAGCAGTACCTGCTACAAGGTATACTTATTATAATTAGTATAGGTTTACCAAAAGTGAATTATACCAAATATACCGTGATAGAATACTCGAAAAATGATTTTATTTCCATCTTTGGACTATTCAGAATTATTATGCTCAATTTGTATATACCTAACAGTAACTTGTCATCTTTAAAGATAGGTAGATAAATACGTTTCAATAGCAACATCGTTGCTCCGAGCAGCTTTTCATGACCTTATAAGGCTTACTTTCGTGAATCTAAGTTGCAAATGAGTGTTGCCACTCAAATTATATACGACTCAGGTTTTATTACAACATCTATAATTATCCTGTTGGTGTTGCAATGTCGTATCTGCGCTGTTTTCTAGTTCGTTATCTGCTTGGCAATCTTTGTAACATCTTTCTTTGTAACTATATAACCTTAAAAAGTATTTTTTATACCTCTAAGGTGGCAGACAAGAACGCCCACCTGATAGAACCGTGGCCCATGATTTGCAACACTAGGGGCGTCACATTCGTGCTGCCGACCAATTAGAGATTAGGGAGGAAAGGTGGGAGAGGAGAAGGTTAAGAAAGTCTCTGTGCTGTCAATGCAGAAGGGTTTCTCGGTCTCCCCACTGACAACACAAAATCTCACCAATGAGCTCTGGCTACAAACAACAAGAAAATACAACTCATGGTTATTAGCCGCGGTAATCTGTAGGGCTCAAGTTCATGAAACAATTGATAATTCACATTTATACACAGAACCTGGGGACATAGGGGAAATAGATTCCAGCGGGAAATAGATTCCAGAGGGAAATAGGCGTGAACAAGCGACCTTAGAAAATAGCTCCTTACCAGCTTTGTATAATATCTACGGATATAATTAAAGTAAGTCTCCTTTAGCATCCAACAAAAACTCTAACACTTAAAATCCGCGACTAGGGTATCAAACCTTACACACCAAGCTCGGCAGACGTCTTCCCAACCACTGCACCACAAAGAGAACTAAAAATAAACTATAATATAATAATAATTGGCGAAGGCTCTCACGGTTCACAAGGTTGTTCTAGAGCATGGGTTTACGTAAGAGTGCATGATCGCCGCGCGACTGGAGGCTGTATATGATGTCTCTTATTACCTTTTAGACATTTAATGATGTGTAGAAGCTATTTTTGTTCATCTGTGGGAGATTGTCTCAATGAATGTTGTGACAGAAGTTAATAAGGTATGTTAAATATGTATTGTGTGGCGATGGTTCAATCCCCTTTCAGTCCAAATATTTGTAGACATAAATATGACTGTTGCATTCGTCTTTTCGTACCTCGTAGAGCACTTTAAACGGTCCCGTTGACAAACGAATATCTATGGCAGAAGTTATGGGTAGTTGGAGCCCTAAAAATTTCAACCACTGGTCTAACTGCAATGCTTTGATATCACCAACGGGTTGGAGGTTAGGTGGCAGTTGTTTCACGGCAAATATCGAAGTTCAGCCAAATCCGCATTTAGACAGGTAAAACCCTATCAGAAACAGGCCGAGGTGGCGGTGCAAAATGCGTGACCCCATATCCGGGGGCTAATTAGGGACACCATGGTTACCACATTAGGAGAAAGGGGGTCATCTCAAAGAGACGTCCTCGTGTCTGCCGGGGTGCGAAAATATGTCTTGTATTATCTCACCTGCGGCAATCAAAGACCAATAGACAGCTTTTAGTCGGTTTTAGTCCGACATAATCACTTCCACCGATTTTAGTGGAGGTAGGGATTTTGCGCACCAAAAAAAAACTCCAAGGTGAAAACTTCGGATACGACTGGGATGTGTTTCAAATGCGCTAGGATCAAAAATAATAATATATTGTGTATCAAAATGAATGAGGGATTGCGCCTGTTATCTTTTAACTTAATTATTTGCCTCCTTTTTTACTCTTAAATGTTAATATTATTACAATAAAAACAATCTTATCTTACAAAAAAAATAGAATATTATTAAATTACTTCTCTAAACATCGAGATAAAAATAACTTTTAAGTGTATCAGTCAGTCGAACGGCATAAAAAAAAGAAACATTTCGTGCTCTAATTTAGATTGCATGCGATCCATTATCACATAGCATTTACGCGCGTGCGCCGGCCGCTGCGTGCGATCGGTAAAAGTCATGGTCAGAGCATCGAACTGACACTACCAGTGTTACAGTTTTAATGCAATTGGTTTTAATGATAGTTATTGCTGATGTCATCTTAAAAATATTTTACGCTAAAAGTCGAGTAATTATACATATAGCAGTAGGTATATTCGAGTTTTTAAGAATTTTAGAACCGAAATGCCTAGTATCCCTTACTTCTTTTTCATACCACTTAGGTGGCAAATAAGCACGCGGCCCACCTGATGGAAAGTGGTTACCGTGGCCTATGGAAAAGAGGGGGGAAGGGAAAAGGGGGGAGAAGGATAAGTGTCTTTGTGCTGTCAGTGCAGAAGACAAAGAAGGGTTTCTCGGTCTTTCCACTGACAATACAACCTCTCCAGTGAGCTCTGGCTACCCTACCTACCCTAGCCGCGGTATTCTGTAAGTCCCCAATTGGACTGCTCAATTAGAACGGGAAGTACAGTCATGTACTACCTTCGTCTTGCTGGTAATATAAAATGTTTTTTGTGGGTTCACATTGTTCACACGATATAAGGCCACTTAAACGCTAGTGCCTCGATTTCGATTCCCGTCCAGTGTTAACATTTGTATGCAATTTGCATTAGTCTGGGTGCTTCTGTGTAGGTATAATAATTAAGTACGTATTTACAAAAAAAATATCAAGTATGTTTAACCGCATTCTGGAACCCATAACACAAGCTAGTAAAGCTATGCTTAACATGGGTCTGGGTGGCGTTGTGTAGATTGTCCAATTCGTTGTAGTACAAATGTACAAAGCTTTCGATCTTAATATGTAAACTACCAGTGATATATAGAATTGATCGAAGTCTAAACACCCATCATCATCATTCCCTGAACCTTTTTCCCAACTCAGTTGGGGTCGGCTTTCCAGTCTAACTGTGATGCGGCTGAACTTCGATATTTTCCGTGAAGCGACTGCCATCTGACCTCCACAACCAATGGTCTAATGACCAATGGCGATATCGAAGTTCCAAGTTAGGCTGGTTGGCCTTTAGAGGGCTCCAACTACCCGTAACGACTGCCATAGATGTTTGTATGGCAACCGGGACCGACGGCTTAACGTGCTCTCCGAGGCACTTATAAACCTGCGATAAATACACACATAACTTCGAAAAGCATCGAAAAGTCATTGGTGTGTGCCATGGTAAGCCTGGGAATGAACTCGAGACCTCGTCTCAGCAGTCCATTACCCATACCACTAGGCTACCGCGGCTTCTAAGCACCCATAACCTAACCAAACAATAGCAATAACCGCACTAACAAAAGCGATAAAACAAATGAGACTTGTCGAAACACCATAACAATATGATCAAGAACCCCATAAGGGAACAGCTGTAAACTTTATTGGCCATGGTTTATGTGTAGACCATAACTCATGGCATTATTAAACATAGCATTGTTGGTGACCCACATACCTGAATATAAGCTTAATAAGTTCCATTTGTGAATAACTAGGTATTAATATGTATATATAGAGTATTTAAAACGACTTGTTTTCTTTTATAAAGAATATTAGCAACCGAAAATTAAAAAAAAAATACACACACACCATTACAAAACACCAAATTAAAAAACCCCCGACACAAAAAACAGCTTTAGAAAGTAAAAAAATAATAATTCATGCGTTGTCGTTTCGGGGGACCTCTAACCGGTGATGCACTCTTGCGTGTAATTGAAACGATTCATGCAGTAATCAGGCTTCTGGCCAAAATACAAGTTGAGTAGGAACTATAGGTACAGTGGGATCCGAAAGTTCCTGGGCAATTTGAAACTAAAATTGTATGACGTGATGCCATTATACAACTACTAGTCTTAGAAGCTACTGGGTAATATATCTACTTATTAATGTAATTAAATTTAGGATACTAATTTGCATGAGTTTACATAATTTCTTATATGGAAACAAGTCATTTATCTACATTATTTTATTAACACTATCTATGTTACTTTTGGTTTATTTAGACTTAGACTTTCAAAGGATTATAGATCTTAATGTGTCTAGGAACTTTTGGACTTTTACTTGTATCCGAAGATTGGCAAAATGTGGACTATGCCTAACCCTTCGAGTATTATAACAGTCGTAAATATAAGAAACGTGAACTGCTAACAGTGATTTCACCCTAAATTATAACTAAAGTAATAACCAAAAAAAGTAATATTATCACCCAATCAAAACACTCGAACGTGCCATTTGTAATGTATTACGACTTCATAAGCCATAACTCCATCCATAATGAATTGTAGCTATTGTAATCCATACTTTCATCTGCGCGGGCGCATAGCTGCATGCGATTGCTTTCCCTCTACAGATTATAGCCACTTATTAAATAATACTGCGTAAACGTACAAAAATATTCATGAGATCACTCAAGGGTGTATTCTCTATGGGTTTATGACCCATGACTGACAGCCAGCCACGGCAGGTAGCACTCTTCAACCCGTTATTTATGATGACGTTGTGATCCGGAGAATGTCTGCAGTAGGAATGCGGTAACAGAATATTTCCGAGTAGATTGTACATTTTGGTGTTTGCAGGGTGTGGATTACATAGAGACAAATAGATACTGTAATCCTACCCAAATCAGAAATTATAAAGATATGACCAACAGTGGTCTGCAATTAGGCTAATTCATGGTATTTATGTTCGACTGTATCTGTTGGAAAGTGGAGCACGCTTGCCTAGCAGTAACCTATTCACTCTAGTCTTGAAGACATCCAAGTTATAGCTATCCGTAAACACAGATTCGGGCAGAGCTTTTCATTTATTCATTTATTTATTTAAACTTTTTGCACAAAATATAAAAATAATGTACAAAGGCGGCAAAAAAATTCTTTGGCTGCAAGCATAATTAACGTTCTGGTTCAGGAAAGGAATCAGGTTCTGCAAATTCAGTGCCCACTTCCAGAAGGGAATCCGATGAAACACCGAAAGACAGGCAACTCTTCACCGATGTTTTAGAACATCGGTGCTGCCGTCTCTCTATATTGATTGATTGTATCCACTAATATAGTTTCATGTTGATATTTAAGATAATGTTTTTGAAGTATATTTTCCTTGTAGCAGTCCTTATAACATATCTCATCTTATAACATACCTGATTCATACTCCCAATTTTACTGCAAGACAATAACACATTGCCATAAATTTATTCTCAGAATCAAAATGAGTTAATAGCAATTTCATCTGACATTATATGCCGTAACTAATTTTCTCTCCAACGTCCTTTGAAGTGCCGTATAAGGCTGTTCACATATTGTTTGCCTTTTGTTAAATAATAATATAATTGTTTTATTAAATATGAAATTTTAAATTTTCGCGGTTTATGATATAGGGTTTGTGTTCAGAAGAATTGTTCGACATGCCCACATTTACTAATCGCAATGGCTCGCTAAGGGCTGGGAATTCGTTCTATCACATTACGACCGGAAACGGTGCGCACTGTGCGGTATAAAAGAAGCTTCAACCCGCACACGTTCAAACTGTGGAATGAACTCCCTGTCGTGGTTTTCCCAAGCGGTCTTGCAAATGGTGACCGGTTTCCATCCGATCAGATCCGTGTACTTGTCTGCCACCTAAGTGGTATAAAAAAACGCTAACGGCAGTCTACACAGTCATGGTACAGGTACACCAGTCACAATAAGTATAGGAGTCAGCCGTTGACCATGGCCGGTATAACCTGTACCCCCAATATCCTAATTATTCACCATTGTCAAACCACTGAGATTATAGAAATTTGACTATTCCTATTGTTGATTGCACTTTTTAGAACTTATTGTTGCATTACTTCGTTTAATACCCTCTGCACGATTTTATTTTCTACACCATTTATTTTAGGCTTTAATAGACACTAATAAGCATATATTTAAGAGAATTTTTCCTTGTACATAATGAACACCTAAAAAAAGTTATGCAACAGGTGAGTTTATTTCTATATTTTAGTTGTTAAATGCGTGTATCATAACAGTTAGGGTATTATGCTAGGAAACCTCCACGTGGTGCACCCTGGGCAACAGAAATGGCAACTCCTCACCCCCTTGTGGGCGAGCAGTTGCTATTTCTGGCTAATATCCTGCCAAGGTCGAGACGACCTAAGAGAAGGAAAACTCGAGACAAAACCCTTTGCCAACCCGTCTGGCCAGCGTGGCAATAGTAGGCCAAATACCTCCTAAATGAATAGAGACCACATTGAAAGGCCCCCAGTTCCCGGTGGCCCCGCTATCCCCAGCCAAGGTAGCGGTTCGGGTAACGGCGGGGCGGGGGGTGCTAAGAATCCCCGGGAGAAAGAAGGCTACCGAAAACAATTACTGCTGGCTGCGTACAACTGCAGTACACTTCGGCTGGACCATCACCTCGCTGAATTAGAGGTAGAACTAGGTCGCATAAACTGGCATATACTGGGGTTGTCCGAGATCCGCAGACAGGGGGAGGACACGACAACCCTTGAGTCAGGCGACCTGTTCTATTTCCGAGAAGGTGATCAGCTCTCCCAGGGAGGCGTCGGTTTTCTGGTCAAGAAGGACCTTATTAGCAGCGTTGTTGAAATAGGTAGTGTATCGAACCGAGTAGCGTACCTCATATTAAAAATCACCAACAAGCGTTCGCTGAAGGTGATACAGGTATATGCGCCGACCTCACTCTGCCCTGACGAAACCGCTGAGGCTGTATATGAGGACATTGCCAAGGCAATGAACAACACCGCCAAGGCTACCTACAACGTTGTTATGGGAGACTTCAATGCCAAAGTGGGAGTACAAGAACGCGGCGAAACAAAAATAGGACCGTATGGAGTGGGGTGCAGAAATCACAGGGGGCAAATGCTAGTAAACTTCCTAGAGGCCCAGGGGCTCTTCTTAATGAATTCGTTCTTTAAGAAAAGACCCCACAGGAAGTGGACCTGGCAACGCCGGGACTCTGTGATAAGGAACGAGATAGACTTTTTCATAACGGATAGTAAGCACATATTTAGAGATGTCTCTGTGATCAACAAGTTTAAAACTGGTAGCGATCACAGACTTATTCGAGGCTCTCTGAATATCAACATCAAGGCTGAAAGATTCCGAATGATGAAGTCTACTCTCCGACCTACGCCGCTCCAAGCAGCTCTAGGGTCTGAAAAGTTTCAACTGGAACTTCAAAATCGTTTCGCAACGCTGGAAACCACTAGCGACATTGACAAGAAAACCGACACCGTGGTCAAAACATTACAGGACGTGTCCCGAAAGTTGTTTCCCGGAAAACGCAGACAGCACGAGTCCAAACTGTCTTCTGAGACTCTCGAACTTATGAGGAAGAGGCGTGAACAACCATCCACTCAGTCATCTTCGCCAGATGGGAGAACTCTAAACCAACAAATCAAAAAGCTGATACGACGCGACCTCCGACGCTCCAACACACGCACCATCCAGGAGGCGATTGAGCAAAACAGGGGCTCAAAAGTGTTCGCACAGCAGTTGGGGAGACCCCATCTTACGAAACTCAAAACTGAGAATGGTAAAATGATCGCCTCAAGGTTCGAGATCCTCGGGGAGATAGAGAAATTCTATGGACAGCTGTATGCATCACGGATGAGCAAACCGACGGGACACAGTGATGATGACCACAGAGCCCCACTCACGCGCCACTACACCGAGGAGATACCCGACGTAGAGCAGTGTGAGATAGAGGCGGCTCTCAGGCAACTGAAGAACAACAAATGCCCTGGTGAGGACGGAATTACTACTGAGCTTTTGAAAGCGGGCGGGATCCCAATCCTGAAGGAGCTAGCGAGCCTCTTTAACTCCGTCATTCAGCAGGGCTTAACACCTAGGGCATGGAGCGGGAGTGCGGTGGTGCTGTTCTTCAAAAAAGGCGATAAGACCTTATTGAAGAACTACAGGCCCATTTCACTTCTGAGCCATGTCTACAAGTTGTTCTCGAGAGTCGTCACAAATCGTCTCGCAGGTAAGCTCGATGAGTTCCAGCCACCGGAGCAGGCTGGGTTTCGAAAAGGCTACAGCACCGTGGACCACATACATACCATACGGCAGATAGTAGAGAAGACCCAAGAATACAATCGGCCGCTGTGTATGGCGTTTGTGGACTACGAGAAAGCCTTCGACTCCATCGAAACCTGGGCTGTTTTGGATGCCCTGCAGCGGTGCCGTGTCGATTGGCGATATATCGAGGTTCTGAGATGCTTATATAGTACCGCCACGATGTCCGTCCAGCACCAAGACCAGAAGACGAAGCCCATTAGCCTCCATCGTGGAGTGAGACAGGGGGATGTTATATCTCCCAAACTATTCACCAACGCATTGGAGGACGTCTTCAAGACTCTGGATTGGACTGGGCGGGGTATAAACATAAACGGCGAGTACATCTCGCACCTTCGGTTCGCCGACGATATCGTCATAGTTGCGGAGTCGCTGGAGCAGCTGGGCGAAATGCTGCACGGCCTAAACGAGTCCTCTCGACGCGTCGGCCTTGGTGTAAACTTGGACAAAACCAAGGTTATGTTCAATGAACACGTTATACCGAGACCGATTGCCATCGAAGGGGCCACACTCGAAGTTGTTCAACAATATATCTACCTGGGGCAAACCATACAACTTGGTAGAAACAACTTCGAGAAAGAACTAGCCAGAAGGATTCGATTGGGCTGGGCAGCGTTTGGCAAATTGCGTCGGGTCTTCTCCTCCCCCCTACCACAATGCCTCAAAACAAGAGTCTTCGACCAGTGCGTTCTGCCTGTTATGACTTACGGTGCCGAAACGTGGACATTGACGGTGGGGTTAGTCCACAAATTGAAAGTCGCTCAGCGGGCCATGGAGCGAGCTATGCTTGGAGTCTCTTTGAAGGATAAAATTCGCAATGAGGTCATCCGACAAAGAACTAAAGTTACAGACATAGCTCGCAGAATAACCAAGCTGAAGTGGCAGTGGGCTGGCCACATCTGCCGGAGGACCGATGGTCGCTGGAGCAAACGAGTCCTCGAGTGGAGACCACGAGAAGGCAAACGGAAGGTAGGACGCCCCCTAGCTAGATGGACTGACGACCTGAAAAAGGCAGCTGGGACAGACTGGATGCGGAAGGCGGAGGATAGGGAGCAGTGGCGCACATTAGGAGAGACCTATGTCCAGCAGTGGACTGCGATAGGTTAATTGATTGATCATAACAGTAATGTTTAAAATTCAATGGCATTTTTCATAATCTCAGTGGTTAGACAATGGTTAACAATTAGTTGAATTGGTGTCCAGATCCATTTTAATTTTAGAAACACACCAAAAATAGCGGTAGGTATATCAACTTTAATAGAGGTCGAACATAGTATGTTAACTATGTGCAAATCGACTACAGTTACTAAACCATGAAATCACATTCGCATTTATTAGATAGTGTGTGCACGTCCTAAGGTTTAACAGCTTTCGCAGTAAATCACTGCTGTTTACCATAACTCCACTTGTTTGTAAAGGTCGATATACACATTGTTCTAGTATATGGGTGAATTTCAACATCTACGAAATTTTACCTAATTTTGGTGTTTTTTTTTGTTACTATATATATAGATAATATTATTCTATAATCAGGTAGAATACGTATAATAGTTACTTGAAAAGCCAGAAAACTCTAATTAAACCCGAAAATTACAAAAATATTATCGACACCTAAATTGTCATTACACCAAAATTGGTATGTTAACACCAAAATTAGATGAGTGACATTATGAAGAACTTCTGAGGTGAAATTTTCTTTAATTATCTTATTATTTTTCAAAGATAAAACTAATTAAGTCCTTGTTAGCATGCAGTTTGCACAAGCATGTGTCACGAGACTGTGAGCTAGGTTGTACAATCCAAAAGGGGTCGTAATCTGGTGAATGCTACGAGTACATAACTATTAGCTATTAGCCGGGTTTCCAGAGTCTAGATATTTTCGATGGAGATTCTTAAGGGACAGCCTCCGTGGCGTGGCGGCAGTGCACGCGACTGCTATGCACGGTGCGCGATCCCCGCTCAGCGCATAAAATTGTATGCATGAATATGGCTGTTTGCACTGGTCTGGTTGTGCCTCGGAGAGCACGTTAAGCCGTTGGTCCCGGTTGCCATACAAACATCTATGGCAGTCATTACGGGTAGTTGGAGACCTCAAAAGTCCAACTAGTCTAATTTGGCACTTCGATATCGCCATTGGTCATTCGACCATTGGTTGTGGAGGTCTGATGACAGTCGCTTCATGGAAAATATCGAAGTTCAGCCCTATCACAGTTAGACTGGAAAGCCGACCCCAACTGAGTTGGGACAAAGGTTCAGAGAATGATGATTCTTAAGGGAGTCAGTTTCTGCTTTGCCGACAAGGACCCATCGGATTGTGCCTCCGCCATTATTGGTGAAATCGGGCTGGGTATGGCTCTGATACTGCCAGTACTCGTAGAACTCGAACCTGGTTTAGACGCGAACGCGCTGACGCTCTTGGATCACTTGCTCACCAGCCGCAAGAGCAAGTAAACGTACTGGCTAATCTCTTCACGGCCAACTCCCGGCCTCGATGACTGTGGTGTGCAGCTGCCAATCATTACCAGCTGTGGCCACTCAATGCCTGATATTCGTATCAGGCAACGTGACGTTCGTATCACACTGCAGACTCGACGTCCGGAAAGCCAGTGGCCCCAACGGTATTCCAGCGGTGGTCTTGAGAAAATGCGCAGCTGAGTTGTCTCCAGCGCTAACACGGCTGTATCGCCTCTTTTATTGCTCAGGATCGGTCCCGTGGGTTTGAAAGGAAGCGAACGTTCAACGAGTCCCCAAGAAGGGGGACTGCTCTGAACCCGGAAACTGTAACTCGACCCATAGCTGTAACCTTATACATTTGCAAGGTGTTAAGCAGATCATCAACGTACAACTCATACGTTATCTAGAGGATCACTCCATAATTAACGACCATCAGTATGAATTCAGGCCGAAACGTTCAACAGGTGATCTTCTGGCGTACGTCACACATCTCTGGGGTGAGGCTATGGACAAGCGGGGCGATTCACTGGCCATCATTCATGATATCGCCAAAGCTTTCGATAGGGTCCGGCACAGTTCGCTTCTATCCAAGCTCCCGGCTTACTCTATATAGACAGCATCCACTGCTATGAAGATTTCGGACAACCCGCGGCCAAGCGAGCTGACATTGAGGAGCAGAGAAGGCAACTTGTCTCTGAGCTCGACCGAGACCTGGATCACATTTCCCAATGGGGCTCCGCCGGAGCAGCGATGTCTTCTGTACAAGATACAGGTTCGTTATTGCGTGGAATACTGTTCTCATCTCTGGGATGGCTCCGCACAGTATCTACTAGACGCTCTCGATAGACTGCAGCGGCGTGCAATCCGAATCATAGATAGTCCCGAGGTCACCAAAAGTCTCGAACCTCTACCACTACGAAGAGATGTAGCCTCATTGGCAGTACTCTATCGGCTGTACCACGGTGAGTGTCCTGGTGAGCTCTTCCAACTGGTCCCACCCTCTCCCTTCCTACACAGGACAAAGCGCGCAGGACTAGATGTCACCCACATACGGTACAAACAATTCCATCAAGAACCAAGTGGTTCGGTGACCCTTTTCGACGTCGCACCATTGAGTCCTGGTATGCTCTGCCAGCGCACGTGTTTTGCGGTAGATGCACCGGAACAGTATTCCGGTAGACGCAGGTTCGAATCCTGTTTCGAGCAGAATTCTTTTTCTACATTAATTTAATGAAAATAAACATCGAATTGCTAAAATAGCCCTATATAAAGAGAGATAAATCTAACTTTGGTGTAACTAAGCAATTTTGGTGATTAGTCAAACACCACCAATATCACCAAAATTAGGCCACCAAAATTATAATTGTGCCAAATAAGTTGATTTGACAAAATACTATTCAGAATATTATATTTACATTACTATTTTTTTAAACAAATACCGGACCCTTACGCTATACATTATGTATTTAAACAAATAACGAGCTTAAAACGTTTTTAATCATCAACACAAAAATTATAGAAATTTTGTCCGAGGGCTTACGAGAGTATTACTTTCGTTCTTAGCGGGAAATCGGAGCAAGCTGGTACACCACTGGGACTGGTGTGTGACAGCACATACCTAAATGATTCGAACGAAGATAGTAACGTCCCAGTAACTATTTTCAGTACGATTCACGGTATGATTTTATTTTAGACACCAAAATTTGCAACTTATCGCGGACGGACCTTATACATTTTTTATAAGATATAAATATAACACTAAATACTCGACTTAAATACGCAAGGGGTAGAAAAGCTAATACAGAATTAAAATAAAATTAGGTATATCCTGTAAACTGACGGTGTGTTGATTGGGATGTGATTTTTCTTTATAAAACAAGTTGTGGACGCGCCACCAAACTTATATTTTATGTGGAAAATATTTTTTTAAATATTTATTAAAATAATTTCTTATAACTTAATGTGTATGACTTTAATAAGGTAATTAATTGCTTTCTTACACAAAAAAAAGATTTGCCGTATCTTAACTTTAAGGTATGATTTTCAGTGCCGCCGCCTCATTTTTACGTTTGAGAAATTCACCCATATCTACCATATGTCACATTTTATTGTATGGAATCGATTGACAACTTCAGGTTTATTTAAATACTTCTTTCTTTTTCACTATCGTGAACATTTGTCTACCTTTATAAATATGTCTTAAAATGAGGTCGTAAGAGTTCATTTATGATAGGTATCCACTAGGAGTCGTAAGATTACTACATATGCACTTATGAAAGGCCTTCCGAATTTGCTAAACTAACCTTCAATGACGATTTAAATTTGGAAAACGTGAATTTTTAGTCGGGACTTGAGCAGCTCCTCTCGAAAATTCTCTATGGAATGCGGCCTCTATCCGCACTGGGTCTCATAAACTCAAATTTCATACTAATGTATTTGTTTGTATTTCTAGGTACTAATTCCAGATCAACTGAGCGCATATCAAGATATATTGGTGAGTTATTACAAAATTATAAATGTCCTCTAAACATATAATTAGAATCTGAAACTTCTTTTTTTTATATTTCTTTCGTACATTGTCGTCACGTATGTCAAATCACAAACATCTCCTACAGAACAATGAAGTCATTAAAATCTGTATAATATGCAATTTTTCAAAGATTTGCCTAATCTTTATACTTCCTGAAAAAAATAAGGATTTATTTTTAAAATGATATATGTAAATCTGAACAGATAACTTCTTAATGTACACCCACATTAATTATGATGCGCTAAAGTATTCTGCTCGCATGATCTGAAGCTGTCTACCAAAATAGCTGTATACATGGCGATTGTGCTGCCAAACCTCCTATACTCATCCGAAACATGGTGCGTGTACCGTCACCACATTCGCACTCTAGACCAATTCCACCTTAAATGCCTGAGGAAAATTTTAAATATCAAGTGGTCCGAGTATGTGCGAAACACCGAAGTTCTACGGCGAGCAAATGTCGGTGGCATAGAGACATATTTAATGCGTCGTCAACTTCGGTGGTGTGGTCATGTATCACGGATGACGGAGGATCGAGTGGCGAAGCGCATCTTTTATTCTGAATTAGAGGAGGGTAAGCGGAAACAAGGCGGACAACTCCTCCGCTATAAAGATGTTCAGAAGCGCCACATGAAAAGATGCAACATCGAAACTTCGAGTTGGGAGGGGTTGGCGGCACAACGCCCTGAATGGCGCAGGTTTGTCCGAGTGCAAGTGGGCGAGTTCGAGGAGCAGCGGAAGGCGGACCTTGACACCAGGCGCGACGAGCTGAAGGCCCGACAGCCTGCTGCCATTGCTTATAATTATGTGGGTGGGGTGCTTACGTGCGCTCTATGCTCACGTAGGTTCCTGGCCAAGATTGGCTATATTAGCCATTTGCGGGCGCACCAGCGCCGTATTAATCAGGAGGACCTATAAGTGGTCGCCATGGCCGAAATCGGTCGGAGGTCATCATCATACATTAATTATGATAATATCTACTTAGGGGACGTTAGATACTTATAGTTTTAAGATTGGAAAAAGTGAATGCCTAAACGGGGCATGAACCCATGTCCAGTCCCTTTCAAGGGGAACGCTCTAATGAACTAACCCTCAGGCCTCCTCTCAGGTATTCGAAATTTCCCTTACGTCTTAAGGAGTGACGTTAGAGCCATCTACCGATAGTCTTGAGAACTATCGGAAACTATGAACGTTTCCCCTAAGAAGTAAATGAAAATGTCCTATGCTTTAAATGAGGTCTGGTAGATCAGTTGATCTGAGTACTGAAAGAAGTATCTCCCGTTTGGGCATTGAGTTTTTCCTTCTTAAATCAATTTGAATAGACAGCATTTAAAACAAAGTTTCATTAAGAACTTATAGTTTAAAACAAAAAAGAATAATAAATATTTATAGTAGGTACAATAAGCAAGAAAGGTTAAATGAGGAATTAATTTTTCTAATTGGAACATCCGCAAACAAAATTTGGGGTAGGAAAAATTTCGCAATAACAATAAAGTAGGTACTTAGAGACGAAATTTTGTAACAAATTTATTCCTGTGTTAATTAAAGCATACCTATGTTACAGAAGTTATTAAAAATAAAAACATCATTACAACCAACGTTATAATAATTAAAACATTCACTTGTTGAAAAACATTTTAATTTCTAGCAGCTGAAATTAAATCCCAGCACATGCTTAACTTCAAAGAGAAATAATTACTAAATAATTTAGTAACCACATCTATTTAACAACATTTAGTAACAAATTTTATACTAATTACGCTTGCCGGCATCCCAACACTATGAAATCCGCATGCAGTGACTTTGCACGAGCGCGATTCCAATTAAAATTTAATAGTAAATCGTACGTTTTTCTCTGTAGATGTTCCCATGATCCCATTGTTTTAGTCTTATGTAAATAATGACGATTAATGATGCCTCTGTTTAAAACGAGGCTTCATTGTGTAAGATGCAACATAATTTGATATCACGAAAGTGCGTCGATAACTTGATTGTTGGAATGATAGCTAAGTAGGGCGCGCCTGTTGGTTACATATGAAACTTGGATTTTTCACTTCGTACTCGAAGAAACAGTTTACTTAAATGTATGATTTTAGATTGACATGGCCATTTATAAATTCACTATTATATCTATCGGGATATTTAACATGGTTTTTGTTTTCTTATGTGTGTATTTATCGCAGGTTTATAAGTGCCCGGTCAATGGCAATAGGCTCGCCACCTATTACATTGGGACCTAAACTCATACGTGGCACTAAATACAATGCTTAGTGAAATGTGAGTGTTAATTTACCTGTACCTACCCTTAAGGCAAATAGGTGTTAGCGTATGTATGTATGTTACAATGGTGCAAGAACCAATCTTACCACAGACACTTATAGGTTTAGAAAAAGTAATACAGTTTATTATCTATAAGCTTAATATATGTAAGGTAATGATTTGTAAGCAACAGTACTTTTAAGGAATATACACAGGAAGTGTTTCTACATAGAACGAGTAAAAAATTATGCAAATAGCCTGATATTTAGATTAGAAGTGACAAACGACTATAGGTCAAGCACAGAGATAGCAAGATAAGGTAGATTTATTCTAAATACTTAAAATGTAATAGACTGTTCACCAAGATGCTAGGCTCGCCTGGTTTCTTTCCTTCTTCCTACAGTACCGGGTCCTTTAAGCGGGGTGTGAAAAGACATTTGATGGAATTATCAAGCTAAGTGTACGTTGTACGTGTTTGTAATATTAAGAAAGATAGAAAAAACGCCTGTAAGTCAGCACATCTGATGATTGAAGGATGAAGTTCTGGTTTGTCCCCATTAACATTCTTATAAAAAACAATATCTGTTTTACAATACTATTGCAGGTGACTACTGTCTGACCTGCTGCTGGTGAGACTCTCTTGTTATGACTTACCTCAAGCGTCGATGGTAGAGGTTGCCCGAGATAAGTTAAATTGTGGACGGGAAGCTTGGAAGAATGGACAGAAGGCTTACAAGTGCAAGCTATGGATTGAATTGAACTTAGAATTACGATATAGATGTAGGCGTTACCTGGCGGAAATCCATTACAAAAAATATATATTGGGGGAGGGAGGGGGCCCACCACTCACCCGCGGTTCAACACTCCAACGATAACAATATATATTGGAATGTCAAACCGCCCTCTTCTTACCAGAGAGGAGATGTTGTTATATGTTGTGCAATATTCCGCAAGTGCAAAGGACAAACCTCGACATGTGTTTCGCCCCTACACGAGGCATCTTCAGGAGCGCTCTCAAGCGAATTAGAATTAAACCACATCAAACACATAATGACATTTATACCTTGACATACAGTTAGTTCCTTCATTCAATGCAACATCTGTGTCTGAACTAGACAAATAAATATCTATGCTTTGGATGATAGGTACAGAGATAGCTCTGCAATATAGGATAGTTTTAGAATAGTACATTCCATTCACTCAATTTGAGCGTATAATCTGAATTATCTACGAATAAATTAAATCTTTTGTAAATGCCGGGTAATCATTTTTATCTTATAATTAATCTAACAGTAATTTAAAAATGAATAGTGTGTCACAGAAACATTTTTGCATACATTAATTTCTCAAGAATAAAATTTAATTGTCATTATAAAAGTTGTTCACACGACATAAATATTCTGTTTACAAACTGACAAGCGTATAATTATGATAATAGCTAATTTTAGGTGATATTACATAGCATCATTAAGACCCGAAATAAGCTTAACTTTTATTATGGATAAGGATAAAGTCACACAAAATTTTAAAGTACTTTTGCAAATTCATTATGCAGCTAGCAGATCGCCAATGTTGGTGGCCAATCTAGTGGCTAGTGGATCTCTGGAATATGCTTCCAAGGGGGCACCAGATTCCCCAACCACATGGGCCGATATAATAAAATACTGAGGCACCATGGGGTTTAACATGGTACCCATCTCGTCATTAAGAGCCTCTGTGGTGTGGTAATAGTGCACGCGACAATAATTTATTGCATGAATATGACTATTAGCACTGGTCGGAGAGCACGTTAAGCCGTCGGTCCCGGTTGTCATACGTACAGTAGAACTCAAAAGTGCAGTAGCAATCCTACGCAACTATAGCGTCAACATTCTAACGCTACTTGTGACCTTTTTCTTTTAAGACAAGCCAGCGTCGCCTCGTATTGCATAGTAACATTACACACACATATAAGCGCGCCGGCCGCACGCTAAACCATTTTGAGCCTTGATGTGCTAATGCACTTATGAGCTCTGACTGTACATCTATGGTAGTGTCGTTACGGGTAGTTGGAGCCCTATAAAGTAAGTACAACATCTGGTCTAGCTGCTTTGATATCACCTTTACAAGATAAATTGTGGAGGCCAGGTAGCAATCGCTTTACGGAAAATATCGAAATTCAGCCGCAACGCAGTTAGACTGGAAAAAATCTGAAACCGGACTGTGATGCTTCGGATGCTATGATGATTACATAGCAAAGGTTAATTGTAAGAAATGACTTTCATCGATAAGGTCACCATTTGTACATTATTAATTGTGTGGGCCTTTTAATATAATTGGTACCTGTACAATAATTGGTATACAAAATTATATTTTAATTGGTATACAATAACATACATTTCTATTCTATTTCCCTGGCCTTGTAGACCTCAATGTTATTGTAACCATGACGACACGACAAATATTAAGTAATAAACGGTATATTAATTAAAATAAAAGCTAAATAAAGATCATTGGGATGGAAAAGGTCATCTTATAACAACTTTTTCTATAAGCAATAAATTATCTAGGCATATAAATCATCGCAGTAGATCGCTAGTAATAAATGCCGGTCAATATTAAATATTGCATAAACATATAATTATATCGCTAGTTGTGCTTTGCGGTTACACTTGCCTGTCACCGCCGCCCTTTCTCATTTTATTTCTTATTGCTTGGATTGTACTGGGCCCTCACCACGACCTTTTAAAAGTAATAATATTCAAATCGTACTTTAATTTCATAGAGTGATTCAGACCGCCAGCTTCCATCAGAATGCACAGGATACTTGTGTAATGTAGTTAAAATGGGTTTTACCGTAGTGGATATATTTATTTATTTAATTTGTTAGGTTTTACACTTGTCTTACAAGATACAGTACACAAATGTCGACGGTCGACTACGACTCTAGTTTGAATCACGTTACTTTAAAGAGGTAATGGTAAGACCCCTGATCGTTACCATGATGTTATTTTAACCCCTAATGTTCCCCAAGAACTGAATTCACATTAAAATTTTTAGCGCTCTAAAATAAATGATCATTTTGGTTTTCCTGACTTCACAACAAACATTTTTGTGTAATACAGTGAAAGGTACAAATTAGGCCTTATAACATTTACACAGAATAGCAGGCAAACAGACAAACAAAATTAAGATTCGTATTTAGTACTCTTCAAATAGATTTACACATTTTTGTGTGTTATACATATGCCAAAACATTGTTATTTAAAAAAAAAGCCCGCTGAGTTTCTTGCTGGAGTCTTCTCAGAAGTTTTGCAAGTTCCGTTTAATGGTCTGTACAAAATAAATTATTTTTGCATTTTTTAATATTTTTTTTATTTATTTATTTTCCTAATATTACAGACACAATATTTCAGACTACACACTACACTTCTATTTTAATTCATTGATGTACTTAATTGGGCATTAATATGACTGGATAGAAAATCACCACACCTCAAGATGAACAGATCTAGGTGAACCTTATCATATAATTTAGACATTGACATTTCGTACAATAATGATATAAAGTGCTTTGAAAATAAAAAATGTCAGGGCGCCATTGCAAGATCACTTACATCAGATTAATTGGGGCGTAGTTAATTGTAGGTTAAACTGGCCATTCAATTTGCATCCTTAGAGAATAAAATAGTAATGATATTAGAACTTGTTTGTTTGGCCCAGAGCATTTGACTGCTATATTGAAGGTCAGGGTTCGCTTCCCGCTCACTGCCCTATTGCATCTGAGCCTGAGGTTACTTCTTCTTTCTATTTATTTGGTTTCTTAATATTTTTATGAGAGCAACTGTCGTCATCAACCTAAAAGTGATTTTACACAGGTGTCTAAAGTTTCTAAAAACTATCGAATTTGTAATGTTAAGGTATCAGAGAGAGAACAGAGCATTGCGATTGGCAGTCTGCTTACTGTGATTCTGTGTGTTTACATTGCGAATTCGATAGTATTTCGTGCTAAGGGCCCAGTTAAAAAGCAGAATGCTATCGTAACGATTTCGTGTAACATATTTGCCGCTCATAATTCGATTTAGCGATATATGATTGCAACCATGACTCGACCATCACAATAAATTCAAATCACCCGTATCTTGCAATAAATATTATAATAATAAGCGTGAAGTGTTGGAAAATGTATATGTCCATATATAATATATTAGTTTTATGTGTCAATAATATGTGTAACTTGTATGTAACAAAATTTTTTTTTTTGTATTCTTTATTAAAAGATTTTGCGTACAGCTTGTTTGGTGTTACTGATACTTTTCCGCGTCTCACTGGATTTTTTTAGGATAAAGAGTATCAATACTGTATTTCAAACTAGTAATCTATCCTTATGCTAAATTTCATCAAGATCCGTTCAGTCGTTCTAACGGGATTGAGTAACCAATATACATCCACTCATCCTTTCGAATTGATGTAAGACATAGCACATAGGACATATCTTATGATTAGTTGAATATAATATTTTTCTTGTAGGTATCTTTATATTAATAAGTATCGTATAAAGTAATTTTATACATTATATAAATAAATAAATAAAGAATAATGAAAGATACATAATTTCAAAACTTTTGTTCATGCTTTTTAATGTTTTTTTAGTATGCATATGATAGACTGGTTACGGATTGAAGTCCCGTCTGGGCATTCACTTTTTCCAATCTAAATAGGTTTTCATCCTATTTTTTGTTACTTTTTGTTGTATATATAAGGAAGATTAATTACCTCTGCCCAGCCCGGAAAGGAAAAGACGTGAGGTTATGAAATCATCTAATCAGTTAATTTGCCTGATGTCCTTAGTTAGAAGATTTCTACGTCCATCTGTTTTCAATACAATGTGATTTTAAGATAACAAAATATAATTATTAGCTTTATCATACTACCTATTTTCAAGGTATAAATGCATATCCTTCTTCGAAGCAATCCTGGTTAATTAGGGTTCTGTAAAGCCGAGGGCCACCTATTAAACACCCACATTCCGTCAACTATGATTCTCGGCCCCATGTAATAGGAGGTCTATTGCCACCAATCGGCCACTTCGTAAAAAAATGAGTTCCTATGCCGAAATAAATTTGAAAAAAAAAATTGAGCCCAATACTTACAATGCAGTGTAAATCGCAAGGAAATTAACGTAGGAGTAAGGTAGGAGTCCACACAAAGCATTCAACAGGGTTGAAGTGTCCGCGATGGCTCCATAGCACGCACACCAAAACACAAGATTAGAAGAAACTTACCATCAGGATAGGAGAGTTTTGTGATTCAATCTCCCATAGTAATCTCTTAAATTAGGAACCAATTATAAATTTTAAGCCTGGGGACGAATTTGAGGATTCATCGCCTCTATATTCCGAATTCAAAAAATTAACTTCTTGTCAAAAGATAGGAATTTTTAGTGATGCCGTCATTGACAACAGCCGTTCAATTATGTCAAATACTATTAAATTGTTATTGATGTGTAAAAATATGCATTTTAATGAGAACTGCTCTACTGATTTTCATTTCATTTTACTACTTCACGGGAAAGTTGATTAATGGTACCAATAAATACTTGGAACAGTTAAAATTGGAACTAAACTTGCATTGTCAATATTAAGGAGACGCATCAGTCAGTAGGTACACAATTTTATTGGCACGATAATACGGCTATACAATCATGCTGGTAACACTAACTGTCCATGCGTGTGTACCCGATGCACACAAGTTACCCAAAGCGAAAGTTCAAGGACGCACCACATATTTTTGAGCGTACGGCCAACAAAACAATTGTGTCAAAATCCGCATGTCTTTGTTACATTGGGGGGAGGGGAGGGAGATATGAAATGATGTGTGCTCAGAAATTGTGAAGTAAACTTGCAATGATGAAAATATTTAGTAATTGTTGGAACTTCAATGAATTGTTCAATTAACTGCAACTGCTAAGTTTTTAATTAATAGCTATTACTTACTGAACTATTGTTTAACATTCGGGGGAAAATTATTGCGTCATTAACCCACCAGTGGTGCGCTAATGAAGTTGTTTTTATGCTTTTGCAATTAGTGGAATTGTAGCCTGCAACCTGCACATTCTTAAACCTAAGCTTGCACATTTTATATAATATTTGCAGTAGGAAAATTGCATTAGTAATTATTTTTTACAATGTATTTTTTTCTGCAAGTTATGTGATCTGTCCTATAGATGTATATTTTGAAGAACTAGTCCGCATATCATCTCTTATGGTTTTTCTTTTTTCTTTATAATGGTAAATTCATTTGGTCATAATGGTCAATTCTATATATCAACTGTGGAAATATGTAAAAGCTTTGGTCGAGCCTATAACAGAACAGGCATGTTTATGATGTTTATAATATATTATGTATAGTGATATTATATATGACTAATGGAGAAGGTAGTGAAAGTTTTATATGTAGATAGTTACTTGCATGCAGTAAGGTGCTGTACTAAGCGCAAAATCAGATATATTTTCATATAGAAAAGTTCATTAACTTACGTAATTTATTATATACCGTCATAGCGATTTCCTGGTTACATAGAAAGTTTCTTCTTTGAATGATAAGTAGCTTTTCTGGACAGATCAACTACTGACCTCCCTACCCCTGAAAACCTGAGCCGAAGATAATCCCAATCCCAGTATGTAGGTATACCATCATTACACCATTGAATGCTGTTAATTTATGTGTTAATCTTGTATTAGACTGAAAAGTAATATAATATAAAAGAAAGTCTAGGTCATGTCCTGTTAGTCATACCATACATAACTCGAGAACGGCTGGACCGAATTTGATGATTTTTATATTGTTGGGTTTTTCTGCTTAGGTTAACAGAATAACCGAAAAATCTGGGAAAGGGAGCAGGTATACCTGGAATCAATCTTCAATCATTCGTGAAAATTTGAATAGAACATGCACCAGAGGAAAGGGAGCAAATTTTCACGAGGGCGGAAATAAATATAACGGTGTAAGGTTCGCTGAGTCAGGAGTAACAAATAAAATTATCTGAATTTGTATCAGAAACTTAATACTGTTGCGTTACGTATACTAGTTATACTAACTAGTAACTAGTATGTATTGTAAGTTGTGGAGTCATTAAAATACGTACTTATACAATAATACCTATAATGATGGTTGCTTTGGCACGAGATCACTTGCGACACCAGTTTTAGGCAAGCCTATTAGTACCACGTACCACACGTAACGAGGCAATTTATTGATCAGAATTATTTCCTGTCCGGGATTGCTCAGTTTATTTCAATCATGATATAACTACTACAGCATCCTTCCTGTTATCAATTAACATTTTATGACTGATATATTTATAATAATAATTAATTATTTTCCTGTGCTTTCATCTATATGTATTAAGGGCATTGCTTCATTTTTATAACCTTTCTCAATAAATAGTTTAACTAACTTAAATATAGTTTTGAATATGAAATTGAGTAATCGCTGCCCTGTTCCTATTAACTTTTTTCTCGATGATAAAACTAATAAAACTAATATATGCAAAAGTAATTTTGTCTGTCTTCAGATTAAGTCTGTCTATTACGCTTTCACGCTTAACCCATTTTACCAATCCTGAAAATATTTAGTACAGAGAGGGACTGGAGCTTGGAAAAGTATATGTTACCATTTTTAATGAAAAGGGGGATAAATTAATTAGTGACGTGGGGTGTAATGTTGAAATATTTTACTAATTTCTCCATACGATCGTTAGATATCAGCTACGTTGTACACCATTAGATTAGTACGATAATTCAAACAAACTTTATAAAAGTAATATAATTTATTGCAATGTTACACTTTATTTGCTGCCAGTATATCGGCCGTAACTGCGTATGCTAATAGGCAGACAGAGCGTAAAGGCCATCTTCCCATCGATGCAGTACACTGTACTGTGTCCATTCCGTATAGTTACCGGTCTATATCTTGAACCCTAAATGTGATTGTTTGGTATTTTTGAGGATAGCACTGGTTGTTGCGGCGACTAAGGAGCTCAAATTCCCCAATCATGTGACCACAATAATAATCTACACGCACCAGGGCCTCATGTCTCTCGTAATTTGGGGTCAAAAGAGTGCATTACAGTCGGTGACAACTTTACAAGAATGCATACGGTACCGGATCAGATTACTCCATTATTTGTCCAAATTATAAAATTTTGGTGGTTGTAAATGTCGGTCATTTAGTAAATATTTGAAAGTTGTTTTACTAGTCTGACTATCTAAATTCTAATCTATATATATAAAAATGAATTGCTGTTCGTTAGTCTCGCTAAAACTCGAGAACGGCTGGACCGATTTGGCTAAACTTTGGTAAATTATTTGTGGAAGTCCAGACAAGGTTTAAAAGGTGAACAAATATGAAAATGCTTGGAATGGAGCAGCGGGAACGGGATCAGAAGTCCACGCGGGCGGAGCCGCGGGCAACAGCTAGTAATTAATAAAAAAAAAAATTCTAATTTCGCTTATAGGGGGAACGCTCTAGACGCTAAGCCACTAAGTAAAGCTTCGTGGCTTAAGATCGCAGATTCGAATACCGTCGAAGCATTCCCTTTTTCCTATTTAAATTTAATTTGAACAGTCAGTACCTATATAATTTCTTTATAAAATTTTCAGTATAAACAATATTGTAGTACAGACTGCCCCATATGACGCATGCCCACATATGCCCTTGACATTACAACATGTAATGGGCATACTTCTTCCGGTATTACGGTGTGCCAGTAACTCTCACTGGTACTAAAAGAGTTATTTTATAAGTGTCTGACTCGCGATGGTGTGGTGTGGCGATTGCAGATTATTACTGTGAACCGGTTTACGAATTTATTATCAGAAATATACCGATGTAGGTTATTTTTAGCGAATAATTACAACAACGCCTGGTAGTATTTAGGCTGAGATTTTCAAAATAGAACATGTCTGTATGTCTGTTTTTTTTTTATTTCATCTTTTTTGTTTAGTAGATACTTATATTAATTTCATAAATCAATACATCTCATCATCTCATCATTCTCTGAGCCTATACCCAACTTAGTTGGGGTCAGCTGTCTAGACTAAGATGCGGCTGAACTTCGATATTTTCCGTGAAGCAACTGCCGTCGGACCTCCAAAACTAAATTGGCGATATCAAAGTTCTGTACTTAGGCTAGTCGAATTTTTAAGGGCTCACACTACCCGTAACGACTGCCAAAGATGTTCGCATGGTAACCGGGACCGACGGCTTAAGAGAGGCGACTGAGAGATGCGGTTCGATCCCCGCTCAGTGATTCTCAGCGCCTCACTGAGCGAGGATCGAACCCGCGCGTCTTGCGCTGCAGTCCCGTTCACTACCGCCACTCCACAAAGTCTGGACACTATACAGGAGATCTCATTCACTCATAATGTATATACTTAAAAGTACATTTCGATTCGATTGATAGTCAAATTCAAATGAGATGGAATCTTTCTGAATTAGGATTGAGAATTGACCTTTTATTTATGTATTTTTGTCTACTAGACATACATACAATTGAAATCCATTTCGTTAAACTTCAGTTTGTCTTTTGATTCGGACTAATCCAAATCTGACGTTATTTTAACAGATAGTAGATAGCATACTACTATCTTCATATAATTAATAAACGCAATTTTATGAGTCATTCAATTTGCCATAGTGCCTTAAAACGTTACCAAATAAAAAAAACAATTTTAAAAATATACTTAGGTCATGTGCAACTGGTATATTTCTTCTATGTCGCACTCAATATTTGGTTCAGTACATAAATCATTGATTTATTTATTTGGATAGATAAATTAACTTATCATATTATATACGTTCCTATTCTTTATACAGTTGTAACTGGTAGTTGCGTGAAGGATCCCCTCTCAAAAGGTGTCACTATTTAGCAATACATACCGGACATAAAGCGTTGTTCAGGATGAATAGATATCTATAGTCTCAATGCTAAAACATCTATATTGTACCTCAACTAACCAGGACATAAGCTGTTTAAATACCATGAAATGGGGACAAGTTTATTACATTTAATAATACGTGAAATTTGACATACTTGTACAGTTTGTATTTAAAAGTATTACTTAACATTTTAGACATACAGTGTAAAATCAAATGTGTCAAAATGTACGTATTATTGTTCGATAATGTGAAGCGTTTGTTTATTTGTATTGGGTTGTATGTTGTTATTTATCAATGTGCTTTTACGTGGAGTCGTAAAGATAGCCAGCGAGACGTCATTTCCCTTCATTGTTCGTTGTATTGTTAGGCAGAATTAATTGCTTATGGGTCGTTGGTGATAGCACAGACCGTTAAATACTTATTGCCTAATTTTATTATCTTGGTATGACCTACAGTTATTTCGACATGCAATGTATCTGTATGCGCTGTCGTTCGCTTCGTGCTTGTTTTGATCACAGGTCTAACCTAACCTAACCTTAATCAAGTAATATAATTATAACACTAAACTTAATCTAGTAATATGATTATATCACTAATCATGGACCGTTTATAACTATACTAGCTGACCCGCTCAACTTCGTCTGCGTCACCCCGTTTTTGCAACATTTTTCATTCCTGTTCCGCACCTGTTTGTTGTAGCATGATGTTGTATACATATAAACCTTCCTCTTTAACCATTCTATCTATTAAAATAAACCGCATCAAAATCCGTTGCATAGTTTTGAAGATTTAAGCATATACAAGAAAAATAGGGACAGAGAACGCGACTTTATTTTATACTATGTAGTGATTCCTAGTGAGATAGTAATGAATCGCTTTCGTATAACTATGTTCCGGTACATAATTATATCCCTAGGGATATAACTATATTACGTCTATAACTATATTACTGCGACATATACACCGATAGTACCTACAGTGATTTGAGTGACTTGCCAACCGCTTCCTCAAACTCCTAGTTATTCAGTTGTGTATAAAGTTAACCACTATGTAAACCGACTTCCACTTATTATTTTTTTCATTATTATTTGGTGATATACTGGGTTTTACGAGAGCGACTGATCTTCAAACTTTGAAGATATCCTTCAAGACTAACTTAACCAGCATGGATACTTCAAAATCTTTGCATACGATTCATATTTAGCCTACACAAATTCATGGCACATAGTAGGGAGAAGGGTATGTTCTCACTACAAAGACCTATGATTTCCACATAAAAAGGGCTGCTAACAAGTCTCTCGTAATGTTAATAAGTACGAGTATTTAAGAGTAATCTCATTACCTTATTTGAGAACTTTTAACGAGACTCAGTGTACCAATAATTTAATCATCACAATCACAGTTCTCACGACTAACGTGTAATGGTAACACTTATATAACAGATCGCGTGACGAGTACCACGCGCGTGGGCAACTCAAACGAATATGTTTCATATTGTTTGATTGATAGGGGTGAGATTAGTGTGGGGAAATTGTAATCTAAATTTGGTGTGTGTTACAAAAGTAGTTGTTTTTTTTGTGGTAAATTTGTAAATGCAATGTTATTGTCTGTGTGTGAATATCGATGTGTAGGTATGTACCTAATTGGATTGTGTTCGTCTTGGATAATTAGGGGATTACCCATAACTTGGTATATGAAAGAGCTATGCTTCGAGTCTTTTTAAAAGATAAAATTCGCAATGAGGTCATCTGACAAAGACCCTTAGACAGCTGGACCGACGGACCTGAAAAAGGGCGGTTGGGTCAAACTGGAAGCGGAGGGCGGAGGATTGGGGTGCGAAAATGTGTTTGTTTATGCAGGTACGCTAAGAATAATATTAATATAGGAGGCCTATGTCCAACAGTGGACTTCGATAGGCTGATTGTTTTTAATTTTCAAACGTCAAACATACTAATTCAAATGCCACAAGTGATACTTTTATAAAAGGAGCACCTTATCAAAATCCTTTGCGTTGTTTAAAAGAAATTAGCATAGAAACAGTAAGACATTTAATACTACAATTCATATAATGTTATTATTACAAACATTGAGAAATAAATAACAATAGTGAAAGTGAATGATTTGACATTTTAATAAGTTATGCAAATTATGACAAAAGGCGTGATATTATAACCTTGCACCTCCATATAAAAGAAGTCTTTTCTTCTTCATTCTTACGTTTACCAAAGAGAATCTGTTTTAAATTGGCAAACAACTACTGTATTAGCAAAAGAATGGCTTGGACTTAATGATATTTACAAACCGTTGACAATAAAAATGCTGTAACACATATCAATTCACAGAAGACTAAAATCTTTCACAAAATATTAAACAATACCTTCTTTGAAATATATTTTTGCCTCTGAAGATTCACATATTTACACATTGTAATGAAACTATCCGTTAAAATATTTTATTTAGTATTATTTTATTGGGTAATACTTGAGTGAGTGATAGAATGAAAACCAAATATTAACAAAAAAAATATGTAAATACGAAACAGTGTAAGTCCTTTTGAGACCATGGATGGAAAATCACATCCAAAACGTCGGGATAAACTTAAAAATGTTTACATATAGTTCACCTTTAAGTCCTGTTCTGCCATAATTAAATATGAAACAGGCACTTGAGAAACTTGTCAATCCCTTCCTATGGATCGTGCTAACTTGCATTATACTTATTAAGGCTAATTTCCTAATGTAACATTTTTCATTGTACTTTATAACTTTCTTATTAAAATCACGTGCCTGTGTGCCATACTCAGATAACTCAATATAAATGAAAAAAAACAATACTATAAATACAAACAATATTCTACATTCCACAAAAGCAATTAAAGCAGAAAGTGTCTCTATCATTTTACAATTAAAGAACGCAGTACCCTTGACAGAAGGCATCAAATTTTATTGTTAAATATCTTCTGTTTAGCAACGAGTCCCACAGTACGACCTTTTGCTTGGAGGGGGAGGAGGGGTAACAATAGCACCGGCTAATTATCTTTATGATACGTAAAATATTTTAATCCCGCAATATTATTCGGTCAAGAACGTTTGGATTACATGGGCGTGAGAAATCTCGTGGCTTATATGTAAATCTAAAATAATTATTCAGAAAAAATATTTAAAATATATTTTTGGGGACTGGTAAAATGTCAAAAATATTAATTAATTTATAAATGGAGGATGTATTTCAAAATATAAGTGTTTATAATAAATAAAGAGACAAATCAATAATATCGATATAGTGTTAACTGTAATAGTAATAAGGTACATCACTAGATTGACCATCGTGTTCACTTACAATATGAATTTAATAGATTATTTATAGTGACCTTTACAACCTTACCTACCATAATTACTGACATATTAAGCTTATTAAAGAAATAATTGAGTACAATCAGCATCCCTACATGATTTAGAGCCTCAAGAAAAAGTTTCAAGGATGTATTACAAGGAGGTATTCAAATAACAGTAACAAGGTAAAGTCTAATTCAACAAACGATTAGAAAGTAATAAAATAAAGAGTTACAGCTATTTTAATTTATAATAAAGTATTATAAATCACTCAATGACTAAATGAATGGCCAAGTCTGTAACTTTATGAAAACATTGAATATTTACGACTTAATAACCATTAAACTGTGAGGAACATAAATTATGTTCTTGTGATTATTTTCACACTGTACACGGCAATTTTTAACAACAACAACAACACAACAATGATTAAGAAACTAAAACACTCAACTCATTTACACTCAATGAGAACTCAATTTAGTGACGCTGTATTTCACTAGTGAAATTCAATTCAAGTTTTACGAAGAACCCCGTTAATTAAAACATAAATGAATAGGTACCTGAATGTTAAGAGAATTCCATCAATACAGCACCATAAATTTAATAATTTATTAAACCTTTATACACATAAATATGTACACAGAGGGACTTAATGGCCTAGGCATTTTCTGCCGTATAGGTTGAGCAGAGAAAAACAAAATAATGAGAGGCAACAAGATGAAAACAATATACATAAAGTCCAACCTTCGTTCCTACCAACATCTTAAGTATCAATATACGCTAATATAAAGCCCCCGTGGTTGTCGTTTATCGCACCCGAAGCGTCATCTGTGCAACTTAAATTCTATATTACTAATCATCTCTCTGGTTCTACTTAACCGATTGTAATCAAACAAACGTAAGATTTGAAATTGGACAAAATCACTTCAAACAAAAAAACTGCATCGAAATCCGTTCAGAAGTTTTACGTCCATCGCGAACAAACATAAACTTATTACAATTATATAATAGTATAGAAGTAGTTAAACATCAACAGATCATAAAATAAATGATAAAGTATTATCTAATGCAATAAAAAACTTAAAACAATTGTAGTTACGCCTCTCTCAACAATCCATTAACTCGGTCGATACTTCAATAGCGTCCTTGACATCGACAGGGACAATCGATGGAGCTCGGAGTATCGACTATCGAAGTTTTGAGTCGGTACATCCTTGCTTTGTCTAAAGGTTTAGTGTAACACGACTTATTTTAAAAGGGCCAAATTGTAACTTTGGAAAAGTAAGAGTAACAGCTGATCGCGTGATGAAGGTCAATGTAATTAGGTAAGATAATTAATAATAATTTGTTTTAAATGTTCGTGAATGTGATATAGAGCAGCTCAATACTTTTATTAATATTAAATTATAATACAACAGTATTCGGTACGTCTAGTACAATCCTCGATATCGGTACTATAACTATTATGTAATAAGATAGCTTCATAGTATTTCTTTCTCATTATTTTATAGACGGCTTCACTACAGTTATGCGAACCTAGGAGATGATATCGATGCAGAATGACAGTTATGTCAGTGATGTGTCAAACCCAGCTGTCAAGCCGTGTGGTACAAGGGAAAAGAGATTTATTTATTTACATAAAGTGTTTTTTAAAGTTATGGTCAACTAAAACTATTACGGTCATCCATCACAGCATCAGTTCTAATTGTATCCAAAGTTTAGAAACCCTGGGCCTTCATTTATATTAGCTTTTACGCCAGACTTATAATGCGTTTACGGGAGCGTCTTCCGTATAACGCGCTAACCATTTAAAAGTCATAATGATCACACATCTGACATTGACATATGAAGAAAAAATATTTTTAATACTGCTGGCCTACTTTGGTATGAAAGCAGCCGTATTCATTTATTGACTTCTTTTAAGAGTGCATGGCACGAACCTGGAACTTACTTATAAGAAACTTTACTAAGTCTACCTATAGTCAAAATATGAATTTTTAATACAAATCCATGTTTATGACATCCTGCTTATTTTTAACAATTTTAGACTGTGACACAGAGTCATAAATTAGACTTACAATGAATTACAGTTATCTTAAGCTACTTCTTATCACTTGTACCATACGACAACTGCATAAATGTGAAAGTGAATGTCGCATCTCTATAGAAGGTATTGTCATCAATTTTAATTGCAATTTATACTTATCTCTCTAGAACATAATTATACATTTTCTATAATAAGTAATTAGTTGACAACATTCAATGGTTTCTTGTTAAGCGTCCAGTGCAAAATGACCCATAATGGCACAGTTAGCCATTCTTGCTCTGCCCTATCACCTGCACAAATGAGGGCCTGTACAAGTCAACTAAGAGGGCGGTTAAAGTCCCTGAATGTTGGCTGGATGCAGCTACTACATGCCATTGTCTCGAAGATAGAATAAGTAATGAGTATATTAGAAGAAGTCTGAAAGTGGTACCAGTAAATGAAACATGGAGAAGTGAACGACTATAATTGTATGGACATACTATAAGTAATGTTGTAAAAAATGTCCAAAGTACAAAATAGTGGCCGTTACGACAATGGAAATAAAATTCCACTCGGACGATCGGGAATGGAAACCAGTTAGACATGACATAATGACATAAACTCACGCCTATATCCCAGCTCAGGAAGTGGTGCTAGCACCCACATTTCAACAGTTTATGCTTAGGTCCCAATGTAATAGGTGGTGAGTCTATTGGCATTAACCGGGCACTTATAAACATGCGATATATACACATATAACTTCGAAAAGCATCAAAGAGTCATTGGTGTGTGTCATGGTATAACCTGGGCTCGAACCCGAGACCTCGTCTTAGCAGTCCATTACCCATACCACTAGGCTACCGCGGTTATTATTGTTACCAGTTAGTATTGAAATAAATCTTATATTTTGTACCTACTCTAGAAAATCATCTAATGGAGACATTTGTTACTAATACTTCAGTATGCGAAATATTTTATTTTTACAGCAAAATAGAGATGTAAAACGTTGATCGAATTGGCGATTGTTTTTTCACGGTATTTTAGATTTATAGGCGTTGAAGCAAGGTGTGTGTGCATTGTGTGTTAATGTGTTCAAAACTGTGTCAATTTAATTTGTGAACATTTTGTAAGATCACCAAGACGTCCACATCAGTAGAATCAGGCGAGGTTTCAACATCGCTTAGCGTTACATTTTTCATTTGAACATTTCTTCTTAAACTTAATAGTAACATCCCTGAATATTTTTAGAATTTTGTTTTCGAAGAAACACTCCATATTCAAAATTACTGACTGTTCAATACTGGTATAAAAGCCTGAATAATTAATTCTGGCTTTTTTTACAAACGATTATACATGATCACAATATATTAACTATTAAAATTGCCTTTCCGTAATTTGTAAAACAAACCACTAGAATATAATTAGAAGAAAACGTTACAAGAAAAAGGATGTTCGAAAAATAAGGGACGCCCTATAACATCTTTGAGGCCCAAAGCCAAAAAACAATGTACCTACGGCATTGTGGAGTAGACAGTCCTCTTAAGGTTGAAAAATGGCAGTTGCTTCTGAAAACATCAACATACCATAAACAAGCGAAGCTCCAAAATTTTTCTATTTCATTCTACTGACTGACCCCCTATGAGAGGGAAACTAAAAACAATTATCAATAATAATCACATTAACTAAAAACCTTACCTACCAAACAAATCTTAAATATTTTCGCCTGGGAACCGAACCGGTGGCCTTCTCTTAGTAATCAGTGTACAGAGGTATATAGCGGTTGATTCGCAATAGTTGAGACGAACAGAAAGCAAGGACGGGATGGGATCGATCTCAGATCGATAGTATAGACTTGTTACTGATGTTATGTTGACGTAAAGGTGAAGACGACCTCTATGGCGGTAGTGGGATCGACTACTATATGTTTTACTAGCTGACCCGCGCAACTTCGTCCGCGTCACCCCCTTGCAACATTCCTGCTCCGCACCTGTTTGTTGTAGCATGATGTTACATACATATAAACCTTCCTCTTTAAACATTCTATCTATTAAAACAAACCGCATCAAAATCCGTTGCATAGTTTTGAAGAATTAAGCATACAAAGGGACAAGAAAAATAGGGACAGAGAACGAGACTTTACTTTATACTATGTAGTGATGGTGATGATAGTGATTTATGACGCGTCAATTTGACTTCACCTCGCATGATGGTGAGCTGAAAGGCAAGCTCTCAGGAAAGAGCACCATTACATACATGTACAATTTTACAATAGTTGCGCTCAGTTTGACTTGATGTGCGCGTTGTCGCGAATTCGATTCCCCTCATAGTAAATATTGGTGAAATTGATTTATCGTAGAATTGGCAGTAATGACACACATTTGGGAGAGGCATATGTCTAACCGTGGATTGCAATATTCTAATTAAATGATCAATGAAATCTTAACGTTCATAATTGTTGATATTTTGTGACATACTACATAATATAAAACAAAGTCGCGATCTCTGTCCCTATTTTTCATGTCCTTATGTCCCTTTGTATGCTTAAATCTTTTAAACTACACAGCGGATTTTGATGCGGTTTTTTTAATAGATAGAATGGTTAAAGAGGATGGTTTATATGTATATAACATCATGCTATGACCAACAGGTGCGAAGCAGGAATGAAAAAATGTTGCAAAAATGAGGTGACGCAGAAGAAGTTGCGCGGGTAAAGTAAATGAATAAAATGTATTTAATTTGAATATACTAGATCGGTTAATATATTCAGTAGTAGTACATAAAAAAACCTTTTTTATACAGATATACGAAGAACAAATACGTATATAATCACACCTTTATCAAAGGAGTATTAGGTAAAGGTGTTATTGAGACCATCATCAACCATTGTGATTCAGTCCCACGTAATAGGGGGTTAGAATATTGCCGTATTTCGGGCACTCTTGACCGAGCTGAATATATCTATCTGAAATTGAAACAGCCTCATCCCATAGTCGCTTTGTACGGAACCACACGGAAAGACCCATGGTGGTCCAAATTCTACATGTAGATTATCGGTTATTATCGGTTATCGGTATTAGTGTATATTATTTTTACAATACATCATACTTTATCAGTCCATACAAAAATCTCAAATATTGACTCCACTTGACAATCAACCCTATTGCCTCAACAACAAGGCCGCATTTTGTCTTTCCCCTAATTACCAAATACACTTGAGTACAAATAAAACGTCACAGTCTATTTAGTTTAGATGTAAACAATATCCCGAGAGGATGTGCCGATGGTATCTTTACTAGCGTGTACCAGGTGGAAAATGCGGCCTTTCATTGTGCCTATAGCAATGTGCAATGCAGTGTACAAGATAGGCCTTCCGCTTGCAACTTGGTACGATATTGTTTGAGTTAAGACTGATTGAAGGTTGGTATTGCGTTAGCCGGATAAACTGATGACTCGAAATTAATTAGGAGAGAAACGGGTCGTTCGTCAACACGCTAGTGTACACAGTTTAAGATTTTTTTTTATTTATAATACCACGCCTATATCCCCGAAGGGGTAAGCAGAGGTGCTAGCACCCACTTTTCGACAGTTTATATTTAGGTCCCAATGTAATAGGTGGCGACCCTATTGCCATCAACCGGGCTCTTATAAACCTGCGATAAATACACACATAACTTCGAAAAGCATCGCAGTCATTGGTGTGTGCCATGGTAAACCCGGGATCGAACCCGAGACCTCGTCTCAGCAGTCCACCACCCATGCCAAGAGGCCACAGCGGTTTATAATATTAATTTAATAAGATCATAAGATTTTTAATACTACTTTTTATTGTTTTTTTTCATCTTCCTAATATTAATATCCCCACAAGAATTATTTCTTCTTTTAAAATTTCCCCTTGAGTTCGCAAAATTCCCATCTGCTACAAATATGTCCCATGCGCTCCAACAGGTGCAAACAGTAATTTTGATTTAGGTAAAATACTTTTATATACCCCCCTAATGACACTTCATGAGTAATCCAGGTGTTGGCAAGTCTCAGTTGGCAACTATATACACAACCACAGAATTTCGCCGTTTAATAACCTTGTGTTGTGTTTTCGATGGTGAGTAGGGTAGCCAGAGCTCACTAGAGAGGTTTTGTGTTGTCAGTGGGAAAACCAAAGGCTTATACTAAATTTTTTGCGCTGACGACACAGAATGTCTCTGTTCTTACAGGGGTTGCGGCACGAGTGTTATTCCTCTGGTGTTACACTCGCCCATAGGCCACGGTAACCACTTACCATCAGGTAGGCCGCGTGCTTGTCTGCGACCTAAGTTGTATAAAAAAAACATACAAACAAACAAACAAACCTACTTACAAGATGTAGATGTTAGTACTATCACCGAGATCATACACGTCTATACAAAATTTTCTCACGGCTGCGCCGGCGCAGATCGACATCAACACTTAGGTATAATACACTTTAGAACGATATGTAACCTATACCTCTTAGAAGCGTGGCACACGTGTGAAGCGTTAACCATAATATTACTTTTTCTGGATCATTTTATTTCTATGAAGATAACAAACAAGCACATGGCTCTCATGCAGACTTTCCTTTTATATACACGGTGATTTTATAGTGGTTTCGGGAAAAGAATATTTTGTTTCACACACAGTTTCGGTAGCAAAATCGACCGCAAGTTTTAATTTTGAAAGAAAAAAAATACTTTATGTATGCAATAATGTACAGGTGAACAGAAAAATGTATGGGACGTGTAAAAAAAAAAAAAGTTTTTTCGCGAAATTAGGACTTCCATACGATTTTTTTTCCCAAAATCTTTTTTTCCGAAACCACTATAAAATCAACCGGTATAGCTAAACCCCAGTGGTATAATCCAAAATTAAGACGTAACGTTGGTGCGTGGATAAGCGGTAAATCTTATCCTATTCTACTAATTTCAATAAATGTGAAAGTGAAGATGGTTGATACTCAATCACGAGCAAACAGCTGAACAGATTTGGCTAAAATTTGGTATAAGGATAGATTATAGTCTGGAATCATTACATAGTATACACAAACACAAACACACAAAGTCGCGTTCTCTGTCCCTATTATTCATGTCCTTATGTCCCTTTGTATGCAATAATCTTTTAAACTACGCAACGGATTTTGATACGGTTTTTTTTAATAAATATAATGGTTAAAGAGGAAGGTTTACTACGACCAACAGGTGCCGTGCAGGAATGAAAAATGTTGCAAAAACGGGGTGACGCAGACGAAATTGCGCGGGTCAGCTAGTAAGATATAAAGTAATAGAAAATAGCCCCGGAATAAGTAACTATATTTAACGAGAATATGACTACTACTTCACGCGGATGTAGCCGCGGTATCCAGATATGTCTCAGCAATATCTCTCCCAAGATCTTGTAGCCTGCAGTTTCCTTGCAGCTAGGCCGTGAGCGTGATGATGTTGATCTTCTCACGGTAACGTGCGTCTGCGCATCATTCGCGATCGGTCTTATCCACATCTACATCTGCACGACTGACTGTCTTACTGTTGGCGAGGCCGTCACTCGGAACAATTAAATTTAGACAAAATATCAAATGACGTTTGATGGTTGAACGTACTTATGTATTGGCAACTAAATCAAACGATACCAGCTTTTACCCGCTGCTTCGCCCGCGTGTATGTTGCGGTAATCTTGAACAAACATAGCCTATATCTTTTCACAATTAACCAATTAGCCTGTAGTACGTAGTAAGTCTTCCCACAAAACGAATACTATGCTCGGACCCTCTGCGTGAGTAACGGCGCTGCCGTGAAACAAATTACTACACTACAATGGCAAATCCAAAATGCCATCGACTCAAAAGAAGAAGAATTAGTATATGACAGTTCATTGATGTACACAGGCATCTGTCAGGAAACTTTAGCTTACGGTTTCTACGCTAGCCAGACGAGTTGGTACAGGGTTTTATTTCAATTTTTTCTTCTCTACTCGATATTGTCTGGGTTTTTCGTTAGTCGCTTCTTACGACACACTTCCCCTAAGACCTCTGTATATCCTTTGGCATCTTCCCTTGACTTTCGAAGGTTTTAAAGTTAGGTAAACTAGATGATCACAACTATATGTACTTGGGTCCGTAATTCCCATTATATGCTTTCACCTTGTAGTCCAAGATTAGCGGACCTCAGACTCCGAGGCGAAGGCTTTGGATGCGACCGAGACTAACTCATCCTAGCGTTGCTGATGATGATGACCTTGTAGTTCAAGATCCACGATTTCAAATCTAACTGCTCGTTTGGCTAAAGCGACTGCCATATAACCAGCACAACCCATTAGCGATATAGAAGTATTAGTAGCTACGTTTAGACTTACCTTTACTTATCTTTGTAACAAAATTACTCAAACTAAAATATATGCCGCAATAATTTATTTCACATTTCATAATTTCTTTTAAGCCTATTATCATACTATGTGATAACCTACATGTAAGTAAGTAATTAAATATACACCTGCACGTAATTTACATAAGAATTGGACCTTGGTAAACAAAATTATAAATGTTGATTATACGTGATGGAGATCTTGGTTCGTATTGTTTGCGTTTGATAAATGCATAGACAATAGAAGTTTCACTTATGTTTTGGGCCAGAGTAGATTAACTAGATGTGTATCTGTGTACAAATAAAGTAAACAGGCGTGGCAACACCAATTAGTAATTATATTAAGCTTAAAAAGTATATCAGTTTGATTGTGGAAGAAAATTTGTGTCAAGGGCATGTAAGATTCAAGGTACCTATCCTACTAATATAACGCTAAAGTTTCTTAAGATGTTCGCATGTTTGTTACTCAATTACTCACAAACGGCTGAACGTATGTCGCTGAAACTTCGTACAGCGATGGAGTGTAGTCTGAAATATGCTACTTTTTATCACTAGAATAGAGCAGGTATATGCAGATTAACAATAAACTGATAATATGCTCAAAATAGTCAATGAAAATTCACGAGACAGGCTAGACTCTAGATTTTAGTATGGGGTTGATAGCTTAATCAAATTTAGATAGGAAAATGTGAATCCTTCGATGGGATTCGAACCGGTGATGTTTCCCTTACAGGGGAAACGCTTTGATTGCTAAACCACGAACCCTCGTCTGAATCAATCGAAATTTTCCTATACAACCTTCTTTCGGGTGATGGTTTGATGATTCTGACCAGGCTTCGTGGCTTAGCGTTAAGAGCGTTCCCCCTGTAAGGCAAGGATCGCGGATTCAATTCACGTCAAGGTTTTCATTTTTTTTTATTTATACAGTCAGCATACTAATTGCATTACAAAATTTTCTCTTTATCTTGAAGTGAAAATTAATAACTTATATACCGATTGTCTTAGTAATTAAGTACTACAAATTTAAGACAATGCAAAATGTAAACTATTTAATTGGTAAATAAATGCTAGTAAATAAATTTGTAAAGATGTTTATGTGATTTCAACTCAAATAAATTTCAAAACCCCTACTTATCCCGTGAATCGAACTCGATACACCATCCGCAATAAGAACTCTTACGATGCACAAGTACTAATGTGTACATATAAAGAATTCTAATCAATCAGCCAATACGTAACAGTTGATAACATCAGCTAATATTTCTCGAGCGATACGTGTGTGCGACGTCAGGTACAAAGCGCTTTGAGTCATGAACAGGAACTTGGTTAAATGTTCCGCAACGACGTCCATTACTTCGGACCTGAGGTACAATAGTTCTGTATTATCATTACGATCGGTGGAAATATAACTTTTACAGTGAAACGAGTAAGTTGTTAACAGCTTACTTCAATCTACTAAGATCAGTCCCCGTAGACAAAGAACTTTTTTTTTGTGATTAGTAGGTACGAGGGCTGAGATCCTTGATCCATACGCTATTTTGAGGGTTATGACGTTTATAACAGTCGGCAACGAATGTCATAAACTTTGACGTACATATCAATCCCAAACATTGAACCATAGATATTAATATTACTAGCGTAAATAGACCCCACACAGACAGACTGCTTCAAAACTGCGTTACCGAATTTAAAATGTCAGTGGTAGTGACTTGTGACTTATAGTGTTGAAACATTGACGTCACTGCAATATCTATTTCTGTCAAAGTTGATAATAATTTATATAAAACTTTTCACGGTTCGTAAATTCTATTATTATATTACGTACTCATCTAGACTCAATATAGTTATTAATAATATCATAATAAAAATAAACAATACCTAACATAATATCCCTCAGCTCGGGCATTGAACCTCGGATCAGATTACTCAAAGTTAGTTTAAAATAGAAAATATGCATAATTGTTACCATTGTCGTTCAAAAGGAAGGTTCACAGAAGTAGTACTGGTACATAATATATAATGTACAGGAAACAAATATATCATGTATTGTTTACAAACAACAAAAGAAACAGACACATATTTATATACAACTATTTTAGTATTATTTTATTAGCCCGATAGTGGCGAATGGCAGTTGTTAAGGGTAGTTGGAGCTTTAAAAAGTCCAACAAATGGTCTAACTGCAGCACTTTGATATCGCCTATACTTAGCTACAAGATATGGAGGCCAGCTTACAGTCGCTTCACGAAAAATATCGAATTTCGCGATGCAGGTTGAAAAAAAACCGGATCCCGAATTCCAAGGTGAAGGCTTCGGGTGTGACCGAGACTAAACCTGTTGTTGGACTTTTAGGACTCCCAACTACCCGTAACAACTGTAATAGATACAAATAGTCATATTCTGGCTTATAAATACTTGCATTGAGCGGGGATCGAACCTGCACCTCCTACATACCAGTCGCGTCACAGAGGCCTTCAGAAAAAATAATAAACAATAAATAATACAGGTTTTCAAATCATTATAATATAATAAACTAAACAAAGAATAATAAAGCTACTAAAACGAAAAAGCAAATATTCACAAGTGATTTATAAACCTTTAACGTGTCATGACTGTATAAGAACAGACAATCGCGTGAACGATTGTACAGTCAGAGCCTAAAGTGCATCATGGGAAAACATGAGAATATGGATATATGCATGGGTCTAGTCGGGTTTTAGGAGAGTTTCGTTAAGACGTCGATACCGATTGTCATAATAACATTTATGGTAGGCGTTACGTGTAGTTGTAACCCTAAAAAGTCCAACTACATCCTAACTGCAACTTCACTATTGCCTATACTTATAGGTTCTTTAGGTCAGGTGGCAGTCACTCCACAGAAAATATCGAAGTTTAGCCGCAACGCAGTCAGACTGGAAAAAGCAGACCCCGAAATCCAAAATAACAGATTCGGATCCGACTGGGATTATCGCTAGTATGAATAATTTCAAACACTAACATCTTATAAAAAGACCGCTCATCATTCTCTGAACCTTTTTCCCAACTCAGTTGGGGTCGGCTTTCCAGTCTAACTGTGATGCGGCTTAGCTTCAATATTTTCCGTGCCAACAAGACCGTTATAAAACGAAAAATACAATTTAATAATTTTACATTTCACAAGTGTCCATGACTGTACAAGATCGGTTCACAGAGACTACCAGTTGAAAGTTTGACCCTAAGGTCAAGGAGTGGCTTTTACTCTCGTATTAAGGGACACATTTTGCGATGGGGAAATTTTGCATGAAAGCTGATATTTATAGAATAAACATGTTCTGGCTAAACTAGTATAAGTTGTCTGTTATGTAACTAATAATACGTCGGTGATATCTCGACAGGTGTTATTAACAAGGGATGTTAAGCAGTGGTATATAACGAAGATATAACTATTATACATACATATATACATGCTATGCTAAAACACTTTGTAAAAAAAGGGTATCCCTAAAATAAATTCCTAGCCAAAAACGTACCTGCCTATGGATGTGTCCAACGCCAGAGACAGTAGTAACCATTTATATTACTTCTGTGATTTTCTTAAGTATTCACTTATATTTTCATTTTAAAAAGTCTTTCTTAGACCGAAAATCGGTATACGTAATTGTGTTTGATGGTTATTAGTAAAGTAATCATACCACTAAACAAACCAACCAAAAGAAATAGTCGTATAAACGACATCAACGCGTGTGGAGCTAGTAATAATATATTTATTATGTACTTAACATTTAGTAGTACATTTATCGCAACTTCTAAAAAACCAGTAAATACGGATGAGAAATGAACTCAGACTCAACGGGCATTTGTTATCGGAATATGATAATAATCATCATTAAAATATTGTAGATTTTGGACGAATCGAAGCTTCTCTTTCTTATTCTGCTTTAGATTTGATTTATCTTGACTAATTTTCAAACCCTGAAGGTGAAATTTGATTGTGTGTCCTAGAGTATTTGATTTATTCATTTAATCTATATGATAAAAATGGACATTACTACATTATTTTATGTTCATAAAACAAAAAATTAGGAACGTAGAAAATACACTCGCGTGAAGCCGCAACCAACAGCTAGTCGTATATACTTACTACCAATCGTTTTAATTTGATTTTTATTACCATTTTTAAAACACAGTCTTCACGATTAATCATTTTTAATAGTCAACAATCAAACAGCAATTCGTTAATCAATAAACCATCACTGTACTTATATAACGACTGTATCGTTATGTTCAATCAAATAAATTCTTTGTTTATGGCATGACTTATAATTTCTACCTATATCATGTCATGTATTAAATTGTTATCGAATGTTATGTTGTAAAGGAAAAATTAAACGAATACTGAATGGATTACCTAGTTTGTGGTTTTCTCATCCTACAACACTAACAGAGTGAAAGTGATCTTGTAACCCAAGTCATAGGATCTAGCGAGTGTTATTTACCTTCGTAAATGTATTTGAGATGCATTAAGGATGCAGATTTGTGATATGAAAAGCAGACCGGACTGCGTGACATCAAGACATAACGTTGAATGTGGACGTAACAACTTGTGGTACATCGGCACACAAGCTAGAGTTGTGCTGACACGACCACCAGTCGATCGATGGTTTCATTTAAGCTCAGCTATCACGCAGCTGAATACGTGACGGACATGCACTTTTGACACGGTACACAGCAATATGAGGAGCGTCAAGGGTTAAAAATGAAGAAAGTTTCTATGCCTTCTATGCCGCATAATGTTTTGACCGGAAAATCACTATCAAAAGTGGTCCGATGGGACATTCATTTTATATTTTCAAAAACATTAAAAGACGTTCCAAAATTGGCGTTGGTCCCGGTCTGAGTCTGTTTTGTAATATGTGTCCAACGACTGACAGAGTTGTTCAGGTCACCCATATACGACTACGTCTTGTCAACCAGGACCGAATTTTAACGTGTCCCCTGAAGCACAGAAACGCTCAGATGACATATAACTAAGGGGTCAATTAACCTACTGATCGTTAATAGTAAGTACAAATAACCACGAACATACAATATCAATTTATTTATTTATTTATTAGGCACATCAACAGATTATGCATATTACATTTCAAACTTAAATAACAGGTTTTACGGACTTATATCTAGTACATAACCCAATTACAGATATGCACAGCGTTCGTAAGCCTAAATACATGGCACTATATAAGAAAATTTACAAACAGTATATTAAAAAAATTAAAATGAAGCTAATTTTAGACTATCACCCGCATTTTTATTTTATTTTATTTGAAAACAAACTCTAATAAGCCACATTGTACTTAAATAGTCTTCTCTAAACACTCTCGTTGTTGGTAACGAGGTGCGCGCACGCAACTAGCGAGTCAGCGCTCGCTGTGGCACGTGCATACCAGTTGTCAATTATATTACAGGTATTATCGACAGATGAGCGCTTGCGCAAGCATGAGAAACTCACGTCTTCATCTGTAATTAGTACATCTCTATTTGCTTACGATTGTTTTACGAATGTGTTGCTTTTATGGTGTCACTTCTGGTTTTAGTTCACACGGTGATCAAATTTTTTATGAATCTGAGTTTTATTGCTATGGTTCTCCATCTCGTCTCATTTAAAGGGTGTCGTAAGACGCGCCTAACGCTAAAATACGCAGATGATATCATTGCCAGAGAAGGAAAACTCGAAATAAAACCCTGTACCAAACCGTCTAGCTAGCGTGGACCATCTCAACCTATAGAGGTGTTTTTGGGGCCTGCCGGGTACACCTAGTAAGCATAGAACATGAAGGTCTTCCGACCTAATCGAGCAGTCCGACTGGGGAATGCCCCTGGTGTTGCAAACATCCATAACACACTGCAACCACTATCCATCAGGTGGGACGAGTGCTTGTGTGCGATCTAAATGACATAAAAAACCGTACCCCATACCTTATACTAAAATGATAATAATGACAAAACGAGGACTCGTATATCAAGTCAATTCACTCAGCAGGCGTTTGAAGTGTCCTTACAAACATCTTTACCTAGTTTTATTTTATTTATTGTTTGAGTAGCCTAGTAGAGTAAGACGGCCAAGCTGTTTGTCGTCTAAATTTAATATTTGACCATAGTAATCCATCGCCACTTCAGTTTGTTTGTTTTGCAAACTCTTGCGAAAACTTAAGAGGGTATTTTTGTGCTCGCTGCTATTATATAACAGATATTTGTAAATATAGATAATTGGTGCCAATAATTGTGTAGAGACATCAAGCTATTAGTAAGTAATTCAGAATTTAGGAGTGGAAATGCCGTCGACTCGATAGAATAGAATAGAATATGTGATGTTATGATATTCTGTTTTATCTTCTGCACTCACAGTACAGAAACTCTCTTAACCTTCACCCCTTTTCTCTTCTCCCCTCTCCCCTCTATAGGGTTGGCAGCACGAGTGTGATGCTCCTGGTACTGCAAACGTCCATAGGCCGCAGTAACAATTTTCCATCATGTGGCCGTGTGCTTGTCTGCACTTAAGTGGTGTAAATATACCTAATACTTTCGTATCAAAAAGAAGATATACTGCCGGATCTTAATAAGTCCTTGTTCTTCGTCTTTTTTCGTCAAAGCCTAAATTATACCCTGTGTTGATCTCCGTATGCCAAGGACGGTGAACTTCAACCGTAATACGCAACAAAACAATAGCTTTGGATCCGTTTCTCTTAAATAATAGACTCATATTTAATATCCGGCCGTACTTCCCGTGCCCCGTGTGCTGTGACCTTTGAAACCAGCGGGCTGTTTGACGAACAAGTGATGAGAAGGTTATAAATGTTGTATTGTGTGGTTACTGAGTGTATTATTATTTGGATGTACGGCTTCCGGTGGAGAAAAAGAAGCGAAGAAGCGCTTTTTTCACAGCTAGTAACCTTGTGTGGGCACTTAACTATAAATGTCAAGAACTACTTTGAGGACCATGTAAAAACTGCTTGCATCTAGTCAAATCAAATCAAATCGTATATTTGTGTTATACATACATATGTATGCAAGATACAAAATCAGTAAAGAGATGCATACTTAGAAAGTGTTATTTGGTATGATAAAGCGAAAATTCTCTTTCAGACCATGGACAATTGAAAATAATAAGTTTACAGCCTGAAAATTTCAGTTTAAACTTTATGTTTAAACCTAATACTAAGACAAGTGACAATAATTATATATATTAGGTTAAATTAATATATATTAGGTTAGCCTCTCCCCTCTGGACCGCCGACAGGTGTAAACGTGTGCAAGAACCGTATTTCTTTTTTAAAATAAAATTAAATTCATAATTCGACACAGTTAATTCAAACGCAATAATAGGAGTACATAAACTTGAAGAGTCTGGCGACATAAAGCGGCGTAACAAAAATCGACCTCTTCACTACGCCTGGTATCCTGGTACGCTCAAGACATCTAACCATTAACAAGGTACGATTTGTTCCTTATACCTGCCCAAGCGCAAGGCCGCGCCCCCGGTGAGCAAAACCCTGCCCACGCGCACGCCCCCGGTGTGCGAAACCCCACCTACACGCTTGTCATTGAGCCGTTCAAGGACTAATCATCGCAAGGACTGACACTGTGTGTGTACGCTAATTAATAAATCACACTACTGCAACATAGTTATCGTGCCGCCCTGTGCGAGACCTCCTGCGTGCACATTCTTTTCTAGTACTCGCCAAGATTTAACGTGCTCGGAGTTATAATATATTTATCATATCTTCTACTTGACACAAAGCGCTAAACAACCAAAAATTAACATCGCTTGCATTATCACCTAGTGCTAGAAATGCAAGAGAACAACAATAAATCTCTTTCTGAATCGAACCTCACTGGAGAAACAGAGCGATACACTCCTCCGAACTTTGTAATTCATCGTAATAAAAGGGCCAGAGAACATGACCACGAAGCCGACTTCTGTGCCTTTAAAGAGGAAGTCAAAGCCTTGATATCATCCCTAATATCACCACAACAGGCAGAGCTTAAGAAAATGTACTCGATGCTAACGGAAATCAAAGCTACAAATAGCAATATAGAAGCTTCAATGGCCTTTTTATCTGCACAAAACGACGAACTGAAGCAGAAAATCGAGCAGCTTGAACAACGTGCTGCGAAGGACAGAAGCTATATCGCTGTACTGGAAGACAAAGTAGAAGACCTACAGAGAGGAAACCGTAAGGCTAATTTTGAAATTAAAAATGTGCCAAAAACACAGAAAGAAACGAAAGATGATTTAATAAAAATGACGGAGTGCTTATCCAAAGAAATCGGCTGCAGTATAACAAGAAAGGATATAAGCGACATATTTCGGGTACAGAACAAACGCACTAGCGCAAATACCAGTACGATTATTGTAGAAATGACTTCAACTATTCTTAAAAGTGAAATCATAAACAAGTGTAGAGACTTTAACAGGAAACACAAAGAAAAATTATGTGCTAAACATATCGGGTTCGTGTCTGAGGAGTACACACCAATATATGTTTCGGAACAGCTGACTACAATGGGAGCACGGCTTTATTTTTTATCGCGAGATCTGGCAAAATCGAAAAATTATAAATACTGTTGGACAGCTTACGGGAAGGTGCATGTTAAAAAGGACGATAACTCGCCAACTATTATCATAAGGAATGAATCCCAAATACAGAAGCTTTGGCAGCTCGCATGACTAGCTATCTTTCAACTAAGTTATCATAGTGGCAAAATATCTCTATTCTACTACACAAATTTGTTTAAATCAATATTGTATAATAAAAATGTAAAACTAATTTATGTTAAGGTAAATATTATATGCATGTGTTATGTTAAACTCTCGCGCTCTTACACACACTCACCACACAAAACTTCTCTCATTCCACACTCGCTCACCCAAAACACAGCCACACTTTTAAATATTTACATAGTTATGCTTTCTTACTCAAATAGAATCAATAATGAATAGCACCCTACAAACATTAAACGATATCGATAATACAGAAATAGCCCATACCTATGTTTGTGAAATCGAGGATTTTGCTAGTTATGTAACTCCTGGCACTTCTGGCTTTCACATAGTATCACAAAATATCAGATCTGTTTACACTAACTTCGACGATCTTCAACTTAACTTACAAAACCTTAAAACTGATATTGATCTTATAATCTTGTCTGAGTGTAGGCTGAACTCAAGCAAACAATTGCCTCAGATATCTAATTATGACTCCTTTCAAACTACAAAACATCTAAACAAAGCTGATGGAGTGGTCGCCTATATTAAAACCATACATAATAGTAAAATAAGAGAAATAAAGCTATCCCATGCATCTTGTCTGGAGATTCATATCTCACCAAACTTGACAGTTATCACTATCTATCGATCCCCTTCAATTGTAAACGCAGATGAATTTATCGGCTCATTAAACGATCACCTAACCACTATCTCATCAACTAAAAATATTGTAATTGCTGGTGACATAAATATAAATCTGATACATCACCAAAATGAACCATTACAAGAGCGTACAAATAGACTTAATTATCTCAATATGCTGGCATTGCTACCTATTATAACACATTTAACAAACTTGTGTTTTGAGAAGGGTATCTTCCCAAGTGCATTAAAGGTTGCACTGATAACACCTGTATACAAGGATGGTGACAAAACTGATCCCACAAATTATAGGCCAATATCAGTGCTTCCATCCATCTCTAAAATTATTGAAAGACTCCTAAATTCACGCTTAATTGGCTTTCTTACGAAGTACAAAATCTTGTCACCATTTCAATTCGGCTTTAGGCAAGGTATGTCAACTGAGGATGCCGTCTTGTCTTTAACGTCTACTATAGTAGACAAAGTCGACAGGGGTAACCGATGTCTGACTGCCTTCCTTGATCTTAAAAAGGCGTTCGACACTGTACCAGTTCCCATACTTTTGTTGAGGTTGGAAAATATCGGCATTAGGGGAACCCCTCTCGAACTATTTAAATCTTACCTGAGCAACCGCCAACAAACTGTTAAGATCGGAGAATACACCAGCTCTGAAGAAACTGTGACTTACGGCGTGGGACAAGGTTCAGTCATCGGACCGACTTTGTTCCTTATCTATATTAATAATCTCTGCAATATGAAAGTAGAAGGGGGCCATATAGTTTCTTACGCTGACGACACAGCCATTGTCTTTTCCGATACGACTTGGGACAAAGTAAGAAGAAGAGCTGAAAGTGGTTTATCTATAATAGCGGAGTGGTTAAATCAAAATCTTCTTACTCTAAACGCTTCCAAGACTAACTTCATTTGCTTTACCAAGTACAATAACACACAACCATCACCTAACTTTCAAATAAAGATCCACAACTGCTCCAATCCAACAAGCTCTGACTGTTCATGTGTGATGATTGATAGGTTACAACATACTAAATACTTAGGCGTCATGATAGATCAGCGACTTTCATGGCATATGCAAACCGAATTGATTATGAACAGAGTTAGGAAATTGATTTGGGTGATTAAAACTCTTCGACATGTCGCCTCTAACAATCTTCTTCAACAAATCTACACAAGTCTGGTCCAGTCAATACTCACATATTGCTTACCGTGCTGGGGAGGAACGACAAAAACAAAGTTTTTAGAACTAGAGAGGTCACAGAGATCTCTACTTAAAGTGATGTTTTTTAAACCCTATAGATTCCCTACTCAAAATCTCTACCAGCAATCTGATCTACTGTCTGTAAGGAAACTTTACCTCTTACAAATAATACTCAGAATGCACAAATCCCTCCCATACGATCCCAATAAATCTAAGAACAGAAGAAAACACTCTGTTGCACCAACAGTCTCAGTCAGATCATCTTTCGCCACAAGACAGTACGCGAGACAATCTGCCCACTTATATAATTTACTGAATAAGGAATTACACATATACTCCTTGAAGCCCCAAGACTGCAGGAAAGTTATTACAGAATGGTTAAAGGCTAAAAGTTATGACGAAATTGAGTCTCTAATATAATTATAAACAATTTAATATAGCCAGTACACTTGGTCATCTGCATTGTGGGTGGTTTTGTTGGTTAGTGGAAGATGTAGAAACTACTCCTTTCCGATCCCAAGACTGTCGTATCGTAGGGCTAACACAATACATGATTACTTTTCTTAAGCCATACCAGTATGTATAGAAATCTCACACACATGCACACAACACATACACTACCACACACTACACAACACACAAAAGAGCAACCCCAAGATTTTTCTATTCACAATTACATTGTATGCTAATGTTAACAGCATTTTATAATCATCATTATTACTTCTTCTTAATTTGTAAGCCTGAATTGTACTTTTTTCTTTTTTCCATCCAATTGCATAATGTTAGTTAATAACCTGGTGGAAGGGCGGAGCCACCTAATACAAGCAATTCTATGCTTAAAAGGCGGTTCCCAATAACATGTATGTTGATATACTTATGGAATTGAAATAAACAATTTTATTTTATTTTTTTTTAATAATAAACTCATAAATTCTCGCCTATATCCCCGAATAGGCAGGGAGTGGTGCTAGCACCCACATTTCGCCAGTTTATGTAAACATGTAAACAAAAAATAGATGGCGAGCCTATTACCATTAATCAAACACTTATAAACCTGCGATAAATACACACATAACTTCGAAAAGCATCGAAAAGTCATTGGTAGCACAGCAAACACTTTCCATCAGTTAAGCCGTGTGCTTGTCTGCGACCTAAGTGCGAAATAACATACAAACATACATTTAATAACAGCTCGCCTCTTACTTCTATCCTTGCACACGAGCTTCCACCATAGTTATTATTATTCAACCTTTCATCAAGCCCACTAATTTCGCGTGATTTTGACCTGCCCTTCTTTCAATAAATCATTAATTTGACCTCACTTATATTTCGTCAAATCAAAAATTAATTTCAAACTCGTAAGTATCACACTCATTAAACACGATAGTGTTGCCATGCTATTGAGACACACTTGTATGGTGGGTCGATTATATTATTAAAATTGTAACTTCACCAATTTTGTAACGTTCGATTATATTTATCGCTAGAAACAAATAGGTAGGGAACAATGAATAATAGAGTTTACAACGGCGAGTAATTTGTGCGAATCATTTGCCTACATTGTGTATTGTGTGCATCTTAGGGTTAGGTCATTACATACGGCATGCACAATTTTATCTTTTTAGGCTTCTATTCGGTATGCTGTGATATTATATATATAGAAGTCGTGATTCCCCATGGCAATGAATAAGTAGTGCGCACCCAATTATTATTGTTATTCATCACACAAAACAAAATGTGCAAATCACCGCTATTTTTTAAAAGCGTTGGTCCACATACTACTAGTAAATTTAATCAGAACAAATTGACCCCAAAACAATAATTGACAAGACTCGTTTTGCACAATGAGATAAAATTAGTGCTAAACAACCATTAACCCAAATAAAACAACTTATTATGTCAGTGCAAATAACATCAAATAAGTGCAAACGTATTATATGGCCGCCCCCTTACAGTATATGTACTTATTGCAGTGTGGTAATCTCTCATTTTTCAATAACTGATTACGAGGCCAGATTAGCAGCTCGTGAATTACATTAATTTGTATTAGCAATCAACTTTAATGAATACAGAAACAGAATGATTGTGTGGCTCAATATAAAATCATCGGTAAAGTACGTGTATCTATTCATCGATTGTTTCTTTATTGGTTTTTTATTGACGGTCTGTACTGGTAGTGATAACAGTCTCTTTACATGTTAATGCCAAAAGGTCAATATTACATACGTCGTCGGCTATGATATATACATCCGAAGTTGTGGATTGAAGTTTCGGAAAACTAATATTATGAAGTTTCAGTAACAATGTGAGGTTTTTAACCGGTAAAGGTTATTATGCCGAATTCTAGCCGATTAAAACTCACGCCGTCTTTAGTTCTTTGATTGCCGCAGGTGAGATAGTATAAGACATATCTCTCACACCCCGGCAGATGGAGATGGCCCCTTGGTATGGAACAATGCAAAGTCTGGAAATATTAGGTATATAACGATGAAAGCGTATTTGCCTTTACAATAAATATTTAATTATATAGTATATTATATGAATCCTTTTCTAATACAAGCCATTTATTTTAGTTGAAGATATTAATAAGAATAGGTATTAGAAATTGAACAATCTTGTTATACCTTTTTAACATGTTTTGTTTAAAAATTCGGTATAAAAATACATTGCTGCTTAGAAACGCATTTTAAATACTAAAAACCGGTATAGAACCACTAGTTAGTCAGTTAGTTAACCCAGTTTATTTATTTAACATAATGTTTATATAAAAATTACCACAAGATTGTTTACCTTTATTTAAGTACCTATACAAATGGAGTAGATACCTATAAGTACTTTCAAATAAAGTCGATGGTAATATCTAAATAGTAGTCACTGGCAGAGCACTCCACAGCTGAACTGTTTAAACCGAAAAGGACTTGTCAGCAAAGTTGGTGCAATGACTTGATATTTTCAACCTCAGATTCTCCCATGATACGATCTCCGATGATAGTACATAATAACACTGGTACCTATATCTTTAGAGGATTAGGTATCTATAGATGCACTATGTAAGTAAGTACCTAGCTATAATATCAGAGGTGCAGAAACACTCAGCTAGCCGAGAAAGATGCAGCCTCAGACAAGGCGGCAGCAATTTGTTAGCAGAAATAAACGGTTGCAGACACTATTATTCATTGTTCCGTCTTTCTGTGTGTTTGTTAAGTATAGGGCAACACTCCACTGCAAGATTTAAGAGGATATAATCTGTAGAGTGTAGTATACGAAATGGATTTCATTCGCAGTTTGGTTTTAGAATAAATTGTAGTGTACCAAGAATCAAAACTACTTCTAAGATTGCTGTAAATTAAGTAATTTCAAAATGATACCACCCGAAACGTGTCCGACGTAACTCTAGATGGACCATTTGAATTTTTACTTCAGATATCGCGGGTTTGATTCTCGCTTTTGCTCTATATTAAAAAAAAACTAAAATTAAAATAAGGAATTTAAATGACTGTATTTCAAGTAAATTTGACCCATATGAGTACATTAACATAAACATAAAAAGGTTTGATCAGATACTAGTTACTATTATTTAATAATTGTGTGCATAAATATATCTATTTTAGTCCGGATGTTTATATTCCTTCAATATTTTTTTTCTAAATATCATTTATCCGCGCGAAGCTGGGACGGTCTGCTATTATGTCTACTATATATTCATCGCTTCGCTTAGTTATGCAAGTGTACCCTAACATTGCAATACGCTTACAATTTCACGCTTCTCTACATAGCATTTATTGGAACGATCGCATGTTGAGACGATCTGATAGTTTACCACAGTTGCGTGTTCTGTTATATAGATTAGCTATTCTCTAATGTCACTGAGGCATTGGTAGAGTTTTATTGAACTACTTGCAGCCAATTTAATAAAAAAATGTAGAATTCGATTGCAGAGCTGACATCCCGACGGGTATGTTAGCTAAAGTCAGTGAGGGTGGTTTTGTCGGATTCGAACCGACAAAAAAAAACATCCCTCACGCCGGTTGATACAAGGTCTTTGAAGGGCCTCTCGGGTGTAGGACAACGGTGACCACATCTTTATCCGGATAGTAAGGAGGGCGCATGACGCTTTTTTGTTTTTTTTACGTGCGCCAAGTCCCCACGGATACCAATCCCACCGAAACCGAGAAACCGAAGTGTGAGAGGTTATCTCGGACTCGAACCGACTAAAACGCGCGCTTCTCTAAGGGTCTTTGATTGCCGGAGGTGAGATTATACAAGACATATCCCTCGCACTTCCGTACACAACGGGGCATCCCTTGGAGATGACCCCCTTTCCCTAATGTGTGAACCATGGCATTCCCAACTAGCCACTGGATATGGGAAGGTGCACTTTGCACTGCCGCCGTGGCCGTCCCATGACGCTAACGCCGCGGTCTGCTAGTGTGATAGGCGGCTCCACCTATCACCCCCAGGTAGTTATTGTAGTGCTATCTAATGGATGAAAAAGAACCTTATAACACAATTTTTAAATGGTACAAACCCCACTACCTGTTACCCAATCTTTACTAAATCATTCGCGTAACACACAATTACACACAGAACAGATAAAATATTAAATTGACCACCGATAAGTAAACAATTGAGGTGTTTCAGGCATCATTACTTGGTCAGTGGCGTGAAATACCTTCGGACCTCTCCTAACCATAACACGGCACCAAAATTGCTAAATATTTGCAAGAGCTAAATACGGCTTTTATTTATACGATTTAGTTTAGGCAATGATATATAGAGAGATTATTGTATACCTACCTTAGCTTTTTTTAGAAGTTTCCTAATGAAATTAGGGATTTGATTATCAAAAAATTTGAAAAATTCTTTCAGTATTAGATAGCCCATTTATTGAGAAAGATTAAAAATTACATAACATTACGCTGCTACTCAAGGGAGCGGAGTAGTAAATATATATAACATAACATAAACTCACGCCTTTATCCCCGAAGGGGTAGGCAGAGGTGCTAGCACCCACATTTTGCCAGTTTATATTTAGGTCCCAATGTAATAGGTAGCGAGCCTATTGCCATTAACCGGGCACTTATAAACCTGCGACAAATACACATAATTTCGAAAAGCCTCAAAAAGTCATTGGTGTGTGCCATGGTAAAATCTGGGATCGAACCCGAGACCTCGTCTCAGCAGTCCATTACCCATACTAGTAGGCTACCGCGGTTAGTAAATACAAATACCAACTAATGTTAGATTATCATATTTATAAAATTAAGAGCTACAGGAGCCAAAAGAAATCACGGGTGAAGCTGAGGTGGACCAGCTAGTATTGTATAAATAAAGTAGCAAAAATCATAGCTGTATAATTGGACCTAATCTTCGCTCATAAACACAGAGTAACATCACAGATTACCTTCGTCCAAATAATCAGAGCCCTCGTAATAACAGGCTATATTGGGGCGTGCTCGTTACGCAATCTTCGGATGTCGACTAGTGTTTTTATTTCCTCGCTTGTACAACGAAAACTACAGAGATGTAAGCTATATTTTGGACTAAAAAGTCACGATGGGTCCGCCTTCAAGTTGTGCAGTAGTAACGGTAACGGTTTCCTGATCAATGGAGCAGTCCACTAGTTGACCATCCATGTGTCATCACCTGTGTTTAGGTCACTTTTTTAAGATATTATTTTACGCTATACTCTAAGAACACTAACGTTTTACTTCCTCTTCTATATTTTAGACTTCGGCAAATGTTGACAGAATAAATTGGTGAAAAAAATTAACATATCTAAAATATATTTAGTCGTTTCATGAAAACTATAAGATTAACAATGAATACGTAATGTTTGAAGCAAAAAGTGATTTAAAATATCTGTCTTCCGTTCATATATAAAGTTGTGTGAATATACCTATATATATTATGTATTTTGATAATAAGTATTATATACTAAAAGAATCTTCTATACTAAGAGAAGAAGAAGACTAAAAGAGTAGCCGATGACGCATACACACAAAGAGTCATCCGGTTTAAAAAATACATATCGTATCTTTATAAATGCCTGTTCAGTGCAAATAGGCAATTTTTTTCATTAATTTAACACACACTGACAATTATCTTCACTGTTGACCCCCAATATTATATATTTGATTATCCCTAATTTTAGAGTATGTAGTTTATTTATCTGTTTTCTGAACCCCATATAACAAGCTATATGTAATTTCAGTCTTGGTCTCTAGATTAGAATATTTATTTAAGTATAATTTACAAAATGTTAAGCATCATATATATCGCACACAATCAATACATTCCTTCGTAATTATTTATGTGCAGGTCTAGTAGTTGCAGCAGACCACAGACCCCAGAACTCATTAGACCTACTCATCAAAATGTTCATCTTTCGTAAACCTAATTAAACTGAAGATGTTTAGCTCACTGGCCCATTTAAGTTGTATATTAATTTAATTTATGTTGCATAAAGATGTATTATTATTTTAAACGCTCTATCTCGATTATCTAGGGCGTACACCACTATAATAACAACAGCTCCATAAGGAACTACCAACATTCTCATACGTCAAAACTTATACTAAACAAATGTGACAGGTCTGGGTCTAGGAATGGGAGGTTAGACGGACAGTCGCTCTCGTAACTCAACTTACTAATCAAATATAATAAAACAATAAGTAGAACTCCAAATGCAACCGGGCAATTAGGAGTTTTTATACCACTTAGGTGTCAGTCAAGCACACAGCCCACCTGAGCGGTCACCGTTGCCGATGGACGTTAACATTAGGGTGTATCAAACTCTTGCTGCCAAACTTGTATAGGGGAGAGGAAAGGGAAGGGAAGGATTAAATGTAGATAGGTGTACCGTCAGTCCAAAAGACAAAGCAGGGTTTTATAACATCACAAAGCCCTTGGTCTTCCCACTGACAACATAAAATCTCTCCAGGAAGCTCTGACTACACTACTCACCGAAAACAACACAAGAGGTTGTTGATGACTTGCAGCTCTAAAATGGCCAACTTTTTAAAATCAATCAATCACATAATCATATTATTTCGGAAGATCGGGAGGTTAACCATTATCACCTGGATTAGATGAGGGCCAGTAGAAGTTCTCTTTACCCCTTCGTAGACACACAACCACGAGTAGCTTCCATCGTATTTTAACACCAAAGTTACGCCAATTCCTAACCACGATACCGGTTCTCAATCAGAAAATGAGCCATAAAAATGTCTAGATTTGGATCTAGATGAACAGGTCAACCTAGATCGTGCCAAAATTGTAGCAATCGCTGGAAATAAGTCAGATTAAATCTGAACACGACTCGTTCATACAAACTCATCTGGTATGATGAAATATAGTCTAGAAGTGGTGCTAACGCTCGTGGTCTCAGTGGTGTAATGATAACAAGTGTGACTGCTGTGTATGAAGTCCCGAGTTTGATTCTCTAGGTTTTCCCCACAAAATCCTTACGCTGATGGAGCCGGTGAGGCTGTTTACATCGGACTTGGACCAACTAATACGCACGCCGCCGTCTCACCTCTGGCAACCCCTCGCACCCTAGCAGACTTGGGGAGTTCTCTTTCGAGATGGCCCCCTCCATTGCTCTTACAGACTAAGACTTCAGAAAATGTCCAGTTAACGGTAATAGGATATGCATATCATCGATTCTATCTGCAGTTTATGTGAATATTCTCTACCTACGGATTCTATCACGACTTACATACATACTTACAATCACGCCTTTATCCCCGGAAGGCTAGGCAGAGGTAAATGAACACCCACATTTCATCAATCATTGTATGTGGTCCCACGTAATGGGGGTGAGCCTATTATCTACAATATTCCGGGCATTATTGCGGACTCGACCCATGCATAAACATGATATCGCTTAAAGAAATACTGTTTTGTATTTTTTTTGGTTTTTTCAACTGTCTAAATACGGTTCATATAGCCTGGTGACAGATAGTGGAATATCGTAAAGAATTCCGGTTTTACCCTGTAATATACGAAACCTACAAAAAACCAAAAGTACATTTTCGCTCATGCCAAGTCAACAAACTAGATCCTCAATTATCCTCTTATAACGAACTCACTAGGACCTGCTATCTTCGGCCACGATCGGCCATAATCGGTAGTCTTCGTGTACAATCGCGCGCAATCTTGACTCGTGACGTACGCCAGCAAATGCATGGGAAAAGCCGACGAAAACACCGCATTTCACAAGCCATCGCGATAAGAAGGAGGAAGTACGACTGTAGACCATACAGGCGATGAGGTGTAGCGAAAGTTACGTTTGTTACACGAAAAGGCAACATTTGAAAGGCAAATTAGCCGGCTGCCCTTACAGATGTTCTGAAAAGGGTTTTAGTGACGTATTGTTATGTAAATTATAGCCTAAATACTGTCCTTACTTAGGTAAATGTATAAATATATTTGAAAATATGAGATTACTATATCTAGCCATTCAGACACTATTTCGTTAACTTTTCAGATGCCATTATCACAATGGCACCACACAGATATTGTGACAATGACATCTGAAAAAAGTGACATAGTGTGAAAATAATTGTGTCAGATGAGAAGCAAATGAATTTCGAATGTGTAACGGGATGCAGAAACTAGATGAAATGAAGTCAACGAATTTTTATTAGCGTACATTTAATCGTGGCATTTTTTTCGAAATTCTACATGTTATTAACACACAAAGTAGTTTGTGTTATTATTGTTATGAGTTCTAGAATGTGGTTATACAAACTAAGATACATTTTATTTCGTAATATTGGTAAATTATTATATAATTATAGAAACGCCCAGACTAGCGCAATTATACATATTTACACGTTTTTATATTTGAAACATGCACTGAGCGGGAATCGAACCTGCTACCTTCGTTCTGTCGAACTATTCCACATAGGTCGTCAATTATTAAATGTGTCGCTATCGTCGAAATGACAACCATGAAAGGTGACATTTTGTTACAGGTCAAGTAAAGGTCTTAAATCGATTCCAATTTTCTTGTTTCTAACAGCCAGTAAATCAGTGCCGTACCACAACATAGTATAAAACAAAGTCGCGTTCTCTGTTCCTATTTTTCATGTCCTTATGTCCCTTTGTATTCTTAAATCTTATAAACTACTCAACGGATTTTGATGCGGTTTTTTTTAATAGATAGAATGGTTACAGAGAAAGGTTTATATGTATATAACATCATGCTACGACCAACAGGTGCGGAGTAGGAATGAAAAATTATGCAAAAACGGGGTAACTCAGAGTTGCGCGGGTCAGCTAGTATAAGTATATAAACGTACCGACAACAAAAAGCAACGTTGTTTTCTATGTAAAAATTAGCACTGTGGCAACATCCAAGTAATTATTATTCATATCTCAAATTAAGGGTTATGTAGTTGATTGTACGTTGTCGCACCGTTATATAATGGCGGACCTCCTGACCTGGGCTTGTAAAACTATGGAGGCTACTAAATAATTGTTTGATGATTGAACATTTTCGCTCAGCTCAATCGGTAGGCGGAATGATGCATTGTGTTGTAGTTTTGAAGAAAGTTAAGTGTTGGTACAGGCAACGACAAAGATGCTTGAATTACGAGAAGTAAATAAAAGCTCTATCGTGTGGATACTGGATGAAAATTAATTCCAGTCACGATTTCAATTAATAGACGGCTAACTCCCATTTCGCTAATGTTAAAAACAATCGTGATATCAATATTGTTTCTTTAAACATTTTTGTGAAGATTAAATATGCACTTATTCAAGCGCGTACGAAATCAACATCTCTCAGAAAATTTGCATCTTGTGTCATGAAAAACGACTTTCGTACATTAAAGCGTCCACATGATGACACCAAAGCTATACAATAAGTTACTTGAAGACATGGAGATACGTAAACAAATTCTTAAATTTAAGACTTAGCTTGCCAAATAAGTACATACACGATAAATATTAACACTTCACAAAAGAAATTCTGGTTTCTGGTCAATACTTAATAAATTACTTGAAATATAAAAATTTGGACATACCTACTTACTATTGTATATATAAAAATTTGCACATTTCCATGGGACTTTATTACATCTTTTATTAAACATTCACTTCAAAAAATAAATCAATTTGAATTTGAATTTGGAAGTTTTGGATTAATGTTTATTTGGGGAATTCGACTTTCTTTTGATTCATTGTAGAACCGTTGTCGTTGATTGTACCCAACATTACCGATGGCGATGTCCCTTCGCATTGTTCACCTCTCACTATTAATTCTAGGGATACAGCATTCCCATACTTAATGATATACATTTCATAATCGTCCGTACAAGATTCAGATCTGTGCGGTACTGCCGCAGTTAATTATCTGTTACAGCATCTGATGACACTTTGCGTAATGCCGTTATAGAATCTCGTGGTGTTCCGGTGCCCGCGAGATAAATGAACGATCAATCAGTGGAGGCTGATTTATGGACCACCTTGAGAGGATCTTAGAATTAACAGTTATAAAAAATTGTATGGTATTTATATTATTAACATCCCTACATAGGTAGTACAGTCTTCAACAAAAGTGGTAAATATATATTTATATTTTTACAAATGGAGATATACGGAGTCCAACCAAATTTGACTCAAGAAGTGCTGGATTGGCGTTGTGGAGTGAAATCGTGAAAGAGAAAAAGCCGGATCCCAGACTTCAAAGTGAAAGGTTCGGATGTGACCGGGACTAACGCATGATGATAATGATGGGTCCCGTCATGATATGCAGAATTTTTTAATTTCATTAGGGGAAAATATCTTACAACTTACTGTGTGGTTGTGTGTGACTCTTACACACCACTTCTATGGCTACCAGCCCCTTTACGTCTCACTTCACCTACATATATATTAATAGACAAGGGGCTCTAGCCAAAATGCATTCGTTCCGAATCTACATTCGCCATCGCTCTGAAAATGTATGGGAGTGACATTTGTTGTCGGAATCGGATCACATGACATTCGACAACAAATATCACTCTAATACATTTTCAGAGCGATGACGAATGTATATTCGTAATGAATGCATTTTGGCTAGAGCCCAAGGTTCTCTCGCAAGTTTTTCTCTGACAATCAGCAGCCGCTGCCGATCAAAACGTAACAGAACGGAGATCGCGGAGTTATTTTAACTGAACAGGGTCGGTAGCTTAGTGATTAAGGATCGGCCTTACAATCGAGGGGTTCCGGGTTCGAATCATGACTATTACTACCGACCTGAACACACTCCTAATGCAAGCAATTTAGCTTAATTGGAGGGGTTAGAGGGAACAGTACCTTTTTTTTTATATGAGCCAAAATCCAATTCAATCCCATCGCGATTTCTTTGACATAGTGTTCACTGTGTCTCCATGGTCATGAGGAGAATTTTTTAGAGGTCACGCAGAAAGGTTATTTTTTTTTATTTCTTCTTCCGACAGCATATAAATAAGATACAGATTTCGTTGAACTTTCGAAGCTATATATAATATCACTTGTATTTACAACTCTATGAGCTTGTAAAATAAATCACAGATGTCGCTACGTGTCGTGCCGTCTGCGCACGAGCACGCTTGTTTTATGCACACACGTTTTTAGTTTATAAAGGGAGTATGAGAAAGTTGCCGATATTAAATCGCAGTCTTATGACTCGTAAACAATCCGTCTGTTCTTGGAATTAGAACTAGATTCAAATTATATGAAAGTTTTAAATTAATAAAAGTAACGAAGTATCGAAAAGAAGTATCTTCATTGCATGTCTATAAATAATGTTTTATTTGTATTGAAGGTTTTCACTCTGTATAGCAGTTGCGAACACTTATAGTATCCACCTACATTCGGTCAAAATCTAACGATTGGCGACATGAATGAATATTTGAATTTCATTTTGTAAGTTTGGAAGGTACTTGTTTCATTCGTTTATTATTGTATTCGTGGTGTAGCCCCTTTTCATTTGCAGGTATGGGCAAATTTAGCCTAAAGATCTCATGAATTCATTACCACTGAATGTGCCGAATCCTTCTCTATGGCCTGTGACATGACTTTTGAAGGGACAGAAGAACCGAACAGAGTTATATCATACACTTTTGTTAAACTAAGGTAGGGACTACAATAGCGTAAAAATAATTAATATATAAAGACAATAAGTACACGGCTACAACATAATCAACTGTATTCTATAGATAATAATCATGTTATACATGCTTCAAATAGCCTACTCTGCCGTGCTAGGGGTACCCTGTTAATATGGATGTAGGAGAGATATGCAAACAAGAGAATGAGACATGCACTACCAGGTTTACTGGAAGAGAACTCAACCTTGAGTTAAGCTTGTCTTTATACATAACCACTATGAATATAATTATTTATGTGTACAATAAAGAATTAAATAAAAATAAATAAATAATGTTGGACCACACTCTACTTTTTACATTCTACTTAAAAAATGGAGCCAGTGGCTATAGGCAATGACTTTCAACGTAGAAAGAACGCGCTCGCCCGTCAACCGCTAGTATGGCCACGGCCTAATCACGTATGTTAATTACAATTTAAGTTGAAGCTTCATATTTCCCAAACACTTGCTCTTTTTCCTTGCGTATTCATAAAACAATGGCTTCCCACGGCGACCATGACGCGTTAATGATTTTCTTTTGCGACAACATGGGTGCATGCATATTGAGTAATTAACGACTTACAGATGACACCTATTACCAAACAGTGAAGTTGGTTGACAAAGGTTACGGAAGACGCTACGGGTATCTCCTCATTAAGGGTCTTTAAGCGGGTCGTGAAAAGGCATCTGATGAGGCCGTCAAGCTGAGAGCCACTATTGTAACATTGTACGTGTTTGTAATAGTGAGGCTCTTTTCTAAGACTATGCCTTCAGCTTACCATCAGGCTAGGTGAAGTCAAATTGACGTGTCTTATATAAAAAAGGTGAAGTTTCTGTAGGTAGTTAACTTGCTAAATATGGGGGAATGGGGAAGGGGTGAAGGGGTGAAGGTTAAGAGAGTTTCTGTGCTATCAGCGGAGAAGACGAAGGCAAGTTTCTCAGTCTTCCTACTGATAACACAAAACTTCCCCAGTGAGCTACCCTACTCATCGCGGTCAACACAACACACGGTTATTATTAGCCGGTAATGGTGTCATGAGTTCAATGGTATTTCCTCATCTCAAAAATTGCTCAATGAATAATGCCCAAGAAGTAAGTAGTTTCTTGGCTACAAAAGTACAAATAAATAATAAGAAAAAGAAAAGGAGTTTCTCTCTCGTTCTCTCGCACTATACTTCCTATAACACAACTAATATGAAAAAAATGTCTTTGTTGCAGATTGGCAATGCGGTGGAGGAGAAGTAATTTAGGCGTCGACATGATGAAGACTGTAGCTGTGTTCACCCTGCTAGTTATATGTAAGTAGCTTTATATTCTAGAAGATAATAATCCTCTTAATATACAATCCGTGTGGATCACAAACCCATCTCAGCCGAAGAGGCGAAATACGGAAAAATACGAAATAACTACGAGAAAAGGAAAACTCGAAATAAAACCTACCCGTCTGGTCAGCATGGGAACAGTAAGCCAAAGTCTCACAATGTTGGAAGACACCTGTGTCGAGCAGTAGACTGCGATAAGCTAATTGAGTGCAATTAATTCATTCTGTTATTATTAATTAATGCATTTCTGTGTTCAGACAGCAGTCACGACCGTAAAAGCCAAGATGAATTAAAATAAAGTACTCTAAAGATAAAATTTGAATGTATAATATTGATGAACATGTAAAAGAAAATAGGCCTCCTGTGGTCGACACACCGACACATTTTATGAAAGACGAAGACAAGGGGACATTCCTGGTGTTACAAATGTCCATAGGCCACGGTAACCACTTTCCATCAAGTAGGCCTTGTGCTTATTACGATTTATTCCCACGAGTCCCAGTATGCCGAGTTCCCGCTACGTCTACTTTGAAAATTCTCGCTTTTATGCCCACCTAGTCGAGTGATTGAAAATCTCTTCCACCTAAGTGTTTTAAAAACGGGTAACCATATGCCACAAAGTGTGATGTGTCCTACCTTACTATAAAATGTAAATAATATTTCCAGATAATATTAACTCGCTTCTTTATTAACTATATAACTAAAATGCAGTATTAACCATCAGTACGTTTACAAGCAATCAATAAACGTACAATTTAAATAATTTTATATTACCTAGCTTCGTAACATTTTAATAAAGATATTGCGAAGAAGAACCCGTTATCGCAAAGGTTGAACTTAAGTTTTAAGGACTCGAGTTGCGCGAGCGCATAAGTATTATCATTTAAAGTTTGAGATTGCGATTTCTAAGCTTCTCTTATGAAATATCTAGTAAATATACATCTAAGGTAAGGTGGTTTTGTCAGTGTATAACAAATATTTGACATCAACTGTATAATTTTGTGGCTAAGTGAAGTAGCACTTATTACAGAGTTTCAAAACATGTATTTATGCTTCTTAAGATGTGTTGTTTACAAATCAAAACATTTATTGCATTCGCATTGTACCAAATTGTTTACATGTAGGTAGGTCACCTGCTTATGACTGCCCTTTTCAAGTAGTATTATTTCAAGCAGCAATAACGAACACAAGTTTTTTAAACAATATAAGGTTAGTGAAACCTGGGCCAGTTAGCTTGTGACCACGGCACGAAACGTCAAGCAAATCAAAAGTTAAATTATTGTATTTTACCATATTGTGTGAGAATCTACCGAGATCCCCAGACGGTCGGCTAAAGAGTAGAGATATGGTGACTTACCCAATGCAGCTTCGTCTTCCGATCTGGACTCTGTATGTGTATTTATACCCTAGCTAATAGTGTTAGGTATAAATATATTGATGCACTAAATACCGGTGTAGTCCCACCCTTATTCCGCGACCAGGATCCAGGACTCCTGGTTGGCCGCAGCAACCGTATTCCTCTCGTAGGTCAAGAGGATAGTCCAAGCCGAAACACACCCGAAAGAACACTAATGTCGTCTAGTGGTACACCGAAAATTACGCACACGCGCGTTACCGTTTCTTACGATAGACCGTTACATTGGTATAGTAAGCCATTGTTATTTTAAACTGCTGATCTCATGGCGTTGCCATATTGATTTTAGATTTTATGAACTGTTGATTCCACGTATATATACCGTTCCCGAATGCCCCGAGACACGACGTCGACTGGGCGACGAGACGCGTTCAAAACTACCCGCAACTTAGAAATTATTACTGAACACATATGATTGCGTTAATACCCAAGTTTCGCTAACCATTTATATTGATAGGTAATCAGAAATTAAAGTTTTATACCGCGGTAGCCTAGTTGTATGGGTAATGGACTGCTGAGACTGATGTCTCGGTTTCGATCGTAGCTTTACCATGGCACACACCAATGACTGCGATGCTTTTCGAAGTTATGTGTGTATTTATTGCAGGTTTATAAGTGCCCGGTTAATGGCAATAGGTTCGCCACCTATTTGGACCTAAATATAAACTGGCGAAATGTGGGTGCTAGCACCTCTGCCTATCCCTTCGGGGATATAGGCGTGATATTATAAAATAAAATAAAAAGTTTCATGTCATTTACCTACATATTGATTTAACGTATGCACAACGGGATCTGTCGCCTCCACCGCTTGCAACCGTGAATATAAACATAGCTTGGCGACTTCACTACAAAGTTTATTTCAAAGACAATAATTCCTTGTGTTTACGCCTTACCCCGTGACTAACGAGTAATTATTCTGTTCAATTGAATAGAAAAATATATATGTGTATAAATTGTTTGTTGAACGAGAGAAAACAATGAAAGGTTTCAATTTAGGCTCGCGTAAAAGGTTCATTAAAGTCCTCAGGCGTGAAGTCACATTTATAGAGGCTAATATATATGATGATCACAGCCATCGACAGTTTGTAGGCCAAGTGTGAGCTAGCGTGTCTAATGCACGCAGCAATGTACTCCTACAAGTGCTTTTTACCCTATATACAAGAACCAAGCGGTTCGGTGAGTCTATCTTCTGACGCACCATTATGTTTTGGAATTCCTTGCCAGCGCACGTGTTTCCTTCTTCCTACAGTCCCGGGTCCTTTAAGCGGGGCGTGAAAAAGAATCTGATGAGGCCGTCCAGCTGAGCGCCACCATTGTAGCACTGTACGTGTTTGCAATGGTGACCCTCTTTTATAGGACTTTACCTTCAGTTTAACATCAGGCGAGGTGAAATCAAATTGACGTGCCATAAATATAAAATTAAATAAAAAAATGTATGTATGTTTGTTTATCTGATTCCTCATAGCTTCTCAATTACTTATTAAAATTGGAGTACTTAATAAGGTATCGTTAGACCCTTCTGGATCATTCTCTCATTATAGAATATTATGACCTGTCACTGGCTCTATTGTGTGGTCCTTTAGAAGACATGAAGAGATGTGTTAAAAAATAAATTTGATATAAATAGGTATGCCGTGTATAATATCAAAAGATAAAGTTCAAATAGCACATTTCAAAATTTGAATATATAAATTATTAGATATTTGTTGCCCCAAAATTAAACCGACAACGGAAAAATCAAGCTCTAAAAACTATTAAACAAAAAATAACAAGGACATCTATGGTAATATATCACTTTCCTTAGTTGGCATATAGTTTTGTCAGAGCTAGTTGTTTTTTTTTTCAATTGTATTCTTGATCCCGCACTAAGAAACGAGCATATTGTCGTCTGTCTGGTAAGCGACAGAACATCATGCTGCTACTAAAAATGTCCCTCGAATCTTTTTTCTAGCATCTTCTAGGCATTGAATCTATAACAACATAAGCAATAAAACTAAATTTAAAAACAAAAGGATTTTTTTTTCATTCTGACTGCGACAGCGAGGATTTTGATTCTAAGTAACTTGTTACAACATATCTGCGTATAAATAGCTGATATCTTAGCGAATTAGTCCGCCCACTTGTAATCTAGATACAGTTCTCAAAGCCTGCTATTGACGGCTACAGGCACATTTAAATATAATAGTCGCTATTGTTACATTGGATATACCGGGTATCACGCATTATAGCATGATATCACTTTAGATAGATTACCTAGGTACAGCATTATTATGTTATACAACTGTTAATAAATGTCTTCGTAATGTTATAGGGTTATCACTATTTATTAAATAATAGATTTCAAAAAGTTGAACCAATAATAAAATAAAAAAGGGCGTTAGGCGGCCAAATCGTCATGATTTAGAGTATTTAGAAGACCTCATCTAATTTTGCTGCAAACTAGTTTTAGCGATACCTTTTTTCACATGCGGACCGCCTCTTCCGACCGATTCTTCGGAGATTACGGGCGTGAGGTATATGTATGTTTGAATATTCCCACGGATACCCCCCGCCGAAGTCAGCGAGGGTGATCATGTCGAACTCAAACCGACTAAAATCGCCTTAATAGGCCAGCATTTACCGAGTGTGATGTAGCCTCTGGTAATCCCTCACGCACCGGCTGACGGCTGACCCAGGGTCAGCGAAGGTTAGCAACACTAGCAATTAAAATTTTGTCAACCTACCTACATAAATTTCATTTTCGCTACAGAACATAATGTTTCTGTGATAAACTGACATAGGTACTAATATCGACATATGAACCTACTAATATTTTTTTTGATTAACATATAAAATTCCATTTTATACATTATAATATTAGTTCTATGTAACACTATCCAAAAATAAGGTTCATCGCTACTGGATTTTTTCAAGAATATAAAACCATTTCTGGACAACTCCTTTGGAAAAGATGTCCCAGTTTTCAATGCCATGTCCTCCCTAACCTAACAAAAGGCATTATTCACAACCCTAAGCTCCACTATTACCAGTAATGTAGGAACTGAGATATTTTCGCGCATGATGCGGTCTGCGGTTATATTCTTCGGTTATGGAATATGTAGGTAATATACCGACTTTATCTGACTAACTATCTATTTAATAATGAAGTTAGAGGATCTGTTCTTACTTTTTTCTGGAGACAGTGAGCACGAGCCATACGTAAATAAATGGTGATAAAAATTGTTAAGTGCTTTTGTTTCTGTGTGTGCGCGTGTGTTTTCCTGTTAAAATTAGCGCAATTCAGTTTGGTTATAATAGATGGACAATTTGGGAATATGTTGGAGGAATAAGTACATACATACCTACATATGCTGACGCCCGTAATCCCCGAAGGAGTAGGCAGAGGTGTATTATACACCAATATTTCATTAACTATGGACTTCGGTCCCACGTAATAGTGGCGAGCCTATTGCCCACAATCGGGCACTTATTACAAAAATTCCTTGCTCCCGATCCCTTGCTGTGCAGTTTAAATTGCAAGGACATTAATTTAGTGTTTAACCGCTCAAGCACTACTAATTAACGTCTTGGAGAGTATTAGACGGATCGGACTCATCTCATTACGACCACTAGCTATTATGGTAAAGAACGAATCTGAACACATAACACAATTCTTTAACTATTAATTAATCTCAAAAAGGTCAAAGTACAAAACTGAAAGTTATACTTTAAAACAAAGATAATGATGTTGATTTGATATATGGCTTTACCGATAGCTGCTTGACCTTTGGCTATGAGGTCAGGCCCCATAGCCCCCAGACCAGCGTCCCTCGACATAAAACAATTGATGGAGCTTTGGGCTCTAATTGTATTAACAACCATTTATCAGTTCGTCACATCTTCTCACGATTGGTGTCATAAGGTTGAGTGTTCACTCACAGCTTGCGGCGCTTATGACGTCATAGAATATTTCATAAATCTTATGGTTAACGAAACCCCGGTATTAATGAAATAATATGATAATTACTGATATTTGAGATGAAATGGCTATTTGCATTGGTAATTTTTTATTGACGTGTGAAAAATCCCCACAGATACCTCCCCCCGCTGGAGCCGGTTGGGGAGGTAATGTCGGACTCGAACCGACTGAAACGCACGCCGCCTTTGAATCTTTAGTTGCCGGAGGTGAGATAGTAACCAACATATCCCTCGCATTCCGGCACACCCGGGGCACTCTCTTTCGAGATGACCACTCATTCTGCGACTCAACGCGGGGCTATTTGCATTGGTCTGGTCGTGCCTCAGAGACCACGATAAGCCGACGGTCCCGGTTGTCATATAAACATCTTTGTCGGTGTGACTGTATGTTTAAAAGACTTTTTATGCCTATCAAGACTGTCATAATAAAACCATATAGAATTTATATCATCTGGAATGGAACCTTTGACTTATATATACATACCTAAGTTTACCATCACGTGGAGTGCAGTCATATCTAATCAATCTAAGTCAAACTTATAAAACATAATCAAAACTAAAATTTTCGTTCGGTAGATCACCCACATAGCTATATTTAGTTTGATCATTTATCATTTAAAAATAGTTGGATAAATTGGTTGAATTTTGGATCAATGATTCTAAGTTCGATTTCTCTTCGTTAGCTATGTACTCGTAAGTCTAAGTGGTGTCGCTTGACTACCTAATAAGATCATACCACCATCACAATACACACATCAATCAAAACTCCCATTTATTTGAAGCCCTAGGGCTCTATTAACTGCCATAATATATGATCACTAAACACAATGGCTCTGACTGTTATAACTCCGATATCAATCAGAAATCAATTGCGTCTCGTTACCTCTTAGAACGTATCCATATTAATGTTATAAATGCGAAAGTTACTCTGTCTGTCTGTCTGTATGATACGCCTTCACGCGAAAATTACTGAATTGATCTTGATGAAATTTGTTACAGAGATGGATTAGAATTTAGGAACAGATATAGGCTACTTTTTACTGCGAAAAAGGGGGTCAATGGGGGAGGGAATATTCTGGTGAAATTTGGTTCAGAGACTGATTAGAAGTTGCGAATGGATATAGGCTACAATGAACGCGAAGAAGGTCTGAAGGGGAGAAAAAGGTGTTGAAAGTTGATAGTTCATCAGTGAAGATATACCTAATAATAATAAATCCGATTATTTTCAGACCAGAGAACCATAGAATTATTAACAATTAAACTTAAGAGCTAGAGTTAGTAATGAATATTAAAATAAGAATCCAACACTACTATGGCATGTGTGGATTGTCACCCAGTACATCAACAAGGGGGAGTCTCACTTATTCCTGTATACACTCAGGAGACTTAGATCTGCAGCCTAGTCATACCAGTGCAGAGTAAGAAGAGTTTGACTTCATCTCGCCTGATGGTAAGCCAGAGGTAAAATCTCAGTATAGAGGGTTACAATTACAAGCACGTAGTGTTACAATGGCGGCGCTCAACTTGACGGCCTCATCAGTGCAGGAAGGCCGAACGTTTTCTAATGATGGCATAGAAATCACCCATGCCGTAAGGGGTAAAAGGATAAAGGAATAAAGGTAATATAGAGGCAAGCAGAGAGTCCTAAAAGCGCTAAGAATACACTGCCTGATAACCGACACCCACGCGAGCGGAGTCGCAGGTTAATAGCTAGTCATATTACATCTCGAGCTGGAGAAAACTGCGTTGAAGACTTTTGTTGTTATGTCATACAATGTTTTGACACCGATGTACTGATAAGGCAAGGGTTACACAGTCAATACATATTAACATGCAATATCGTGATATTGTTGTCAATATAGGTGTAGATAACGTTTGCATATCAATAACAACAATAAATATTGACAGTATCAGAAAGCGTTTGAGATTAGGAAAAGTGAATGCCCAGACGGGACTTAATGGATCTTGAAGGGGCATTTTGGACGTAGTAGAGCATTCCTATTGTAAGCGAGTTAGAGTCCCGTATATGTTTTGAATAGTTAGCATGCTAAATGCTTCAAAATTTCATCAAAATATCGGAATATTTCTTTTTATTTATCAATCAATTAGCCAAGTCAATTTGACTTCACCTCGCCTGATGGTGAGCTGTAGGTAAAATCTCAGTATAGAGGGTCACCATTACAAAACTGTTACAGTGTGTGAGTGGTGGCGCTCAGCTTGACGGCCTCAGCAGATGCTTTTTCACGCCCCGCTTAAAGGACCCGGGACTGTAGGAAGAAGGAATTCGGATTGGTAACTTTCTCTATAGACTTACATTAAAAAAAAGGAAAAATTCAAGCTTGGAAAGGGACTGTTGGGACTCTAAGATGAATGTATAGGAAAACTTCGAAGATCCAAGACGTTTCCAAGTGGCTTCTTTCTGTTCTGTGCATACCTAATACAGAATGCCGTATCCATTTAAGTGTTTACGTGTCGAAGTCAAACCGCAGAGCGTCTTAACCGCAGTAACCATCCTACTTAACTAAGTAATTTATATGAAACTAGCTGTTGCCCGCGGCTCCGCCCGCGTGGACTTCTGATCCCGTTCCCGCTGCTCCATTCCGAGCATTTAGGGGTATGAAAAATAGATGTTGGCCGATTCTCATAGATACCGGATAAGCACAAAAAATTTCAGCAAAATCGGTCAAGCCGTTTCGGAGGAGTATGGCAACGAAAACTGTGACACGAGAATTTTATACATATATTAGATACAAGCTGACACGCGCGACTTCGTTACAATATAATTATGTTGCATACACATTCTAATACCTATTGAAATAAATCAAATTATGAATTTCTCCGATCGATCGTTCTGAACTGACTGAATATTGATGAGCACTTGAGCGTCGTCACCTATTAAGTAGTTGGCAATATTTAATGGAATAAAGTGTGCAAGTAACATACGTATCTTTAACCAGATTGTGAGTAAATGACAGAGTAATATGAACCATGAAACTTTTCTTATAAATCTATCAACATGCCAGAAATAGCCAGCTATCATAAAAAGTGCATATTTAAATTCATACCATCATTCCCTGAACCTTATCCCAACTCAGTTGGGGTCGGCTTTCCAGTCTAACTGTGATGCGGCTGAACTTCGATATTTTCCGTAAAGCGACTGCCATGTGACCTCCACAACCAATGGTCCAATGACCAATGGCGATATCGAAGTTCCAAGTTAGACTGATTGAACTTTTGAGGGCTCCAACTACCCGTAACGACTGCCATAGATGCCATGATGATACAATTCATATAACATTTTAAATTCGGTAATGATGAGACTGTTGCTCTATTCATGCTATTAATAATAACTCTATGAACATACCTCTAAGTTTAAAAATGAGGTTTATAAAAAGAAAGTATTTATTACTTCTTTCAAACACTAGTCAAACTACTAATCCCGAAATCCCATTCAACGCAATCCGTGGGAGTCACCCCATACCGTAACCGATGCCTATTGTATAGTATAGATAGATAGGTATTTAAATAACTGTACAAATTATTATCCAACAATAATGTATAGACCAGTTTGATAGTGTTGTTTAACTTTCATCTCTATTAGCGTAAAACAAACAGCCGCCTACAATAATTGGGCTCATTGTCTCGATATAAAAGAGCGTTAACTATCGATGAGCGACGCATCTCTATTCACGCATTGTTGCCGAGTCATTGATCACATCGGTGCTTTCACTAGTGTTCGTGTATTAGTTTAGGTTGTGAACACATTGGAGAGATTAGCGTGTTGATTGATAATGTAGTATATATCTGACTAGCTGACCCACGTAACTTCATCTGCGTCACCCCGGTTTTGCAACATTTTTCAGTTCTGCGACGCACCTTTCTCTTAAACCATTCTATCTATAAAAAACCGCATCAAAATCCGTTGCGTAGTTTTTAAGATTTAAGCATACAAAGGAACATAAGGACATAGGGATATAGGGACAGAGAACGCGACTTTGTTTTATACTTATAATAAAATAAACTAGATCGACGTCTTGTTTATTCATAAGATAATAAGTAAACTCATGCAAATAGTATCCAAAACTTAATAACAGTAGATCTATTATCCAGTAGCTTCTAAGACCAGTAGTTTTGTAATGGCAGCACTTCATATTATTTCAGTTTCAAATTGTCCAACAACTTTTGGGGCCCACTATACCTGCAGGCCAGTACACCTTACACATTATTGATTAAAAAAGGCTTTGTCGCAACTATTTCATTCGCCTTTGGTGAACAGATTGCTCCTGTTAAAGCCTAGATAGCCAAATCAAAACAAACAATAAGAGAAAGAACCTAAAATATCCGGTTTAATAAATAAATGGTTATACAAGTTATACAAAAATCTCTTTTCATATTACAGTAGAATTAGCCTCAGGTACCTTCACATAAAATCTCTAATTCGCCGTTACTAAAACCGCAGCCTAACATTAGCATAGATCGTGAATCACATGCTACAGCGGGATCCCCGACCCAGTGTAGCAGTCCGATGTACCATACTTGTTTTAGAAAGCCACAGGTTGTATTGTAAGTACTTAGTTCCTAATGAGAACTAGTTCTAGTTCTTTTTAACACTAAACCAGTAAATATATTAAGCTATTTCATATTAAGTGGTTACCTCACATGTGTATGTAGGTATGGCTACTCTGTATACCTAATCGGCACGGCTCTAGGAAAGATGGGAGGCCCTGGCGCGCGCTAATTGTTTTGATGTTATCTATATACTGGTTGATAAACCGCGGGTTTCTGAAAGGCCTGTCAAATCATTGATCAACTAACACTGCTATTAATTTAACATTGATGTCAAATCAATTTGGGTTTCTGAAACGATGATCAGGCCAGAAAATAAAAAAATAAATAAATATATAAAATATATTATTGTATATATTATTATTATTATTCTTCATATTTTATATTTATTAAATATAAATATAAATAACGGTTGCCATACGAATCTCCAGGTAAATTTGACAGCTGCTATGTTAACTGACACGATGATCAAATTAAACTATTTAATCATGCTTCTAGCTACCCAATTGCTACTTGACAAGAGATTTAACAGTTGATTAGTTAATTTTAGCATTGATCAGCCTTTCGGAAACTGGGTGTTAATCTCGTCCACCACTACCCCGTGCTGTCCTCAAAAGACAATCAAAAACACGTATCTACTTCGGTATTTATAACAGCGCATTTTGAGTCCACAACTCGTGCCTAACTAACCTAACATCATTACAGTCTCCTCTTACTATCAGGGAAACTGTTTTGTTTACATCATCTTCATTAGTGCAATAGTCTTCTATATTTATAAACGTTATGTAATATGGTTACATATGATGAGGTTTTTTATACGTAAGACCACAACTCGATCACTATCTTTTTGTAGCCAAAATGGCAGTTAACATGACATCCGAAAGTCAAAATTCATAAAAATGTACTCACTTTTCTTGTTCCAAATTCGGAATTCAAAATGTATCCGATATCATTCGCCTCACACTTTTTTCAAATAGTTTATTTTTTTTATAAGGCCTACTCAAAAAGAGGCCCCCATTTCTTCGTATATATATTATTTTGGTGGTAAATTTACTATAAATAAAAAAAAACACTAAATAAATAAATTCAAATAAATAATTTTACTGGTGATACCGGTTATTTATGTGACAACTCAATTTCAAACGAAAAATTAACGTGGGTAACACCACACGGTGTAGGCGCATTTATTTTTTAATTGGTGTCTTTGAAATGGTTGCTTCTACAAAATCTGCAATGAGTTAATATATTTGTGCGCTTTGCTCAAGCACTTAATGGGCGCCATTTTGATAATTATTTATAATTGGGCTATAGTCGTAATAGATGCAAGCGGGGAATTAAATCGTTGCAAAATGATAGAAATCTTTGAAATGTGCCCTTTTACAAAGGTCTCCCATAATTATGGGTTTATTAACTAAACATAAGTCATTAGATATAATATATTATGTAAATATGTTACTAAGATAGCAAAGTAAGTAACTTAGCTGTTTTTGTAGAATACATACTTTTTTTAATACTTTGTATGTATCTCTCTCTAAATGCATTATTGTCAGGCCAATTCCTCTTCTGGGGTAGAAAGAGGCGAATTAACACTCACATCTAACCAACCTTCTTTGTCTTCTGCACGGAGACTCTCTTAACCTTCTCCCCTCCTACCTTCTCCTTACCCCTCTTCTATATATGGTCGGCAGCACGAATGTGACACCCTTGATGTTGCAAACGTCCATAGGTCACGGTAACCAGTTTCCATTAGGTGGGCCGCGTGCTTGTCTGCCACCAAAGTGGTAAAAATAAACTATTTGGTCCCAAGAAAATCGTATTGGACTGACAGTTGCGACCTTTACAAAGTAGTTAAAACCGTTTGCTATTAAAAAAGTTCGTTGTTAAAAACGGTAAATCAGATTTAACTACTCTGATATTAAGATATAAAAGTATTGTGGTATTGAGGCCTTATTTTAGGTAATATATATTTTGTTGTGTAACAATAATTAAAAAACAATTATGTGATTTGGTAATTTAATGCTCACACAGTTACTATTGCAGTAGGTAATATTGATTGCAATTTATTTAATTTCAGGTGCTTGCGACGGGGCTCGCCGGACAGCCCAGCGAAGACAGGTAATAACATAACTCGTTAAATAACGAATAACGTTATTTATTTTTCCAATAACGAATAACGATATTTAACGTTAATAATTATATGCACACCAAAATTTGTATTTTTCATTGTTTTGACTAAACTTTGCGAATTGAAAATACAAGAGAATTCGAGTCGGAAATCTTTGAAACGTAAGACAAGCTCGTCTCTGGTAAATACTTATTTATCTTTTGTGTGTTTTACTTGTTTTGGCGCTTCAATTCAATCCTAATTGCTATTTTTTTTTTACTGTAACCGCTGAAATTGATAAAAAATTCTTACTAAGAACTCGCTCGCTTATTTGCAGCTCTTTCTTTTAACAACAATTTTAAATTTAACATGAAACTGAAATAATCTATCATTGCATTGACTCAGGAACATTTACGGGACAAAACCACGAGTCTCGCTAGTCGCTAGGGATCAATAGTGCTGAGTTACCAATAAATTCCAATCAAAAATAAAAGAAAAATATTTAAAAAGCAAGCGAGTTGATAAATATTGGATTAAGCTTAAATGATATAAAAAAATCTAATAAATGTCGCTGCCATTCGAAATTCAAAACTAGACTCACTTTATGTCTACAATTGTTTTTTTAATTCAATTTTTTTTATAATTTCGGCGGTAAAACTAAATATTTGTGTTTTTTAATCTGGGAGTACAATGTTTTATCACTTTGTCTGAATGCATGCTGCACCTGTGTGTTTTAAAACTAAACTTTGTCGTGACTACTTTTCATGCGTAATGTTCTCTATCCATTCTGTATGGTTTAATACTAATGTACCTTATACCATTCACTCAATTTTGTACACACAACAACTCCAAATATCTCCAAATATTTGTGACATCCAAATTCCACATTGCGATCTTTTGCCGACTGTACAAAACTCCGTACAAGCATCTACTCATTTCAGTATTCTTACCAATTTCCTTTCTAACCTTATAACAAGGGCATCCACTTTTCCATTCATTCTTCTTTATGTAAAATCACCACTTCCCACACGGAACCTCGAACCAAGACCAGCATTCTTGTTCGTAGGACTCGCAGCTGTATTCGCCCTCGCCAAGCGTTGAGAGTTTACAGGAGATCGCTGAGGCGATGGGTGCCGCCGGCTTCGAGCACTACACGGAGGGGAAGGCCCTGGTGAAGAGGCTGATACCAGCGAACAGTCAGCCGGACCTGGACGTCGTTGAGTATCAAGGTTTGTAGACCAATTTGATGAAATTTTGGTAAATTTGAGCTCGTTCACCTTCGTAGCACTTCGTGATCCTCAAACACATCCGAAAAATGCGTTATATAGTGTGTACCCGCTCACATAGAGCCATAAAGTTATTCTTAGAGGAACAGAGTGTGCGAGTAACATACGTATCTTTACACAAAACCAAGACGTGAGAAAGTGACAGAATATACGAACCGGGAAACGTTGAAACGGACATAAATATTGCAGTGACGTCAATATTTCTACACTAAAAGTTTAAAGTCACTGCCACAATTTAAAATTCACGTTAGGTATATTAATGTATGTGTATAGAACACATTTTTGTTGGCTGGACGATGGTATACTTAAGCATGGCCTGGATTATACAAAATGCTCCTATAGACATCATATTGATATGACCATTACTAAACTACACTACAAACGCCTTGAAGCGACGCTAGAGCCATTTACTAAAGCTTTTACGATTCCTTTTTTTTAGTTTTTAATCTTATTAGGAAAGTGGACAATTTATTATGATTTATACACAAAAGATTATATTAACTGTTTCCAGGTGTGATCGGCCGCGCTGGCGTGGACTTCCCTGCCTACCCCAACATCCCAGCGACAGGGTTCAACTGCAAGAACGTGCCCACAGGATATTATGCCGACTTGGAAACTGATTGCCAGGTACGACACGTAGTAGTATACCTACAGGTAGAGGAGACTTAAAGTATGTTCTGAGTACGATGTATATTTCAAACACTCCGTATTACACTAAATTATAACTAGAAAGTTACGAAAAAGCAAAGTAATTCAAAGTAGTACTCCATAACTATAAATGACTGTCATAGAACCTCTGTGGCGCAGTGGTAGTGAACGCGACTGCTACGAAGGAGGCGCAGTTTCGATCCCCCCTCAGTGCAAGTAGGTATTTGTATGCATGAATATGGCTATTTGCACTGGTCTGGTCGTGCCTCGGAGAGCACGTTAAGCCGTCGATCCCGGTTGTCATACGAACGTCTATGGCAGTCGTTACGGGTAGTTGGAACCCTCAAAAGTTCGACTAGCCTAACTACAGAATTTCGATATCACCAATTTGGTTGTGGAGGTCCGATGGCAGGCATCACGGAAAATATTAAAGTTCAGCCGCATCTTAGTTAGACTAGAAAGCCGACCTCAACTAAGTTGGGAATAGGCTCAGAGAATGATGATGAAAACATGCACACTCACTGCTATATCTGAGGTCACTAATAACAATTCACTGTTAAATTCATCGGGATATTTACCATGTTTGTTTATTTCGTTGAATAACCGATATTTCGGCACTGTTGCAAGCGCCATGATCACGGTGTACTGGTAAATAAACATGGTAAATATCCCGATGAATTTAACAGTGAATGTGTGAATGACCATGTCAATCTAAAATCATACACTAATAACAATGACTTTTTTGCAGGTATTCCACATATGCGATTCATCCCGCAAGATTTCATTCCTATGTCCGAACGGCACCATCTTCAGCCAGTCGCACCTCATATGTGACTGGTGGTTCAAGGTGGATTGCGCCTCTGCCCCTGCCCTCTACGAATCCAGCGCTGAATACTACTCCAATGAACAGAAGAAGAGCCAGAAGATCACCCAGAGCCTTAGCAAGGTCCAAGATCTCCAACAACTTGGCGCAGAAACGAATATCAGGGCGGAAACTAGACGCACGCCAGTAAACGTGCCCAGCACCACCGAACGATTCTTCAGGAGTAGACAAAGGCAGCCTGATTCTCCCAAAGCAACGGCCAAGACTCACCAAGCACTCTTTACTGACAATTTTAACCCCACCCAAAGGACTGCTGCCACAGCAGCTTTCGAACAGAGGAGGAAAAATTTAGTCCAACTGATTAATAACAACTTCGGTAACGGTAGGTCTTCGACTTCTTCGCCAATATATCAAGATAACCAAGTATACAGAGCTACAGCAGCCACACCAGAATATCACGTCAAAGAGATGCAAGTAGCAGCTGAAACTGCATCATTCGCAAATAACAACAACCGACAATTCCTACAAGATTTCCATAATAAAAACTATCGTCCCTATCCAGTGTACAACCCAACTGTAACAACGAAACCTAAAACCAAGAGTAACCCTAATTTGACGACACTATACGATATCCGCGACAAACAAACGAACCAAGCTGTCCATTCACCTTTAGCTACCACGACTAAACGGCCAACGTTGCACCCATACACTAAGAGCGAAATCACTGCAAGGCAGGAACCTTACACCAGGCCCGGGGTATCTCTATTGAAAACCTACCTCCAAAAAGAAAAGAATAGGACAACCGCTACTGTTACAGAAAAAGTTACAGCGGTGACAGCAAGGAAGGATGGAAGCGAAGAACTGCAAAACGACCATAGAGCAGCTAAGAGCGTTTTCGAGTCAGTTACGAAAATACCTCATACGACTAGATCTGATGTTTATACACAAACGGCATCATCTGAAAGACATGACATATTCGCAGCCACTAAACATGTTAAGACTACTACCGATTCTTACAAAGAGCGTCGTGAAAGGCTTATGAGGAAATTAAACTTAGATAAATACGCACCTACTGAGTCATCTGATCCTCCAACTGGCAAAGATTTAGGAGATCAGATAAATAAAACACCCTTAACACCTAAAACACTGCACAGTTTGGCCATTTACTATGCTACTGCTCTAGACAATTTATCTACCACGACTAATCCCGATGAGACTGAAACTGCAACACCTACTATTGAGGAATATGAAGCTATGGAAGAAGCTCTACCAGCCCTGTTTAGTGATCAAACTATCAGTAAATATAGCAGTCTCTTCCGAAACCAATCACCTAACGCGGAGCTACTTGAAGAAATGAAAGCAGATCCTAATGGAACTTACAACGAATTAGCAGATGATCTTGCAGTTCAACAGAGTCAAAACCCCATTGCCACTTCACCACAAATACGAGAACTGGCTCAAGTCTTCACTCATGCCTTATCTGCTTATCTACAAGATCCAGTACAGTTCAGAAAAGTTTTGTCTGATATCAGGCCTACACACCCATCGTTTGGTGACCTTTTGAGCACCACTGAGGAATACACCAACACTGAACCAACTACCACAGTCAATGAAGAAGATGATGAAATATTAGGATTCTCTGATGATAATAAAGATGAACACGCATTGTCAGCAAGGGAACCAAAGGCTTTAGGTATCCCTACCATTTACCCAGTCACCTATGAAGCTTCTACTACAATCAGACCAATAACTGAACCTATATCGCCTGTATATGTATCATCGACCACACCAAGAAGTCCTTTCAGGTGTTGTGGAAAGATTTCAGCCTCATATACATCAGCAGCACCTCCCTCCTCAACACCATCGTACTCGAATACTGCAGCAGCTAACACAGTATCTAATAAATTCAGTGACGCAGCATTGACCACAGAAAGTGACTATTCCCCGAACAAATATGGGGGATTCCAGAACAATGCTCTTACCCTCAATGACAAGCCTTACGGTGACAATGGCGCTTCAACAGAAGGCAAACCTTTGAGTGAATACGTTGAAGCCACTAACTTACCGACAGCTTGGGGTATTGATGCTTCCGTCTCTACCATCAGTGACTTTGAAAGCAAAAAGATAAGGACTACAACCGCAATTCCTACCACTACATCCGTATACTTCACAGAAACTGAAAATGTGGAATCTGAGAATGAGGAAGAACTACAAAGGGCTCACAGTCAAGCATTCCCTGATCAAGAAATTAACAGCATTCGTCATGGTAAACAACTCAGTTTCAACCCCGAAAGTATCAAAAAACCTGCTGAAGAACTCGAAGCTCCAACTTTAGCTGATGAAAGCGTTACCACATTACAAACAACCACAGCACAGCCAACTACGGATTATTTAACTACGACAGCAGCACCTGAAATAGTCTTCACATCTCCTGACAGCGATAGGACAACAATCTGGTCCAGTACGTACGGAACTTGGCAGAGCACAATCATCGATCCTATTACGCTAAACGATAATTTAAGCCCATCAGGACCAGACCAGAATCAAGGGTTAGCAGAAAACACTTACGTTCCCAACACAGCAACTACAGCTTCTGACTATTTTGTTACTGAACAAACAGTTTCACCTACAACCATTGAAATAAGCATACCAGAAAAGAATAATGTATCAGCTAGAATTGGCAGACTATTACGAGATTCTTCAACAGAGCCAGCTCAAGACCTAACAACGATTACAGATACTGTAGTTGAAAAGGCTAAAGAAATCATGAATGTAACAACAGCTGAGAAATTAATGAATGTTATGAAGAAAACAAAGTCAAAGACTGTGAAGAGATTGATATTGCTGTTGATTCAAACATGCGACGATGATCACAATCAAACTGCGGAGGCTTCGAAGAAAGCTTTACTGGAAGCTCTAATGGCTGTCTCCCAAAAAGATATGGAGGATATGGTAAAAGATCAAGAAGTCGCTGAATTACCTACAACAGACATCGATAGGTCTACATCATTTAGAAGAACTGAAAGAATAGAAAGACCAAGAGGAGAAAGGAGAGGTAAAAGTCTCAACTTTGATGCAAGTGCTGTGAATTCTTTATCTAATACAAATACTGCTATCACAGAAAGTATTAAGACTACACCTGAAGATGTTGAACCTACAGCGACTACTTTTAACCCACAAAGAACCACTGCAAGAAGAGGTATTAAAAAGTATCATACGAAACCTACGACTGTAGAGCCATCAAATACCGCAGCACCTATCGTAGACGTTCCAAAGGCAGAAGCTAGAGCATCAGAGTCCAGTGATCTCAAAACTGCAGCAGATACAAGAGCCCTGGAGTTATTGAGGTCACTCTACACCATCGCCGCGAGATGGGGTTGAAATTAAATTAGTATTGTAAGGATTTTTTGTTTTTATATTTAGGGGTTGATTCTGTGACATTTTCACCAAAAGATTCGACAATTTAGGTTAGTTTTTGTAACATTTCTGTTGTGACTTGTTGATTTTGTACAATACATTACAAATATATGTATATTATAGCATGCATAAAAAAATACAAATAATGTAATTAATATTTTTGATTGTTCTATGCATAATATCGATGTTTTACTGACCGATATTTTCAATGCCGATTAGGTACACATAATATGAGTTGTATATATGTGGTTTAGTTAATTTTTAAGAATATCACGATACTTTTCATATAAAAATTAATGTCAATCGTGAAAATATAAATGTCACTAGTATTGAAGATACAACAGGACCATTACAAGGTAATGTCAAGCCCTAAATATAAACTGTACATGTGATTGTGTAGATAGAAGTATTGAACTTTGAATTAAATTGATAACATCAGTATTTTCAGAGACTTTGAAATTTTGCTCACTCTGAATTTAGAATATAGTTACACTATGACAACATACAGAATATTTTAATTAAAAAAAATAAGGTATTAGATAAGTAGATGTTTTATCTCCATTTGTTAATTTCACTAAGCAACATTATCTAAAAGAAAAAAAGTCCAAACTACACCCGAAAAAATCAATCAGCTGCTATTGAAAATTCCGTCAAAATTGGTCTAGCCACTAAAGAGATTAGCAAACCAGTTAGACAAAAAAAAAGAAAATTGTTTTTGTTATTGTTTGTAGATAGAAATATGTAATTAAATTTTAAAGCATGGATATTATATTTATATCGGAATAATGAATGCTCCGACTCAAACCCGCTATATTTCGCTTTCAGGGGGAGTGCTCTACCCACTGAGCCATGGAGTCACGTCTTGAGCATTGGAAATTCCAATATACAATCATCTTTCGAATGTTCAAGGCGTGGAACCGTGGATCAGAGGTTAGACCACTGCCCTGTAAGGGAAAGGTCGCGGGCTCAAATCCTGTTTAGGCATTCACTTTTGCCGACTTATTTATATTGTAATCCCAAAATTTTACTATTTATTTGAAATGGTAGTATTTCCTACCTAGTATTAGACATATTTGTTTCGTCTCAAAACTTTTTAAAAACTATAGCCTTCGCATTGGTCACCAGTTAATAACTATTGTGTATGTTGTTTTGTGTAACTTTCTTAGCATAACTTAGTTAACTTATTTTATTAATACTGTTGAATGCGACATTATAGACTTACCGATAGTATTGTATTTATAGGAAAACAGAATTTATATACTTTCCTATAGGTTAGATCGTGTTAGCTTAATATACTGAGTTACCTATAAGCATTGTATGTACTAGGCAACAATTGACGCGCAACAAGATGCGCAACATCGCACAACAACGCACGACGTTGTCAGACGTCTTGCGACATGACGTGCGACTTGTTTTTGTTCGATAACTGATAATGCGTGGATAGACAACGTTGTTTCGTTGCGCAATGATGTTGTGCAACATGTCGTGTGACAAATGTTGCCGAGTGTGTACGAAGCTATTCTATGTTTAGTTGTTTACCGTATTCGTTACACTGCCACAATGATACTGTAATATATTTTGTAAGTGGACTATTCCTAGATGTATTATATGTTCGATATTTTTTAGTAAATTTTTATATAAAATAATGTGTTTTGTTTTATTTTTCCTACCTTTTTTATTTCATTTCCATAAACTTTATTAAATACACGTCCCACACTTTGGAACTTCTATTCTATCACTACGCAAAAGTTTCATCTATAGATACAAAGTCAACAAAAGCGTAGGAGACTTACTGGTAAAACGTCAGTCTTGCGATCGAGAGATCCCGGTTCCAACCCTGGACAACACTACACCACACAACAATCGGACTGCTCAATTAGGACGGAAAATACCGTCATGTTCTACAGGGTGGAATTTTGTAATGCCACCTGAAGGGGAAGTACTCTTAATACTGTAGATAGAAGATTTTACTCAAAGGAAACATTCCTTTATTTTTGAAAAGAAACAAAACTGCATTCAATGATTTTTAAAAATTCGTTTGCCGCACCCAGTAATCGAACCGACTAAAATCTGTAAAAGTTGCACTCTGTATTTTTATTGCATCAATCGTTAGGGTCAATTATAAGGATGAAATCTCTCTAACAAACTTCATAAATTAAATGAAAGGAGAACAATGAAATCTTAAATTGATTGTTCAATGGGTCAAGTTAAAGCACTTTTACTCAAAGATACATCTAGTTACTTATGTTAATAATTAATAATTATTATCACTGACGTCTTTTATCCATTAAAATGACGAATTTCTATTGGTGGTATTGAGAGAGATATCGAGACCGACAGGCACCAACTCGGTTTGTACTGAAAAGAATAGTAGAAAATTTCAATAATACGGGTAGTTTCAAAAAACGACGGCAAATTCTTCAGCAGAACAACTTCGATTTTGAACTAAATGTTTGTATCGAGCAATTAATTAGTTAGTTTATACCATTTTTTGTATTAATTTAGAATTTCATTGTTTTCCTTTCATTTAATTTTATGAAGTTTGTTAGAGAGATTTCATCCTTATAATTGACCCTAACGATTGATGCAATAAAAATACAGAGTGCAACTTTTACAGATTTTAGTCGGTTCGATTACTGGGTGCGGCAAGCGAATTTTTAAAAATCATTGAATGCAGTTTTGTTTCTTTTCAAAAATAAAGGAATGTTTCCTTTGAGTAAAATCTTCTATCTACAGTATTAAGAGTACTTCCCCTTCAGGTGGCATTACAAAATTCCACCCTGTATATCCGTTAAAATCCGTCCGTCTATAAGCCACAGTAACCACTTTCCATCTGGTGGACGATGTGCTTGATTGTCATTTTAGTGGTATAAAAACGGCTATATGTCGACTGTCAGATATATTCCTTTTTTATATAAAGTACACGTCAATTTGTCTTCACATCGCCTGATGGTAAACTAAAAGCAAAGGCTGATAGCCTTACCTTAATCACCTTCTACAACATCTACGGGAAGACATAGAGGCTTTATTCTACTCAATGAATAACTACTAGGCAGAATATAAAGCTACAAGAAATCAAATACCACATAATATTAAATTATTTTAATACAGTACATTTTGTACAAAATAACCAATCAAGAATCTACCTTAATGGTTTGACTTTAAGTTCACTTTTCCCTGCAGTCCGTTTCATGAACTTCTCTATATCGTTCTCGGTGACCTTGTGTCCTGGCTTGAAGTAGCTCTTGAGCTTGCGTTTCTTCTTCATCATGACCTTGGAGGCGGCGAGGGCCCCCCGGCGTTGGAGGGATTCAAAGCGGTCGCGGAGGAGGTTCGCTGGAAAATGAACCTTATGTCAAATGATTTAAGACTCAGATTTCCTAGCTACAGTTAGATAGGGACACTACTCTCAGTCAATAATTACTGCCAATTTTATTTAAATTTTTGCTATTAGTTTAAAACGACATGCTAATAATCTAGGTCGGTACTTAAAATCTGCGACCAGTTCCATTTTAGGCGAATAGTCTTATCTAGACACATCCTGGGCATATCCATCATTCCCTGAGCCTGATTCCCAACTAAGTTGGGGTGGGCTTTCCTGTCTAACTAAGATGTGGCTAAACTTAGATATTTTTCGTGAAGCGACTGGCATCGGACCTCTACAACCAAATTAGCGATATCGAAGTTCCAAGTCAGACTGGTTGGACTTTTGAGAGCTCCAACTACCCGTAACGACTGCTATAGATGTTCGTATGGCAACCGGGACCGACGGCTTAAACGCTCTCCAAGGCACGACCAGACCAGAACTAATAATCATATTCATGCATAAGAATATTTGTACTAAGCGGGGTTCGAAGCCACGCCTCCTGCGTAGCAGTCTCGTTCACTATCTTATATCCTACTAATTGTCAAACATTATCAAATCACTGAGATTGCAAAAAAATTACATTAAATTTTAGACCTTGCTCCTTTGCTGTTAAGTCTGAAATTGAATAGCATCGCGTAGAATGAAGGACACGGTAGAACTAGCACTTTTTCATTAATTTTGAACTTTAAGCATATGCTTATAAAGCCGTAAATTACGGCAGTTTTTGTACACAATTAGTAGATTTGGGGTCCTGGATATTCGAAATATTCTTCCTCTGATGCCAGAAAGGGATTTTTCTAATATAAAGTTTCTTACACCATCAAAAATACTCACAGCTACTCTTAATATTCCTGAGGTCTCCAGTGAGGTCCGCGGGGTCCACGAACTCGGGCTCGGCCCTGGGCGTCTTGTGCGCGCTGAGCGCGGGCAGGGCCGAGCTGGCGGCGAGGGCGCGCTTGGTGACGCGTTTCTCGCGCTCCGAGGCCTGGACCTTCTCATCCTTGGATATTGACGTCTGGAGCTTGCGTAGTCTGTAAATAATAATGTATTGTAAAGTTGCCGGCAAACATCTTGAACAAAAGTAGGAGATGTGACATACATATTTGTGCTCACCATCTCTCCTATTATATACATACTAGCAAACCCAGCGAACTCGGTTTCGCCATGTGAAAAATTATTTTACCGCTTTTCTGTTGAAATTTTTCCTGAATTTTCTTTGCTACGAAAAAATTTTCTTTCCTTTCCAACGAATGCAAAACCGTGGAAATCGGTTCGCGCGTTCTGGAGTTATAGCGTCAGGAAGGAAAACCCGTCTTATTTTTATATAGTAGATTGCAACATCATCTCTTCTCGGGTAAGAAGTTTTTTTACTTGCTTTGAGGGGTGCGTTTTGATATTCCATTCTATGACAATTACTAATAATTTGCTATTGTCATCGTTGGAATTGTTAAACCGTGAATGAGTGGTAGGTACCTCCCTCTCCCAATATATGTGCTTGGCCGCACAAGCCCTACCAGTTAACGTCTTGGAGAGTATCAGACAAAACAAAACAAAGTTTACTTATAAAGGTCTGTAATCTTCTTCTTGTCAATCTTGGCTCGCTTCAATCTTTCCTTCTCTTCTATCTGCTCCCGCTGTTTCCTTCTTGCTTTATGGTCTTTCTTCTTATTCTTGACGGGTGGATTGATAGCTTTGTACTCATTGTCCGATTCTGATGCAGGTTCAGGGTCATTGGCAGGGTTGTGGGGTTGAGGAAGACCGGCTGACATCTCTTCTTGCCATTGGTTCTGATGTACCATGGAAAATAATAATATTTAATTTGATAATAGGAAACAAGACATGGAAAGCAGACGAATATTAATTTGACGGAGGTAGGACATGACGATATCTCCCGTCCTAAATTGAGCAATCCGACTGGGGGAGGAACTTCGCTCTCCAGAATTCTGCGGTAAATGATACATACATACGTATGCTCACGCCCGTAATCCCCGAAGGGGTAGGCAGAGGTGTAGGTTGCGATGGCGGCCGAAGGGTATTAAAGACCCACATTTCGCTAACTATGATTTTCAGTTCCTCGTTATTACGGCGCGTACGCGTACGCGTTATCGGGCACACACAACAACTGAGTATGCGGAAAATTAAGACTCCGAAGTGAAAGTCTGTGATGCGACCGTGACTATCGCAAGGATGATGATGATGAAACATACTGTATAACATTTTACTTTATAATTAACTTCTGCTCCGCACCAGTTGGTTGTAGGATGATGTTATATACATATAAACTTTCCTCTTCGACCACTCTATCTATTAAAAAAACCGCATCAAAATCCGTTGCGTAGTTTTAAAGATTTAAGCATACAAGGGGACATAGGGATATAGGGACAGAGAACGCGACTTTGTTTTATACTATGTAGTGATAACAGTTCTGTTATAATTACCTCTTTCTCCTGCTGTGTGACTCTACGGAACATGCCTGTAGTGACTCTTAGGAGATGGGCTTCCCTCTTCATCATCTTCTGCTCATGCTGGCCCACTTCTTGGAGTAGCGCTTGATGTTCCTGTTAAATATTAAATATTATTTTTTTTTATACTCATATCGTCAAATTGACTGCACCACGCCTGATGGTAAGCAGTGGCGTAGTCCAGAACATGGTGGCTGCCGTTACAGGTGCTGTCCCTTATACGTAAAAATAGCAATGAAATATTTGTTTTACATTACATAAAAGCTCACGCCTATATCCCTGAAGGGGTAGGCAGAGGTGCTAGCACTCACATTTCGCCAGTTTATGTTTAGGTCTCAATGTAATAGGTGACAAGTCTATTGCCATTAACCGGACACTTATAAACATGCAATAAATACACACATAACTTCGAATAGCATCGAAAAGTTACATCTACATCATGATGATGATGACAGAAAACAATGCACTTTTTCAGGAACCCTTGATGAATTTAAGGACAGACGAGAATGATGGATTGTTCTCTCTAACTACCTTGGTAGGAGGAAGGTTTCTCACCTGGTATGAAGGGTTGTAGCTGACACCTGGATGTGGTACTTCTACAGCTTTACGTGTGACCAATGTGTTAGCAACAGGCGGTTTTGGCCGAAGCCGTTGTGTGGTCAAAACATTGTGTAGCTGGGCTTCAGGAGAAATGAATTCTTCACAAAGGGTCTCTGGTATGCCTTTAGCTTCTAGTGCTGAAATATATTTAAATTGTGTTGATTATAACTTCTGTACAAAAAAGAAGCAAGATTTAGTTGTCAAAAATCAAATCAGATTTTACAATAATATACTATACACGCACGCACGCACGCACGCACGCACGCACGCACGCACGCACGCACGCACGCACGCACGCACGCACACACGCACGCACACACGCACGCACGCACGCACGCACGCACGCACGCACTCACGAAAAGATATAATAATGATCTTTAACAGTTTCATTGATGGTTTCTGCACTAAACTAAACTAATACAGTAAATAAATTACAGTAAATTATACTCAGTATACTCACAGTTACTGTCCCACAGATCCACATTAAAGTTCTCCCGAACTTTCTTAGCTTTCTTCTTTTTATCTATTGTCATTTTTCTATTCTTTTTAGCTTCTGCAAGTTTCTTCTCGTACAGTTTACTCTCCACTTTACGCTTCTCGCTTAATTTACTAAGTGCCGTCTTTCTTGTACCAATGGGATTCACACGGTTACGTTTCGCATTTGGATCTTGAAGCTGAAATAATAAAAATACATACTTTTATATCATTTCCTAGATGTGGGGATCAGGCGTATATATCAAATTGTACTGATTTTCAGCTTGACGGTAAAGTAATGCAAACTGGCAATATTTATAAATTGGAACGGGTTCATAAGTAATTTACTTGGTAGAGCATCCTGACAATATTCAGCCATATTCGGCTACGTACCCATTCGACCTGCAAGATTCGACCCACGTCATAAAAGTGTCCATCCGACCTCATTTTTAGAGCCTACTGGACCTTTTTCAAAATATAATAATTAATGTGCCCACTCGACCTCTTTTTAAGTGCCCGTTGGACCATCAACATTAAATCAAATAAAAAAGGCTCCATTGGACCTATTTTGTAGTGCCTATTGGACCTTCAAAAAATATGTGTTCATTTATTATTCGTTCGGTGTTATGTTAAGAAGGAAAGGTACAGTTACGTAGAAAATAGTTAGTTGGAAGGCCAATAATTTATAAAACTTAGATAGGTAAGTACTTATAATTATATTATATAATATTTTGGAAACCATTGTGTACAAACAAACATACATAACTTTAAAAATTTTTACGTAAAAAAACAGTCTAACTTTGTCAAAAAAGTTTTGGTGGCAGACGCATTGCGTCTACGGTCAACTCTGCCTGGGCTCTAGGACAGCGCAGTGATAGGTGTGTAGTAGAGAGACGCGGTGCGCGGGGTGAGGCCTAGAGGGAACTCAGACCAGCAGTGAAACGAAACGAGTGACCATTTGCATATTACGATTAGCTTACAACTAGATGAAGCGCTAAGTTGGGATTTTTACTGTGTGCCGTGTGTGGTAAAAGTGTTATAATCAAAAAGCATACGGAAATAAGGAGAACTTTGATATAGCTGGTAAGTATTAGGGCCGACACTGCGTTGAATAGGCAGCCGTCGCCTGTCTAAAACCTCAAATCGGAACAATTGTAAACCCAATCATGCTGGCAATGAATTAAAGAAATAAACCAAAAAGTGGAAAGTAGAGTCAAAAAAAGGGGCTCTGCCTGTACAAACCATATATCATGAAGGCATTATAAACCGATTGAAGGATAGAGGTATTACTTTATTGACCCGGATCCCTGATTTCAATAACGTGAAGCATGGACTATATAATAGTCGCAGAAAAGAATTTGGCATCTGTAATATAAGACCAAAAACAGTAAATGATTTCAAAGTTCCTATAAAATACAACGACTTTTACTGGCTGACTATCAGCAAGGTGCCCGAAGAATTGTTATATTTTCATCAAAGGAAGCAAGGGAAAAGTTGAAAACAGTGAAACATTTTTTTGCAGATGGGACTTTCAAATGTGTAGTACTACCGTTTGTATAAATGTATAGTAGGTATCCATGGAAAGTACCCATATTTTGCCTTTAATATATGCTTTGCTTAGTGACAAAAAAGAAGAAACATGTCAAATTATGTTTCAATTAATTTTATCACAAAATCCATTTTAGAAGCCAGAAAATTTTACAACAGATTTTGAACCTGCGCCTATGAATGCGTTTAAGGCTACTTACCCTGAAGTGGACATTAAGGGATATTTTTTTTTCATTTTACTCAAGCTATTTGTAAGAAAGCAAAGAGTCTCCACATCTTACAAAATCGTGTATGTAAGCGACATGTTGGTTTATGTGCCGCTTTAGCATTATTACCAGATCAAGCTGTAGACGAAGGTTGATTTTATATAATGGAGGACTGGACAGAAGAAAATGAGAATTTGGTTAAATTTAACAATTATTTTACAAAGCAATGGTTGCTAAAAGAAGATTTACGAAGCAATTGGTGTTTCAACAATGAAAGACATCTTACAACAAATAGTGTCGGAGCATGGCACTCGCATTTGAATAAAAAATTGTGTGGTGTTTCGAAACCCAATATTATGAAATTTTTGAGTATAATCAAAATGGATGCATCGGTGACCAGTGTAACTACGGCAAAACTAGACAAGGGATATGAACTAAATAATAATAAACGTAAACAGTATATTGAAAAAGATGAAAAAATCACAAATATTCTGAAGTAACTAGAAAACAATGACATTAATGTAGGTCATTACTTAGAAAAGCTGCTTACTTATGTTTTTTTAGATTTGTAACCTTAGTATTCTTCCAATAATTTAATTCAAGATTTGGTCATTTGAGCTTTATTTGATATTTATGTTATCTATTATAATATATATGTATATTAGGTTTTAGATCCAAATTTTAGGACGAAACTGTGATTTAAATTAGTATAATACCTATTGTTATTTTTTTGCTTAGTACCACCGTATCGTTTTAGATCCGAATTTTAAGATGAACCTGTGATTTTAGTAACTGATCTGTGATTTATAGCTTATATACATCACCTTAGGGTAATATTGTTATTATAGAGTAATTACTTACGGAATATATGATTTAAAACCATCTATAACATAAAATTGACTATTTGACTACCTTAAGACAGATTTTAATATTTTGATCTGTGATTTTTATACTTAATAGCTGACCTGTTTTTGACGAGATTTATATATATATATATATATATATATATATATATATATATATATATTTATGGCACGTTGTAACGTCGCGTTTTAGAACGTTCGTTACATCGGTTTTTAATTCGAGTTTTTAGTCGATTTTTCATTTGAAGTTTCTAAACGACTGTGAGCGGCGCGGGTGGTGATTGTCATTTTGACGTAAGTTGTCACTTTTCTCCCTATTCCTCTAAGCGGTCGGAGGTTCATAATGTCTGCTTAGAATTATTTGGTTTAATCTCATCAATATGAGAGTATTTTTGTCTGTGGGACCGTAAATTGTGTTTCCCACAAGGAATTATGATGATATAATTCAATATTTTTGTACCTATATTTGCATCTTTTGATGAATCTTGTTATCAGGATGATAATTATTTCACGGGATTAAGGCGGTTTCCGAAAGGGCCGCCCTTTTTAATCACCTTATAATCACCCTTTTTTGAACACCCTTCTTCTTTTTCTACTTTTCTTTTTCTGTCTTGCATTGCCTGTTTCTTTGGATGGCCTGGTTATGCATATATTTTGGCATGCTGCTCACAAAGCTGCATTTTTGATGGTTGCATTTCGCTGAAACGGAACCGCATGGTTTTCCTGCCGTCACATGCTGAGGATGATCCAGCCCAGTGCTATACATGCTTAAGCTTGAGGATTAATCTCGCCACGTGGGAAACCGTGAGCTAAATTTAACTTTTATTTTATTTAACTTTATTTTAAGTGCATTGGTGATGTAGGATATACTTACCTATAAGTGACTAGCTTTACTTTAGAACCTATTCTAATATGTATGTCCCCTTTGGACGCATAACAATTAAACTCTGCACACTGGAGCGATGACAATAAATCTGTAAACCTCAGTTTTGGTTTTATTTAGCTTACCTCCGGCAGATTAAAAGTTCCAATCTACCGTTGACTATCCTAGCATTATTTTATTGTGTGTCTCCAAGGCGCCCGATTATTATTTATATTTCTTTTGTATTATTTTCTTTTTTTATAGGAGACCACACTTGTTTGTTTTAGCTTGTGTTCAACGCATAGCATTCTAATTTTGTAAATGGTACACCGATACTATATATATAACACCAATAAACAACTCATATTTATTACAACGTCAAGTTGACTTCACCTCGCCCTTCTCTCTCACTCACTCAAAAAAAAAAAAAAATTGTAATAAAACATTATTATTGTTATATTTTTGATTAAAATATTTTAGTATTTTAATTAAAAATATTAAAAAAAACCGCGGTAGCCTAGTGGTATGGGTAAAGACTGCTGAGACGAGGTCTCGGGTTCGATCCCAGCTTACCATGGCACACACCAATGACTTTTCGATGCTTTTCGAAGTTATGTGTGTATTTATCGCAGGTTTATAAGTACCCGGTTAATGGCAATAGGCTCGCCACCTATTACATTGGGACCTAAACATAAACTGGCGAAATGTGGGTGCTAGCACCTCTGCCTAACCTTTCGGGGATAAAGGCGTGAGTTTATGTTATGTTATGTTATTTTAATAATAATTTGAAGTCTATCACTTTTGTGCGTGATTGTACCTTTATTATCTTTTTCAAATGAAGATGTACAAATGAGGTCGAATGGAACTTGTTGTTTGACAGAGGGTCTAATGGGCACTAAAGTAATAATGAAATTCAAGATTGCGGGTCCAATTCTAATATGATGGTCCAATGGATCATATTTATAGATCAGGTCGAATTTTGAGGGTCCAGTGGGTACGTAGCCCAATATTCCAATGGGGTGATGATAACACCCTAATAGGGTGCTCACTATTCGCTTTTCTCTTAATATAAACTTTCTCATCACTACATAGTATAAAATAAAGTCGCGTTCTTAGTCCCTATGTCCCTTTGTATGCTTAGATCTTTCACACTACACAACGGATTTTGATGCGGTTTGTTTTAATAGATAGAATGGTTTAAAAGGAAGGTTTATATGTATATAACATCATGCTATGACCAACAGGTATGGAGCTGGAATAAAAAATGTTGCAAAAACGAGGTGATCCAGACGAAGTTGCAAGCCAGTTAAAATATAAGCCAGTCATATTTACCTTAGAAGTTGGCAGCAAAACTTCGTAACACTTGGGCACCTCTTTCAACTTGGCTCTCTTCTGCAACTTAGCTGACAGCGGCTTCTGATCTACAACCTCAGCATCATCTATGTTGTCTCCTCCTGTGTCTACTACGAACAACTCACTGTCTGGCTTGGTTTCAAATTTACTGGAAGATTTTAAAAAAATGTGTGATGATTATCAAATGCCTGACCTGCTCTGTGTGAATCACGCTTTAAAATAAATGCTTCTAAGTAGTCAGTAAAAACATTATTATTATTATTTCTATATGAGGACACTAGAGATGGGGCAGATGATACACCTGTGACACACGATCCACTTCATCCATTTCCCCATCTCTCCCCTTTGAGAGAGTCTAGTTTATCCAGCTATCACAACCCCTCCTAAAACCTATTTGTTTCTTTGCAGATACATATTATGAAGATAATCAAATAAGTTTTGTAACAGTTCTTGTAATAGAATTAATCAGTTTCTTTTGATTTACCAACATTTAGCATAACAGCAACCCTAGGTATCACTTTCAGCCAAACCCGAGTGGTGCAATTGTGGAGCTCCCTGCCAGAAACAGTAATATGCGCTCCTTACATAAAAAAAATTAAAATTAGAGTGGACAATCATACATTAAACACAAGTGCAGTGATATACAGGCTTGAAGCTACTAGTGTCTCAAGCAATAATAACAATATATTGTTAAAAAGTCAATATTGCTGCCGTTGATACCAGTCTACTTAAGTCTGACCTCATAAGTAATCAGTAAATTCATAGCACTGCACAAGTAGGTCGAAATTTAGCTCAGAGATGTATCAGAACTTGGCATTGAGAAGTTTTCAGTGAATATTTTTATCTGTACAGATGTCTTTGAATTTATCTTAATAATTTACATAATGTTGCATATGAATACTTAGAGTCTACAGTACAAAAACATTCAATATGAATAGTAAAGTATTGTGCACATGATGTCAACATAACCTTACCCCAATCTTTCCTCCAATCGTTGGTCTTCTAGGAACTCCTCCACATCACGTATATCACAGTATTTTCCCCATGCCTTCTTGTTCTTTTTGGATACACGTTTCTTCTTCTTCACGACAGACATTTTATATATTTATTAGTTTATTTCGACTGACATAAACCACACATCAAATCACAATTTCAAAAGAAACGTTCCGTTCTTCATGAATAGTTGTGAGATGGGAACTTCATCATTGCTGTAATGTTATAAAACTTCATCCATGTACTATTATTTTTACTTAGTTCATATTGAAAGTTTTAATGTAAAAGACTTTATCATGTATCATATTAATGAAAATTTTAAAGATAGCCATACCTTTCAACATAACCACTATTGCGTAATCAAGAACGTTTTTAAAATGTCAATGTGACTGTGAGTTATAACGAAACGTTTTGAAATGAATAATATCTATAATATTGTGAATTTGTAAAGATATAAGCTGAATCATTGACGAAATCAGAATACAAAACAGAAAAAAGGTTATCGAGGGGAAATAAGCTGAGTTTGCTTGCGAGTGGGCTTATGTCAGTATACAGTAGTGTAAAAGTCAGGAATCGAACCCACTACCATGTAAGTAGGTACCTCTCGATCGTAAGACTTATAAATTAAGATAGGTACGATGCAGTTATAACCAAGCTATTATCTAATTGTCTCGTATCTTATAGGCTGTCTTGTAATATTGAAAACAACACCCTATTAGACTATGTTAGGAAACCCGACGACCACTAGTAGTACTCCTGGTACGCTAGGTACATGTTGGCATAAAAAATACGTGGAGGTAATAAAAACTTTCAATTTTTTTTTTAATTTAAATTTTAGCGTCTTACTCCTTAGCGTTATTCACACCTCATCGTGTTGATCTTTACCAACTACCTACTAAAATATTCATTCATTTAGCTTTCCAAATGAAAGAATAATTTTAACATCATCAACTCGCATTATATCGCCCTTTGGTTTTTTTTCGTCGTGATGTTTTATATGAAAGTCATTTCATTTAGCTTTACTGATACGATGGAGGTAAATTATGCTAATTAAATGTGTGCAGTAGGTACCATCATGTGTGTTCGGTGTCAGGAGGGGTTCCCTAACACCCTGTATTTAACTACCTATTGTAACATAACGTAACATAACAATATAAACTCACGCCTATATTTCCAAAGGGGTAGGCTGAGGTGCTAGCACCCACATTTCGTCAGTTTATGTTTAGGTCCCATCCCAATGTAATAGGTGGCGAGCCTATCGCCATTTAACCGAAATCGAAAAGCATCGAAAATTTATTGGTGTGTGTCATGGTAAAACCTGGGATCGAACCCGAGACCTCGTCTCAGCAGTTCATTACCCACTAGGCTAGGCATTGTAAGATATTGAAATAATTTAAATATTAATCCTATCCATTACAAGAAAATATAATAGAGGAAGTAGGGTAACCCAGCACTCATTCAAGGCTTAACAATCCCAACGATAGCAAAAGCAATAAGTATTTGGAGGAACGGGATGTGATGTCGTTCGTGTTGCTCATAAAAACCAATGCCAAACCACACCTCTCATAGCAAGTAAAGACTTCTTACTTGAGGAGATATGGTGTTGTATGTGTAATATTCCGCAAGTGCGAAGAACAAATCTAGACACTACATGAGATATCTTCAGGAGCGCAACCAAAAAACATTTATTTTCAACTACCTATTGTATTGTAGGAATAAGGACACAACAGGTAATCAAAGACCAAAACATTTATTTTGTACTTTTACTATAAATAAGTAGTAAAATAAATACAAACGTAATATAATTGTATCGCTAATCACCTCCAAACCTACTCTATAAATACGCACCTATAGAGATTACTAACTAGTCAAACTAAATGGCAATTGGGTAGACCTACTTCCTCTCTTCTTCGCATTCGTCTTCTGCGCCCTCTTCCTCTTCGTACTCCTCAGCTGTATGCTGTGGTCTTGCTCTTACTGGCTCTAGAAATGTATAAAACATAACTATAAGAATATGGTAAAACGCAATGACTGATTTATCAACATGCAAGCAGCAATACCGGTTATTTTATTCAAAGTTTTGTAATTTGTGTTCCGAATTTCTTCTTTTTTGGTCTAACCCCGACAGAAAAGACCAAAGTCTTATCTGTCAATCAGAAGGCAAGGCTGGCTTGAGCCCCAATACTATTACGACGCCATATTATCCAAAAGTACATAACCTACCACTATAATACAGCATTTCACTCCAAATAAAAAATAACACACTTTACGCAGTTAATGTACCATAATATTCTTATCGATACATTATCAGTGCGGTGACGAAGAAAGAATATTACCACCCCTTCGTAAGAGGCGTCAAACGGAAAAATACGCAGACGACATTAGTTACTGCAAGAGAAAGAAAACTCAAAATAAAACCCCGTACCAACTCGTCTGGCCAGCGTATAAACCGTAGGCCAATGCATCCCAATCCCAAGGCTATTTGATTGATTGATTGAGCGTTCACTCAAAGAACCAAAGACCATCATTACCCGATGCAAACTACTGCTTGCAATCGAGGTTAACTTGGGGCTCAAAACTCCATTACCATTTACTGCATTAGATGGATCATACTTTTAGTACCTCATCAGTAACATGGAGACGTAGTTATATTCTTGATTGCATCCGAGGCCAAGGTGCACTCGGAGCTCAGGATCTGCTACGCATTGGGTGTCAATAGTAATGGAATTATGTACCGCCACCACTTTTGTACCTGGTCTACCTATTTTCTTGCAGTAACCTCTAGAAAGTCCTCATCGATAACACCACGATGAAATGATTATCGGTATCAAACCGACTAAAATCAAATAGATTAGAGACCACCTACTATTGCTAGGATACTTGACATGACCCCGCAGGTGTCGCAATCCTGTCACCTTAGAGAAGAACCAAATCAATTGAATCCTTGGAGAAATTAAGAAGGTAGCTAAACGTGGTCCAATTCCGCTTCGGCAGAAGTGTAGAACATTAGCCGGAAGCAGCAATTCCTTCCCCAAACAATAAGGGAGGTGTTACTGCAAGCTGCAACCTTATCAAGGTTTATAAAAGCCACCTGTTTTGATACTTACTTGAATCTACTATGTAGGAAATCACGAGAAAGTTAGGCACTACAGCACAATTTTACAACTGAACTGAATCTCAAGTATTTGTTATGCAAATAATTAGGATTCGGTTTCAGTATAATTTGGATACTATTATTTTCGGCTACTTGGGAATCCTTAGTTCTTTAAAATGTATACATACACATACTTAAATAATTCTGTAAATACATACATGAAGAAACAATTTTAAATAAACTTACATAAAATAAAAATAAAAGCAATGGATTACTTACAATGTGTGCTTGCTTCTACTACAACTGGTAATAACCAAAATATGGTCTAATACTTTGGCTCTTATTATTATTATTATTATAATAATCGTCTAATAAGCTAACATGAGTGTCAGGAAAAACTTTTTGATAAGTTCTGGCATCAGTTAACTTCACAGGCTTGGCCAGCAAAGGCTTATTATTAGAAACTTTTTTTGGTCTATATATGGTTGGCTTGTACTGGTAAATAGCGGAATAAACTGGTTTAAGCTGAAAATTTGTAGTCTGTTTCGGTTTAGTTGGTTGTGGTTTTGCTGGTGGTAACGGGATAAACTTGGGTGCTGGTTTTTGCGTGACGATTACAGGTTCATTTTCAATCGTTTCAGGTTCTGTGTCAAATGATTCAGGACCTGTTTCAAACGTTTCAGGTCCTGCTTCGTGTGAATCAGGCCCTGTTTCAAGTGGTTCAGGCCCTGTTTCAAGGGTATCAGGACCTGTTTCTAGTGTTTCAGGCCCTGTTTCAAATGTTTCAGGCTCTGATATTTCAGTGGCTGTGGAAGCTACTTCATCTAATCGTTCTGTGGGGTCGGTAACTTCATTAGATTCTAAGGGTCGTGTTTCACTGATCTGGACAGATTGTTCCTGGACGTAGCCGAAATTCTCTGAAATATGAAAGATTTCGCTTATCGAATCGTATTGATTCGTTATCCCGGAATTCTCTGAAATATGAAAGATTTCGCTTATCGAATCGTATTGATTCGTTATCCCGGCCATGCAGCAAAGCCATAGTTAGAACTGTTAATTAAATATTAGACCTAAAGTAAACAAATGATACATAAAAGTGTTAGATGGTAGATGAAAGGAGATAGTAAATATAGTTTATAGACACAGTTCAGTGTAGCAACATAGATCCGTTTGACGAAGAAGTACCTATCCCTAGTAAGACAATGATTTCTTTATGTACCTAATCAATTATATTTTGAATGAAGTAGCATAATCATCTGCCATAAATTTTGATATTAAAGTACCTGGGTTTTTTTTATATTAAAATATCTTACCAGTCAGATATTTTTGGACTAAATCCATATATTTTTAAGTTGACTATGTAGGAACTTTTATAAATGTCTATTTTTCATAACATCGGGATTGGCAGTAGTAGTCGCAAAATTAGGTTAGAAAAGTAAGTACTGAGAAATTTCATTCTCAGTACTTACTTTTCTAACCTCTCATAAGGTCAACAAGCTGATCAATTTACTATTTGTGATCTAAATAGAGTTTCGTCGATATAACCAATATTCCTTTGTAACCACCTGTTTAATGAGCAATTAACATTTATATTTGTAAACCGAATCGTGATCAGTTCATGTGAAGAATCGTACCCAAGTACTTGTATTTAAAGACGAGTGAGTACTTATATTTTACTATTTTTCAAGTGATAAAATGTTTACAGTGAAGTAGCTCCTACCAATATGACCGTTATTAAGTACTCTAATTGTGAATTTCGGTTTCCGTAGTAAACTGTAGAATCCAGACTTTTCTGGATTCACAAAGATCTATAAAATTGAAATCACAAAAATTGAGAATCATTGATGCCTGAATAAGCTGTAAATAATTTTTCTAATTTCACTCAACTCACTAAGGCCTATATTTTCGATAGAGAATTTTCTGAAATTCTTTTAACTAAACCAAAAAATTCACGTTAGAAAGGAAGATCATATATGTAAAGATATGCAGGCCTATATGTAGACCGGTATTAGATGCTCAGTGCAATAAATTTCATGAAGTAGAATAATATTTGAACCAAAGCGTAGATAAAGAAAATAAAATAGATGCATGCAATTAGTTTGGAGACAAAATAATCCAATAGCATGCAAGTGTAAGGTGAAGGATAGTGTAGGTTAATCCAGTCAGGTCAAGTATTAAGTGAGATGTCAGTAATAGTCAGAAGAGATAGTCAAACATAGTCAGTCATAGTCACAACAGAAAGAACAGAAGTAACAAAACAATGTTTTATTTTTCACACTTTTGTCGACGCTATCTATGGCTTTGAGACATCGCACTTAATTTTTTTGTTAGTACTATTAAAGGTATGTTTGTAACATGTAACGCAACATACCGTGCAACTTATAGTATGGTCGAAAATTCGACTTAGCAATGCGATGATAGACAGAAGAGTAAGTAGTCTAAAGTGTATTTCGATAAAAGTTTCAATTATAGTGAATGATGTTTTAACATGTGGAATAAAAAATATAACAACAGATTCTTTTAATAAATTAAAGGATAACAGAACAAATGAAATAGAAAGTGATAAAGATATTGAAAAGATTGTATCTACCATTGCACAAGAAACAAAAAATCTTGCTGATAATAAATTAATTGATAAATAGATCACTTGAAATAGAAAGTAATAGCTAGACATAGAAGACATTGCATCTGTCATTCATTACGCACGAAACAAACAAAAAATCATAATAGTTTTCTGTTTCTGTCAACTTGCGGTCAAGATTTTAGATGATTATTCTCAACAAGTTAATTCAGGTGATAGTTAAAAGTTGCGTTACATGTTGCACGTTGCGCCATTCAGCATAATCTTCCAAATTTTTGCAATAGGTATAACTGTACAGTTACACATATACAAAACAGAACTCATTCGAATATAAATATAAATAAGTTCTTTTATATAAAAAGTATAAAAAAATGTTTAAAACATAACATTTATCACAAATTCTACTATAACATTTTTGTATTTACAACAAACGTAATATCGAAGTTACGATTAGAATAGGATTCGTAGATGTAATAAATATTTTTTAAACTAAAGTATCCTTTACTAATAATAACCTACTATTCTAGTTCATGGATTCTTAAACTATTTAATTTATAGAAAAGAAAATAATAGACATTACAAAAATAAAGATCTTATAAGGAAACGTAAAGAAATATTAGAAATCATAAATGAAATAGTAAAAGGAAAAAAGGATATTGTCATAAGAGCTATTAATGATTTGAAAATCACTTATTAATAGGCCGTAGAAGGGACAGGCACAGATGAAAGTAAAAACAACAAATTAAAAAACAATCTAAGAAATCCAGAACTTGACACCTAAAACCTTAGTGTTACTAGTGATGGTAGTCCGACTGATGCGCATAATATTCCTGGCTATCCTGCTCGGGGCTCTGAGCCACCACTTGGTACTCCTCAGCGGCTGTACCTTCGTGAGAAGAGTCCTTGTGCTGGCCACCGAGTCCTGCTGCTGCTGCCTTGGCCGCTGCCTGAGCTGCGTTAGCCTGTGCCTGTTGTGCTGCTGACTGTAAATGACAGATGTCATATTTAGTTTTTGAAAGAACAGGTTCTGAAATGTATACGCTTTCCCGATGAAAGGAGTCTTCTAGAGTCTTGGAGAGCATCTTGTAGCTATCATAACTTAGTGAAAAAGTATATATATACACAATTGCTTATAGAAAGTTTGAATTTAAAAGATTTTGGAAATAAATTACCTCAAAGTGCAAAATCATTGACTATATGTGATAGTGCTTCGATTCTCATATTTAAAGTTAACAAAGAAGAAGAAAAGAAAACTGAAGCCATCAACAATTATATTCATAATAACAATACAAAAATAAATTATTCTTCATCCATATGAAGTCAGTAGAACATTGAAAGTTTTATGTCCTCAAATATGTACACCACCGGGGTCATCTGAGTTTCCTGTTTAGGAAAATATTTCCAATTATTACTAGATATTATTAGATCTATGAAATAATAAGTAACGGGAATTTCCTAATTTTGCCCTTTGGCCAAGTGACCAATTATATTCTTAGAAAAGACTAGTTTCAATAAGAATGAACTCTGGCTCACAATAATTTGACCAAGAATAGTTAAAATAAATTCTGTAGGACGAAAGATTACTAGACTAAAATATTTTTAGAAGCATTTGTATCTATATCATAAATAAAGACAAAGACAAACAGATGGAGTGTACAGAGTGCACAGTCACTACCGAACTCTTATTTCAAAGTCTCTCTCTCTCCCCAAAGTCTCTATTCATTTAGTCAATCACGAAATTTTCATTCTCAATAAAACTGGTCCATACCTGAGCCTTTCTCGCTGCCGCTTGTGTAGCCTCGAAGTCGATCCTGACTCCATGGAGCTGTTCCTGGAGAGCATGCAGCCTCTGTCGGGCGGCTCCCACCATAGCAGTCTGGGCACCGAGTTCTCCTGCTGCTTGGGAAGCAGCCTCGTTGGCATTCTCCGAAGTGGCTTGGGCAGCGTTAAGGGCAGCTTGAATCACGTTGACCTAAAATACAATAAACATGTTAATTTCCTAATTTTAACATTTGATTTTTCATTTACAAAAGTGTTTCTATCCATTGAAATTTTTGGCAACTTAGTTCGAATAGATTTCTTCTGACCTATAGAAAATAGTTACATGTGGAATTTGAACAAATTATCTTTGGACTACGAATAGGTATATACTGCTAATGGCAATTAACTACTCTACAGTTTAATAAAGTTTTGTGTATCAAATTGGTTGTCAGTCATACTTGTTTAAGTAAATACTCGTACATATAGGTAATTTGAAAAGTATGAACGACTTCAAATTATACTTATAATGAAATAACCACAAAAAGCATAAACACGTCAGTCATTTGGAATGTTGAATTGCAAAAGTTTAATTAAATTTGTCAAAGGCCCGTGCTCTAAGCCGGTAGTTACCAAGCAATAGTGTGTTATGTTTATTCATCGATATATCAGCGAATTCCATCCATGAATGCATTTGATTCATATTTTATTACGAGCCACTCAGTACCCAAGTCGACGACAGTGAAAGTTTCAAATCGAGCGCACAATTAAAATATAACACCTTGTAAACTTGTAACTGACTCTTGTAGGAAATTGTTCAATGTTAAGATCAAATGACAACAGATGTATAGTGTTTCAGAGACATTGTTAGTTGACCTTATCAAATAAGTTTATTATAACGTGGTAATCATTACATTATACTGATGGTTCTGTGTTTTAATATATACCTAACACCTTTATAATAGTTCGAAGAAGAATCCACATAATTAAGTATCCATTATATTAAAAGACTTCTACACTTTTCTACACCAAGCCGTTTTTATGTTTTTTTTTAGTCTTTTTGAGTTTAGTGTAAAAAAAAGAAGCAATAAAAAGTATTCATGTAACCCAGTTGGCCAGAGCATTCCTCATGTGAAGAATTAAAATCCCGTCTTGAAAGTTCACTTTTTCCAAATCGATAGGAATAGTTAACACACTAATTACATTAAAATTTCATTAAAACTACTTACTACTGACGATACCTTTTTACCAAATCTCCAAAAAAAGAAAGTTTCAAAAATAAATGACCAAAATTTCAAAATGTAAACCAAAGGTGCTCTAATACAGTTTAAGAAAGTGCAGTATGTCACTGAACTCATAACCTTGGAGTTAAACCTCATAGATAACAGCAAGTAACACCGCGCGACACAAATAGAGCGTGACGTTTCTCATAAATTAAAATGTGTCGCAAATAATAATGAATTTGTCAAGTTTTTCTTTCTCAATGTTATCTACCGTTAATAATGCGGGTTTCAGTATCTTGTTAAAGATTTCATTTATTATATAGTTTTTGTTGTTACTCTGATATTTACTTTAAGTACTTATGATCGTTTGCGTAAAGTGGGACATAATTATTTTGTAAGCAAACAAATAGGCTATTCATTTAAGTTTTGACTTAGAATAGTCATTCAAACGCAGATGTGAAGTCTAATTTATAAACTCAGTTTACAAAAAGTAGTACCTATAATATAAATCTCTAATGATTTGATGTACTTACTATAAATACACATGAACAATATGGAACTGTACTTTAGAATAGACAACAAACAATAACGAATATGCAATTATTCGAATAGATTTTAGACACATTTTAGTTAGATTAACTTTACGAGAATTCTTTCTTCTACATCAATTACTCGTAGTTAGTTTTGATTGGGTAAGTCAAAATTTCTTAACTGTTCACGATACACGTTACATCGGTGTGGTGAAATATTACCACCCTTCACATCCAAAGGGTGTCGTCGTTAGTGAGTTAACGATATCACTATGAGAGAACAAAATCTCGAAATAAAATCCTGTAAAAACCCGCGTGAACATCATGGAAACAGTAGGCCAAAGCACCCTAACTTCGGGAGAGAACTATGTCCAGCAGTGGACTGTGTTTGATCACAGAACAACTCTAATGATAATTCGTTTCCAAAAACACAATAATTCCCGTGATGAAATTTATCAGGTCCTCTTTGGAATACAAATAAAAATCAACACAACATAAAAATGAAAAAGAATTTCGACGAAGCCTTTGATCTAGTTGTTGTATAACTATAATAATTTTGTAAGTATCTTTTTATAATTTAGAACTCGAACGGGAACCATCATTTCATGGATGAGATTGCAATAATTATATAATAGTTACTATTACACGAGGTAATCGCACTTTGGTTGACTGCACTTGTCTTTGTTTTAGGGCACAATTTGCGAATGTTGAAGCAAGATTGTGAACTAACTATTACAGTATAATCATCATCAAATACTAAATCATTATTTGAATAATGAATCAATAATGATAAAATTAATATTATTGATGAATTTAATTATTACAAGATTTCTAATTTACAAATTAAAGAAACGACATGCAATATGCTCGTAAAATACAAATAGACTAGGTATTCATTTCTCTAACGTAATTGTTAAGTAATCACATACAATACAAGACCAATAATATTTATTAAGTTCAACTAATGAGTTGTCAATTCAAAAGTTACAAAATTATCTTTTGTAACCTAATTGTAAACTGTCAATCATTATATTTAAACTTGTCCTCTTGTTCACAACATAATTGAAAATCGCCAAGCGGGCCATACAGCGGGCTATGCTTGGAGTCTCTTTGAAAATAAAAATCCCAATGAGGTTATATGACATAGAAATAAAGAAGGCTGAAGTGGCAGTGGGCTGGCTAGTCCTTCTGTTGTGGGTGACCACAACAGAAGGACCGATGGTCAATGGAGCAAGTCCTTCAATGGAGACCGCTAGAAGGAAAGCGTAAGGTACGACGGCTCCTAGCCAGACAAACCGATGATCTCAAAAAGGTGGCTGGGACAGACCTAATGCATATTAAGGATTGGGAACAGTGACGCACATTAGGAAATGCACAGCAAGAAATTGCGATAGGCTATTCATTGATTAATGATTGAAGAACACGCAGATATTCGAAACGATTGAATTCAATTTGTAAGTTTAAAAAGAAGTCGTGAATAAATTTACTTCCAGATAGATTTGTGGCAATATTATCAATTGATTAGGCTCAATATCGAAAAGGTGAAATACCTCAGTTCCATTTCAACATATCATTAGCCACGGCAACAGATCGATTTCTTTCTTAACTTCTGATGCAAGTTAAGTTTTCCTACGACATAACTGAACGGAACAAAAGAAAATCGGTTTTACAGTTACTAGACACAAATTAATTACGTGCTTTTATTATTGATGTATTTTTATAGTGTAAAGTATAATAGTATCTTATTTATATTATGTTATAAAGTTTATGTACCAGAAGTGTGCTTATTTGAAACATAATTAATTAATCACAGCAGGTAATCTAATGTAAATGGCTATACTAGAATTATATTCATTTTTATAACAAGCAATAAAATTATTGGTTCATGTAACTCTACGATTTGTAGCGTACATAGAAAGTATTTACCTCCTACGTCATCGCAAATTGAAAATATTTACATTTCAGTTGGAAAGAGATATCTTAAGTAATGTTGCACTTCACTTAATCAGATATTATTTATTATTGGTGAACTTAAAATTCTGGATAACGTAAAAATAGATGTGGATGGCGAAGGCTCGGATGCTATGGTGTACATTAAGAGATACCTATGTTCTCTTTTTATCTCCGACACGTTAATTTGATATCACCTCGCCTGATTGTAAGCTGTAGGCAAAGTCTCAAGAAAGAGGGTCACCATTACAAACATGTATTATGTTACAATGGTGGTGCTCAGCTTGACGGCCTCATCAGATGCTTTTTCACGCCCCGCTTAAGGGACCCGGGACTGTAGGAAGAAGGACTAGATAAAAAGATATCCTTCGTGACTACCGGTGGACTGCAATAGGTATAAGATTAGCTGATTATGCATGTACACACATGAGGTACATCCCGAGGTTGCATATATGAGGTACATGAGAGTTTCTGAAAAAACCAAACTTGTTCTTAACAAAGTCAAGTGATAAGCTGGCAGCTAGGCTTGTGCACGCCCTTGTTGTGGTGTTATTAAATCACAACATATATTTTTCTAGCCTATCCCTATTTTACCTTTAAACAAAAACGGCTTTCATTTCAATCAAAACTATGTCTATTTATTTCCATTCATCATTCATTTTATGTTATAGTGCTGTGAAAACGTTGTCCAGTAATATCATCAACTTAATATCAGCTATCAATATCCAATTACTAGCCACCTAAAAAAAACCACAATTGATTTGGCTAAGCAACTGGATCAGATATTTACGTAAGTAATTAAATATCTTTTAGATATCTTTCTAAACTCGTTGAATTCTTTTTCTTGTAGTTTTCGTAAAACTCATTATGATCATTTTACACAACTAGTTTTTTTACTATGTCCAAGTTTGCACCTTTTTTAAATTACTTTTAGTGTTTTGCGTTTAAAGTTGCGTTATTTTTGCAGTAAGTAAAAAGCTGTCATGCTGCAGGTTTTTTAATTGGTTCATTGTCAGAACTCACGTGAACGTTCTACAAGTTGGTAATGTTGTTGTAAATAATACTTTTAGGCAACAATTTGGCCGTGACCGTAGAACACGTAGTTTTATTTTAGTGCAATAAACCGGATATGCACTTTACTGTAGCGTGTAATAATTACAACATCACGTGTTTTGATTGCATGAGATTCGGATTGATATGAAAAATGTTAGCTATTTCTGTTAGTTTTACCCAGCATTGTGGAATTATGTGGAATCTTATTCCAGTAACAGAGGATTCAGCTATTCTCGGTTTCATTCTACATGTGTGCAAATCAAATTCATCCAGGGGATTTTATATACGAGAGTAATAGACATGCGTACATATTCTTCGTTATCGCCAATGGCTTGTGGAGGTCATGTGGCAGTCGCTTCACGGAAAATATCGAACTTCAACCACATCGCTGTTAGACTAGAAAGCTGACCCCAACCGATTTGGGAAACGACTCAGAGAATAATGATGAACAGGCAAGCACACGGCCCACTTGATGGTAAGTGGTTACCGTGGCCTATGGATATGTGCAATAGAAGATGCGTCACACTCGTGCTGACAACCCTATACAAAGCTTCTTGAAACATCCCACATCATAAATATATGCATATGAAATATATACAAACATATAGTCATACATTTTACCAATCATTGTATTTGGTTCCACGTACCCGATAGGGTGAGCCTTTTGCCGCATTCCGGGCACTATTGTGACTCCAGCAAAATACATACGGAGTGTAGGCTGTATATCTGTCTAATAAAAACAGCCCTATTCCTGCGTCGGCTTATATGATAAATATATCTACTCATTAATAGGGGTGCCTAGTATATAAAACCAAAACTTCTTTAACTTACCTGGTGCATAGCTTGTTGAGCCGCTTGTGCAGCAGATTGCGCCGCTCTCTTCGCTTGCTGCAGCTGCATCTCTTCACCTTGCAGACCTACTTTAGCATCCCTCACTTGCTGTTCCAACCCTGACAGGATCACCTGCTTACCAGCCAGCGCCGCTTGAGCGGTAGCACTAGCTTGAGCAGCGGACTGTGCGAGCGTATTCTTTGCGACATAAGCGGCTTGATAACCCGCTGCAGCTTGATTTCCTAGCGCTGTTTTAGCTTGATTTGCTGACCCAACAGCAATGGTTCTGAGTCCTGAGCCTTGTGAGAAACCTTTCTTGCCATTACCACCTCCGCTGGCTGCAGCTTTTACATCTTGGATGTAAGCGTCGTAATGGCTCGCTGATTCCTGGGGTTCTTGGGATTGTTGGGCGTGTTGGGAGTGTTGTACGGCTTGCTGGGCTGGATGGTGGTCATAGTCGTATTCGTATTCTTGAGGGACTGGGGCGGAGGCAGTCAGGGTCAGTGCGCCTGGAAGAAAGGTTTTGTGTAAGTTTAAAATTATCCTACAAATGAACAAATAAATTACTTAACAGTTAACATCGTTATATAGTTAATAAATGACTTTTTGTTGTATTTTTTTAATTATTTTATTTTTCTATGTTGTTATTGTACTTTGTATCTTCCACACTGCAGCGTTCGCCATGTTTGAAAGTACGATGCTACGTATTTAGATTTGGAAGACTCAATATTGGATAAGGATTTTATATCTGTAGCTTGACTTTGTCTAATTTGATGGTTATTAATAAATTAGTTTACTATGACGTGATTACCTTTTTAAGCTATCCTGGTCAATGCTTCAGGTTTATTTAAACACAAGAATTATTACGAAAGTGTTGAGAAACGCTGTCTCCCTTACGAATACGATTTACTTAATCATACATTCTACAGGTAATAAAATTGGTATTCCAATTAATTAATCGAGGTAATGTAATCGTATTACAGATATTAAGAGTCGCTTTTTTGTATTTTAAAATGTAGACTGCGATGTAGGTACATACTTATATTTGTTTACTAATCTTAAATGGACATAGTATGTACTAAATCGTTGGAATGTTTGTATGATTTTTTTTTTGAAAATTCACGCGAAAGTGCTTACTGTATTGATTTAGACTATATTAAGTCATCCAGCGTTACTTTTGTGATGATGTGAAGAGTAAATGACATGACAGGAATGTATGGAGGAGAATCAAGGTCGTTCGGTTCTACCCAATGCTCTTTTACATGTTAGTCTTTATAGAAAACATGAAATGTGAAATAATACATTGCTTAACTAAACTGAAACTATTAATTTTCATTACTTAATTCTCACAAAAACGGTCTAAATATAACCAATAATATAAAAATCACTGTAGAGGTATTGTGTTGTCAGTGGGAAGATCGAGAAACCCTTTGTCTTCTGCACTGACAGTACAGAGACTATCTTAACTTTCTCCTCTCCCCCCTTCCCCTTAACCCTTCCCCTCCCATCTCTTATTATCTATGTGGTCGGCAGCATGAATGTGACACTCCTGGTGTTGAAAATGTCAATAGGCCACGGTAACTACTTTTTTTCAGGTGGGATTGGGCTGGGAATAATTTTTACCTTTCATAGGTAAAACCACGATGAACAGTACTTTTAGAAAATAATTCCCGGCTCACTATTTTCGCCATAACTCAATTGATTAGGGTCACCTAATGATTTGTATATAACACTAGTTAAATAATTAGCCGTTGGTCGGTTAGAATAGCTAGTAGAGCGTAAAGGAAGAGTTTTTCACTATTGCGTGAGGAAGTATTGTTTTGTTTCCTTGTGTACACGAATGGCCGTCAATATTGCTTTCTTATATAAACCATAACGTAATGAATAACACAATACAATTAGAAGATCTGTACGTTAGGCATATAATTTTCTGGCTGGATGAATAGGGTAATTGGAATAACTACAATGTATAACAATTGATGCCAATTGGTACAAACAAATCCAATGTGATAGAAATTATACTTCATTAGCTGAAAGATTTTTTTCCAAGTATAAAACAATTCCAAGATCATAAAATGGATTTATCAGTTCTTTGGTCACTCGAAGCGTTGACCGGTCTCTTCACTTTTTCTTTGTAAAACGACCGTATGCAAGGACCCAAATAACCTATCGTTTCGACCCCAAACAGCTCACATAATATAATTGATGGTTATCATATTTGCGGATGCGACCGGGACTAACGTATGGACGATGATGATTATCGTATTTGTGCCGTTTGAGGGTGTCCGGATTCCATCATACTTTGAAGATGGGAAAGTATAAGGATGATGATTGGAAAAACAGAACCCCGGGCAGCTGTTGCTTAACGTTATAAATGCGAAAGTTTATTTGTTACCAATCATGCAGAAAATTCTACGAATGTTTAGGGTACTAGTTATTAGTATAGCTTTTATGTAAAGGGAAAATTCAGGTATGAGTTGAAATATTGAATAATGCAGGACAAGGGTTGTAGAAGAAATGAGATATGGGTTTTAGTAAAGAATTACAAGACGCGTGCAAAAGAAAAGAAGTGGAATAAAAAGATTTCCACAGATCGAAGGTCACAGAACATTTTTTATTGTTAAAAAAATGCAGTTTTTTGAGAATAGCATGGGTGCAACGGGATGATCTCCACCTATCATTGATTATATCAAAACCTCTAGGCACCAGGACCTTGTTTCTCTCGCGACTAATGCCGCGTCTATATTTACGTAACGTTTTATCGTGAACGTGTCAAAAGTGCGTGTCCATCGCGTATTCAGCTGCGTGATACCTGAGCATAAATTAAACCATCGATCGACTGGTGGCCGTGTCAGTACAACTCTAGTTTGTGTGCCCATGTGCCACAAGTTGTTACGTCCACACTCAATGTCATGTCTTGATGTCTTGATGCCACGCTGTCCGGACTGCTGTTCATGTCACAAATCTGGACGCACCTTTAGGTACAAGATCTGTTAGGTATCTCTCTTTCGTGCTCTCTAGACAAAGTGACATTCTATTGATGGAATCGCGTCAATTCAATTATCTATCAATGGATTACTTGAACTGCGGTGGTTTTATTAATAAAAATATGTGAAATAATATATGTCGAGTCCTCCATTAAATTCTTGTGGTCATACTGCATACTTTACTAAGCAATTTCATTGGCATTTTTGCCAGTAGAATATCACTTTATTTAGTAGATACATGTATTTTCTGCCCCCTACAACCCCTGTCCTTGATTATTTAATACATCGTTCATAAGCTAAAACGAAATTTTAAAAATTACTTGTCTTAAAATTTCCTTTTTAGTTTATGAGATAGTAACGAGCCCTACATATTCTCAAATCATTTCAGAATTTCTCGTGATGAAAATTCTGGAAAATTCGCTAAGCTGAGCGAATTTTTCAGCTAGTTTCCAGCAGAGCTTAACCGTCTCCAACAATTTACCTGTGCAGTATTCTGTTTATTTAATAAACATACTTATTCTTTTACCGAAATCGAACCCACAAACCCCGATGCGTAGGCAATAACACTAATAATAAACCAATGCGTAATGATGAGAACAAAAAACGTAAGCAACGATACATTCATTCGATCGTGTGAATAACGAACCACTATCGATTGCATTTTAACAACGGAAGAGTTGTGAATATGCGTGTGTTATTGTAATTGAGTTATGAATGAATTTCAATTATTACTTTCCTCACCATCTTCATAGCGATTTCCCAGTTGTGGCTCCACCTTTCCCAATAGGAAAGTAAGATAGCAAAATTATACGATACGATATATTAAAATATACGAGAAAGGATTAAGATAATTTGGTAACCTGAATTTCTTGCTGATCTCTTCTCAATAGAGTCAACTACCGAACCAGAGAAAGAATCATTTTAAAATAATTAATTTAGTTTATAATTTTATTATTTTTGACAAACAAAATTATAAAACTTTGAGACTCATCATGAGGGACACCCATCAGCGGGATTAACGAACTAGAAGAGGACTTACTGAGATAGGCGACATGTGCAAAACCTATAAAATCTCTAAATAATATTCGATGTATGATCATCATCATCAACATCCTCTCTACCTTTCATCTCGGTTGGTAGAAGTCAAGCACAAAACCATCAAGAAATTTACATTGCAACCTATGAGTTTATTCAACAAAAAAAAAACGATGTCCAAATATGATTTCCCTATGTAAATGTGTTAAATTAGAATTCATTATATTGAATTAATTAAATTTACAAATAGCGCATACAGAAAAGAGATTCGTAAACGTCACTAATTATTCTTTACCGAGTAGATACCTACTCTAAAAAAATACGAACATTGTTGTAGTTATAGTGCATGTCTGTGTGTATGTTAATTAATTGGCCAGTAATTAATTTGATTAAGTATCTGCAACAAGAGATTAGTTGCTGTGTCAACTGGTAATTTATCACATAATTTATTTCAAGTTATAACAACAACAAATTTGAACTAAGTATCTATAACCTCTATACTTATTTTTTTTTCATTTTTTTTATTTAATATTCTAGGACAATCTACACAACGTCATCTAGACCCATGGTAAGCATAGTTTAACTAGCTTGTGTTACGGGTTCTAGAATGCGGATAAACATACATAGATACATTTTTTTTTTTGTAAATACATACATATTATACATAGGAACACCCAGACCAATGCAGATATTCATATTCAAGCACACAAATATTTGCACTGAGCAGGAATCGAACCCGCACCTCCTGCGTAGCAGTCGCGTTCACTACCGCTACGCCACGGAGGTCCTATTTTTCGGAGTCGGAGGCCGGTTATAAATAAGTAAAAATTGTATTATGTCCGTTG